>CM042161.1:82330627-82345627 GCA_023376005.1 Doryteuthis pealeii | reverse complement strand
TAATGAGAAGTTAAGCAACACCTGAAACCAAAGACCAAGTAATGAGAAGTTAAGCAACCACCTGAAACCAAAGACCAAGTAATGAAGATAATTACTCAAAACTAAAAAAAGAAAGAAAATACAGACCCCAAGAAAGGTAATAGCTACCCAAGAAACAGAATAAGTTACGGTAAGACGAATCTCCAGACAACAGAAAAAGTGAATACTGAGTAGAAGATTTGGTATGGGGGATATAACTACGGATATCTCTCATAATATACAAGTAAGAAAGATTTAATGTGGAAGACGCAACCATACCAGAATAGATATCCAGAGACGGATTTGGCATCAAATAACCCGACAAGAGTTGACATGCTGTAGAAATCAACCAACCAGCCAACCAACCAACCAACACTTTTTCTCATTCTTATTTCTTTCCTTTTTTTCATTTTGTCAAACTTTTTCGTTCATTTTGTCTCTCTTGTCTATTTCTCTCTCCACCCTTCTTTTCACCCTTCTTTCTTTCCTTTTCTTTTCTTTTCTTTCCTTTTCTTTTTCTTTTTGTTCTGCCCTAAAACTATGTCAGTTTGTCTAAACACTAAATAACATCTAAGGAAAATTCTGACCTATTCGTTTCTCCTTTCGATAGAAGCGACTTCCCACCAAAAACCAGCTCGGTGGCTAAGTGCTCCTCACCTGATCGTACACAGGCTGTGCCGACGCCAAGGTCCTCATTGATATAAAATAGTGCCCCCTGGGCGATGTTGACTTGGAAGGGGTCGGGGGTCACGGCGCATGGAAAAGGAAGTTATTCCCCGAGGTGACATTTTGAAAAAGTCTCTCCTCCCTTCACACGTCCAGCATCCAGATGAAGCGCCATATTGGCGAAAATCCAAATATTTTTCACTGTAATTTTCACAGGGTACAATTGTGGTAGACTCGTGATGACATAACAGACAAGATAACTCTTTCTTTCTTTCTTTCTTTCTTTCTTCTTTCTTTCTTTTTTCTGTTACCTTTGTATCTCTCTTTTCTCTCTTTTTCTCTCCTTCTTTCATTTATACACTCTATTTTAAAATTTTCTTGCTAGCTTGGTACATTTCCCCCCTTTCTTTCTTTCTTTCTTTCTCTCTCTCTCTCTCTCTCTGTCTCTCTCCCTCTCCCTTTCTCTCTCTCTCCCTCTCCCTTTCTCTCTCTCTCTCTATATATATATATTTTCTTTATGCTTTCATTCTTTTTGCTTTTGGCTTTTTTCTTCCATTAATTCTTTCTTTTTTTTCTTTCTTTTTTTTCTTTCTTTTTTTTTCTTTCTTTTTTTCTTTCTTTTTTCTTTCTTTTTTTTCTTTCTTTTTTTTCTTTCTTTTTTTTCTTTTTCATTTTCTTTTGCATCGTCCTTCTAAAACACACTTCTTTCTTTCTTTTCCCAGTCTTTCTTTCTTTCTTTCTTTCTTTCATTTTTTCGCTTTTTTCAGTTGTTTTTCTCATTCTCTCTCTCTTTCTTTCTTTCTTTCTTTCTTTCTTTCTTTCTTTCTTTCTTTCCATCTTTTTACTTTCTTTCTTTTCATTTTTTCTTCCCTTAATTCATTCTTTTTTTTCATTTTCTTTTTCATCTTCCTTCTCCGTGTCCGCTTCTTTCTTTCTTTTCCATTTTTTTCTTTTTTTCTTCCATTAATTCTTTCTTTCTTTCTTTCTTTCTTTTTCATCTTCTTTTGTATCTTTTTTCTCCACACTCTTCATTCATTCTTTCATTCATCCCTTTGTATCTCCATACTCTAAACACTTTTCTTTCTTTCTTTCTTCCTTTCCTTCTTTCTTCCTTCCTTTCTTTCTTCCTTACCTTTCTTTCTTTCTTCCTTTCTTTGTATTTCTTTGTATTTCTTTCTTTCTTTCTTTCTTTCTTTCTTTCTTGCCTGTTTTGGCAAACAGATTTCATAGGCAAACTGTTCTTATTCAAGGATTCTTTGAGACGCATATCTCCATCTTTGTTGTTTATATCATACTAATTTCTTAAAAAAAGGTACTTTTACTATTCAATGACTCTTCCAGAAAGGGTGTTAAATCAGGACTTCCGGTCGGACCATGTCTTTCCATCCATCTCCCAGGAAAATTAATAGAATGAGTTCTAAGGTGAATAGATAGTGAACCTTAATATATGCGATCAAACAGTTAAAAACAATAAGAAAATTTGGTACAGCCGTGACGGGAAATTGGAAGGCAAAGAGATTTTTAAAAAACAATGAATCACAGAGGCTCTCCCACTACTACAATCCTACTGTAAGTTGCTGGCAGCGGCTCTCACATGTCTCACTTGATTATACTGAAAAATCACTACCCGAACAGCCCTACCATCTTTTGTTTTGTGCCATGAGTTCTGAGGTGAATAGATTGTGAACTTGAAAAATATTCCATCATACAAGTAAAAAATACCAAAAAAATTTGGTTACAGCCGTGGGGAAAAATTGGTTGGCAAAGACTTAAATCTGAAATAAATAAAAATGGAGACGTATAATTAGCTGATCAACTGATAAAATAAAATCATATGAAAACTCAGTCTATCAAACAGTGACCTTCACGCCACTGCCAGACCAACAACAATTTGAATTCCGACTCTTTTCACCTAAATTTAATGTTATGAAATGAGTAAATTAAAGTTATTTTGTGACCCAATTTATTTATTTTGTGACTTATTGAATAGTCGAGGGTCATAGTTTGAAAAGCTCAGCTCAAGATGGCAACCACTGTCTGCATTGCTTATAAATGTTTGTTTGTTTGTTTGTTTTGTTTGTTTTGTTTGTTTTCTTTCTTTTCTTCCTTTACTTTTTTTGTTTGTTTGCAAATCGGCCAACGCTGGTGTGTCCATGTGTAGGAATTCATATGGTAATAATCTGAATTTGAGCCAAGAAAGTTGTAGGTTGGATGATGTACTACAAAAATCATACGAAGAAGAAACAAATGAAAAGTCTATTTACAGTTATGAAAAAAATAAATTCAATTTGTAGGATTCTCCATTCATTTCATGTAGATGTTATGACTTTTTCTAATTCCAGAAATCAGGATTCACCGTCCATTTAACATCAAATCACAAAATGATAGAATAAATAACTTGGATTTTCTTAACATATATACATAGTTATGAAGGCGCCTGTTGTAATGGTTAGAGTCGTAGGAAATGGATTCGTCGACCCGAGTTCAATTCCTGGACGAAACTGTTTGCATTTCACATAGCGCTAATACTCCTGGGAAAGGTGTGAATCCCATTCTCCCTCCAGCTATGGGTAAATAGCAGGGCAGACTGGGCTCTTTAACCATGTCTAGGTAACCAGTCTAAGAGAAAGAAAATTCTGAATTCAAACCTGTTAAACTCCGCTTCAGAAATTGACCTTGTATCGCATCCTGCTCGTGCGGAGGGGTTGGTATATATATATATATATATATATATATATATATATATATATATATATATATATACATCTATTGATAATGGAGATTCGCTTCCGGTATTTGTCTGTAACAAAAACTACGTCACTGCTTACGTCACATTACCCCAAATCGTCATAACAAATATATTTTTTTAAAACACTCAAAATTTGAACATGCAACATTAGACAGTCCTCATTGTTTTTTAAAACAAGTTTTAATAAATACATGACTGGTATTATATATCTATATATAGTTTGTTTTATTTTAATACATATTTAAAGTTTACATTTCAAATTGTTTTATTTTTTAATCCTTTAATGAATTCGATGATTTTACTTACTTAGGGTACAAACTCGCTGACATTGAATTTTTTACTCCCACCCCTTAGGTAATATGTTTTAAAAATCTATTTTTACATCGACCGGAGGGTGTTATTTATTTTGTACTAGTATTTAGAAGGAATTTACCATAATGATATGAAATAAGTACATTAAAGACAAAAACTGTTATTTGGCGACCCAGTTTAGTTATTTCTTAATTCATTGAAGGTTTAAGGCCAATAGTTTGCTTTCAGTAGATGAGATATTGCAACCGAGGGATAGTAATTTCAGTGGCTTACCATTTTGAAATGAAAGAAATACTTGCCAAATGATAGTTTGAAAACCACTATCGAGGCTGATATGCCGTAAAACAAAACAATCATATAATATTTCACTCGGTCGAATAACAAAAAATAGACAAGATCTTGAAATATTAATACTAACATTTGTCCTAGTATTTCTTTCATTTCAAAATGGTAAACCACTGAAATTACTATCCCTCGATTGCAATATCTCATCTACTGAAAGCAATATTAACATACGCATAGATAAAGCTTGAACTGCTACTGACAGGTTAACGACTATATGGAAATATCATATCTCTGATAAAATAGAAAATAAATTCTTCCGAGTTATAGCCGTGTTTGTACTACTGTATGATTGCACCATTCTAACGAAACATCAAGAAAAAGCTAGAAAGGAACTACACAAGAAAGCTCCGTGTTGTTTTGAACAAAACATGGATACAGCACAAAACAACAGTTGTACGGCGATTTGACCCCCCCCCCATCACACAGACCATTTAAGTAAAACGAGAAATACCTGCTGAGCACTGTTAGAGAAGTAAGAACGAACTCATAAGTGACATTCTCCTATTGACTTATTTCTACACATGGACACACTAATGTTGACCCACAAGCAAAAACTTCTATTCATCAGCCTTGTGCAGACACTGGGTGCCGTCTAGAGATTCTATCAAGAGCCATGACTAATAGGATCGGATGGAGAGACAGACAGACAGACAGACAGAGATTTTAAAAAATGTAAAGTCGTCGGGGTGGTCTAAAGTCGGTATTAGCCAAACAGCAAGGGAGTCTATCCCCTTTTCCCTAGCGCTAGACCGAAGAAATTGTTTTGGCGTCTGAGGTGGAGCTCCACACCTACCAACAGCTCCTCACTTTACTGCACAGATCCCTGTGCTACCCATACGCTGAGTTGGCGAGGGCCGGTATCGAACCCGGAACCTTGCAGTTCCTAGTCGGACACTCTACAGGGAATCCGTCTTGATGATGATGATGATGATGATGATGATTGCACATCATCATTCCACGATCATTCCAACAATTAGTAATAATAATCTCAGTAATTTTATTAGATGAAGATTTGTCAGCCATTATTAATTTTGGTCGGGCGTTTCTTTCATTTCGATTTTCCGTTGCAACAAATAATTTCATTGGCTGACGCATTGTCAAAAGTCATCATTACTTGTCTGGTATTTCTTTCATCTTAATTTTAGTTGCTTAGTAAAATAGTGGGGCACTGATTACAGAGACGGATTTCGCCCCGAGGTCAACACCTGTGGAAATGGTGATTGACAGGCGGGAGGTCATGGGTCATTCACTTCCGGTATAAGAATATGGGAATTGAGAATGAGATAGGAAAACAACAATTTGGAATTGTGAGTGGGGTGTCTGTACTCTAACTGGGTAATAGTATTGTCACGAGATGAGAGAGAGAGAGACAAGTCGGCGTTTGCGTCAGATTTACTTAGTCAGCTAGGGTCGTCTGGGCACAAAGCGAAGCAGTTGTATAAGAAAGGCTTAAGCCTCAGAACTCCCTGTTGGGGTTTCAACCCTTGTGGCGGCGACAGTATAATGACTATGTGAAACTATTTACCTAAGACATTAGCCCCCCCACCCCCACCCCCGCAACCAGAATAAAGGGTCGGGGTTTTGTTTTCATTAAATCATCATAGTAATAAAAGAGGAAATTACGATTGACAGCTTTTTCATGGGCTGTTTTGAGGAAAAATCTAATTCAGCTAGACCTTAATATAAACATTCTTAATGAATAAGATGCCAATTAAGATTAAATAATGATTATTTAATAACCATTGAAAATCTATTGTAAATAACTAAGGAAATTGCGACATTGGCGGTAATGTAGTTTCGGTTATAGACAGACACATAATCTCCATTATAATAAGATAAAGTCTAAATAATTGAAACAAACATTTTCGTACGTTTCTTTTTTTTTTTAATTAGAATTTTGTTGAATTTTATTTTATAACAATTTCCTTTTAACATGCTTTTTAATTCTTAGTTATTTACCTCTTATCATTATGTACATTTTGAATTTTAGATATCCTCGTCTATATTAATCCAATCTTCATAATTTTTGCACAAAAAGCAAAAACGGGTGATATTTAATCTGTATATCCATTTACTTTGTCGTTAATTGTTGTATTTCCGTAGTTTCATACGGACTTAGATACACTTAGGATGTTACACTGGGTGGAAATGTATTATTAATCGTAGATTTCCATCCCGTGTTTGTCTACATTTTCCCCACGTACTGTTAGATTAATTTCCTCATTTTATTCCCATAGCAATCCTATAACCCCACCACCAGAACCTTTCCCCTCATGAACCCTCAAATGACTCATCAATCCCGCTGTAGATTCACGAAGTTTAATGCAAATATGACATAGAAAGAATGTCCTTCCCATTGTATCAGGTGGATCAGGTGATAAAATTTGATGCTTATGCACCACCATATGTCTCATATAAAAGCAGAAGCTGACTTATAGACTTTATTACAGATTGCACAACACACGCTGGAGTGTGCATGAATTGTCCCTGATGAGATTTCCTATGATTAACATATCCAGCCTTAGAAAGCAGAATCCGTCCAATTTGACATTTTCAAACCTCCGTGTTCTCACCAATACGACAGGTGTATCCCTTTAGAAGTTGACGCTTGAGGTTTTCATGCTCAATTCTTTCACTCTCAAAACTGGTACAGCCATCATCTACATGAATTCTCCAGTCAGTTCTCTTCAATGCCAACTTTTCCCACTTGTCAGGATCTATTTTTATTTTTTAAATTTTTACTCCCATACATACATGCATACATACATAGACATCAACTGTCGTATGTACATGTATAGATGTATATTATTTACTATTTAATTATAAAAAAAAAAACAGCAAAATAAATACAAAAAAAAAACTTAACTTTCAGTTTACTGCCTTTAAATTTCTTTTTATTTACTTTTCTTGGTTTAGTTCCACCTCGCACCACCCACCCCTATTTCCGGTAGATTAAAGTTTCTTAAACATTACGTCATTCCTAATGTTGGCCTCTTCCGTCTCTTTTTGCATTTTCTAACGATTCGCTAGATATGGGAGGAATTGTGAAGGACGAACATTTTGGGGGGGAGGTACTGAAAATTGGTAACGGGTAAAGGACACTTTAAGCATTTGCACTAAAATTAGTGGTACTAACATCAGTAATATCTTTCCCTCCCCTCCCCCTTTTTGTCATTTCCTTCTGTCAACGGGGAGGGGGGGCGATGACAAAGGCGGGAAGAATATCAAGAAGAATTGTAAAAGAAAAGAAAAGGAAATATTAAAATAGAAAAGGAATCATGGCGACGGACAAGATCATAAAAAGGAGGGGAGGAAAGAGTGAAGAAGAAGAAGAAGAAGAAGAAGAAGAAGAAGAAGAAGAAGAAGAAGAAGAAGACCAAATGAAGAGGGGGTCAGATATGTATGAGGGGGAAGAGGAAATAGTAAAGAAGAAGAAGAAGAAAAAGAAAAAGAAGAAGAAAAAGAAGACAAAATGAAGAGGGGAGGAGATATGTATAAGGAGGGGAAGAGGAAAGACTGAAGAAGAAGAAGAAGAAGAAGAAGAAAGAAGAAGAACAACAACAACAACAACAACAACAACAAGGATGGAGAGATGAAGTAAGTAGAACAAAATTGATGTAAGAAACGCTGTATTGGACAGCAGAATGAAACAACTAGAAAAAGGAGGGGGGGTTCTTAACCAGGATATCACCCCACCCCCTAAGGGAGATTTCAATGTTTCAGGGTGGATCTACGAACATAGATTTACTTCGAACTGTACACAACTTAATTCAAGATTTGAAATCTATCCAAGTTTCTAGTGTAATCATATTTGTAAAACTTCACTTGACAAATGATCCAAGTAAATCTTTTTGTCGTTATAGAAAAAAAAAGAAGATTTTCCCAATATTACTGTAATCATTTGTATATAAAACACACTCATATATAACACGCACTCTTAACTTTGGACTATATAATTCGAAATGGGAGAAATACGATTAAGAAAGAAAGAAAAAAGAAAGAAAGAAAGAAAGAAAGAAAGAAAAAGAACAAAAAATTAAAGAATGCAGAGAAAGAGATTTTGGAAAAGACGCAGCCGAGAAAGAAAGAAAGAAAGAAAGTGCGTACGAGGTATACATGATTGGGGAGGAACAGGGTATGGCGAAAGAAAATAAAGAAGAAAAAGAGAAAGAAAAAAATGACAAAAAGAAAGAGGTCAAGAGTAGAAGAATGAAGATAAAGATCATATGGAAGAAGAAGAAGAAGAAGAAGAAGAAGAAGAAGAAGAAGAAGAAGAAGAAGAAGAAGAAGATAGTTTTGACAAATGATCAAAGAACGAAAAAAAAAAACGACAGAAAAGAGATTGACGAATTGATTAAAATGAAATAGCGGGGGAAAAAAGAAACAGAAAAAAAAAAAAAAAAAAAAAAAAAAAAAAATTAATTGTGATAATAAAAATAATAAGAGAATAAAGACTGAAAAAACAAAACAAACAAAAAAACATAAAAATAAAAAATAGAAAGATTAGGGAATTTGACGTAAAAGGATAAAAAAAAAATAAAGAAGAATTGGAAAATTAAGAACAAAGTGAAAGTCGCTTAAAACAGGCGGGAAAAAGATGTTGATTCGTTTTTCCCTAAGAAAGCACTTTCAGCAAAATTGAACGAATAAAAAAAAACGACATTTTTACCGGGCGTCATTCCCTTTTGTGAATGTCTTAGCATTTAAGTTTTATTGTTTTGTTTTCTTGTTTTTTTGTTTTTTTTTTTTGCACTTTTTTTCTTTTAGAAAAGAAAAGATGGTAGTATAGAATGGAAATTCAAAATAGTAAGTGACGAGGCGGAAAAATGGACTGGTTGTAATAGCTGGCTTGGTCACGCCAGGAGGATGGACAAAGACCGCATCCCCAAAGACCTACTCTATTATGACGAATTAGTAGAAGGCACCCGACCGGTAGGGAGATCACGCCTGCGCTTTTAAGACGTCTGCAAGGACATGAAGACATGCGACATCAACAACAACACATGGGAGGTTGGTGCAGAAAACCGAGCGGCCTGGTGCTTCCTTGTCAGACAAGGGACGAAAAGGAGTGAAAAAGAGAGGAAAGAAGCCGCCACAGAAAAGAGAGCCAGTAGGAAGGAGAGACAACAGTAACTCCAGCAATCATCACTGTTTGTTTGCAGTGACTGCGCCAGAGATTGCCATTCAAAAATTGGCCTGTTCAGCCACTCACGCAGATGCAGATCAAGAAAATTGTGGACACTACGCCGTCGTTTTAGTTGATGCCAACTCATAGAATCATACCTTTAAATGTTAATATTAACTTTAGTTATAGTACTAGGTAAAACTAACAGATGATAGTAATTAACGGGTCAGAGTTATCTGCTCGGACACTCATAACTTCAATTGCGTTAGATCACCGACCATGGCCTGCATTCATTCGGGATACGGTGAATTCGTTGGGTGGAGCCGACTCAACCGACCTTGAGTGAATGCTGCAACGATAATAGTATCTGACCCGATTCCCGTTTTTGTGTATAGAGGTCAATTTATCTGCCCAAGCCCTTTTTTGTTAGTCCCTGTAAATAAAGCGAACAGCTCGTTTGCCCTAAAAGTCCGACTTACGACTGACTCGACTTACAACCAGTTGGTCAGAATGGGACCCAGTCGTAAGTCTACGATTATAAGCATTAATTATCATGCAAATACCAAAGAATGAAGAGAAAACGAGGAGACTTTGGAGGGGGTTGGGCAAAGACGCCTAAAATTGTGTTTTGATGGGATTTCATGTCTCTAACAGGCGGGGGGGGGGGCTTGCTTGACATTCTCCTCATTCTCTATTACACACGCATTTGTTTATGTGTCAAATAAATTTCAATATATCTATTTTATGCCCTCAAGTATCGCAAGGGTTTGTACAATTAGAGAAAAAGCACCATAGCTGACATACATTGATGAAGATCGGAATTTGTTCCGCACTGTGTATCGGAGTGTTTTTGAAAGTTTTGAAGAATGTTGCAATGTTGAAGAAGGATATTTCAAGTATCTGAGAGATTAAAAAAATTATATTTAATACTTGAAATATCTTATTATAATGGAGATTGTGGGTTTGTCGGTCTATAACCGAAACTATATCAGTACCCAAAACACAATTCCCTTAGTTATTTACGTCACATTCTCCATGAATTTTATTTTTTATTCAAACCCCAGTTATTGGTAAAATTGTTTTACGTTATTAATACTGTCAAAGCACCATACTATAGAAGCAGCCCCCCCCCCCCAATGGCCCTTCTGGAATCAGCCAAGAGTTTTCTCACCTGGCATCTTAGTATGTTACCAAGCCAAAGTTTTCTCATTTCTCTGTCCAGAATAAAGGCGAGTTGTTGGATTAAACTTATAAAATCATGGCAGCCAAAATCAATCCAATTCAGGGGTCGAACAAAGATGGCGTCGAAGGGCAAGGCCTCCTCATTAGGTGAAGGATGAGTAATAGTCCTGTCTCATGAATATTCAATTACCTTTACTCCCGTTAAAGCAAAAAGGGTGTGATCTTGTATCAACAAATACTTGCAAATATGTTATTAATTAACTAAAACGCCTACAGAGCATTCTCATAAAATAGACAAGAGATGTTTATAATCTTATTTGTAAATAGGTTACGACATTACTCCGAAATATAAAAACAAATCAACTCCATAGAGAATATTATTGTAACACGAGATCTTTTATTCTCATTTTTCTCAGCAATTGCTATACATATATATATATATATAATATATATATACACACACACACACACACACACACACACACATATATATATATATATATATATATATATATATATATATATATATATATATATATATATAGTAAAGAAATAACAAAAGACTTAGAGATTTAGCATTATACTAATAATAGCTCTCATAATGCTAAATCTCTAAGTCTTTTGTTATTTCTTTACTTATATATTTGGTCTGTGACTCTAACATTAAGAGCACACATTGAGCTCTCAAACTGCGACAGGTTTTTAAAATAAAACTCTTGCGTCGTAAGGAAGATTTCTTCTCTGGACATTTGGATTATATATATATATATATATATATATATATATTATATATATATATATATATATTGATAGTCCTTTGTTAGTATTGGACAATTGAAAATAAAGTGCTCGATTACGTGTGTAAGAGCTGTATTTATTTATTTTTTTATAGTGTATAATACATTTAAGGTGCCATTGTTTCCATTGGTTTCCCCATAGCATGTTAGCCACCCTTCTTCAAGACAACACACCTGTTAAGAAATACAGTGAATGTCAATTTATTTATATATGCACGTATTTTTTGTTGTTAGTTGGCGGGATCTTCATATTTTCCCGCGTTTTCTTGCTAGATTTGTGCATGTATCTTGACATTATTGGGCTCGTGTGTTTCAGCATATATATATATATATATATATATATATATATATATATATATATATATATATATATATATATGCAAATTAGTCTGGAGGTAAATGGCACAACAGGAATTTGTTCTGATGCCGAGATTTTAATAGGATAAATATTTCATCAAAATGTGTCAAACAGTTTGAAATGATGAAGATAGTGACATAGGGAATAAAGCGAGTCTTACTTATAACATATGAGAGGCGATGAGTCTGTCTCTCTAAGGCAGAACAAGTTAGTCATCTGTGATCACACAAACCCACCCAAACTATAACTTTGCATCTAGTAAAGGACACAAAATGTTCCAAATACAATAAAGCTTGCAAATCAGCTGGAGTCCTAAAAGCCCACATGAAAGTACGTAAGTGTAAATGACATGCTGGTCCCGACCAGACTACTTGCTTCATTCGTAACAATTTTATTAAAAGTTTTTTCTGGACTTAAGAGGCATCTAACAACATACAATCACTCAATTTGGCGCTTTTAATCTCAACTAAGATCTTGCTAGAATACACGTTGTTTTCCATGATATATATATATATATATATATATATATATATATATATATATACAACTTCTATAAAAACCTGAATTCAACTCAAAACAGTTTTTTTCACGGAACAGATGGACTCGCCACTTCTAATACAATTCTCTGTCGGGATTATAGTTGTCTGTCAAACACTTAAAAAATTCTTTTAATTTTTTCAAACTCTCTAAAAACAATTTCATCTTCAACAAGAAATTTTCTTCTGACGATGACCTAAGGTCGAAACAAGTTGAGAACAATAAACAACATAAAAGAAATATTCCTGTTTGTCTTATCACTTTTTGTTCATCCTGACTCATTTAAGTCCTTATAATATTGCTCTACATAGCGTATTGACTACTTTTTACATATATAACTTAGAACACTCCTTCGGTATTTTTTCTCTTGGCCACTACTATGCGATATAGATGATTAGTTTATGACAGTACGGGTGTGTTAGTCTTTTCTTTTTTAATTTTTTTTTCACAAATATTAGTTTGTAGGTTTTTTTATTTGCAAATTGAATTATCTGTTTTTTCCACACCGTTTGATTCGAGCAAACTTTCCACACACCATGAGGAAATGTTTGACAGTGTAGGATGTTTGGCATGTCCCACACTGTGGTTGATCTTCTTGCTTGAGCATAAAAGATTACAGTAAATCTTGATAAGAATTTGTTTGGAGTATTATTATTCCAACGTTGTTGCCATTTTTACTTGATAAATCTTTTTATTTGATTTTTTAAATTAAAGATGGGTCGGTTTAGCTCAGTCGGTATAGCGTTAGATACAGGCCCTCGCCAACTCTGCGTATGAGTAGCGCAGGGATCTGTGCGGTAAAGTAAGGAGCTGATGGTAGGTGTGGCGCTCCACCTCAGACGCAAAAAAACAATCTCCTTCGTCTAGGGCTAGTAAAAAGGGGATAGACTCCTTCGCTGATTGGCTGATACCGACTTTAGGCCCCTCGACGACGAAGATATGAGACCATTTTTTTTATTAATGAGATACTTTGCTGCTGAGGAGACCTACGTGCAAAAAAATGAAGGGGAGCAAGTTATTTTTTCAACGGGTATCAAACCCCTTGATACATCCTCGGGGTGGGGGAGGGGTAGGCCTTTGCAGGATTGGAATTCATAAGGACAAACTCACTTCAACTTTTCATGCATTCAGTCCAAAACAACGAGACGACTATGAAGAACATGACAACTGAATGTTGGTTGGTTGGTTGGTTGGTTGGTTGGTCTGACAACATGTCAAACCTTTGTTGAGTTATTTTATGCTGAAGACGTTTTGTTTGATGGGTATTCAAATTTTCATAAACTAATTTCTAAATTAAACACCGAATATATAATTAACTAAAATACACATTCCATATATACACATATATATACATAAAACAAATAAATAAAAATAAATAAATACATAAATGAATAAATAGATAAAAAGAATGAAATTGAAATTGATTGAACAACGGTTATCAAGACCCTTCCGCGTGGCGTTATAAAAAAAACCACGAGACGCGTGTTTATAACGTCTAAAACAAAAACCACACAAGACCGCGTCCATTTCAGAAAAAGTCTCTGATGATAAAGTTTCTTTGAAATCGATAAGACTGAACATTATTTTATTTTTATACGCATTGTAATTGCTTTCTTAACATAAATAAATAATAATTTCTAAACACATTTTTAACTCATTTTTATCTATTTAACCCATAGATGGGACAATACAGGTACTACCATTCCGGGTTAGAGTGGGCCTGGGAGTAATGGTGATAAAAGGGTACTCCACATTCCTCAGAATTCCATTATACCTTGGACATTAAGACCATCAGCCACCGCAATCTTGCACATATATGATAAAAAGGGTTGTGGTTTACAATAAGGGCTATAGGATTGCAACACTCAAGGGCTTGACGTGGCCAGCAGATTGATCGGAAGGGACCTCTTAGAACAGGTGGTACGCTTTAAACTTTGCTTCAATCCCGGGTTGTGTCGGTTTACGTGTGGCTCTTGATTTTAACGAATTGTCGTTTGTTGTTTGAGGGGAAGCTGTTTAAAATCCAAGGGAAAAAGGTGTAGATGGGAATGCTTTTCGTCACCTGATAGTAATAAGAGCTTGGATTTGAAAAATAGATAAATAAATAAAAGTCACAAAAAGTAATAAAAAGAAATGTTCAGCATGATAGATAGCTTAAGGAAAGTGTGTCAGTTGGAATTCTCGAAGTTACATCATCCAACCCTCATTGGCGTTAGACCAAACAACAAATAAAGAGTTTTATTTTTCACGTACCATGAAGAAGACTTTGTCTCTCTGTCTCTGTTGCTATCTTTAACTCTCTCTCTCTCTCTCTCTCTCTCTCTCTCTCTCTCTCTCTCTCTCTCTCTTTCGGATCACGCTTTTTCTCACTTTGTCTCTTTCTCTTTTTATTTTATTTTATTTTATTTAAACGACGACAAAAGTATTTTTCGTTTGTATCAACTTTCTTGCCAAACTCTTTGTGGCTTTCTTCTCTGGGGTTAAATTTCTCGCCATCCCTACCCACTCTCTCTCTTTTCTCTCCCTCTCTCTCTCTCTCTCTCTCTCTCTCTCTCTCTCTCTCTCTCTGTCTCTGTCTCTTACTCTCTCTGTCTGTCTGTCTCCCTCTCTCTGATTTCTCGACTCTTTTTATGGATTGTGAAAAGGTCGAGTTCAAATGTTTCAGGGTATCGAGATGGTTGTAGGGTGAAGTGAAAGAAACATTGACATTTCTGCATGAATTTGTATATGGAGACATTCAGTTTCATTCTAAAAGACACACACACACACACACACACACACACACACACACACACACACACACACAAAACGCAAAGATACAGTGTGAATTTCTCTCTCTCTCTCTCACACACACATACATTTTATATATATATATTTATATATACATATGTAGACACATTAAACACACACC
>CM042161.1:82303127-82323127 GCA_023376005.1 Doryteuthis pealeii | reverse complement strand
TGGAGTATCTCTTTCACTCGCTTCCGAGGTTTCATTATCAAGTCTTATTACCTTCGCAAGAAGCTGCAAAGATGATTCCCTAGCAGACGATATTGGAGGCCATATTGGAATGAACACATTTTTTTCGTGTTTGATGGTCGTCAAAACGTTTTGCCTTTAGCGATTTAATACCAAAGTAAAGATGTCGTTATGTTGATACTCAAAGTAAGCATACCATTCCCGATAAAAATATTGGCGCGACACAATCTTCCTTTTTATGTTGTGTTTAGTCAAATTTCATAATAATTATTATTATTTCAGTATCTGTCTGTCGGAGTGGTGGGTGACTTATCGGGGAATATAAAATATTGAGTTAGTCACAACTTCGACCGTCGATGAAATAATTAACCGAATAAGTCGGGGTTAAAAAGAAAAAAAAATACCTGCTTTGTATTTTATATTTTATTATCAGTGACTATCTGTATCCGAAACTACGTCACTGCTGACGTCACAATACTCTCAAGAATTGCATAAGTTTATCAATGAGTATTTGATTTATAGTCAAAATCATTAATACATAGAATACATTTTATTTATTAACAATGTCTCTATGAAAATCTGAAATAAAGGCTCATATGTATTGTGTGGTTACTTTGCATACTGGTTTTAACAAAACCGGGTTTGATAAATGATTACTATTATTTTATTCTTTGACGTATTAAAATTAATCCTATGAATGATTTTATATAGAAACCAATTAAGATACAATTAAAATAAGTGTAATGTTTTCATGTGCGTTTTTATTTAATTTCGTTGGTCTTTCTAATTCAATATATTTCATTAGATGAAAAGATAGAGAGGGGGTGAGCGCGAGGAAGCGATAACACTAATCTGTTCCAAATGAACATAATGAAAAGATGAAAAGAGAAAAGATGAAAAGGATAGAAAGAAAGAGTAAAAATAGTGTGTGTGTGTGTGTGTGTGTGTGTGTGTGTGAGAGAGAGACAGAGAGAGAGAGAGAGAGAAGAGAGAGAGAGAGTTAAATCAATATTATTATACTTTTGTTACTGGTGGAACTTTTGTTACATATTGAACTATTAAGTAATAGTTCTAAAGTAAACATTGTAATAATCAAATTATCATACTGTGGTATATCCATAGGTCCTGTTAGTGCTATATCAAACTCATTACTATAAATATATTATGTATGGAAGTGCGTGGTGTAATGGTTAAAGTCATGGGAAATGGACTCGTCGGCCTGAGTTCAAATCCTGGATGTGGTAATTGCATTTCACTTAGCGCTAATACCCTTGGGAAAGGTATGAATCCTAATCTCCCTCCAGCTATGGATAAATAGTAGGACAGACCGGGCTCTTTAACCTTGGTTAGGCAACTGGTCTAGGAGAAGGAAAACTCTGAATTCAAACCTGTTGAACTCCGCTTAAGAAATTGACTTTGTGTCACATCCTACTCGTGCGGAGGGGTTGGTAAATATATATAAATATATTTTTGGCATGATACCAGATCAAGCCATGTATAGTATATATCTATCAAATCTTTTTTTTAATTGTAAAAGAGGGTTTTATATATTTCGGGTTCTACTTGTCATAATTACTTTGAAAACTCATTCATCTGCGAATGACGGGTAAATTTTCTGTTCGGATTCTTTTCGTCGGTAGAGAAGATAAAAACTTAAACCAAAATGACAACTAATTTTGATAAACTTATTTCTTAGCCCAAAAGAATTTCATTAAATATTTAGCACAGGCGTTGTAAGAAACCTGTCAAATGCTTCTCATTTTTGGTGTGTGTGTGTGGGGGGGAGACGGTACAGATATTTTTTTTAAATGGCTTCAAGAAGTTGGAAAATGTTTGTGCGGATTGAATAATAAATAAAAAGAAAAAATTAACATTAACAAAAAAAAAAAAATAAAAATTATATATATATATATATATATATATATCGAGATTTTTTACTTTTTGAAACACCTAGTACTTTGAAAAAATAATGTTCCATTCATTCTTCATTTCTATCGCGATAAATACAGCTTTAAACTTGGATCCTTTTAAAACACACCTTGTATTCTGAAAAAATAAGGAATGGAACGTTATTTTTTCAGAATACAAAGTGTGCGAAAAAGTACAAAAAATCTTGATCCTTTTTTGACACACCATATATATATATATATATATATATATATATATATATATATCCGTAGATGGGTTACCTTTTAAGTTGGTATCAGGATGATTCTAAGTTGAACCTTTCTTCCAACAGCGGAATGTTAGAGTTGTTCAGGTCCAATTTGAGAGCTCAATGTTTGATATTATTGAACAGACCAATATAATGAGCTAAGAAAAAGGCTTAAAAATCGGCCATTTTGCGGTTATAGGTCTATTTCTACCCACAGGTAGGAGAAATTGGCATTACCATAGAACAGCCAACATGTCAGGGCTCCGTGCTTTCAGAAATATTTTGACGAAGAGATTTTTATGCCAAAATATTAAGAGAATAAATCAATGGTAAATGAACCTAGTTTTTCTTTACACTTGCATTGTGATAGCCTTCAAAACCAACCGCCAAACTAGTATACATACAATACTTCAAGCAAATTATGAAACTATCACTTTAATCGTATATATATATATATATATAATATATATATATATATATATATATATATATATATATAAGTTGAACCTAATGAGTCAGATATACCTACTAAAAGTTTCGCTTAGTGCTCTTCAGGGCAAAGATCTGACTAAAGAGACTTGGAGCAAACGCACTATTATACAATACCTCCACCGTGATTCAAATATTATATATATTATATATATATATATATATATATATGCACACACAGAAATTCCCAAGGACACAGGTATGCAGTGCACAGATACATACACACTCTTACATTCACGCACCTGCTTTATCTCTTTAGGCATCAAGATTTGAATTTATTTTTAATGCTGCTATCGTACAATAAGCAGAGTAACGGAGAGTGACTCTTCTAATGTTTTGTGGGATTTTAATATCCAAATAGATAGAGTATTTCACCAGAGTCAACTAGTTGGGATATTTAATACTGAACTTGCGTTTTTATTTCCGAAGCTAGTAATTTGTTTGCAAGCAGTTATATGATTTCAAGTAACTAATATCAATCGTTTGTAAACAATCATCATCATCATCATCATCATCATCATCATGTCGCGCAAGTAGCACGGATATCCATGACAATCTCTCGCCAACCTTCCCTATCATTCATTGCCCATGGAAGGTTGCGCAGCAACCAGCATCCTCACATAGTTGTTCAATGTAGTTCCTTGCTGAGCGGGCCCACATTAGCATGCATATGTGTTTCCACAGGAGAACGTCATTTATAAGCTCGTCCTTGCTTCTCCAGCAGTGTCCTGCATGTCTAGTCCGTCTTACTCGGATGGTTTGTAAGATGCGGTGGGCGGGTCTGGGGGCAGGTGGCCGTACAGCTGCTTTCTTGTGCGGTGCTGTTTCCACGACTTGTTCAAGACTGCACGCTACATTCTTGTGCAGAAACACTTATAGCATCAAGTAACTATTCTTAATACAAATGATTTACAGTTTCCTATCTAATATAAGTAATTTGCACGCAGTTGTATGATTTGCTAATTACAATCCTTCACTTCTTTCCTAAACAGAAGCACCAATATAATCATGGACTGCTGCTACAACACTTCATGCGTCCACTGGTAGAATGTAAAGCGAGGGGGATGCAGACTTTAAGAAATGTCTTTCTTTT
This sequence comes from Doryteuthis pealeii, assembly GCA_023376005.1. Lineage (NCBI taxonomy): Eukaryota > Metazoa > Mollusca > Cephalopoda > Myopsida > Loliginidae > Doryteuthis > Doryteuthis pealeii. Next base: position 82,319,372 of record CM042161.1, on the reverse strand, counting down.
GTGTGCTTCGTACTGATTTTACACCCACATACACCCCACACACTGAAGCCCCCCATATATATATATATATATATATATATATATATATATATATATATAAGATAAATCTAATGGGTTAGACGAACCTACTAAAAGTTTCGCTTAATGCTCTTCAGGGCTGAGATCTGACTCTACTTATTTGCTCTACTTAGGTATTGAGCACTTTTTACTTATTAGCTTTAGTCTCCGGGCGGTTTTGTATGAATATATATATCTTATATATATATATATATGCATATAAATTGTTTTTTCTTTTGGCCAAAATATTGTACCAATAGATTATTTTTTGTTGGTACGATTATCTTGGTCATTTCTTTTTTCCAAAAATTTTTTTCTCCCCGGTTGATGTTGGTAGTATATTTTTACAATCAACTATTTGCTGGGTTTTTTTCTCACCACGAGGATTTACCAACAAGTTTGGTATATATATATATATATATATATATATATATATATATATATATATATATATATATATATATATATACCAACACTTTTTCAGAATTCCCCAGAAAAAAAATGTTTATATAAAGCCAGATGAATTTCTGTTTAGCATTTTCAATAAATTTAGAGATCTGATAAAACTCATTGGTATACACAGATACCGCGAAATGTATATATATATATATATATATATATATATATATATATATATATATTGCAGTATTTGTAAATAAAGAGTGGTCAGTATCAATGGTAGAGCATATAAAACTCAGGATTTTATTCAAAGATCAGTTAGGTGAGAAACCAAAAATGACAGAGAAAATAACAGTTACGAAGCGCCGTTGACCATATTGTTACGCTACCATCATTTTATATATAAATATATATATATATAAGGTGAACAAAAAGTGATAAGACAAACAGGAATATATATATATATATATATATATATATATATATGGGGGGGGGAATATGCAAATGAATTTTGTAGTATGTAGAAAGTAGAAAAACTAAGTATACCAAAAAACGTTAGATTTATTGTAGAAGATGAAGAAGACGTTAAAATGTTTCGGTTTTTCAAAACCTTTATCAGGACATTAACATTTTGATTTTATTTGGAAAAGATTTCCATCATTGATGAGACAAGACTTTTTTCATTTTTGAATGTCCTGATGAAGTTTAAAAAACCGAAATCTTTTAACGTTGACTTCACAATCTATAATAAAGTTATCGTCTTGGGATACTCTTTTTTCTATTCTCTCTCTCTTTCTTTCTCTCTCTCTCTCTCTCTCTCTCGCACTCTCCATATATATATATATATATATATATATATATATATATATATATATATTATTCAATTGCCGCTTTAAGCTTTCCGTTGCAGTATCATCAGTAAACAATCTAAAAGTGCTCAATACATTAAAACATAAAGCAGTAATAATAATAATAATAATAATAATAATAATAATAATAATAATAAGAATAAGAAGAAGAAGAAGAAGAAGAAGAAGAAGAAGAAGAAGAAGAAGAAAGAAATCTGTGGAATGTGAAAGTGAAGGTTGTGCCAATTGTAATAGGTGCCCTTGGAACGGTCCCCAAGGATCTGGAAAAGAGTCTGGATGAACTGGAAATCTCAGATTGAGACCATCCAGACTAGAGCATTATAGAGATCAGCTAAAATACTCAGAAGAGTCCTGGAGACCTGAGGAGACTTGCTGTCACTCAGCCTCCAGTGAACCATCGCCTATGGCGGGTGTGAATAATAATAATAATAATAATAATAATGATAATAGTAGTAGTAGTAGTAGTAGTTATAGTAGTAGAGGAAAATAGTTATGGGTCAAACATGGTTCCAATCCAAAGAATTACATCAGGACCCTATCCTACGCTAAGTTGGTGTTGTTAAACTCTAACTAATGAGTTTAACTCCATCAACTTAGTTAAGCGTAGGGTAGGGACCTGACGAAATTTGGATTGAAAACATGATAGACCCTTAACTCTTTTCCTCTACTACTATAACTATTATATATATATATATATATATATATATATGTGTGTGTGTGTGTGTGTGTGTGTGTGTGTGTGTGTGTGTGTGTATTATTTTGCAACATGGATATTTTTAACTTTAGCGTCACATTTCACAGACCAACGTGAACCAAACGTTGTGGTTTCCTTTCCTTTTTTGATAATGCACATGTCGTTGTCGGAGTTGCACACAGAATCATAAAAAAAAAGACAACAACAAAAAGAGCAACTGATGGATTTTTCACATGACCAGGAAATTCACCAGACCTCAACTCTAGCGAGAAACCGACATTCATTATGAAGGGAATCTATTGGTAATCTCCTCCTCTTCGAGTTGCCCACACAACAGACATTTACTCGACACTATCTGATGGGCGTGATTGATGAAGTTTTTAAGTAAAAAAACGAACAACATATTTTTAGAAAGCTACTTTCTTCTTTTAACTCTAGACTGCACTTCAGTTGGCCTCGACCAACATAATCTATCTATTCTATTCTACAAATCTATTAATAATGGAGATTCGCTTCCGGTTTTTGTCTGTAACAAAAATTACGTCACTGCTTACGTCACATTATCGAACATCGTCATAACATAGAATACATACATTCAAAATTTGAACATGCAACATTAGACAGTCCTCATTGTTTTTTAAAACAAGTTTTATTAAATACATGACTGGTATTATATATCTATATATAGTTTGTTTTATTTTAATACATATTTAAAGTTTACATTTCAAATTGTTTTATTTTTTAATCCTTTAATGAATTTGATGATTTTACTTACTTAGGGTACAAACTCGCTGACATTGAATTTTTACTCCCAACCCTCAGGCAATATGTTTCAAAAATCTATTTTTACATCGCCCAGAGGTCGTTTTTTTATTTTGCTAGTATATATAAAGGGCAGTTGGTGTGTATGTGTATCCGGAGGAAACATCGAAAATAAAACAATTAACGACAAAGTAAATGTATATGCACATTAAATATTATCAGGGCTTGGTTTTCAGCAAAAAATAACTGAGATTTGATTTATATTCGTGAAGATAATTAAAAAAATAAAATCTAAATGATAACAACATGGATTTTTTTTAGGATTTAGTATTTTGAATAGGAGACATTAATTTTTCTTTTCAGAGTGGCTGGATCAAGGCAAGGTCTTTTTTACATAGTGATTGCGAGGATCCAACCCATGATTCAACAATAATGGATCTGCGAGACTACCTTTTAACCCCCCTCTTCTACCCAGGTGACACCGGGTAGCCGCTTCTAGTACACACATAAAGGGCAGTTGGTGTGTATATATGTCCGGAGGAAACTACAAAAATAAAACAATTAATGACAAAGTAAATATATATACACATTCACTATCACCAGATCTTGTTTTTTTTTTAGCAAAAATAATGAAGATTTGATTTATATTGGAGGATATTTCAAAATTAAAATATACATAGAAATAGCATTGAAATTCTACTTAACAAATGTCCGGTAATTGTAAATCTCAAAAGTAAATCAATACACCAGTCTTCCCCCATTACCCAATTGTCGCTGGGTAGTTGCTTCTAGGTAATGAATAAATGTATGTTCAAAGAGTATCAAGACTGAAGCTGTATTTACCAAAACAGAAATGAACAGTGAATGAAAATTTGAATTATCTTCAAAATATGAGATGTGTTCAAAAAGTATCAAGACTGAAGGGTCTAACAAGGGTTGACATGCCGTAAGAACCAATCAATCTAATGTCCTAATGATTGTTTTATAATTGTGATTTTTGTGGCCATTTTTAGGCTTCATGTGAGAGCACTTTACAGTGGAGATCCCTCGTGTTAAATAGAGGCTGATCCTTAATATTCCGCGGTGTCCCTTAGTGTTCGGTAGAATTTTTTGGTTGTTCCTCGGTGTCCTTTAGTGTTTGGTAAAATCCTTTCGTTGAGCAAAATCCTTGGTTGCAGGTCCGTTCGTGCAATATCGAATACGTGCAAAATAACAGCTTTTAAGATCGGTGATTAAATAGTTAACTAACCACGTAGTCGAGCTGTTGATTGACTGGATTTAATCCGCGCCCACGCAGAGTCTATAAGTTTAAGTGGGGGACTTTAGCACTCGTTATTTTTCAAAATATTCCAACAATAATAAACCGAAACGTTTTAACGTCGGATTTACCATCTACAAATAATTTTTATCTTTTGGAATACTTATTATTTATTTATTTTATTTATTTATTTCTATGTAGTGGGAATGAATAAACAAAATCCCTGAATTTCTCAAGCTCGGAATAAATTCCATTCCGAAGAAAATGATGATGAAACTGAAACAGCGCCAAGAAAAAAAGAAAGTCTAATCGTAACAATAAAAGTCAAAAGAATCTTTTTTTTTTCAAAGGTCAAAGGGGTCATTTGAAATGATGGAGAAGTTCTACTGACCTATTTTTAGAAAGCTTTGCATTTTCCATTAAGTCTCAAACTTGAAGTTTATATATATATCGTCTGTTTTGCTTATGTACGTGTCGGCTTATAACTTAGAAAAAGAAATGTAATTGAGCATTAAAATTGCTCATACACTTTTATATCTTATTATAATGGAGATTGTGTGTTTTTCTGTCTGTAACCGAAACTATATTACTACTCAAGCCACAATTCCCTTAGTTATTTACAACACATTCTCAATGATTTTATTTTTATTTAAACTTCTATTATTAATAAAATTGTTATACATCATTAATACTATTGACCATATCTAGATACTAATAACAGGTAACTGTATTTATATATACAACAAAATAGCGGTTTACAGTGTGAATGGAAAGGCTAATTTGCATATTGATCTTTAAAATTTGATTTTAATAAATATATGCTTAGTATTATTGATTTCTAATTGTTTGGTTTTATCTTAATGAATATGAGAAAAAATCTCGGGGATAAATCTTAAATGAAATCGATTAATAAGAAGAAATAACTGTAATATTATCCTTTACTTCCAATTTTAACTAAATAGTTAAATTAGGAAAATTTACCAGTGAAAAACGGGAGTAATGGAAGATGATAGAAGAGTTCGTTTCAAAGTTGTTCTATTCTTCAATCATACCCCCTCTGTTGCAAATCTTTCTATCTGCATTCTTATTTAGTTTTATTAGCCTTTCTAATTTAATATGATATTTTATTATATTAAAACTTATATACTTGCACCCGGAGGGTGCATATATTTGCTAGTTTTTATAATAAGGAAAAGTACAAAACATTGTTTTGTGATATGTACAGGAATTTGGTATGTACGTGTCGACTTATGACTCAAAAAAGAAATGCCATTGAGCATTAAAATCGCGCATACATTTTAATATATTTATGATAAGGAAAAGTATAAAATTCAATTTTTGATTTTTACTGATTAAATGAAATAATTCAATCATTAAAACTCACTATACTTGTAGAACTCTTCACTGTTCTTCATAATTAAGTACAAAAATGACGTTCACTTTTAAATATCACACATTCCATGGGCGACATTTGGATTTAATGCTTTGAGTTGTTCATATTTATATCTTTGTGCTCCTCTATAAAGGAGTTGTGTTCGTTTTTATATGTACGCGTCGACATTTATTTTCTGAGTTATAAACTCAGAAAAGATACACTTTAATATGTTTATAATAAGGAAAATTACAAAATTTAGTTTTTGATTTTCACTTATATATTTCCATATATATTTTTTTCAGAAAAAATATTTCCAACAGTTTTCGAACACGATTAAGTCACATGGTTTGAATGGGAATGCCCTACTAAAAGCAGTGGTTCACAGACTTCTTTTTACTAAAAATGTATTTAACACACACGCACACACACACACACACACACACACACACACACACATATATATATATATATATATATATATATATATATTGTCCCTTCTGTGCGCTCATCGTCTCTCTCTATCTGTCCCATGTTCTTTTTACTAAAAATGTCTTTATTTAACACACACACACGCACACACACACACACACACACACACACATACATATATATATATATATATATATATATATATATATTGTCCCTTCTGCGCGCTCATCGTCTCTCTCTATCTGTCCATGTTCTTTTCCTTTATTTTTTATTTTTTATTTTCTGTGTAGCATGTCCCTTTTTCCCTTTATTTCATTGTTTTTTTTTATAATAAAAACGGAACGGTCCATTATTTAGCTGAGGTGACGGCATTCATAAGAAATAAGAATTCGGTGGATAAGCAATACCAGCTAATCAGGATTTACATTTTTGCATTTATTCTTGAACAATTTGGAGAGCTTGATTTTTAACGAGAGTGTATTGAAAAATGATAACGATTAAGGAACACAAGTATTGATATATTGATTAACTTCAAATACACTTCGATTATTTTCGTAACGTTAATATTAATGTTGGCATGCTTCCGTCTGTGAAAGACGTTGGAGAGGTGTCCATTTTTTCTATTGAACTACGTTGCTTCGGCGGGTTGTTTTGGAGGATGTGCTGTTGCCCAAGCAGCAGATCCCCCTCTCCACACTGCTGCTGTGGGCTAAAGGAAAGGTAAGAAACCTATGCAGTTTGGCAATGACAATGTCGCAGGGACACCGGCTCCGTATTTGTTATCGGGATTTACTCCCCTGCCCTTCCTTGGGATAATGAAGCCACTCAGCGGCAATGTTTTTTTAACCGTCTCTTCCTTGTCCTAGATGGGTTGACAACCAGGGTCAATTGGGGATTTATGTGTGTATTAGGTACCCCAATCTACTGTCAGTGTGGGTGGTCGTTGGCTCCCCTTGAGCTCATCCGTTCTTTTCCTTTTTTTTTTTTTCTTTTTGAGATGCTGGTATTTACTCACCCTCCTCGCCCGACAACCGATACGTACCTATTTGAGAGTGCCAGTTTAGTTGCGTGTAAGATATTTAAGTTTTAACTTCGTATAAGTTCACATGTCAGCTATCATCTTCAAAATATAGAATTGTCTGGCATATTATCAATTTTTAACGAGTATTAATATATAGATTAGTTACGGGCAAAACTCGAGTTTTGTTCAAATAAATCTCTGGTGAATCTTTATTTGCTTAAATTAAATTGTTCCTGTGGGACATTTTTAAATTTACAGATCTTTTCGAAATTCTATCGCATCAGATTTTAAAAGCTTTCATTGTTTTTATTAGAAGATCTTTTATCCGCCCTTCCAGGTGTTTTTGCTAGGGCGACTTTCACTATTTCTTTCTTTTCTTTTTGTTTTGTGGGTGTTAGTTATTCTTATTTGTTCTGCTGGTTTGGGTAATTGAAATTGTGTCTTTGTCTTTGGATTACGCCACATTTGGTGTTGATGTTTGTCTTTTAGTTCCAATTCTCTTCTCAAAGAATTTCCGCATACGTGTACGGTTTAGTTCGAGACAGTGTCTTTCTTGGGGACGTTTTTTCTTCTTCTTTTACTGTATTTTGTTTTATTCTTTTTTAGGGGTGGGATGTTTAGATTCGTTTATTGTCAGAGTTATTTCCCCTTTTTTTTCAGTGTTGATTTTGGGTAAATTTCCGTCGTAGATTTCTATGTCTTTCTGTTTTGCGTGGTTAGAGTTTTTTTGTTGTTTTGTTTTTTGTATATTTAATTTCCTTTTATATTTCCCCTTTTTTTGTTATGGCTGTTGTAATATCGTTGTATTCGTCTATGTTTCTGTTTTTTCTTTATTTTATTTCATTTTTAGTTTAATTTCTTTTATTCAGTCTTTAAGATACCAACATTGATTTTATGGCTTACTCCTACTCCAGAATAATGAGAAATTTCGTTGCTATGTTAACACTATGCATGACTCGAATATCAGTATATATATATATATATATATATATATATATATATATATATATATATATATATATATATATATATATATATAAAGGAAATAAGAAGAGAAATTATAACCACATAAATAAAAACATAAGCACGTCCATTTCTGAAAATAAACTCTGATGATGAAGTTCATGCTTCGAAATTGATAAGACAAAAATAACATCTTTTTGTCTTTATTTTTCATACGCATTGTATTGGCCTTCTAAATATATATATATATATATATATATATATATATATATATTCCATATATATATATATATATATATATATCCACCAAAAACATCATAACCCTCCCCAAAACAAACAATAATAGGAAACCTTCTACCCTGGCCCTACTAAGATTCTAAAATTCCAACGCACAAGACAACACACTGGGAGAACTCATGATACTACCAACCAATAGACCACTCAACTGGTACCCCAAAGAAGGACTAATACATTCTCACAGGTATGCATGTGTACACGCAAAACATGCAGGAATTCCACGTAAATGCATATTTTAGTCGAAGACGCATTGAGAAACCACAGGTTGATTCTGTGACGTAATATCGTATTTTTTTATTTTTATTTAATTTATCTTTTATTCATTATTTAATTTTCATTATGTTGCGCATGACTTTCATGAATAAAGTCATGGCGAATTTCGACCGATTGCAGTGCCCCAATAATGCCACCTTTTGTCCATGGGTGTCGATCTCTGATACTTAAAGACAAATCTTGTTGGCTTAGCAGTCCATGACATGCAACACTCCACTTTGGCCCTTAAGTAACATCAGTATTAATATATTAGCTCAGTCGATAGAGTGTTCGGCTAGAAACCACATGGTTCCTAGTTCGATACCGGCCCTCGCCAACTCAGCATATGAGTAGCACAGGGATCTGTGTAGTAAAGTAAGTAGCTGATGGTAGACGCAAAAACAATCTCCTTGGTCTAGCGCTAGTGAAGAGGGGATAGACTTCATCGCCGATTGGCTGATACTGACTTTAGGCCACGACAACGACTTACTTTTATTAATACATAGATATAAATAAAATTATCGTTGATTTTTATTTTTTAAAATTGTTACAATGTTATAGGAACTGAGAAAAACCTTTAAGAATCTGAATATTGAGAATGTAGATTGTGCACTTTCAGAATGAACCTTCTTCTTCCAGCCCCCTCCCCCCCCCCGGCCAGTGACTAATGTCTCGCTGCGGCGCCCACAAAATAATTCATCCTATTCGCCTGACAATTCATTTACCGCTGACTCCAACAACCAATTCTTTTTTTTTTTTTTCTTTCTTTTTTTGTCAGAAGGACGCGAATTACAACACTTGCGGTTCACACGATAAATGACATCTACAAAACACTCGTCAAAAAACGGTTAAGGTGCAAGGTTACCCAGCATTGCCCGTTTGAAATAAACGACATTGTTGATTCACTTCTGCCCTCCAACAAGTTGGGTCACTACTGGGTTTTTACGCCTCTCGATATGCTCAGTAAATATCCGGGAACGCAGGGTGGGTAGCATTTCACCAAGGGAATAGAAGGGAATATGTCACATACTTTCCGTTAGCGATCATTTCTCACTACAGCGAGGGGTCCTCAGCCTTTTATGTCCGAGGGCCAAAAACCTTCTCGGAAGGGTCCGGGGTCACGATGTTAAAAGGACAGCTAAATTCACAAGGTAAGATCATCATCATCATCATCATCATCATGTCTCGCTAGTAGTACGGATATCCATGAAAATCTCTCGCCAACCGTCCCTGTCATTCATTGCCCTTGAGAGGTCCTCTGTGCCGCATCCAGTATCCGCACTGAGCTGGTCAATGTAGATCTTTGTTAGACTGTTCACATTGACGCTTCCACAGGGGAACGTCATTTATGAGTTCGCCCTTGTTTCTCCAGCAGTGTCCATCCTGTCTTATTCATCTCACTCGGGTGGTTTGTGTGATAGGGGGCAAGTGGGCGTACAGCTGCTTTCTTATATATATATTTACCAACCCCTCCGCACGAGCAGGATGTGACACAAGGTCAATTTCTTAAGCGGAGTTTAACAGGTTTGAATTCAGAGTTTTCCTTCTCCTAGAGCGGTTGCCTAAACAAGGTTAAAGAGCCCAGTGTGCCCTACTATTTACCCATAGCTGGAGGGAGAGTAGGATTCATACCTTTCCCAAGGGTATTAGCGTTAAGTGAAATGCAATTACCACGTCCAGGATTTGAACTCGGGGCGACGAGTCCATTTCCTATGAATTTAACCATTACACCACGCACTTTTTTATAGGATGTTGTTTGCACGATTTGTTTAATATCGCGCGCAACATTCTTGTGCAACTCCCATTCTAAGCTTATTCTATAGGCGCTTCTTTAGGATCCAAGTGGTGCAGCCATACAGTAGCACTGATAAAACTACAGCTTGGAAGAATTGTTTCTTTAACTTGTCGGTGGGATCGGATTCCCATATGACTGATAATCTGTTTATGGCAGACCATGCCTTCCCTATTCGTGCATTAACGTCGCTTTCTATGGATCAGATACTACTACCTAGGTAGGTGAATTGTTCCACCGCGTTAACGCAAGAGATATCATTAGATTACTTATAAAAAACATTACATTTCATTATATTTCTCGGATATAGCCGAAACCTTTGATATTCTAGGATTAGAGTTAGGGTAATAGTTAGCGTTAGTGTTAGGGTTTGGGTTGGTGCTAGGCTTAGTGTTAGGGTTAGGGTTAGGGTTTAACTACTTCGATAGTTTCCGTCGAGTGTGGAGATGCCTCCTTCATTTTTAAAACACATGAACTCATAGTTCACATAGAGGCCGTTGTTCCGGGCTCACGAGTAAAAAAAAGAGTTCGAAAAGAAGGTTCAAAGTTCCATGATGGCTCCCGATTACGACAAGAAGGTCCCCGATTATGACAAGAAGGTTCCTGAGTTCGAAAAGAAGATTTCCGAGTTCGAGAAGGCTCCCGATTCCGGAGGGCACATCGACCGAAACGTTGTACAGATAACAATAAAGATGGGGAAGTCCGAATAATCCAGATAACACAAGGTAACAATCACGATTAATAAATGAGTTATCGGATGATTTTTTAAATAAAAACTAAACTGCGGTTTAAATTCTTACTGGTTTTTATACACCACAGGTTGGTATTTACCAAACCCATTTGCCACAGGTTGGATGTGACTTAAGATCGCAAGTATTATATACAAGATATATATATATATATATATATATATATATATATATATTTATACCAACCTTAAACTATTTAATTTTGTTTTATATCTGGAAAATGTAATAATAGTGACTAGCAGGACCTGTTGATATACCACAGTATGATAATTTAATTATTACAACACCATGTGAGATGAAAAGAAGGAAAGAAATAAAAAAAAGAGTGATAGAGAGTTAGCAATGGCTCTTAAATAAACATATCAAACGTTGGGACCATTTGACCTTTAGGCACCCCTTTTGCAATCTCGATTCATAAGCACATGTTTTTCATTTACACCGTCAAAACCCGGTTGTTTATCAACAGAATATTTTAGAGTGTTTTTAATTATAAAGCTAACCCTAATCCCTAACCCTAACCCCAATCCTAACCCCTAACCCTAACCCCTAACAAACAACCGGATTTTGACGGTGTAAATGAAAAAACGTGCTTATGAATCGAGATCGCAAAAGGGGTGCCTAAAGGTCATAAGGTCCAAACGTTGTAATAATTAAATTATCATACTGTGGTATATCCACAGGTCCTACTAGTATATACAATATTTTGCAAAATGAAAAGAATGTATTCGACAGTGATTTTATTTTCCTGGGTTCCTTGAAAATTTCGGTTCTTTCAACATCGTATTTTCTCACCCTGGCGATCCAATCAAAGCTGATCTGACCCTAATCCCCACCCCCTTAACAACAAGCTATTACAAATCTTTGCCTCGATTTTGATACGAATTTGGCTGTGTTAAGCGGTTCCCTAACTTTCTATAAAGCTATGGATCCATAGACCCTCTTATATTTATATATGTATATTTACCAACCCATTCGCACAATATTGCAGGATATGATGCAAGGTTAGTTTCTTACGCAGAGTTTAACAAGTTTGAATCCAGAGTTTTCTTTCTCCTAGACTGGTTGCCTAACCAAGTTTAAAGAACTCAGTATGCCTTACTGTTTACCCAGAGAGAGAGAGAGAGAGAGAGAGAGAGACAGAGAGAGACAGAGACAGAGACAGAGACAGAGAGACAGAGAGTAATTGGATTCATACCTTTCCCAAGGGTATTAGCGCAATTTGAAATCCCGTTCAGGATTTGATCTCGTGTCGCCGTGTCCATTTTCTGTGACTGTAACCATTACACCATGCTACTCCGCTATATTTATATACATGCTTTACTAATGAATTTTGAATCCATTGAAAATCAAAAAGCATTGTCGGTGGTCAGGAATTAACGCACTCAGTTCTGATAGATAAGGTTATCAAGTGCACAATTACTAAGGAATGTATTATTGAAATTCATTGAAAACCATAAAGAAAGGGATTGTCAGAGGTCAGGAATTTATTGGAGAATTACCAAAGGAAGAGGGTGTATTAAATTAAATAGAGTTTAACCAGGACATTAACACCCACTGCCACCGCCTTCTAAAACATATATGATAAAAAAAGGGTTGAAAGCTTTCTATATGGGCAATAGGGTTGGGACAATCATATAGGTGTTGGGGCTTGACGTTAACAGCCGATTGATCGAAGGGGGAACCTCTCCGACCGACTGTCTAACATATGTAAGGACCAAAGTGGAGCGTTGCATGTCATGGATTACTCTGCTATTGAACCAAATGCACAATAGCAACGGAATTTACTATTGAAATCCATTGTAAATCATAAAGAAAGGGGTTGTCAGAGGTCAGGAACTGATCGTAGAATTACTGAGAGAAAAGGGTGTATATAGATTATTTAAAAGTTCACATTATTCCCTTGTTAATTATGCGTCAGGCTCGATATCAATTAAAATTCATGTCCGTCAAGTTTTTTTTGTTTGTTTCTGTGGGGGTGGGGGTTTTCTCAAAAACAAAACCCCTGTTTCTCGGATCAGTTGACAAAGCAGATATTAATGTCTGCTTCCTTATTCTTATGAAATTTCCCATGACGCATTCAAATCTTTCAGTTCGTCAAGAGAATTAACAACAAAAGTTGCGTTCCTTGTTTCCTTTTTTGTTTTTTTATGCACCCGAATCATCAGACGGATAAGCTTCTCCCCTTTTAATAGTTGATGAGAAAAACTTATAAATACAAAAAGCGAAACGAAACGGCTGCCTTCGTTCCGTTTTGCTTTTTTGTCTTTTCTTTTTTTTAAAAAAAATTTATTCGTATTTTTTATTTATTTATTTTTTTAAATAGTTGGCATATGTTTTGTTGATCGTATGATATTGTTCTAATCTACCCGGGGTGCTCGGGGTTTTTGGCGACTGGGTCACCCGATGAGGATCTTCCTATTCATCTCTGTACCGAGTCACCTTTCTTTTAATCAAACTACAGTGGGTGAAAAGATGCGGCTAAATGGGCCGTCACGATGGAGACTTGCTCAGCATCCCACTCTCCTTGTATGCATGTTCGGAGGGTTGTGTTGATGGTGCCGTAGCGAAGAAAACGCAGGGATGATATTGTTTCGGGGGGGGGGTGCAGAAATTTCCAATGAAATTGACATTGACGTCTATGTAGCATCTGCCAATCAAACTGTGATGTTATGGATGCATGAATAAATCTATAGAATACTCGTGTTCCTTAATTTTACGACCGTCATCCTTTTGCAACACCCTCTGCTTAAAAATGAGACCGTCTAAATCGTCCAAGATGAAATGCAAAAAATCTAAATCCTGATTATCAAGTGTTAAGAGAGTAAGAAAGGGAAGAAAAAAGACATGTTACACAGAAAAAATATAACATGAAAGAAAGAAAAAATGAAAGTAGGGAAAATATAGAAAGTGGAAGCGATAACGCTAATCCGTTTCAATCAAACATTATGAAAAGATGAAAAAAGGAAACAAAGAAAAAAGGAGTGTGGATAAGCAACGCCAGATAGTCAGGATTTACTTTTTTGCATTTCATCTTGGACGATTTGGACGGTCTCATTTTTAACCAGAGGGTCTTGCAATTTTTTTCTAAAGTGAATTTAAAACCAAATTGATTCGCAATGCAATTATATTGTACACATAATAGCCTTATTCTATGATTAAGCTTGAACAAATTCCTGACCACTGACAATCCCTTTCTTTCTGTATGTCAATAGCAATGTAAACATACATAACAGCCTTTTTCTATCTTTCATGATTCAGCCCTGTCGAACTGGGTTATAGAATACACCGATGGTAACTCTGTAAGGGATAATCTCCCCCACACCATGGAGCCACTTGTTGTCATGGCTTGCAACCCCTGATGCTTAAGGACGGAATCCTGGTGTCTTAGCAGTCCATGACATACAACACTCCACTTTACTTAGGCTTGATGGGTGGTCGGAGAATTTCCTCCCATCAATTGGCTATTCATATCAAGCCCTAGCGACCGTATTACTTTTATGCCCACTCCCCTTTTTATCATATTCTAGAAGGTAGTAACTGAGTGTCTTAGTATCCTGGGTATGACGTTAAACTGCATCTAGTGGTGAAATTCCAATCCAGCAGCTCTGGGGAATGTGCATTACCCCTTCATTGCAAATTGCTACCAAGTCCATTCTGACTTTTTAGGGTTCTATCTATAGGTTAAATAGATTTTTTAAAAAATGAGTTTTAAAAATTTGTTTAAAGAAATAAGTTTAAAAAATTGAAAAGCAAACAATAATGAATAAAACTGTTAGGGATAGTTATCTCTCCCCTGACGATTCAACCGCATATACCCTCTAACAAGGAGGGAGACAAGAACTGACAGTTAGGCAGACAAGGACTTAGGCCCATGTGTGACCATCACATGATACACACACTGTTGAATTCTATCCAAAACCATCCACTGTATTCCCTGTCAGTGAGAATAAATAAAACAAATATTGTTATATGTTAAACATATTTCACTGTTTTTATTATCATTTTGTTATTCCTACATCTCGGGATATAACAAAAACAAAAACATTTCTGCATAAAATAACCCAACAAGGGTTGGCATGCTGCAAAATCCAACAACCAAACAACAAACCGAATTAACATTTCATTTGTTGTTCATTTATATCTTGGTAAATACAGCTTGAGTATCAGTACTTTTTTAACTACTTCGTATGTTAGCAAGAATATCAATAGGGTAGCAAGCTAATGACAGGATTATTTTACGAAACTGAAATTTAACACCCTGTCAGAGAGGCTTAGAATACGCTGACTGTATCCCCGTCAGAGAATTAAGACCCTCTCCCTGAAAATAGAGCGAAATTATTTGTCGCATGAATAGTTATTAAGCTCTAATTGTTTACTAAGGATTATTATTAGTTACTTGAAACGATATAACTATAAATCATTTGTCTTATGAATAGTTACTTGAAGATATAATTGTTTATAACTTATACACTGGCCCGCGGTGTTTTCAAAGTCGAATATATAATGCCTGATTTTACGCCGAATCCCAAAAATCAGACTCATTTTTCTAATCATACCAAATTATTAAGATACTAGCTTTACTTGAAATGTATAGGACAGTATTATAGCTATGACAAGTAGAGTCCACAGGCTTTTGAATAAGTGTTATTATTATGTACAACTTATTCAAGCACATATTAAAAACAGACCTGACTAAACTCAATGAATGGTATTTTTGAATTCAGCATAAAATGACGATCATATATCACTTGATATACCTTAGACCTTTCAAATTTTTCGAACACAGACCAATGTTATACCTAGTTACTTAAAACTGTGTCTAAACAAATGACCCTTATTGAATAGAATAGATTACTTGCAACCTTATAATCATTAGTATTGGATAGGAATACTTTAAACCATATAACTGTGCAAATTATATAGGAATGATTAATATCATAATTTCATGCAAAAAAAAAACTCTTAAGAAACAGTACTTAAAAGTAAATATAAATATACATTGAACGCAATTCCTTAATCATTAGGGATATTATAACCCTTGATGTGTTTGTTTGTTTGTTTATTGATTTTAACGGCGTTATCAACCCGTCTGGGGAAATGTCATGCCTAACGGTTAGGAAGTGATACATATCGTGTATTTATATTTATACTTTTTAGTAATTGGTTTTAACAATGTGTTAGCATTATTGGGGATTATGTTCTATGGTATTGATTTGTTTCATGTCTATATTCTATGGTATAATTTTATTTCCCTCAAAAAGGACAGAATATTTGTCAACATTTTCAAACAGATCTTTCATATTGTTTGCTTCCTGATGTGAGCAAAAA
>CM042161.1:82248127-82298127 GCA_023376005.1 Doryteuthis pealeii | reverse complement strand
AGCTGTATTTACCAAGATAGAAATGAAGAATGAATGGAACGTTAATTTTTCAGAATACAAGTTGTGTCAAAGAGTATCGAAAATCTCGATACATTTTTTATATACCTTGTATATATAAATAAAAACTTTTTTTTTAAATGGACTCTCTCGTCAATTTTTCGACGCATGAGTGTTCATCCAGTGAACAACCAACACAGTGATTTGTTTATAGTGGTGAAGGCTTGTATAGGTCCATTCCGCACTTTTTGGCACAGTTGATAGGAAAGAATTGGTGCATCAAGGAATGCCACGAACCCAATCAACGACTGACCTCAGGAATTTTGAATTCAGAGTTATCCCTCTCCTAGACTGGTTACCTACCCAAGGTTAAAGAGCCCAGTCTGCCCTACTATTTAACCCATAGCTGGAGAGAGAATATATGGATTCATACATTTCCCAAGGGTATTAGCGCTATGTGAAATGCCAACAGCATCAGGAGTCAGAATTATCCTCAAGAACCATTTCGGTGATACCTAGGTAGATAGTGTCTGACACATGTAGGTCCTTATAATTATGCTCTACTTAGGGTATTGAGCACTTTTACATATATAACTTTTTAAAAAATCCTCCGTGTTTTGTTTCTTTTGGCCACTACATATGATACTGATGTTTATTTTCAGAAAGTACGGATGAGCTGGTCTTTTCTATCAGATAAAAGTTTGTACATTTTTATTTTATTTTGAAAAACTGGGTGATCTAGGTTTTGTTCCCACCAGTAGAGTTTAGAAGTATATATATATATATATATATATATATATATATATATGTGTGTGTGTGTGTGTGTGTGTGTGTGTGGATGATATCAAGTGTTTCCTTGATAGGGTTCAACCAAAATTGAGAATCCAAACATTTATTGCCTAAACGATCTTAAGATTAGGTGATCTTCAGTTATCTGAAGATCGCTGAGGCGGGAAACTATCAGTAACCAGGTGCCGTTGACCCCATTTCCACGCTACATTAACTTTACATGTATATAGTTTACTGTTGGGAAAGTAATGTAATTTTTTTTAAAGATGTAAAAAAAAAAACTCCTTTTAAAGCCAGATCTCATTTTGTAAAGTGGGGTTGCACAGTCTTCCTGTCTTTCTTCTAACTTTTACAGTTCCATCTTACCAAAAGTTTGTAAGACTTTCGTCTGAAAAGATTTGGGAGTCAAAAAAGAAAAAAAGAAAAAAGAAAGAAAATCTGCTAAGTACGCAGAACGTGTCACCATTGCTTTCGCAACTCAACATCCCATCCACATCCACCTACCCCCCCCCCGAAAAAAAAACGAAAACAAAAAACAAAACGAGAAGATGAAGTTTACGCTAATCCAAAATGGTTCTGGAATACAGATGATTGTTGTCCACTGCCAGTTGTCTACACTCATTAGCTTAAAACCCTATGACTTTCCAGGGCCTATTTCAGAATTGCTATTTTTGTACGGGCGGAAACAGCAGAAAAAAAGAGAAAAGAGTAAGAAAAGAATAATGATAATTTAGAAACTAGTGATTTACTAAGCTTAGATTAGTTAGACACAAGATTAGAAGAATGGAGCACCCAGTGAGAATCAAACTCACTAACAATGGTCTACTAATCTCCCCGACTGTATCATGATCATTTACTAAGCTTAGCTTAGTTTGACAGAAGGCCATAAAAATGGAGCACCCAGTGAGAATCAAACTCACTAACAATGGTCTACTAATCTCCCTGGCTGTATCATAATCATTTACTAAGCTTAGAGTAGTTTGACAAAAAAAAACCCCAGAAGAATGGAGCACCCAGTGAGAATCAAATTTTATTCATTTTCATGCGGAATCTTTAACCCAATACGTTTATGATACTGGTGGTGGACCTAGGTGTAATGGCGATAAAGGGTACTCCACTCTCCACAGAGCTCCAGAACTGAAACCTCACCACTAGCTGTAGTTTAGCGTTATACACAGGACACTAAGACCCCCAGCCACCGTCTTCTAGCATTAATATGATAAAACGGATTGGGGTTGTCATCAGATCAATGGGGTCGAGACAATCATATAGGTGCTAGGGCTTGATGTGACCAGCCGATTGATCGTCTAGCCTAAATAAGGGCCAAAGTGGAGTGTTGCATATCATGGACTGTTCAGCCACTAGGATTCCGTCCTTAAGCATCACTCACGGCCAACAGGTGGCCCCATTGGGAGATTTAACCCCTCTGCAGAGGTGCAGTCGGTTTATTCTAAAGCCCCACTGACAGGGCGGAGATCTGTTTAAAAATTATGTTTTAGATTTTTTTAAATGATACCATATAACTATGCAAATTATTTGTACTAAGAATAGTTACTTGAAGTTAATTGTTTATGAATGAATATTATTAGTCATTTGAAAACATATAATTGCTTGCAGATTATTTGTATTAGATAGGAATACTTGAAAACACGTAACTTTGCAAACAAATGACTATTATTAAAAAGGACTAGTTACTTTAAACCAGGCATGTCCAAAGTCTAACCCGTGGGCTAATTATGACCCTCAGTAAGATTTCTTATGGCCTGCAGTTTTGGTTTTCTAATATATTATTTATGGTCCGCTAGAGCATTGTTAAACCGGACAAAGCGCTGATTCGCCCTGGGCAATTTGAACAAGAAGACGCAAAATCGTCAGACAAGTTGAAAACGTCACACTTATTTGCTTTCTTTCCGATTGATGTGAAAACAGAAACAATGTTTTATAGAGATTTTAACTTCTGATAAATCTAATAATTTTAGCAAAATCATTTTGGTGTTTGTTTATGATGGGAACCTTAGCAAATTTGAGATTTCTGGAAAATCTGAGATTTCTGGAAATCTGAGAAAAATCTGAGATTTCTGGAGACTTATTAGTGTCTTATTAGTGTCTTAATTCGAGGCAACTTTCTTATTTCTTGAACTCTATCAGTAGATTAGTGGATTAATCTTTCGGAGATATAACAGGACTATTGGTTGTCCTTTGGGTAGTCTGTTTTTTTAGTAACGGTGTTAATATATCCTCTAAAGTAATGTACGTTCTTTCTATTGCATTTACATGCTAAACAATATCACAACAGTAAAGGTTCTACTACTCTATATTTCCTTCATTTCATAATAGCTCTTATAATTGCATATCTATTTCATACAGAATATGTAAGAACCATTATTGTAATACGTAATTGAGAGTTACTTCCCCTGTTTTATTATTACCTCCCCTTTGTGTAAATCTTTGACCCTCCTGAGAGTATATAAACTGCCAGTAAACTGCAACAGTATTCCAAGTAGAATAAAGCTTTCTCAAGCCTAACCGTGTGTGTTCGTTTATTATTACAATTATATGACAGAAATAGTATATATTTTCGAAAGTAAGATAAATAGTTGATGGGTTTTCTGTAGATATTCTCTATGAGGTGATTTTATTCAGTGAATGGACAATATTTTCTTATACTGTTTACATTGCCATTAAAACAAAAACATAATTGTTTTATTTATTTATTCATTTATTTATTTATACAAATTTGATAAAGAGAAGATGCCAGATAGCCAATGGTTATTTTGCCAATGGATGTTTTTAACAATAAAATTATATTGAAATATAAACTCTTATAAAACAATAAACAGATAAAATATAGATAAATATCAGAAAGAACCAACGTAGTGAAACGTCTATAGCTATGTGTAGGGTTTGTGTGTGAGTGTGAGCGCGCTCCTGCGCATGCGTCAATTTGTATAGTAAAATGTCCTCATATCTCAGGCAAGAAGAAGGAGGAAATAGGTGGAAGAGAGAGAGGGGAAGGGGAGGGAGAAGGAGAGAGTATTACCATGGGTCAGATATTCCTTAACTAACCGACGACTGATATTTCTCTTATATTATACTAGAAGCAGTTATCCAGCTTCAACTGGGTTGAAGGGATAAAACCTGGTGTATTGATTTGTATACTTTTAAGATTTACAAATGCTGGACATTTTTAAGTAGAATTTCAATGCTATTTCTATGTATATTTAGATTTTTCAATCAAAAATAAAATCTTCATAATTTTCGTACAAAAAGCAAGAATCGTTGATATATATATATATATATATATATATATAATATATATATATATATATATATATATATATATATAATTATAATGGTATTAATGTATGACTGGACACATAACTTAAAGTTTCATGGTTATGCAATCCTCAGATGTCAAATGAAACTTTAAGTTATGACTCCAAATCATCCATAATATAATTACTATTGATTATAAATCTGCTCTGCTTTATTAGCATTGAGCACTTTTCATGCCAATACTTTTCTCATTTATTCTCTATTCATTTATATATATATATATATATATATATATATATATATATATATATATATATAGATTTAGGCCGGATTGGGAAGTCGTTGCCTTGTCCTCTGTAATCCTGCGATAGGCGTCAAGACAAATACAGGCTAGGTGGCTGCGCGGGAATTACCATTGACTAGATGATTTGACATTCTCCTTTTTTGTCGTGAACTGGTGAGATTCCGTTCTTCACTCTGTGTTCGCTAGTTCGATTTCTAGTGGCTGTAGTATGCACTGAAGATGAGACCTAATGAGGTCAAACCAGCCGTCCAGTGCTCCGGATGTCGCACGCGGTATTTGCCGAGTTGTCTAGTCATGGTAATTTAATTAAATTATCAATTATATATATATATATATATATATATATATATATGGTTTCGGACTCAAAATATGGCTAATTAAAGCCTGAAGAAAATATTAGAAGATCTGAAACACGTGTCCCTAATGTAAAATAAAGATTTTAAAAATTCAAAAACATAATCCATTTTGCGGACCTTCTTTTTTATAAAAAGTTCAATTTTCTCCCGTTGGACCCATTACAACACTTTATATATATATATATATATATATATATATATATATATATATATATATATATATATATATCAATGTGTATGGTTGGCACTATTATACTTGAAGTAATCCAACGTACAGTGTTATTAGAAGAGGGCTCAATATCTGTGATAGAGCGTTAATTGATAAATAAATAAACAAATAAAAGATTTACCTTATATTTACTATCATTGGAACCATTTTGCTACCATTTGGTTTCTTGTTCTGTGACAGTCTTCAGCCAACGAAAGGGATTTTCAAAACACTTTCGTTGCCTGAAGACTGACACAGAGTAAGAAACCAAATGGTAGCAAAATTGTTCCAATGATAGTAAATATAAGCTCAACCTTTTATTCATATATATATATATATTATATATATATATATCGTCGTTAATTGTTTTATTTTCGTAGTTTCATACGGCCATACATACATACACGAACTGCCCTTTATATATGTATAGATGGATAGATTATATTTAAATTACATTTTTCTTCGCCATAGCCAGGCCTCGCCTTGATTCTAATTACTATTCTAACGAAAGTCACCGTATACGTACCAATATCTATAAACAAAGAGCACGGCATCCTACATATATATATATATATATAAGTTTTGTTGAACTGTACAGACAATTCCTGTCGGACAAGTTTTTCGTTGATCCGTTCCAATTTTCGGGCCATCTTTCTGGTGTCGGGGTGTAACTGGTAGAACAGTCCCCAAAGGTTTCAAAACGAGCGCTTTCGACAATACAATTTGCCATCCTCAGGTAGGAAACGATGGTATGATTTCGTGTCTCGTTTTTAAGGAGAACGAGTAGTAGCAAGGAATTAGAAGTGGGAGGTAATAACCATTGATAGTAGGAGGTTGTAGGAATGGTAGTGGTTCAAGCGAGCTTTGCAGTAGTGATTTTATGTGGGAGGGGGGCACAGGTTGTGAGAAGGGGAGGGTTATTGAGGAAGGGGGATAGTTACACCAGTTACACCCCGACACCAGAAAGATGGCCCGAAAATTGGAACGGATCAACGAAAAACTTGTCCGACAGGAATTGTCTGTACAGTTCAACAAAACTTGTATAAACAAAGAGCACGGCATCATACAGTTCCGTCTGTATAACGAGGACAGAAATTCGTCGAGTTGTGCAAAAATCCATTAGCTCACACACACTCAGATGTCGCCACCGTAAAAGACGTTCTTCCCGAGAGAACTCGCTCGGCATTTATTCTTCTCTGCGACTGAAACCATTTCAGATAACAGGGGTGACAGCAATTCCACCACTCGCGATCAGGAGGTTGCGAGTTCAATCTCCGCTACAGTCTGATTTGTTATCCACGGCAACAAGCATCAAAGGCTACTAAATTGGGCCTCATGTTACCAAAATATTGCAAAACCCTTGGACTCACCCTCGTATATTTAGCACTAGCATAATCTTTACAGATTACTACCGTCCCTCACAATCCTATAACTCCACCACCAGAACCTTTCCTCTCATGAGCCCTCAAATGACTCATCAAACCCGCTGCAGATCCACAAAGTTTGATGCAAATATGACATAGGAAGGATGTCCTTCCTGTTGTATCAGATGATAAAATTTGATGCTTATGCACCACCATATGTCTCTTAAACCAGAAGCTGACTTACAAACTTTGTTACAGGTTGCACAAGACACATTGTTTGTTCCTGGAATTTGCAGGAATTGTTCCCTGGTGATGTTTCCTATGATTGACATATCCAGCCTTAGAAAGCAGAATTCGACCACATGTTTGATATTTCCAACCCTCCATGTTCTCTCCAATATGGCAGGTGTATCCCTTTCGAAGTTAAGAAACCTTTGACTCACCCTCGTATATATATGCATGTTTATGAACACCTCAGGTGGTGTAATGGTTAGCAAGCTAGAATAGAAGACTATTGTTAGTGAGTTCGATTCTCACTGGGTGCTTCTTACTTCTAGCATTGTGTCACATATTAGCTAAGCTTAGTAAATAACTATAAACGAATAGAGTGAATGTCAAACCCTATTAAAATTCAGAGCTTTATTCCCCAACCAGTCTTGAAGTAAATTGATCCTAGCCAATGTATGGAAGCCGGTACATAAGCTGACGAATCGACTTATCTATAATAATGTGTCCTCCCTCCTAAATACATCCATCCATACAAAGGACTGAATTGGATTAAATTGGACATATTGGGCTTTAGTGGCCGTCATGCTGATCCTTATGAAGGGTGAAGAAGAAAAAAAAGGGAGTAGAAATATGGTGCGTGGGTGGGGTTGTAGGGTTGCCGGGGAGGGAAGAACCCCCCCTTCCTAGCTGGGGTAATCAATTCGATCCCTTATGACTAATGCTTCGGCTAAGCAGGCTGGACTCGTTTAGGGGTTTAGGGGGGGTGAGCGTAGGGGGAGGGGTTTATAGATGTGTGGGTGTGGGTGTGAGTGGGGGGGGGGGTAGAAGGCCGTTAACAAGTCAGCATTGCGACATCTGTTTGGCTTCTCAGCAGAGATGTGAACCCGGCTTAAAGGCACGCCTTGGAGAGTAGGGGATAAATGCTGGAGGCTAAGAGAGAGAGAGAGAGAGAGAGAGAGAGAGAGAGAGAGAGAGAGAGAGAGAGAGAGAGAGAGAGATATGAAGGGGTGGTGGAAAGAGAAATAGAACGAAAAAGAGAGTAGGATGAGAGTAGCAATAATATATCAATATTTTAGATCGATAAATAGATGATAAACGAATAAGAAGGATATATATATATATATATATATATATATATATATATATATATATATATGTGTGGGGGGGGTGTAGAGGGAGATAGAGATTAAGAAAAGAAAAATAAAGACAGAAATAGAAGAGGTATATATACATATATATATATATATATATATATATATATATATATATATATATATATGTTCTGGTTCCAACGGGAGAAAATTTAATATTTTATAAAAAAGAAGAAGGTCCGCAAAATGTATTATGTTCTCAGAAAAAAATGTTTTATTCTTTTTATCTTATATACGCGACACGTGTTTCTGATCTGTTGTCTTCTTCAGGCATTGAGTTATTAATTTGGCAGAGAGAGAGAGAGAGAGAGAGAGAGAGAGAGAGAGAGAGAGAGAGAGAGAGAGAGGGGGGAGAAATAAATGAATAAATAAATGTTTTAGTTCATATTCATTTGCATTGGAACAATTTTACTACCATTGGTTTCTTGCTGTGTAGCAATCATCAGGCAACGAAAGTGTTTTGAAAATGATGCAAATAACCATTGCCTGATGACTGCTACACAGCAAGAAACCAATGGTAGTAAAATTGTTCCAATGCAAATGAATATAAATTAAATCATTTATTTATTTATTTACCTATTAACGCTCTATCACAGATATTGAGCACTCTTCTAATAACACTGTACGTTGGATTACTACCGCTTATTCAAGTATAATAGTGCCAACCAAGCACACACACACACACATATATATAATATATATATATATATATATATATATATATATATATACTTTGTATTGAAAGCTAAAATTTGAAATACGAGCAAGGTTTAGACGCACTTATTTTAGTAAGTTCACTAAAAACATTTGAGTTTCCAAATTTATTACGCCAAAGAAAAATATTATTCTAAAGAAAATGAATATTTAAAACATATTACAACACAACATTCATTGCATTCTATTTTATTATGTTTTTATACACAGATATTTTTCTTATTTAAAAAAGGTTTTAAAAAACTCAGGTTGTTTTCAGGTTGGAGGTGAGAAGGAATTAATGGCATTTCAGTTTATTTCAATGGTGATTGGATATGCAAGGAAATTGAATTACAATTGGAACGAATTTAACTTGTAAGTATAGATACTACTGTATATACTATGTATGCTGTTTTACTCTCTCTCTCTCTCTCTCTCTCTCTCTCTCTCTCTCTCTCTCTCAAATCTATCTATATATATACTATAGTGTGGGACTGTCACTCACCAAATAAATAGATATGTAAAACCTTTATATATTTATTTTATTATATATATATATATATATATATATATATATATATATATATATATATATGTATATATATATATATATATATATGTGTGTGTGTGTGTGTGTGTGTGTGTGTGTGTGTGTGTGTTATACATTTATAGATTACAATATATTAACGGGCGATTGTTACCATTGGTTTCAAACCAGCGTATTGGCCACTTATCACCAGGACAACACGCCTCGCGTTGTCTTGATGATAGGTAGACAGTACTTTACTTACACCAAAGAATTAGTAATGCAATTGTCTTGAATCTATTAGCCGATTGTTGTCTTTGTTTTAATGGTATATTACCTTCATGGGTTATTTAATGCCAAAGCCATCAACATCATCTTCATCATCATCATCACCATCATCAGGTCACGCTAACAGCACATATTCCCATGACTCTTTCTCTCTCTCTTGTCCTCGTCCTCTCTCTCTCTCTCCCTTCCCCTCTTTCTCCCCCCTCTCTCTCTCTCTAGCAATTCCTCGTACGGTTTGTAGTTCATCTTAGCGAGAAAGACAGTCAATGGTATTAAATCTGTGCTAGTCGTTATTAGCTATTCTAGTGAAAGTTGTTGCTGCTGTTCTATAATATCTATGTGGTGATTCTGTGTGGGACTTATACCAAACAATGTTCCAACAAAATTAGCGGATGTTGGGATACGTTTTTGTTAATCTAACCGTCTAAACCAATAGTTCCCAAAGTGGACAGTGTAAAGATTTAGGGTGGTGAGGGGAAAAAAGCGGTGTGACATTAGGAGCAGTTATCATTAGTAGTTAATGAATAATTTGTTTTTACAAAATTTAAATGACAAAAGTCATAACTACTAAGGTAAAGGAACATGCATGTAGTTTATACATAATAAAGTCGCCTTGCTTCTTTCCAAGCAAAGAAACAACGTCCTCTAGGAGAAACCAGCTGACGCACATGCCAGTATAGTGTGGGTCGTCCAGCAAAATCATAATTGAACAGATCAAGTCGAGTTGTAGTAGTAGTGGTCGTGGGATATTTACATACGCTATGCGTTTCAAGTCAAAAGGGGATGTTTATTTTTTCTTAGGGTCGTGGTCTTTTTTTAGAGAGAGAGAGAGAGAGAGAGAGAGAGGGGTCAAACTGTCCTATCATGAATCACGTTTGTTGCTACTTTATGCGCACTGTTCGCTGATAGCCTAGACACGTCACGAGGAAACCCGAAAATTCACGTCTGCCCCTCGCGAAGGCCCAGTCAAAAGAGAACGAATTCCGTTTACTTCCGTTTGTGGTACTGTTGGTGGGAGAAGGAACATATCCGCTTCCACTCCTCCGCAGAAAACCTGGGACTTCCGCTTTTTTCTTTTTAATCTAGTTCAGGGTTCATTGGTCGGTCACTGACTGACATACGTTGAGTGTTTACAATTCTAAACTTCAATTTCTTTTTGTTCTTATTTCTTTTTCTTTTCTTTCTCCAGAAATCCGATTACCGTTCTTCTTTTCAATCAAAATTCTCCGTAGACCATAATAATTACGCTACAGGATACTGGATGCGCAGAGGACACCCCAAAGCCAATGAATGATAGGGACGGTCGATAAGAAATTATCATGATATCCGTGCTACTACCTCGACATGATGATGATGATGATGATGATGATTGATGGATTGATTCCCCAAATATTTCAATTAAGATAGAAATTGGCAACGATTAATCTCATAGTCATAATTCAGATTCATGTAAGTATTATGGCTGCGCTTGATGTGAACTGGTTATAATGGTAGGAAATGAATTCGGTGACACGAATTCAAATCTTGGATAAGACTGTTTGTATATAACGTGGCGTTAATACACTTAAGAAAGGTATGTACCCAACGATTCTCCCTCCAGGTAAATACGAAAATAAGACCTAATGTAAAATAAGAACTAGTGTGGTTTTTCGGGATGATTTTAATATAAACCCTCCCCTTAAAATAAGCCCTAGCTGAGAGCGACAGACAGACAAAAGAAATAAGCATTCTTCACAATAACATCATGCGACACAAACAATCGTCTCGTCAATGACCCTGGGTTTTCCATATCCGCTCTGACAGAATTTTTTATTTCACTGAAGACTGGATTAGGTGAATTGTTTTTATCTTAAAATCTTGATCAGTAAAGGGCTTATGGGAACCCGGAAGTGTGGGTTCCGCCATGACACTTTTGGATTGGGGATTCGTACTGAGTGGACGCACGTGCACAGCACGGTTGAGATAGTTAAGTCACTTTTAGGGTAGAAGCATTCTCTTCCTTTGTTTTAAATAAAACCTTGTTAATTTTCTAACAACCTAGTCTTGCATTATCATTTCAGTGTTCCGTATTTTATCTGGATGTAAAAAAAAGAACATAACAGAAAGCCAACAAGACTGACTAACAGCAAATTCCCCCAGATTCCCAGGACCCTTCTAAGTATTCTGATGATTTTAGTAGTGCTGTGGTCTAGATGATTTGGATTCTTTTATTAATATTCACTTTATCTCTTTTCCAAATTCTTTTGCCTTGACCCAAGCGCCCCGAATACGATTGGCATTACTGTCACTCTTATGTTTCACAACATATCAACTCTTTGGCAAGGTCCTAGTATTTTTTATTTTTTTATTTTTCATATATGGTCAGCTGAAACGGCAAACCCCACTAGATAACAACAGCGGAACTAAATTGGCGACCAGGATTGTAACAAGTATGACATCAGATACAATTGGGTTCATGCCTGTGCCAAAGGTATTAGTATCTGTTAGGGTCCCATCTATAGATTAAAAAGAAAAAAATGATTTCTAAAAAGTGATTTAAAAAATTGAGTTAAATAAATATAAATTAAGTACCCATCAATCTATACATATAGTTGTGTGTATATGTATGTCCGGAGGAAACTTAAAAAATAAAACAATTAACGACAAATTAAATATATATACACATTAAATATCACCAGGGCTTGGTTTGGGGGGGAATGATAGAGATTTGATTCATATTCGTGAAGATAATTAGAAAATAAAATTTAAATGATAACAGCGTGGAATTTTTTTTTTTTTCATTTAATATTTTAGATAGTAGACATTAACATTTCTTTTCAGAGTAGCTAGATCAATGCAAGGTCTATTTTTTGTTTAAATAGGGATTTTAATGGGGTATCCCACGAGGATTCAAACCACGATTATGTAATAATGGATCTGCTGGACTAACTTTTAAAAAATTCCCCTCTACCCAGGCGACGCCGGGTAGCCGCTGCTAGTAATGAATAAAACAAACCGTTTTAGACATAAAAGGACCCAATGGTTTGACATGCCATAAAATCCAACCAACCAACCAACGATGAAAGGTATTAGCTTGACGCAACCAGAATTTGATCTCGCTTCACTACTTCCGTATTTACAACTGTTTCACCGAATTAAGGTGTATATCTTAATTAAATATCACTTTCAGGTAAAACTCTTGGCGACCTCCGCTTATTTTTATTAGGTCTCTTTAACCGTACGATGTCTGATATATAGGTGAATGAAATAGCGTCTCCCCCCCTTCTCCCTCTCTCTCTCTCTCTCTCTCTCTCTCTCTCTCTCTCTCTCTTTCGTTATGTGTCTCTGTCTCACTTTCTGTCTTTCTGCAGAGGTTCGTGGGGGCGTTTACATGTCTTTGATCTCCGTCTTTGTGCCTCCGCCGCCATTTCCCCCTCCTGTTCCTTTCCCTCTCCGCACTACTTCTCTTGTTCGAGGTCCCACTACCCCCAGCTACCCCTCTTGCAATCTGCCTCTAATGAGCCCTTAAAAGATACCAAGCAATCAAATAGTGTTCAGAACGGCTCCACTCCTCGTAGCGCCCCCCCCTTTTTTTTTCTTTTTTGCTATTAGGGGCCAAGACACAGCAGAAACAAAAACAACGACAAGGAAAACACAAAGAATATTTATTTAGTTCTAATACACAGACAATTCTTCTTCTTCTTCTTCTTCTTCTTCTTCTATATTTTATTCTTTTTATTATTGAGATGCATCACCACCCTCTACACCCGGACCCACTCTACTGCCATGTGTATCTTATATTTTTTTTAATGTTTTTCTTTTCTTTTCTTCTTCTTAGAAACAAATGAGAAGGATCCTAATTTTCAGGTTTTCTTCTTTTCGACCTTTTTCTTTGTTCTCGTTTAGGAAAAAATAAATCTTCTTCTTCTTCTTCTTCTTCTTCTTCTTCTTCTTCTTCTTATTATTATTATTATTATTATTATTATTATTATTATTATAGATGGTTCCAATTCTTGTTCTGATTTCCATTTCCTCTAGTCTTTTTTGCAAGCTTTTCGGGACCGTTCCTTGTACACCAACTACAATTAGTATCACTTTCACCCTCATATTCGACAGCTTTTTCAATCCTCTGGCAAGATCCAGGTATTTGTCTATCTAATC
Source organism: Doryteuthis pealeii (assembly GCA_023376005.1). Lineage (NCBI taxonomy): Eukaryota > Metazoa > Mollusca > Cephalopoda > Myopsida > Loliginidae > Doryteuthis > Doryteuthis pealeii. The sequence continues at coordinate 82,284,807 of CM042161.1, read as the reverse complement.
GTTTTCCTTCATCTTCACCTTGTGATCTGCTGGAACTGCAAAATCTACCAGTTGACAAGTCCTCTCTTTTTGTTTTCTTTTTTATTATTAATCAATACTAGGTCTGGTCTCCGGTGATTTGTCTTTATCTCGAAGTCACAGATTATTTATTATTATTATTATTATTATTATTATTATTATTATTATTATTGAGTTTTTCACACCCGCCTTAGCCGGTCATTCTAACTGATAACAATGCTGTAATCTGGATGGTCTCGATACATCCTCTAATTTCCAGTTGATTCATCTCTAGACCCCTGGGGACCGTTCTAAGGGTCTCAATTACAATTGGCACGGCCTTCACCTTCATGTTCCATAGTTTTGTCAGTTCTCTGGCAAGGTCCAAATCTATCTTTTCAATTTCTTTCATTTTCACTCTGTGGTCAGCCGGGTTAAAATCCAACGAGATGACAGGTTCTCTTCTTGTCAATCAATACTAGATTTGATCCTGGCCGGGATTAAAGGAATCCGTCTGTATCTCAAAGTCCCAGATAATTTTATGCGTCTCATTCTTCAGGACAGGTTCAGGCTCGTGCATATACCATTTGGTTGTATGGTGAAAATTGAATTTCTTGCACAATTCCCAGTGGATTACCTTTCCCACAGAGTCGTGACTAGTCTTGTACTCTCTTTATGCTAGTTTGCTGCATTCGCTTATTATATGATTAACCGTTCCGTCTCTGTCTCCACACATTTTACACGCGCTATTTTGCTGCATCTTATCTATTTTTGCCTTTATATAGTTTGTTCTTATGGTATTGTCTTATGCTGCGATTATATAAGAGATTCAGTTTCTCTCTTGAGGTTTCCTATTCTTAGCCATGTCCATGTCTTCTGATATGATATCTCTTGAGTTTGTCCCTTGAAGTACCCATATAGTTATTTTTATTCCCATTTCTGTTTTTTTTTATTATTTAGTTTTTGATGTATTTCTACTTGTCAATATCTGGCAATTGCTTTTCCTGGCTGCTGAAATTAGTCTTTCTTTACTTTTATAAGTGTATTCGCCAAGTGCTCGTATCTACACTATCAATGTTGGCGAAACCACTTCCCCCTTCTTTTCTTGGCACATAGAGTTTGTCTATGTCATCTCTCGGGTGTAATGCCTTGTGCAACAATATTACATTTGTAATTGTTGTTGTAGTGCCTGATAACAACATGTATTACATTCATTCATTGATTGTACAAATATTTTTTGAATAAATTTTATTTATCGAAAATGATTTTTAAAGAATTTATTTTTCTACAAAATTGAACTGTATAAAATTTAATTAATTGAAATTGAATTTTTAACTCCCACCCACTTTAGGCAATATTTATAAAAAAAAATGTTTACATCACCCGGATGGTGTTATTTATTTTGCAAGTCTATTAATTATGGAGATTCGGTCTCTATTTGTCTGTAACCGAAACTAGGTCACTGCTTACGTCAAATTACCCACCATTGTCATTATATAGAATAAATACTCTCAAAATTTTAACTTGCAAACTTAGACGATTCTCATTGGGTTTTTTAAACAGGTTTTAATAAATACTTGTCCGGTATCATATATTTATATTTTGGTTTCATTTTAATATTTATTTAAATTTATCAGAACTAAATTTTCATTTCAAATTGTTTTATTTATTTATTTATTTATTTATTTTTTACTCCTTTAATGATTTTGATGATTTTACTTACTTAGAGTACAAACTCTCTGACATTGAATTTTTAACTCCCACCCCATCAGGCAATATCTTTCAAAGATTAATTTTACACCGCCCGGAAGGTATGTTTTTTGCTAGTTTTTATAATGAAGTCTTCAAGTATCTAAGATCACCATTGACGATTGATATAGTCAAAGATGTGTGTGCGTTATTTACGATAATGGGTCTTAATAGGAATATTGTAATGACATTCGGATATGTTCATTGGGTGGTGGATGGGTACGAATAGCGCTTTGATAAATGATGTTATTCTACGAGAAAGGGTGGTAGTGGTATGGACAACGTAAACATAAGTTGTTTAGATTTATCTTTATGGGAGAAACAGTTTCCAAGTGAATATGAGAAATGATTAATAATGTTGATTTTGTGTAGTAGAATTTTTTTCATCACCAGTGTTATTACTTAGATAAGTTTGTCTTATATATATATTATATATATATATATATATATATATATATACTAGCGAAAGTAACCAGTCAATGACTGAACTATAAAATAAATTAGGAACATCAGAGAGGGAGTGAGAAAGAGAAAACGGGAGTAAGAGAGAGAATATGATTTATTGAATTTAAAAAGAAGGGAGACAAATGATTAATCAGATTTTAAAATCAACGATAATTTGTATAGTAAAATGTTTGTTTATTTTAGGAAATATTTTTCTTTTTGTTTACATTTAAAATATCATTTTTTTTTTTTATGTATTCCTAAACTTGAGTGTTTTGAAATATTTTTTTCAAAATCTTTTGGTATATATGACAAAAAACTTAAATTGCTTATTTAGTTTTAATTCGTTTAGTTTATTTTCTTTTTTACCCCCGAAAAGTAACAATTTAAAGGAGCTAGATATTAAACTTCCTTATTTATTTAGGTCTGTCGGCGGGGACTGTTTAATACGCTGACTGCACCTCTGTTCAGGAATAAGACCTCCTTCCAAATGGGCCACCTGTAAGCCTTGGGTAGCGACCCGTAATGCTTATGGATGGAATCCCGGTGGCTGAGCAATCGATGCCATTCTATACTCCACTTTGATCCTTACTTGGGCTAGACGGTCGGTCGGAAAGGCCCCCATCCCGATCAATCGGCTGGTCCCGTCAAGCCCTAGAACCCATAGGATTATACCGACCGTATTGGTCTGGCAAACTACCATCCCATTTTTAACATAGATGTGCTAAAAGGCGGTTTCTGAGAGACATTTGAGTATGACATTAAACTGCCTCTTGTGGTGAGGTTCCCATTCTGGAGTTTTTGGAAGTGTGCATTACCCCTGTATTGCCATTACTCCCAGGTCCACTTTAATCCGGAGTCGTAGTACCTGTCAGAGTCCCATTTATGGGGCAAATAAATAAAAAAATGAGTTTAAAAGAAACAAATAATAATAATGAATAAAATAAAACACCAATATCCAATAATAATGAAACGGGATTTCAGCATTAAATTACTCAAGGGTTAACATGTTGTAAAATCCACGTGTCTTTATTTGTAGGAGAAAGGTTTCTTGTAACATCTTGATTCATTAGAATGTAAATTGTTCGTTTATTAAAGATTTGACGATAAACAAAACTAAGAATGAGTATATTATGATATTCGTTTATTTTAAGAATAGTCTATTTTTGTTGTTTGCAATTTTGAAACAATCTTGATTTACGATGTTAGAAAATGTATTCGTTTAATGTAACAATAAATGCTAAGAATTAAATATTTACAATTGACCGTATTAGAATTTCTTATTTGGGAGGGGGGGTATTATAATATTTATTTTCTAAAAATCTTTTGTACATACGACAAATTTAAATTCAGTTCTTAATTCCTTGTTGGAGAATTTATCAGTTTAATTTATTTTCTTCTTTAACCTTGAAAAGTAACAAAGAAGCTAATAACTTAAATGAAAGTATTAATTAAAAAGAGTTGAGTTATCGTTAAATGTTTTCGTTTAATTTGTTATTTAATTCGCTGCAAAAAAATAATTCAATGTATGAAGACACATACAAATTACATATTTAGAAAGATTATTTTCTTTTCTTTCAAACCAAATAAATATGTTAAAGATTGGACCATAAATATGCCAGAGATTCCGAGCTGAACGGCTTAGACAGCGATTTTATTCACTAAAATTAAACTAAACTGCTGGAATCGCTAAAATAAAAAGCAGGCAGCGAACAATATGTTATGATCAGCAGTGGCTGGTATATGGAAAGTTCCGCAAATCGGTTGATTTTGGTTAATTAATTAATTGTATCTCTTAATCAGTAAAAATCAATAACCAAATTTGGTGTGTTTCTTAGTTAGAAGGATATTAAGGTGTATTCAAGATTTCTCATCTGAGTGACGTCCAGTTTTGGAGTTATACGTCGACTTACTTGGTTATATATATATATATATATATATATATATATATATATATATATATATATATATAACAAGTGAAAAAATCTTCCTTGCGACGTAGTAGTTGTTTTAATGTTGTAGTTTGCATGTGCTCAGTGTGTGCTCATATTGTCAGAGGAATGTCGATGTTATAACATTTCAGTCTATCAGACCTTATTCAGGACATGGACTGGGTTCTTTTATCGAACGGAATCCTTCAATACAAGAACTCAGCCCGTGTCCTGAAGAAGGTCTGATAGACCGAAATGATATAACGCCGACATCACTACCTATAATAAACATCCAGTACGATATTCCGTGTTTGTCTACTTATTCTTATATATATATATATATATATATATATATATATATATATATTGAGAAGAAGGCAAAATGGGGTGGATAGAAATTATATGGATGTGAAGAAGATCTTAAGGAAGTATTTTTTTTGTCGGTAGTCGTTAAAAAATCATTAAGCCACTATCAGCTCTGACCGACCTACGATTCACTTCGCTTTGCTCAAGACAACGTAACGAAAAATGGCAATCGTCTCTTAGACGGGTGGGTGTTCACCCCCCCCCCCCCCGTCTTCACAAGGTTTTCGCCGGCCGTTCACTTTGTCCGGCCCAAGTGAGGAATGTCGACCAGACACATCCACCCCGGAATCTTGGTCTCTACCCAATTTGTTAATAAGTGCAAGTGATGGTGTCTGGGGAGTGGGAAAAAGGGGGTGCTTTCATTTTGGCCTCCTCCAAATGGTCCGTCTCTGGTAAAAGAGTACAAAGTCTTATAATTCCTTTACTCGTTCGCTAGTTCCGTGAGATGCGCAAATCTCGTTAGTACCGCAGGGTGTTCAAACACCCGGAATTGAAAATTAATTGCCATAAAGTAGGTTTTTCAGGCGCTAGGGGCGTAACGGTTATCATCGTAGGAACCGTATACAAACTATTTATATTAGATAGGCATAATTAATACCGTATAACTCTGCAAATTATTGGTCTTAAGTATAGTTACTTGAAGCTATAATTTTTTCATAAATTTTATCATTAGTTACTTGAAACCATATAACTGTGTGCAAATTATTTGTCTTAAGTATAATTACCTGAAGCTATGAAGCTATATTTGTCTTAAGCTTTATCATTAGTATATTGAAAACAATATAACAGCGTGCAAATTATTTATGTTAAGAATAGTTAGTTGAAGCTATAATTGTTCCTATAATCTATAGCAAGTATTTAATGTAATGAAATATTATATTAAATCAGAATTACTGATAAAAATAAATAAGAATGCATATTAAAAGATTACACCTATTTCAATCTTTTTTTATTGATTCCTCTATGAAATTCAATACAGCATTGATTTTGATACGTTTGTAAATAAGTCACTAATATTAGAAATCATTAACACCAAGTAATTATTTATTCAACCCGGTTTTGTTAAAACCAGTATGCAAATTATCCAAATCATATGTTATGTAAACTTTTATTACCTAACACATATTTCTTAGTTTTTAACGCGTTAATAATATTAGTTGTTATGAGACAAATCTAACTCGGCTAGATTTTAATCGAGGTATCGTTGCTAAATAAGATGCTAATTAAAATTAAGTAAAGATTATGCTAATGCTCATTGAGAATATCACTAAAAAACTAAAGGAATTATGACTTCGGCGGTGATCTAGTTTCGGTTATAGATTGACACATAATCTCAATTTTAATAAGATTACTTGAACCCTTATAATTGCTTGCAAATTACACTGTTAGATAAGAATACTTGTAACGATATAACTGTGCAAACAAACGATGATTATTGAATAGGAATGTATACTTTAAACCATATAATTATGTGCAAATTATTTGTATAGAATAAGAACATTTTATATATAAGAGTAAATTATTTATATTAAGAATAGCTACTTAAAGCAATAACTTTTTACAAAAGATTATTATTAGTTACCTGAAATCATATAATTGTGTACAAAAAATGGTTAATATTAAGTAGAAATAGCAACTTGAAATCATATAATTATCAGTATTAGATTGGAATACTTGAAACCGGAAAACTGTGTGCAAATTATTTGGATTAGATAACAATACTTGATATCATATAACTGTGCAAATTATTTGTATTAGATAGGAATATTTGATATCATATAACTGTGCAAATTATTTGTATTAGATAGGAATATTTGATATCATATAACTGTGCAAATTATTTGTATTAGATAGGAATATTTGATATCATATAACTGTGCAAATTATTTGGATTAGATAACAATACTTGATATCATATAACTGTGTGCAAAATATTCATATTAGATAGTAATACTTGAAACCCTATAACTGTGTGCAAAATATTTGTATTAGATAGGAATACTTGATATCATGTAACTCTGTGCAAAAAAAAACAAACTCTAAAGAAATATTTACACAAAAAATGTAAATACAAATGAAATGTAAAATGAATGCAATTCCCTAACTTCTAGGAATAAAATAACCCGAGAAGGTTGAAATACCATTAAAATCAATCATTGACTTCATCATCTTCTATGATAGAAATACCCCACCAAAAGAACAAACTTTTGTTGACTGCCCTAGTGGCATAAATAAAGGCTAAAAAAGAATTCACTAAAAAGTCCACATTGATTATCTTTGTAGGAAATGGATCCAGCAATGGATCTGGCAACCCGATTTCAAATCCTGAATGAGTTTGAACAACTGAAAAGCGTGTTCGATCCTTGCTGGATGCCTCATATTTTTGACACTGGCAATGTTTTATGTTTCCTGTAACTCCTTTATTTGTCCTAATCTTTTTACAAAGAACTTTTGGAATATTCCTGGTGCACCAAAGATTATAGATACTACCACTATATTCACATCTATTGTAAATAATGCTAGAATCAAAGATTTTGCAATATTTTGGTAATTTTTCGTCATTACGGATAGTCAACTGTAACAGTGTCGTTGCTATGACGTTAAATTTCATCTAATGTTGAGGTTCCAATTCTAGAGCTTTTGGGAATGTGGAGTATCCCTTCATCGCCATTGCTCTCTGGTCTGCTCAGTAGAAACTGGGTCCTTTTCTCTGCGCATGCCCCGAGGGCTCTTCCTGTCTTATTTTCTTTTAATCCCCACAGAACATTGCTTGAAGCCGGAAACTGAGACAAATTCTTCGAGAGTGGTTGAAATGAAGCCGACGAAAACTCAATTTTAATCTTTCTTGAAACATCGACATTTGATAGGCGTTTTATCTCAGAAAAAACACTTGACGCCTCTATTAAGGAAAAAAAAACTGTAGAAGAACGAGTGAAGCACATTAAAGATCGCCGAGGAGGAACTTCTCAATACCGATCGACGATTGAGCGAGAAACGGGGCAGTATTTGGTGGGGGTAGGGGAAAGTGAATGTTTCTTTTAGAGAATTAAACAAACAAAAAAAACGCCCCCCCCCCCCGCACCGCTGAACGGTGTAAATCGAGCCCATTTAATTATTGCTGTAATTGTATTTTTTCCTTCAGTGTCACCTAAAACTTTGTGTTTAGAAAAAGAAAATGGGGTTGTATTAAAACTGAATAAAAGTTTGTTTTTTTTTAAATTAAAGTCGTCGGGGTGGCCTAAAGTCGGTATCAGTCAATCAGCGAGGGAGTCTATTCCTTTTTCATTAGCGCTAGACCAAGAAGATTGTTTTTTGCGTCTGAGGTGGAGCACCACACCTACCATCAGCTCCTTACTTTACTTCACAGATCCCTGTGCTACTCATACACTGAGTTGGCGAGGACTGGTATCGAACTAGGAACCTTGTGTTTTCTAGCCGAATGCTCTACCGACAGAGTTAGCTCGACCCTATTAAAACTGAATAATATGGCTAAAAAGGATCCGAAGGGCAATTAACACTTTATCTACAGTGTGCACCTCACAAGCAGGTTGAAAAAAAAACATACTATTATATTCTTTGTACATTTAAGTGTGGGTTCGATCTTATTATAATGGAGATTGTGTGTTTGTCTGTCTGTAACCGAAACTATATTACTATTCAAGTCACAATTCCCTTCAGTTATTTACATCACATTCTCCATGAATCTATTTTTATTTAATCCTCAATTATCAATAAAATTGTTTTACATTATTTTGTAATAAGAGTAATGGAAGAGTAAGTTTCAGTTGTTCTATTTTTCGATTATACTCTCCTTTGTTTCAAATCTTTTTATCTGCATTCTTATTTAGTTTCATTGGCCTTTCTAATTTAATAAAATATTTTATAAGATTAAAACTTAAATACTTACACCCGGAGGGTGCATATATTTGCTAGTATGTATAAAGAATATAAGGGTACCTAATGAAGTGTGGGTTTATAGGCGTGTTATATACCCTACCTATGAACATTAATGGGTATGTCCCAATCCTTATATACTAAACCTATGAACATTAAAGGGTATGTCACAATCCTCATATACCCTACGTGTGAACATTAATGGCTATGTCCCAACCCTCATATACCCTACCTATGAACATTAATGGGTATGTCCCAATCCTTATATAGCCAACCTGTGAACATTAATGGGTTTAATAACGGTTTTGTGTAAAATCTATGTGCAAAATATTCAAAAAAATCATTTAATTAACAATTAATAGATGCACGCTCAAGGAAGGGGGCAGAACTAGGTTTCATTTTAAATTGTTTTATTTCATTTATTTATTTTTTTTACCCCCTTTAATGAATTTGATGATTTTACTTTCCTATGATAAAAACCGTCTGACATTGAATTTTTAACTCCCCACCACCCACCCAGGCAATTTATTTCAATAATAAATATTTACATCGCCCGGAGGGCATTCTTTTTTGCTAATATACGTAATACGCATAGCAATGGTATCAAGAGGAAATCATACACGAACGTTTTCGAACAATTCAAAACATATTTATGTTCGTTAAACAATTAATAGGGTACAAAATGAGGAAAAGTAAAATAGACACGCGACTTTAACGTTCCCAGTCAGGGTACGAGACACGAGTCAAAATAGATCAAGAATGGGTTTCTGGACTGTCATGTGAAACCACTCGAGACACCCAATAAATATTCTACAAGGTAGATAATTATTTATTGTCTTTCTACAAAGGGAAAAATCAGTTTATATACATTCACAACATACGAAGTTAAGAAATAACATATATGGTTGCACTACTTGAACCCTAATGGGTCAGTTTAATATCGGTAGAGTGTCCGGCTGGGAAACACAAGGTATGAGTAGCACTGGGATCTGTAAAGACAGCACGCAATATGGTGTGATCAGGCTCAAACTTCGACCACATGACCACAACAGTACCAACTAAAAGCACGTTTGCACAGAACTCAGTGTGACAACAATAAATATGGATAATTTTTGTACTCTCCTTCGTGTTATTAAAAAAAATAGTGTAAAACTAAAAAGAATTCCTCCGGTTTCTATTCAAAGCCTTTTGGGACCGTTCCAAATTAAAATTGGTATCACCGCCACCTTCATATAGCTGCCCATGCCTTTCATATGCGTATATTAATATCATTTAAATTATAGCAATTTTAATACTGCAACTGTCAGTTTGTCGATGTGTGCAGTCCGGGTGGCACAGCATAAATCAAAAGCGGTTGACAGTTTCTTGTCAAACACCGGCTGACATAGCTTCATCTGAAGTAGCAAACAATACGCCGTTTCAGATAATCTAAATAAACGAATAGTGTCAAAAGTATTATTAATAAATGCCAAGTGTTTCCATTAAAAGATGTGAATCGTGAGTGACAATATAGTAAATAGCTTTCTTTTAAAATTTTCTCTTTATGTCAGAAATACCATATATAAACTTGTTTGTATCTATATATTAATAATATCTATATATTAATAATACTAGCAATAGAAAACACCCTTCGGGCATCGTAAAAATTAATTTTTGAAAGACATTGCCTGAGAGGATGGAAGTTAAAAATTCAATGTCAGAGGGTTTGTATCATAAGTAAGACAAATCCTCATATTTATTAAAGGAGTAAAAAAAAAAAAAACAATTTGAAATAAAAACTGAGCCCCGTCCCTCTCAAATAAAATGTTGCGTGCATGTAATAATGAAACAATTATTTTGAATATTTTCCACATCAATTTTACACAAAATCGTAGGTATTTATTTATTTGTAAACTTTTTAGTTAACTTCTTGTTACTGTAAAAAAAAGGGACGCGAGTAAAAAAAAAAAAATTTTTTTAAATTGCTTACTCAAATCTTGGGTGTATATAGCATAAGAATATTGTGACACAAGCTGTGACGTAGAGCTATGACGTAGTTTTTGTTACAGACATAAATACAGACAATTTCCATTATTGATAGATGTATATATATTAATAATATCTATTTATTTATTATAGTGTACAATACATTTAAGGTGCTATTGAAAATAAAATGTTCGATTACGGGTGTAAGAGCTGTGTTTATTTGTTATAGGGTACAATACATTTAAGGCGTGATTGTTATCATTGGTTTCAAAGCAGCGTGTTAGCCACTTATCGTCAAGACAATGCGCACGTTAAGAAATGCAGGGAATGGCAATTCGTTTATATAATTGTATTAATAGTATCAATATATTAATACTGGTGTTCCTTAAAAGTACGACCGTTATCATCTTCCAACACCCTCTGGTGGAAAATGAGACCGTCCAAATCGTCCAAAATGAAATGCAAAATGTAAATCCCGATTATTTGGTGTTGCTTATTCACCGATCTCATATTTCTCATGAGTGTGGTCAATTCACTTAAACAATGGACCACTCCGTTTTTATTATGAAGAAAGAAAGGGAAGAAAAGGGACATGCTACACAAGAAAGAAAGAGATTAGGGGAAAGAGAGAGAATGGGGTGAGCGCGCGGAAGCGATAATGCTAATCTGTTTCAATCTAACATAATGAAAAGATGAAAAGAATGAAAGAAAGAAAAAAAGTGGCTCAGATTCTTGTTAATGCTAAAGCGTCAAGAGGGAACTTTTTTCTTTTTTTCTTGATAGCATGCAGCAACGTAGCAAGAAACGAGTCAATCACTGATGACACTCATTTATCGTTTACGATAAGAGTCCAATATATATATATATATATATATATATATCTTATTATAATGGAGATTGTGTGCTTTTCTGTCTGTAACCGAAACTATATTACTACTCATATCACTATTCCCTTAGTTATTGACATCACATTTTCCATCATTGTATTTTTATTTGAACCTCAATTATTAATAAAATTGTTTTACATTATTAATACTGTTAACCATGTCTACATACTGACAATATGCAATTATATTTATATATACAACAAAATAGTGGTTTACAGTGTGAACGGGAAGGCTAATTTGCATATTGATATTAAAAATGTGATTTTATTAAATATGTGCTTAGTATTATTGATTTCTAACTGTTTGGTTTTATTTTAATGAATATAATCAAAAATCTCTTCAATGAATCTTAAATTAACAAGAAAAAATAACTGTCATTTTATTCTTTACTTCATCTTTTAACTAAATATTTAAATTAGAAAAAATAACAATGAAAGACGAGAGTGATGGAAGAGTAAGTTTCAGTTGTTCTATTTTTTATTATACTCCCTCTGTTTCAAATCTTTTTATCGGTATTCTTATTTAGTTTCATTAGCCTTTCTAATTTAATATAATATTTTATTACATTAAAACTTAAATACTTGCACCCGGAGGGTGCATATATTTGCTAGTATATATAATCAAATATTATATATTATGGATTTAAAATCCCGTAACTAAAGTTTCATGCTTATTGCAATCATCAGACGGTCAAAATGTTAAGATTTAAAAAAAAACGGGGGTTTGTTTAGCGTTTATATGACGTGAAACGTGTTCACACGATGGAATGTTATAACGCTAAAGTTTTATTTTATATATACAATAAATATCATCGGTTCTTGCTTTTTGTGGAAAAATTACGAAGATTTGATTTATATTTACGAACATATCTAGAAATTAGAATATACATAATAATAATAATAATGGATCTGTGAGACTATTTTGCTAACCATTACATCATTTTTTTTCTTAGTTTTATTGTCTCCGCCCTCTACCCAGTTGATGCTGAGTAGCCACTTCCAGTTTTTAATAATTAAAAAAAAAAAACTTTTAACAAAAATGAATCGTCCAGTTCAAACATTTGTTTCCCACAATTCATAAAATATTTTTGTTCTTTCCCCTCCATTATCTTGTTCATTTGCTTTCTTTTCTTTTTCACATTATTATTATTATTATTATTATTATTATTATTATTATTATTATTATTATTATTCGTCGCGACTGACACCCATTTCGGAAGGTTAGCGTTCTTGAATGTTTTGAAATGTCAAACTTGAACCAATTTCTGTTTGAAATTTAAGTGCAAGGAGGACAGCATTTGCAAAAGAAGAAAGAAGGAAGAAGAGAATAGAGAATAAGTTTCAGGTGACAATAAAAGAAAAGAAGAAAGAAACGAAGAAAGAAGAAAGAAAAGAAAAACAAAAGAAAAAGAAGAAAGAAAAGAAGGAGAAAGAAATAGATGAAATGAAATTGGAGGGAAGTATAAAAACAAATAAACGGAACAAAGAAAAAGAAGGAAAGAAAGTCAGAAGGAAAAAAGGAAAGAAGAAAATATTCTTTTAAAAATGGAGAACATTTTTGGGAAAGAAAGAAAGACAAAATTGTATAATAGGTCAAGAAAAAAACGACAGAAACGAAACGGAACAGAAAGAAAGAAAGAAAGAAAGAAAAGAGAAGAGAAGGAAGGAAGGAAGGAAGGAAGGAAGGAAAGTCAAAATTGTTGGATAGGGCATAAAAGAAAGAAAGAGAGACTGACAGAAAAATGTGTATAATAGGGTCTATCCAACAATTTGCACTTTCTTTCTTTCTTTCTTTCTTTCTTTCTTTAATTCTTTCTTTCTTTTTTTCTTCTTTCTTTCTTTAATTATTTCTTTCTTTCTTTCTTTTTTCTTCTTTCTTTCTTTCTTTAATTATTTCTTTCTTTCTTTCTTTTTTCTTCTTTCTTTCTTTCTTTAATTATTGCTTTCTTTCTTTCTTTCTTCTTTCTTTCTTTCTTTTTTTCTTTCCTTCTTTCTTTCTTTCTTTCTTTCTTTCTGTCTTCTTTCTTTCTTTAATTATTTCTTTCTTTCTTTCTGAAAGAAAAAGAAAGAACGAAAGAAAGAAAGTGAACATTGGTGGATAGGGCATATAAGAAAGAAAGAAAAAAAGGAAATTGTATGATAAGCTAGAAATGAAAGAAGCAAAGAAAGAAAGAAAAGAAGAAAGAAGGAAATGATAAAAAAATAAAAGAAACAAACAAAAACAGAAGATTTAAAAAGAAAGACCAAAAAACAAAAAAAAAGAAAGAAAAGTTTTCTTCAATGGGATATTAGCCACACCCAATCTTTTGAAATTCTATTTTACTTCTGTCATCCCTAATAAAAGGTAAAGGGTGAATGTTTTCTTTAACCACAGGTGATGAAAGCCCGCTTAAATCTATCAGCGTCTTATGGAATTGCTTAAGTGCGAATGAGTAAAAAATTCCAAAACATGACACGCTTTTTCTTTTCCTTACACATATGGAATGAAAATCAGCTCAAACCTCCGAACATCTCACGGGAGAGCTGGTGTGCGTACAAACCAAAATGACAGAACCTGACATCATCATCATCATCGTGTTGTACGGATATCCATGATTCTCTCTCTCTCTCTCTCTCTCTCTCTCTCTCTCTCTCTCTCTCTCTCTCTCTCTCTCTCTCTCTCTCTCTGTGTATATATCTCACCGTCCCTATATTTGCCCTCTTTCTTAACTTTCTTGAAAGAAAATGTAATTGACAATTTTCTCTAATATTTCGTAATAGCAGGACCTGTGGATATACCACAGTATGATAATTTAATTATTACAAATTTTTGATATGTTCACTTAAGAGCTATTGTAAAATAATTCAATATGTAAAAAGTATAATAATCTTCGTTTAACTCTTTTTCCCTCTTTTCTCTTTCTTTCTTTCTTTGAATCTTTTCATTATGTTCGATTGAAACAGATTAGCGTTATCACTTCAACACGCTCACCCCCTCTCTCTAACTTTCCGCTACTTTCTTTCTTTCTTTCTTTCTTTCTTCTTTCTTTCTTATTATATGTTTTCTTTGTAGCATGGCCCTTTTCTTCCCTTACTTTCTTTATAATAAAAACGGAATGGTCCATTATTTAGCTGAGGTTGCCAACCCTCTCTATCAGTCATTGTCCCTGAAAGGTCCTCCGCGCAGCATCCAGAATCGGCATAGAGTTGATTGACATAGCTGTGTGCTGGTCAGCCTACACTGGTGGGTCCATGTCTACGTTTCCACTGGAGAACGTCACTTATGAGTTCGTCCTTGCTTCTCAAGCAGTGTTCAGTGTGTCTTGTTCATCTTACTCGGGTGGTTTGTGTGATAGGTGACAGGTGTCCGCGCAACTGCATTTTTAATCACAAATTTGAAAGACTGAAATTAAATCAGTAAAAGTGGGGAGGGTTGATATTTATCTGGTGACCTTGAGGTTTCTGCAAGGGGACACGCCTTCTGTTGTATACCCTTCTTTACTTTCTTCTATTCTTTTTCTATTCTTGTTCATCTTTTCTATCTTACGTCTCTTCTAGCGTCTGGACTTCGTCTTGGGGACTTCGTCTTGGGGACTTCGTGTCTGGTCTTCTAGGTCAGTCTTGTTACCAAGACATTCATTAACCACAAAACCATATTATTTTCGTAAGCTTTTATTTCTTAACTAAACATTTTTCATCTGACTAACATAACGCGCGTATGCAGTGAGTTCCAGTTAAGGCAGTACATCTTCTCTGCCCGACGTCCAAACTGAAACTGAAGACCCAACCAGGTCCCACGTGACTTCACGTATTTCGCGGGCTTTCTGTAATATTCCATGGAAAGTCCCGCCCGTGATATGAAAAGGGGCCATCCCTTTAGAAATACAGGGGATTGACAATAATCTTATGCAACCGCATAGATTATGTAACACTTGACAACAGGACCATATCTGATTGTAATGATTCGTCAGGTGAAAAACTTTTACTTCATCGATTATCCTTGTCATCTTTAAGTTCCTCCTTTCACGAAGATGGAATTGGTTAGTTGATTGGATTTTATGGTATTTTAACCCTTCTAAGACGTTTTTATTTCATTCATTCTTATTGGCTATTAAAAAAATTAACTTATTTTTTAAATATTTGTTAGTTTCTTTTTATATTTATTTTGTATTAATTCAGTCCCTATATTTATATACAACCAACCTGAAATTGCTTTTTTAGGGCCAGGAAGAAAGGAAAATCGAGAAAAAGTGAAAGAAAGGAATTGTGAGAAAAATAAAATTAAAAAGGGAGAATGAAAAAACGATTGCCCAAACCCTATTGCCCGTATGGCAAGACCCAACCTTTTTATCCTATGGGTGCTAGGAGGCGGTGGTTGAGGGTCTTCATGTCCTGGGAATGACGTTAAACTATCTGACAGTAAGGTTCCAGTTCTGGAGGTCTGGGGAATGTAGAGCACCCTTTCATCACGATTGCTCCCTGGATCACTCTGACCCGGAGTGGTAGTACCTGTTAGGGTCTTATCAATGGATTAATAGAAAAACATGAGTTTATAAAAAAAATTGAGTATCCATTTAGAATGAATTAATTTCAAAACTTTGTCGGCATGACCCACTGAGGTTGATATTCGGTTAAACAAACCAAATGAATAATTATATGGTTTGTTGTATACTGGGACAAAGATGCAAGTGCTAATAACTGAGGTTGAAAGTAGATGGTTCTCGTGAAAGAAAGAAAATAAAGAGTCTAGAAAAATGAAAAAAAAAGAAAAAACAATTTAAAATAATTCGAGAAAAATTTTTAAAATTTAAGGAAAAGTTAAAGGGAGGTAACTCGGAAAAGGATAAAGAGGAATTCCGAAATAAAATAAAATTAATAAAATTTGAATGAAAACAAAATGTAAAAAGAAAAAAAAAAAGAAAAAAAGACTTTGAAAAAAAAAACGACAAAAGGAAATTATTAAATAAAAAAGGAAAAAGAACGAAAGAGAAAATTGAAGAAAAACCTAAATGAATGAAGGAGCAAAATAATTTAAAAAAGAAAGATTTTTAAGAAACGAAAAAAGCGAAAAGAAAGCAAAATTCTAAAAACAAAGAAAGACAGAAAGAAATTAAGAATGAATGAAAATTTCATAAGAAAGAAAATAAGAGGAATGCAAAAAGGAAGAATTTTAAATAAAAAAAGAGAGAGAAATTTCTAAGGAAAGAAAAGGAGGAACGCAAAAATAAATAATTTTGAAAAGAGGATTTTGACTGAAAGAAAGAAAGAAAGAAAATAGAAAGAAAAATTTTGATGGGAAAATTTTGAATGAAAATCTACATAAAATAAACAAAGAATGGCTATGAAAAAGAAAGAGTTAACATAAGAAAGAAAGAAAGAAAGAAAGAAAAGAAAGAAAGAACAATATTTTGATGGGAAGATTTTGAAGGAAACCCAAAAGAAAAGAAGAAAGATAGACAAAAGAAAAAAGAATGATTTAATAAAAGAATTGAAGGAAAACCTTTTTAAGAAAATGAGGAAAAGTCGGCTAATAGAAAATATAAACAGAGTAAAGAAACAAAGAAAAATAGAAAGAAAAAAAGAAAGATTTTGAGAGAAAGACTAAAGAAAAGAAGAAAGTTCACAGAAAGAAAGAAAGAAAGAAAGAAAAAAGAAAGAAAACGCTTTGAAAGAACTAAAGAAAATAAACAAAAAGAAGCTAAGAGAAAGAAAGAGAGTGAAAGAAAGAAAGATTTTTAACAAAACACTTGAAATGCAATAAGAGAAAAAAAGAAAGAAAGAAAAAAAGAAAAAAGAGAGAAAGTAAGAAAGAAAGAAAAAGATTACGGGAAGAGAAAGAAGGAGAGAGAGAAGGAGAGAAAGAAACAAAGCGCTTAAAATGCAATAAGAGAAGAAATAAAGACTGAAAGAAAGAAAGAAAGAAAGAAAAACACTTTGAAAGAACTAAAGAAAATAAATAAAAAGAAGCTAAGGGAAAGAAAGAAAGAAAGAAAGAAAGAAAGAAAGAAAGAAAGAAAAAGATTACGGGAAGAGAAAGAAAGAGAGAGAGAGAAAGAGAGAAAGAAAGGTTTTTAACAAAACACTTAAAATGCAATAAGAGAAAAAAGAAAGAAAGAAAAAAAAAGAAAAAAGAAAATGGAAGATATATTGAAACATGTTGAAGTTGATTTGAATAATAATAATGTGTAACTTGAATTAAAAACAAGAACGGCTATTTTAATGCAAGTCCACACGATCATGCGCACTCAAGTATTTAATTACGTAATCTCCTTGCGCATGCGTCTCACCCCGCGGATCCACATCAGCACGCATGCGTCACTATAATCATGGGTTTTGCCAGTGTTTCCTAGTATTCTTTCTTTGTTTTTAAAAGGCTTTTGTTTCTGGTCTGTCAGCTGATTTTTTCAATTTCACCAAATCCATAACTCTTAATGCAACGGTGTAACAATACTCTTATTAATTGCAGAGAGAGAGAGAGAGAGAGAGAGAGAGAGAGCGAGAGAGAGAGAGAGAGAGAGAGAGAGAGAAGGGGGGAATTACATTACTTGGACCAAGTCTCTTTAAAAGTGCATTAAAAGCTTTTTATACAGTTTGAACCCTTGAAACGTCGGTTGACTTGTTTGTTTGCTTCATTAAAATGGATTCAAGTCTTTAGAACGGTGTTGCTATTAAAGGCCACGTGTTGTTGTTATTCTACATGATCAAATTTATTGATAGATAGATGGATAGATAGATTGATAGAACTAAACAGCTGTGATATATATATATATATATATATATATATATATATATATATATATATATATATATGAGAAGTAAACAAACAAACAATGTGTTTTGATATGGCTTTATTTAGCCGACAATTTTTGGGAGAATATGTGCTTAATTGAAGTCTTACCTTATTTTGAAAATTAATTAATTAATAATTAATGATTTAAGCGGGCATACCTATTCAAATGTAAGGCTAAACAAATCGAGAAACATCAATCTCTGTATGTATTAGGCCTCATCAGCAGAGCTATAGACAGGAAGACTGCTTTGTGTGGGATTCGAACCCTGACTGTCAAGCTCACAGGCGGGGACTCTAACCACTACACCAGCTGGCCTTCCAGATCTTTCGTTTTGTTTAGAAGTAGGTTATATTCCACTTATGGCGACTTACTACATATATATAATATATATATATATATATATATATATATATATATATATATATATATACAAGTTGTTTCATAAAAGTGCCGAGTTTGAAGCTGTATTTACCAAGATAGAAATGAACAATGAATGGAACGTTATTCTTTTCTGAATAAAAGGTGTGTCAAAAAGTACAAAAAAATCTCGATACTTTTATGACACCCAAATATATATATATATATATATATATATATATATATATATATATTATAGAGATAGAGAGAGAGAGAGAGAGAGATAAATAGATAGATAGATGTGAACCTGTTGTGATTGATCCATCCATAGATAGATAGATTATTAGATAAATAGTTAAATGAAGAAATGATTATATAGATAGATAGATTGACAGATAGGAAGGAAGGGACCAATAATTATCAAATAATTAGGAAAAAACGTTAAAATATTAATAGATATAAAGATATTAACAGAATGATAGATAGATAGATAGATAGATAGATAGATAGAAAATTGACGAAAAATTCCCTAGGAAAAATTACTAGTTGATTCTTTGTCCAAATAGATAAAGACATAATTACAGATAGATAGATAGATATGAACAAGCTGATTGATATATATATATATATATATTATATATATATATATATATATATATGTGTGTGTGTGTGTGTGTGTGTGTGTGTGTGTGTGTGTGTGTGTGTGTGTGTGTGTAAAAATGGAAATGGAATTGAATCCGACAATATGAGGGAAAATGAATAAAGAAAAGAAATGTAGATGGATAAAAATGAATTTAATCGATATCACTTTTAATCGATATCACTTACACATGTGTTTCGGTCCGTTTATCAAATGTATACGGATTACGTTATTATTATTATTATTATTATTATTATATTATTATTATTATTATTATTATTATTAAAATAAACAGATGAAATTGAAATAATGATAATAAAATAATAATAATAATAATAATAGGAAAAATGTAAGAATATTCCGTACACAGAGAGATTTTTTTACGACCTTCATAGGAGTGAATTTTTTATTTATTATATATATATATATATATATATATATATATATATATATATATAGAGAGAGAGAGAGAGAGAGAGAGAGAGAGAGAAAGACAGAGACAGAGACAGAGGGGGGTGATAGATAGATAGATAGATAGATAGATAGATAATGACATGATCTATCTATCTATCTATCTATCTATCTATCTATCTTACTTCCTTTTGTCTTTCTTTTCGACTCTGTTTCCTATCAACGTTACTTTCTTTTTCATGTTATTTTGTTCTTTTTAACTTTTTCTTTTCTTTTCAAATCTTTTGCCTTTTCTTCCTTTTTTTGGTCTTTCTTCATCCATCTAAATCATTCCTTTCTTTTTTTTTCTTTCCTTCTTCCATCAATCTTTCATTCCACATCATTCATTTCTTTTCCTCTTCTTTCACTTTAACTTCTCTTTCTCTTTCCCTCCACCCCACTCTTCCACTAAATGGTGTGGTGACACCCAAATAAAAATATATATAAAAAAAAGAAAAAGAAAAAAAAATCCCCACAGGTTCCCTCATTTTTTAAGAATCCATCTCTCGACTCAAAGCCCTTCGTAGAATTCTCTCTCTCTCTCTCTCTCTTCTCTCTCTCTCTCTCTCTCTCTCTCTCTCTCTCTCTCTCCTTTGTGAGTGGAACCTTCTAGTTTATATCCTATGGGTATCAGTTTTCGTTACGTTTCCCAGGGCGACGTTCATCTAAAAAAGTGGTTCTCAACCTGGGTTCATAGGGACCCCCGGGGACAATATTAAGATTTTTGGGTTCAAACAGGCAAAAGATATTTAATAATAGAAATAAAATGGGATTTTTAAATATCGAACGGATAAGGGGAGGGGGGTTCGACCGGAATGATATAGGAATCAAGTAAAAAAAAGTTGATAACCGCTGATCTAAAGTATCTTTCCATCTACGTATGATCTGAATGGAGCATATCGTCATCATCATAGTCACCAAAATAGTTATATATATATATATATATATATATATATATATATATATTATATATATAATCCAAAAGTCAGGAGAATAAATCTTCCTTACGACATAGGTTTTTTTTTTAAACAACTTGTCGCAGTTTGAGAGCTCAATGTATGCTCTTATTGTTAGAGTCACAGAGCAAATTTATATTTAAATAAATAACAAAAGACTTAGAGATCTTGCATTATAGACTATTTCAGGGAGCTTAGACAAAAATGTCTAATTCTCCCGACTCATCAGATCAGAGGGGGGGGGCCTTTTCTTGCTAGTTAAGAAAATGGAGATTCGGGGTCTGTCTGTAATAGAAACTATATCACTACTTACACTCAGGAATTGCAATGAGTATTTAATAGTCAAAATCATAATCATAAATATCTAGAATATATTTTATTTATTAACGATCAAAATCTGAGTTAGATTTGCCTCAAAACAGCCCATGTTATTAGTGCGTTTAAAATCCTGCATGTGTCTTATATATCACTAATTAATAAAGGTTTGCGTAATATATGATTGGTTAATTTGCATACTGGTTTTAACAAAACCGGGTTTAATAAATAATTACTCGGTGTTATTGATGTTTAATTTTATTGTTTTATTCTCCAACGTATCAAAGTCAATCCTATGAATGATTTTATATAGAAACCAATTAAATTATAATTAAAATAAGTGTGATCTTTTTATATGCGTTCTAATTTAAATTTGTTAGTCTTTCTAATTTAATTTCATTATATTATATTAAAACTGAAATACTTATGGGTTAATCACATAATAAGCGATTACTTACCTGTTACAGTCGTTTCCGGATTCAGAAACTCCGGATTCTGGACAGGTAGGATAAAATAAAGTGTGATCTCAGGGGCCTGTTCCCATAGCAGAACATGTCCCTTTGTCTAAAAGGAGCAGGACCGGTTTTATTGTCCAGTGCCTGAGGCTCCCAAAAGGGGAATGCCGAATGGATTACGCATTTTTTTCTATTATTATTTCACATATATTGAACATTATTTATACCAAAATGATAATTTGATGTTTGACCAGAACCGAAGCCAGAACATTTTGTAAAACTTTGTTAAAATTTTGCACTTCAATTTTTCTGAAATTTTGTCTAGATATGGAATATATTAAAATTAGACAATCCCCAAAATATGAGCTTCCAATTCCAAAAATTGGCGGAGTTATGTCGATTTTTAGCTCTCCCAATTTGGCGGGGGGGGGGGATCGTAAAAACCTTTCTGTTTTGCGAAATTTTTTGTAATCTATTTTTGTCTGTAAAATGAGTTCTAGAGCTTCTCTACTCCTAAAAATTGAATTATAGAAGAATTTTGACCCAACAAATCCAAAAATGCTGTCAAAAAAGTCTTAAAGTTAACGAATTTTAAATTATTAATGATTTGCAAAATTTTAACACATGTTGTAGCCTCGGTTCTATCTTTTTGGTACAAATAATCTTCAATATACGTGAAATAATAATAGAAAAAATTCTTAGATTCAGTGCCACTTTGGGATGTTGATCTTGCTATGAAAAAATCAGAAATCATCAATAACTTAAAATTGGTTGATTTTAAGACTTTTTTATAGCATTTCTGGATTACTTGTGTCAAAATGCTTTTATAAACCAATTTTTAGGAGTAGGGAAGTTCTAGAACTCATTTTACTGACAAAAATAGATAACAAAAAGTCGCCTTTTTTGGCGAACACCACACACATTTGGAGAGCTAAAAATTGACATAACTCCGCCAATTTTTGGAATTGGAAGCTTACATTTTGGGGATTGTCTCACGTTAACGCTGTCCACACATGGAAAAAAATCAGAAAAATTGAAGGGTGTGATAATTTGATTTTTTTCGTTGGGTGATATGACATGGAATGACTCGCTTCTGATTTGGTGATTTCTTTATATAAAAACTTAGATACTTGCTAGTAAAGAAAAAAAATCATAGAAATTTGTAAATTAAGAAAAAAAAAAGTGACATTTTCCTGTGGTCATTTCAAAGTAATTGATGGCATTTTCTGTATAATCGATCATTTTGACAGCGAAATAGAAAACAGAAGTAAAACAAAAACTGACACCGCGAGGGGGGGGGGGTGTCATTAATTGGAATTTGATCTGAAAGTTTCACTCTATGAATTTTGATCAATCTGATTAATATTAACTTTAAAAAAGAATTGGCAATGAAGGAGATTATGTTGAAAATAAATATTTTGGGGTAGGGTAGAATAAATGTGGTTTCATCATTAGGCTACAGAGTTATTAATATACCTCTTAGAATATATGTTCTCTCTCTTTTACTCTCATACGCACACACACACGCATATATATATATATATATATATATATATATATATATATATATATATATATAAGGTGTGTCATAAAAGTAGTGAGACTGAAGCTGTATTTACCAAGATAGAAAAGAACAATGAATAAAATGTTAATTTTTTTTTAAGGTGTGTCATAAAAAGGCCGAGTTTGAAGCTGTATTTACCAAGATAGAAATAAATAATGAATGGAACGTTAATTTCTTCAGAATACAAGGTGTGTCAAAAAGTACCTTCAATCTCAATAATTTTTGACACACCTTGTATATATATATATATATATATATATATATATATATATATATATATATTAATAGGTCTTGTTGGGGTGGTTGTGGGAATGTTTCTATTTAGGACCTTGATTATCCACCATATACTTATGAATATATATAGATTCTTTCATGTGTTCAGGGTAGCACAATGTATGATAATTATATCATTTCATACCGAGCAAAATATATATTTTTTGCTTTTCTCCATTGTGTATATGGCTATCTGAAGATGCTGACTTCTTTAATAAAGAAGACAGTCGAAATAAATGCATTTATAATTGACATGTGACTGGTTGTTAAGTTTTTTCACTTATATGGAAGTATATATACACACACACACACACACATACACACACACACACACACACACACACACACACATATATATATAATATATATATATATATATGAGGTGCCACACCCACCATATGTGGTGCCACACCTACCATCAGCTCCTTACTTTACCGCACAGATCCCTGTGCTACTCAAACGCTGAGTTGACGAGGGCCAGTATCGAACTAGGAACCTTGTGATTTCTAGCCGAACGAAACGATTTAATTTTATAAAAAACGGGGAAAGAAGATAGAAACTTAAGGTCCTTTCGACCGGTGCTTTTGCAAAAGTTCAACAACTGGGGGATCATTTAAAAGTCAAAATGTATAAATTAGGTAAAAATATTTATTCATCTGTCTCTATATATTTATATATTTATTTATATTTATTTATTTTATTTTTTTAAAATAGAAATTATACGTATGTATGATTTGTTGGTGGTTAATTTATTGATTTGTTCATAAAGTCATTATAGTGATTTTCTAAATAAAATTGTTGTTTTAGTCAAATTAAAATGAGTATTTAAATATGTTAGAGAAACATAAACCAATTTGCTATTTCATATTCATAGGAGGAGAGTAAAAACAATATTATGCAAGGATGAGGTCGATGATAACGACGTAGCAAGAGAGAGAGAGAGAGAGAGAGAGAGAGAGAGAGAGAGAGAGAGAGAGAGAGAGATACACGCACACACACACACACGCACACACACACACACATATATATATATATATATATATATATATATATATATATATATGGTATTTGTGGAAAAGGTGACTTACCGGTAAAAATGGCCACAATGGTTAGTTGATGCAAGATTCACAATGATAAGACAGCGATATAACAAATATAAAGTGCTCAATACGTTAGTAGAGCAAATTTATTATCATAATGTTACACGGTAATAACCTACTTTCACCATAAGAATTTTCAGGGTCAAATCCACTGGATTAATGAAGATAATGATTAATTGCAGTTGCGAAAAATGCACACGTGCAGTCGACTGCAAGTAATCAATATCTTGATTAATCCAGTGGATTTAACCCTGAAGATCCTTATGGTGAAACTCGAGTAAGTTATTACCGTGTACCATTATATATATATATATATATATATATATATATATATATATATATATATATATAATTGTCTTGATGTAAAGGCTGCTGTATTATCATTATGTCGTGCCGACAGCGCAGATTTTTATGAATCTCTCTCCCCACCCATTCCTATCGGTTCTCACTCCTGGCAAATCCACCTCACGACATCGAGTATCCGCACAGATCCTTGCTGGTCGGACAATTTTAATATGTTTATTTGTAGGTGTCTATAGGAGAACTACCCTTATGAGTTCATTTTACCTCTCCTGTAGTGTCCAGTATGTCTTTAATTGTCTTATTTGGATGGTTTATGTGACAGAAGGTATGTGGCCGTACATCTGGGTTTTTTTCGGCGGGTGGGGAGTGCTGCTTCCAGGATATGTCCAGAACAGCACTCAGTGCCCTTGAGAACCTTGGGCCTGTCAGGATGAGATAGACATATGATATACGGTTATCTCCCTTGGTTGTGTTCTTAAATAGACTCGGAAAATGAAAAAAAAGAAGCTCCCTTCGATCAATCTGCTTGTCATGTCAATCCCTAGCACCATATTGCTCTTATGGCAAACCCCAACCCTTTTATCGTATATGCGCTAGAAAGCCATTTCTGGGGGTCGTAATGTCCTGGCTATGACGCTAAACTACATCTAGTGCCGAGTTTCCAATTCTGGAGCTCTGGGGAGTGTGGAGTACGCCTTCATTGCGATCCCTTCCAGATCCACTCTGATCTATGGGTTAAATAGATAAATAAAATGAGTTTTGAAATGTGTTTAAAACAAAAACCCCTTTGGCATAAAATAACTCACGGGTTGACATACCGTAAAACCCACCAACCAACCACCCAACCAACCAACCAACCAACAATCTGAGATGGATAATTCTAAATTTTAAAAAAGTGAAGACATGAATCCTTCCTGAGAAAAAAAAAAGATTTTAAAACTGACGTGAGTTCTGAAACCGCCGTTGCACATGCGCTGTATCACAGTTCACACAATTTAAAATTTCTTCTCGCTTTCTTCGCTGGTGGCTTTCCGACACACACGCTCTCTCTCTCTCTCTCTCTCTCTCTCTCTCTCTCTCTCTCTCTCTCTCTCTCGTTGTGGCTTTCTAAAATGCGAATAAAAATGGGTAAAGCCGGGTGTGAGTTGGGGGGGTTGGAAAAAGAGCAACCATGGTAAACATCAAAGATTATTATTATTTTTTTAATCATTCCAAAAACCTCGAAAGAAAATCTTCTAACCACCCCGAATTCTATTAAGAATCTCTCTCTCTCTCTCTCTCTCTCTCTCTCTCTCTCTCTCTCTCTCTCTCTCTCTCTCTGTGTGTGTTTCCCACCCTGTCTCGGTGGTTCGCACCCCGAAGTCCGTCTTTTACGTGAGCCCCGCCTAAAAGCGACGCCACCATCTGGCTTGTTAGACGTCTCTCCGTCGGCACAGGAAGTCCCCACTGTGTGCTTGATAGCAAACACGTGGACAATGTAACTCTTCATTGCAGGAGTCAACTAAATCGGTGTACACGCTGTCCCAAAATTCACCAAGGGGTTTTGAAAAAAAAAATCTCATAATATATTTGTTTAGAATTTTTAAAATTATTTTTACTTAAAATAAAAAAAGAATAATAAAGCAAAATTCACAAAATGGAGATAATTTTAAATGCTGTTAAAAAAACTCTAAAAAGAAAAATATTTATTAATAAAAGCAATATTAGATTTTTTAAAAACTTTTTTTGTCTTTCGCGACAAATTGAAAATAAAAGCTTCAAAGAAGTCTAAGGGGTTTCTGTTTTAGTGAGAGAAATAATGCCGATTTCATTATTTAAAACGATTTATTTTTCTTATTAGGCAATTAAAAATATATATTTATTTATTTATTTTTCTTTCTTCCTTTGCTGGTAGATTTTTTCTTTATCTGCGGTTACACTCGTTTCTTTTCTTTTTTTCTTCTTTTGTCTTTCTTTCTTTCTTTCTTTCTTTCTTTCTTTCTTGTTTGTGCACGTTCATTGTTTGTTTCTTTCTTGTTTTCTTTCTTTGTTTCTTTCTCTTTTTTTCTTTTCTAGTTTTATTTATTTATTTATTTATTTATTTATTTCTAGGTTATTTGCTTGTTTAATTTATTTATTCATTTGAACTTTTTGGTTTCTTCTCTTTTCTTTCTTTCTTTCTCTCTCCTTTCATTTTTCTTTATTCTGTGCTTGTTTTCTTTCTTTCTTTCTTTCTGAATTTATTCTTTGCTTTTTCTTGCCTTCCTTTCGTACGTATTTTCTTTGAGCTTTTCTTTCCTCTTTCTTTCTTTCTTTCTTTCTTCCTTTTTTCTTTCCTTATTTTCTTTCTTTCTTCCTTTCTTTTTTGCTTGTTTATTTGAACTTTACTTTCCTCTTCTTTTGTTTTTCTTTATTGTTTTCTTGCTTTCTGTTGTTTTTTTTTTGTCTTTTTTTTTCTCACCAAATTATGAAATGTGTCAGTCAACTTTTATCACCACTCCCCATTAAGTGGCATCTTTTTGATATAAACAAAAATTATTACAGATGTTTACCAAACAAGTCTTATATATCAGGGTGTATCAAATGTATATTCGTCTTTTTAATCAACTGAGACATCATATAGAACCGTTTAAACCCTTTTATATGTTTTATTTACAGCTTATACTTTACATGTCGCATCTTTCGAAGGATGCAACACTGTACTTAGGCTCTTACTTAGGCAAGACGGACGGTCCGAGAGGCCCACACCGATCAATCGACTCGGCACATCAAGCCCTAGCACT
The DNA here is from genome assembly GCA_023376005.1 of Doryteuthis pealeii. NCBI lineage: Eukaryota > Metazoa > Mollusca > Cephalopoda > Myopsida > Loliginidae > Doryteuthis > Doryteuthis pealeii. The sequence continues at coordinate 82,257,630 of CM042161.1, read as the reverse complement.
TATGTGATTGTCCCGACTGTATTTCATTCATCAACCCCGAATCCTTTTTATGATATATGTGCTAAAACGCGGTGGCTGAGGGTCTTAATGTCCTGGATATCTGATATCTGATATCTGATGTTGAAGTTCCAGTTCTGAAGCTCTGGGGAGTGTGGAGTACCCCTTCATCACCATTACTCCCAGGTCTACTCTGATCCGTAGTGATAGTATCAGGTAGTATTTGGGTCGCATCTATTTGTGAAATAGATTAAAAGATCAGATAAAAATGTGTTTAAAAATGAGAAAATCCAATAAGAACGAAGAAAACAAAAATGTCCCCGGCATAAAATAACCCAAGGGTTGACATGCCGTAAAATCCAACACGCCAACCAATTTGAACTATATTGAAAGTTATTTGTTAATAGGCAATTTCACTCTTTTGGTAGACATGAAAACGCATGTGAAATGAATGGACGAGACGGGGAGCTTATTAGTTTTGCAATGTTTGTGTGTGTTGTGTGTGTGTGTGTGTGTGTGTCTTTGTGTGTGTGTGTGCGTGTGTGCGTGTGTGTGTGTGTGTGTGTGTGTGTGTGTGTGTTTGTTTGTATATGTCTATGCGTTAATGTATGTCTAAAATTTAGTTCGGAATCGGCATTCCCCATCTCTTTGACCCAGGTTAAGCGTCAGTCTCAGTCGCCATTGGAATCTTTGATGCTAACCGCACAATGTCTGGGTCAGTGGAACAGATCATATACCCACATACGCACACAGACAGCCACACGCATGCACGCGCGCACACACACACACACATACGCACACGCACACACACACACACCAACACACACACACACAAGCACATACAAGCACACAGAACTTTTTGGACCAATGTCGTAATATTAAATCATAATATTATAATGAAGAGAAAAAATTATTTACAGTAAAAATTTAACAAAATTTTAAAGCAGGTCTGCCAAAATGTTGACTTGTTTTCATTTTAAAAACGAATTAAAATTAATTAAATCGATTATTTAAGGTCACATTTTTTTCTAATTCGAAAAGTAGTAACATAATGAGCATCAGTAAAAAAAAAAAAAGAAAAAGAAAAAAAAAGAAAAATAATATTATACATGTAATTTAGTTTTTATACATTTTAAACTATTTTGTCGGTTAATTTTGCTAAAATATATCGTAAACATGGCCGTAAACATTGCCTAAGATTACGTAAAATCCGTATTTTACAAAATAAATTTACCCCCCACCCCCCGATTGAAAAAAAATTACCAAAAATCTGGGAATTACCCGATTTTAATGAAATTTTCAGTGTTGATTTATCAATGAATGAATTTTACGGCAACTTTTGCTGTGCATAGTTTAAACAATATATCTTGTGTCCTGAGTATGACGTTAAACAGCATCTATTGGGGAAGCTCTAATTTTGGAGCTCTGGGAACAAACGTAATAATTAAATTATCTTACTGAGCTATATCCACAGGTCCTTCTAGTAGTGTATAATCATTCGTAAATGTTTGCTTTCGGGAAAATATCATTATATCCGTCGTTAATGCTGATTCCCGATTAGGACATGAAACCACCCGAGTTCGACAAAAGGGTTCCTTGAGTTCAAAGAGAAAGTTCTTGAGTTCAACAAGAAACACCTGAAGAAGGCCGGAGGGTACATCGACCGAAACAATAAAGATGAGGACAATAGTCCGAATAATCCAAATATTTCTTTTTTTTTTTCAATTTCCACTTCAACATCATTCATTCATTGGTTTGGTTTGGTTTGTTTTATGGCATATCAATCTCAGTGGGTTATTTAATGCCGACAAAGTTTTGAAAAACTCATTCTTGATAGGAACTCAATTTTTTAAAATACATTTTTCCTATTTAACCAATAGATGGGACATAGATGGTTAGAGTGGTAGGAAATGGACTAGCCGACCCGAGTTCAATTCCTGGACGAAGTTGTTTGCATTTCACATGACTCTAATAACCTTCGGAAAATTCTCCCTCAAGCTATGGGTAAATAGTAGGACAGACTGGGCTCTTTCACCATGGTTAAGTAACCAGTCTAGGAGAAGGAAAACTCTAAATTCAAACCCGTTAAACTCCGCTTGAGAAATTGACATTGTATTGCATCCTACTGGTGCGAGGGGGGGGGGGTAAAAGTATATATACTTACTAGCAGGACCTGTGTATATAGCACAGTATGAAAATTTTATTATTACGACGTTTTACTTAAGAGATATTGCTTAATAGTTTCATATGTAAAAAGTATAAAAATCTGGATGTATCTCTCTCTACTTCCAGAATCTGTGGACATATCACAGTGTGATAATTTAATTATTACAACATTTGATATGTTTATTTAAGAGCTATTACTTAATAGTTCAGTGCTTGATATATTTACTTAAGATATATTTACTTAAGAGATAATGCTTAATAGTTCAATGTATTGAATGTATAATAATCTTGATTTAACTCTCTCTCTCTCTCTCTCTCTCTCTCTCTCTCTCTCTCTCTCTCTCTCTCTCTCTCTCTCTCTCTCTCTCTTCTTTCCTTCTTTTAGTTTTTCCATTATGTTTCATTGAAACATATTAGCGTTATCGCTTCTGCGGTGACGACACTCACAAGAAATAAGAATTCGGCGGATAAGCAACACCAGATAATTAGGAATTACAATTTTGCATTTCATCTTGGAAGAATTTCTTTCTTTCTTATAGTGCAATTTTATTTTTAAGGGGGTGGGGCAATTGAGACTAACGAGGTCAGGTTTCAATTTTTTAAATTTTATTGAAATATTTATATATAGAATTATATACTTATATATAATTATATATATATATATATATATATATATATATATATATATATATTATAATTATTTAAATATTCTTATTATATGTTTATATATAGAATTATATAGAAATATTTGTTTCCGCTCTCTCTTTCTCTCCCCCCCTCTCTCTCTCTCTCTCTCTCTCATTCTTTATTTCTCTTCTTCTTTTTCTCTTTTTTATATGTTCTTCCCTTTCTTTTCTCCTTTTACTACTACTCATTCGCTCATCCTTTTCCTCCTTCTGTTCCTTCTTTGCTTTATCTTCTCCCCTTTTGAAGTCTCCTATGTCTTCCCCTCTCCTTTCAATTCTCCTCTTCCTTCTCTCTTTTTTATATGCTATTCCCTTCATTTTCCCCCCTTCCTCCTTTTTACATCACCTCTTTCTTCTCTTCTCTTCCTTATATCATCTCTTCCTTCTCCTCCCTTCCCTCTTTCTGCGTCACCTCTTCCTTCTCTTCTCTTCCTTATATATCATCTCTGCCTTCTCCTCCCTTCCCTCTTTCTGCATCAACTCTTCCTTCTCTTCTTTTCCTTATATCATCTCTGCCTTCTCCTCCCTTCCCTCTTTCTGCATCACCTCTTCCTTCTCTTCCATTATAACAACTCTGCCTTCTCCTCCCCTCTTTCTGCATCACCTCTTCCTTCTCTTTCCATTATATCATCTCTGCCTTCTCCTCCCTTCCCTCTTTATGCATCACCTCTTCCTTCTCTTCCATTATAACAACTCTGCCTTCTCCTCCCCTCTTTCTGCATCACCTCTTCCTTCTCTTTCCATTATATCATCTCTGCCTTCTCCTCCCTTCCCTCTTTATGCATCACCTCTTCCTTCTCTTTTCATTATATCAACTCTGCCTTCTCCTCTCTTTCCTCTTTTTACGTCCCCTCACCCTTTCTCCGATCTTCACTACACTCCTACCCTCTATTATTTCTCTCCTCTTCGTTTTATTCTTTTACTGAATCAATACCTTAGTTCGGATTCAATTAAGAAACTCTCTGCTCGCCTTTATTTCTCCAATAGAACTAAATGAAATTGAGGCTAGCCAACATCAAAGCGAGGCCGGCGTAGAACTAATTTCTCGCCTATCTCCCGTTCGTTCTTTCATGTGGTACCAACGGCATTACAAGGGTTCGACCCTCAACCCCCGTTCAACGGCGCCGACAAGGTGGGAAAGACCAACATGGCCGCATCAATACGTGGGAAAGAAGCGGGAAAAAAGGAAAAAATAAAAATTAAAAAAAGGACTAAAGAATGTTTGCCTCTCGTTTGGTGGGATATAAAACTGGGATTCAGCTACAGAGATCTATCTATACGGCTGGTTGGCTGACAGGCTGGCTGACTAACTATCTGTGTTAATATCTATCTATCCATCTATCTATCTATGTCTATATCTAAGTTTTTTCACGTATATATCAATATTTCTCAGATTGTTCATACATCAGTCTGTTTTTATATAAGCGTGTTCATATCTATCTATCTATCTATCTCTCTGTCTGAGTATATACATATCTATGTGTGTTAGTATCTCTGTCTCCCCCTCCCTCTCTCTCCCTCTCTCTCTCTCTCTCTCTCTCTCTCTCTCTCTCTCTCTCTATTCATCTATCTGTCTCACCTCCTCTATTCTCTCAATATACATATATGTGTGTGTGTGTGTGTGTGTGTGTGTTAAGATAGCGTGTAGGCAACACCTGGTTATTGACACACACACACACACACACACACATGTATATATATATATATATATATATATATATATATAACATATCAAACACATTGTTTGTTTGTTTACTTCTCATACTGTCGTGTAGTAAGTCACCAAAAGTAGAATATAACTTAGTTCAAAGCAAACGAAAAATCTGGGAAAACCAGTTAGTGTTAGGGTTCGAATCACACACAAAGCAGTCTTCCTGTCTATAGCTCTGCTGATGAGGCCTAATGGGCTGAAATGTACATACAGAGATTGACTTTTTCTCGATTTGTTTAGCCTTACATTTGAACGGGTATGCCCGTCTAATTCATTAATTATCAATTAATTAATTTTCAAAAATTAGGTGTGACTTCAATTAAGCACATATTCTCCAAAAATTGTCGGCTAAAAAAAAAGGAAGCCATATTAAACACATTGCTTGTTTGTTTACTTCTCATATATATATATTATATATATATATATCTTATTATAATGAAGATTGGGTGTTTTTCTGTCTGTAACCGACACTATATTACTAATCGAGTCACAATTAACATAGTTATTTTCATCACATTCTTCATAATTTTACTTATATTTAAACCTCAATTATTAATAAAATAGCTTCACCTTTATATTAGTGTTGTCCATATCTACATATTAATAACATCCTATTGTATTTATATATACAAAAAATAGCGGTTTGCAGTGTGATCGGGAAGGCTAATTTGCATATTGATATTAAAAATGTGATTTTATTAAATATGTGCTTAGTATTATTGATTTCTAACTGTTTGGTTTTATTTTAATGAATATAAGCAAAAATCTCTCCAATGAATCTGAAATGAAATCCATTAACAAGAAAAAATAACTGTCATTTTATTCTTTACTTCCTCTTTTAACTAAATACTTAAATTAGAAAAAATAACAATGAAAGATGGAAGAGATGGAAGTGTAATTTTCAGTTGTTCTATTTTTCCATTCTACCCCCCTCTGTTTCAAATCTTTTTATTTGCATTTTTATTTAGTTTCATTAGTCTTTCTAATTTAATATAATATTTTATTACATTAAAACTTAACCAATTGCACCCGGAGGGTGCATATATTTATATATATATATATATATATATATATATATATATATATATATATATATATTGTACATAATATGTCCTATATTTCTAAGCTTATAGCGCTCAATATCAAATGGTCTGAAGATCGCATAGGCAAGAAACCTTCAGTAACCCGCTATTAACTCAAATATAAACGATCTATTAATGATATTGAGCACTATATATATATATATATATATATGAAAACGAAAATGTGATCAATTTTGAAGACAAAACAGCAGCACTGTTCATCATCATCATCATCATCATGTCATGCCAGTAGTAAGGATATCCATGACAATCTCTTGCCAACTGCCCCTATCATTCATACCTATCGGGAGGTCCTCTGCGCAGCATCCAATATCCGCTCAAAGCTAGTCTATGTAGGTATCTGCTGGACAGCCCGCGCGGGCGTGTCCATGTGCTAGTTTCCATGGGAGAACGTTACTTCTGAGTTCGTCCTTGCTTCTCCAGCAGTGTCTTATTCGTCTCACTCAGATGGTTTGTGTGATAGGGGGCTGGTGGCCATATAGCTGCTTTCTTGTTGGGTGTTGTTTCCACCATATGTTCAAGGACACATCCTTACGGAGCTCCCAACTTTATTTTCCAGGTGCTTCATTAAGGTCCAAGTGGTGCGGCCATACAATAGCACGGATACAACAACAACTTGAAAAAAATTGCTGCTAAAGATGTCAGTAAGATCTGATTTCCATATAACCGATAATCTGTTTATAGCAGACCACTATACGTGCATTAACATCACTTTCTGTGGATGAGATATTACTACCTACATACGTCAATTGATCTACTGTCTTTAGAGGATTACAATCGAGGGTGGATATGTCTCCTTTCTTTTTAAAACACATGAACTCTGTTTTATCGGAGTTCACATAGAGGCCGATATTCCGCGCTGACTTCTCAAAACAAATCAATACCATACAACATAATCCCCAATAATGCTAACACATTGTTAAAAACAATTACTAAAAAGTATAAATATAAATACACGATATGTATCACTTCCTAGCCGTTAGGCAGAACATAACCCCAGACGGCTTAATATGTCGTTAAAATCAATAAACAAACAAACAATTAGATACCTGGGAAATTGTGTCGTTTGTGGTGATGTAGTTTCACTTAAAACAGACAGACACATAATCTCCAATATAATAAGATTTAAGATTTTAAAAACCGTTCATCACAAAAGAAGCAACAAAAAATCTGGTAACTTAGAATATCCATTGATTGGTTGTGCGTGTACAGAATAAGAAAGAGGCGTCCTTTGGATTTTCACCATAGCCCCTTTGGCCGGGTTGTGGCCCTAATACCACTGGGTGTCAGACCTGTCTGACCCTACCAGTAACTTAGGTTCCCGACGGCATGGCTCTGACACTACTAAGTTTACATGGCTCTGCAGCAATAAGGAGGAGTCGGGCTTTAGTAATAATGGACTCGAAGTTTTTAAACATCTTTGTGAATATAAATCAAATCTTCTTAATTTTGCACAAAAAGCAAGAACTGTTGCTAATTGTTTTATTTTCCTAGTTTCATCCGGACATACATACATACATACATATATACATACACACAAACTGTTCTTTATATTTGTATAAATTATTTTTGATGGGTATATATACAAGGTGTGTCAAAAATATCGATATTTTTGGTACTTTTTGACACACCTTGTATTCTGAAAAAAATTAACGTTCCATTCATTATTCATTCCTATTTTGGTAAATACAGCTTTAAATCCGATACTTTTTGGCTCACTTAGTATTCTGAAGAAAATGAACGTTCCATTCATTGTTCATTTCTATCTTGGTAAATACAGTTTCAATCCTGATACTTTTATGACACATCTTGTGTGTTTTATATATCTCATTTTATTATATCATTATTATATGTATTATTGTATATGAATTCTTTTTCTTCTATTTATTCTTTTATTTTATAATTCGAGTTTTGTCCCCTAAGAGTTTTATTGTGCCTATATTATGTGTGCCTCAATATATATTTATGATTGTTTGTGTGCATATTTTTATGTGTATGCTTTTATATGTATTTATGGGTATGCTAGTGTGTGTGTGTGTGTGTGTGTGTGTGTGTGTGTGTGTGTGTGTGTTATTGCGAATATATGCATATATTAATGTATGCGTGTGCACGAACGTCGGTAGCTAAAATCGTTTCGTGTCATTGTTTACCTCTTTCAACCCCCTCCCCCATTTGTCTTTCTTTTTCTCCTTTTTTCTTCAATTTCTTTTACACCATTTCTTCCCGTCATTTTTTTTTATTAATTCATTCATTCATTCGTTTTTCTTTTTCTTTCTTTTTTCTTTAATCACATACACTTATTATGTTTCCTTTTTTCTTTCTTTCTTTCTTTTTTTTTCTTTCTTTCTTTCTTTGATTAGACTACTTACTCTTTTTCCTTTTTTCATCACTTTTGTTTCTTTCTTTTTTCTTTTTCCTCGATGTTTCTTTTTTCTATCTTTTTCTTTCTTTCTTTCTTTCTTTCTTTCTTCACCTCGCCTTTTTCTCCCTTTCATTACCAATACTTATTTAAGGGCCGGGTTAGCTCAGTCGGTAGAGCATTCAGTTAGAAACCACAAGCTTCCTTGTTCGATTCCAGCCCTCGCCAACTCAGCGTATGAGTAGCACGGTGATCTGTGCAGTAAAGTAAGGAGTTGATGGTAGGTGTGCTGCTCCACCTCAGATTCAAAAAGAAATCTCCTTGGTCTAGCGCTAGTGAAAAGGTGATTGGCTGATACCGACTTTATGCCACCCCGACGACTTTACTTACTTATTTTCTCTCTCTTTCGTTCTTTCTTTCTTTCTTTTCATTTTTATTTGTTTCCTTCTGTTTGTTCTTTCTTTCTTCTTTCTCGCTTTTCTTCGATTCTTTATTTCTGATTAAATTCTTTCTTTAACTCCTTTTCTTTCTTTCTTTCTTTCTTCTTCTTTCTTTCTTTCAATCCCCTTTCTATCTTTCTTTTCTTCTTTCAACTCCCTACCCCTTTCTAGCGTTACTCGTCAATAGTCATTTTCTTTCTTTCTTTGTCTTTCTTTAATCAATAATAACACTTTTTCTTTCTTTCTTTCTTTCTTTCTTTCTTTCATTCTTTCTTTCTTTCTTTCTTTCTTTCTTTCTTTGAAAGGTTCTTTTTCTTTCTTTCATAATTAATAAACATTTTCTTTATTTCTTTCTTTCACCCTTTTCTAATTTTACTCCTTCTTTTTTTCCTTGATTTTCATACTTTTTTTCTTTCTTTCTTTCTTTCTTAATTCTGTTCTCAATCTCCTTTATTTTTTCTTTCTTTCTTTCGAAATTTGATTTCATCCAACCCAAGTCGTTTGCCTAACCCTCTGAGCACCACTCTGAAACCCATTCCCTCCCTCCATCCTCACTCGGTCGTCCCTCCCTTCCTTCCCATATCTCCCCCCACCCACACCCACACACACTTCTTGTTTCCAGTTTCCCCTGCCATCCTTCCTCCTATTAACCAATGTTTCCATCGAAGTCTTACATTAACAAAACGTTGGCTTCAGGATCTGGAATAAGTAATTACTTGAGCCGAATAAAAAGGGAAGCGAGTGTTTTAGGGCTTCTAAACTATAATTTGTCGACAGGGACTTCGACAGTTTCTTCACCACTACCACCCACCCACCCTCCAACCCTCTACCTATCCTTCATTTACTTTTCGTGTGTATATGTAATGAAGGGGTCGTGTGTATTCAGTTTCACAAGGGTACGTTCATGTTCATGTTTAAAGGGGAGAGGATATATATATATATATATATATATAGAGAGAGAGAGAGAGAGAGAGAGAGAGAGAGAGAGAGAGAGAGAGAGAGAGAGAGAGAGAGAGAGAGAGAGCGGTAAATTTCCAAGTC
>CM042161.1:82225627-82240627 GCA_023376005.1 Doryteuthis pealeii | reverse complement strand
GGTTGGTTGGTTTGGTTTTTTGCTATAGGTGATATAACCTATCTACATAATGGAATGATCCTACTACTATTATAAGTAGCAAAGACAATTGTAGCTTGAGGGAAAAAGCGACGCGAGTTGCGACTAAGCTTACTCGCGTAGGCTTGCTGGTCCGGTGTGCTTCGGCCACTGGACCGGTTGCGTTTGGTTAATAGCGTCGACCCCAGGCGCCCCCACCCCTGAGGGGGAATGCCAACGGGAACGACGCAATTTTTCTACCTACCACCCATGAGTCTCGGCTTGTGGGTGGTGCCCACATAAAACGGCCTTGTGCCATATCGTATAAAAGTGGGAAACATGTAAATACCACAAGCGACGCGATTCAGTTCTAGTCAGACGTAACTTCACTTTCCTTCTGTAAATTCTACTTTCTCTGTTCAATACACTTGTATCAACTTTCACCAGTCGTTTGTCTTTATTTCTGACTCTTAATAACCCCCACATGTCAACTCTTGTTATTTGTCTGTATTTTTGAGATGATGTTTAATGCGAATAATTTTGATTTTTCGGACTATTATCCTCATCTTTATTGTGGTAGTTATTAACGCAACGTTTCAGCCGCTGTATCCTCCGACCTTCCTCAGCTGTTTCCAGTGTATCCGAGTATAGTGATGATACAACCTGGGAACTATTAAAACGATTTCCCAGCTTGCACCAATACTTTATATACCAATATATTAATCCAGTTCAAAATTATTAATTACCCTTATGGCAACCCCCAACCCTTTTTATCATATGGGTGCTAGAATGCGGTGGCTGAGGGTCTACATGTCCTGGGAATGACGTTAAACTCTATCTGATGGTGAGGTTCCAGTTTTGGAGGTTTGGGGAATGTGGAACACCCCTTCATCACCATTGCTTCCTGGTCCACTCTGGCCCGGAGTGGTAGTACCTGTTAGGGTCCCATCTATGTGTTAAATAGAAAAAAAAATTAAATTGTGTATCCATTAAGAATTAATTTCTTTCTAAACTTTATCGGCATTAAATGACCCACTGAAGTTGATATGCCGTAAAACAAAACAAACCAAACCATCAAAATTATTAAGTATAATCTCAAACATATGTATTTAACCCAAAGATGGGCTGTAACAAGTACTACAACTCCATGTTAGAGAAAATCTGGGTGTGATGGCAATGAGAGAGGCGACTCCACACTCAAAACTCCAGAACTGGAGCCTCACCACCGGATACAGTCATACCCAAGACACATTCCTTTTTGGATGCACGTCGTATTCTTCCCAATATTCAGATCTTCGGAATTGTTTTATGGCATAATTTTCATTGAAGAATTCCTTTCTTTTATGTCTACACAAAACGTCTTTACATATAGACGACGTTGGTCCCAAAGAGGATTTCGCACTTGTTGATTTTAACAAGTTTATCTAATTATTTCTTTTCGACAAAACGATCGCGTCGTCCTTACATAACATGAAGGAGATTTAATTAAGCAAGAGGGACCAGAAATAAAGGTGTAACCACAAGGAATATATAATTAATGTCAAACTTGATATATGATAGGGAATGAAACGTTAACAAAGACAAGACAACTATTTCTCTTGGTAATTTCATATATATATATATATATATATATAGTGATTGCCGCTTCTTTACATAATAAGGCCATTTCTACTAGTAGTTCAGTTGTGAGCAGTTGTGAGCATGCAGATGGCCCACGGATCCAGCTTGTTTTTATGTACCCTGTCACACATATGAGACCCTCGACATACAGGCCCTGCCACACAGGTCAGACTTCAATGTAGGAAGTGTTTCCATGGCGTCTGTCATGTGTCGCTTCAGGATGGAGGGCTCGAGTCACCTTACCTCAAACTTCTTACAGCTACCATCGGCCTATACATACATATATATATATATATATATATATATATATATATATATATACTGAGAAATTGACCTTGTGTCACATCCTGCTCATGCAGAGGATTTGGTATACATACATACATACATACATACATATATATATATATATATATATATATATATATAGTTTTTTTCCGTAGTTAGGATCTTTCCACGTGTGGATTAACCAAGCTGATGCAGGTAGACCATAGGAGAGCTCAATGTGCCTAATACCAGTGAGTAAAAGACAGAGCAAGGTATTTAGTAAATGAAGAAAAAACTCTAAACTTGCTTCATTACAATAATTTATTTCAACCGTATTAATACGGCATCTTCAGGTAATCACAAGAACATGACTCTTACTGAGAATTTCCCAAAGTAACATATCTTTTGAATCTATCACTCAGTAAGAGTCATGTTCTTGTGATTACCTGAAGATGCCGTATTAATACGGTTGAAATAAATTATTGTAATGAAGCAAGTTTAGAGTTTTTTCTTCATTTACTATATATATATATATATATATATATATATATATATATATATATATAAATTGTTGGTACATGCAAATTTATATAATATATTAAGGCTATCATGTATCGCGATCTGCACAATGATAATAAGTGGGAGACAAAAATGAGGAATAGAGTGGAAAAAGTTTTATTGATATAAACGTCTGGTGCTTTTCAAGTTTCATACCCGGCTATATATATATATATATTAATAATCATATTTATATCATGTGTGCTAGACACAACTATAGGGTTCGAACTCAGACTGATGGTAGTCCGATATCTTATACTGACAGCTGATGAGGGGACTGGTGTCATAGGAATGTACGCCCTTTGTTTAAGTGGAACAAAATTAAAGCCTTTTTGATTATCCTTTATTTTTTCGAACATGAATGTATTGCCACAGGTTAATGGATTAATATAATATATTAACAAAATTGATATAATTCTCATTCTTAAACTCATTCATTGAACTTAATAATGTTCAATACAAATGAAATCAAACCAAATTTAAAGAAAAAAAAAGTTACAAAAGATATAAAGTTTTAGAATTTAGTCATTTATTTGAATGTTCAAAATGTTCCCCTTCATGTTCCATACAATTATGAACTCTAACAGCAAAAACTTTTACAAACTTTTTGACACATTTCAATGGTAATTTCATGAAATTTATCTGAAATTGCATTCTTTAATTCTGGAATTGTTTTCTGCTTAAGATTTAAACCTGATCTTTCAATACACCCCACGAAAAAGTCCGGTGGTGTTAAGTCTGGTGAACGTGATGGCCATTCAATTGGTCCTCTTCATTCTATCCATTTACCTTCAAAATTTTCATTTAACCATTATCTCTTATCCTATGATATGATATTAAAAAGGGCTTTACTTATGCCGCACCCTGTATGTATATATATATATATATATATATATATATATATATACAATCTCCTTGGTCTAACGCTATTGAAAATGGGATAGACTCCCTCGCTGACTGGCTGATACTGACTTTAGGCCGCCCCGACGACTTTATATAACAATGAAGATAAGGACAAGAGTTGGAAAATCTAACAATACATATCTTTTTTGTGACATTATAATATTTTTAAAAATCCATTCCATCTTAAAAATTGTTTTTTTTCGTAGATAATTTTTCACATACCTAATGAGTGCTCCATATATGCGACCTTGTACCACTCTTAAATAACTACACAATGGATTGTGTAAAACAAAATGAATAAATATGCTCATCTACAGAATATTTCCTCTTTGCTTGGCTAAAGTTCAGGATAAAAATCTCGGGTCTCGACTTACGAAAAATCTTTTTAACTTCCTGGCATTGAATTATGTGCCTAGAAAATGATCCTGATGTCGTCAAGTGACTCTCTCCGAAAAGTCAGAAAAGTCATCACCGGAATGTTTTGATTGACAAACGAGTCGACGGGAGGAAGAAGAAATTGATACGGCTTAAAACGATGACTTCATAACTTCCGTCTGAGATGTTGTTATAGAAGCGAAGACGGAAACCGAGGAAGAGAGAGACAGACAGAGACAGAGGGCAGAAAGACAGACAGACAGACAGACAGAGAGAGAGAGAGAGAAAGAGAGAGAGGGGGAGAGAGACAGAAAATAAGAGAGTGGTTGGGAGAGATATAGAAAATAAAAGAGAGAGAGAAAATAAGGAGAGAGAAGAGAATAAGGGAGAGAGAGAAAGAGTGGGAGGGAGAGAGAGAAAATAAGAAAGAGAGAAAATAAGGGAGAGAGAGTTGGAAGGAGTGAGAGAAAATAAGATACAGAGAGAGAAAATAAGAGAGAAAGAGAGAAAAGAGGGGGGGCAGGGGTCTGGAACTCTGAAGAAAAAATGGCGACATTTACACTAACGGTTTATCATTGTCCAGAAATGTTCTAAACAAAGTGTGTTAGAAAACAATCTACCGAGAGAAATGAATATGATTCCAAAGAAAATGAAAATTGGAGCAAAAATGATTTTGCTATTGAATTTTAATTTGATTACGTTAGCTATACCCAATTTACGGACTTTTCCTACGTGCATAAATTGTTAAAAAATATTTTAAAACGTCAATAAAAAATGGAAAATTATCTTTTTAATATTTTCGTTTACATTTGATATAAGGAACAATTCCAAGTTTATGAGTTAAAAAAATTTTTTTTAAATTCTGTTACATATATCATAGGTTTTTGCATTTTAAATAAATTTACGATAAATTCTTAATCTTTGTTGACATAGTTATAGCATCTTAGAAGAATTAGAGCAAAGTAATTTTCTATGGAGAATCATACGTGTAATAATTTTTAGTCTGAAACAAAAAAAATTACCAGTTTAGCATTTCGTTGAGGCCTTATTATTAAATTCTTAATATTATTGGAAAAAAAAGGAGCTGGGAAAATCAAAATTAGAATGTTAAACGTTATTTACAATAAAATTCTATCAGAAATATTATAAAAAGCGAGACTTTTTCTTCGACACATTTCTGAAAAAGCATAGATATATATCTAAGTTAGGAGAATGTAATATCAATTTACAAAACATTAATTTGGCCATTAAAAAAAATCCTTAATATGTCGTCTGTTGGTTTGTTTACAAATAAACGTAAAACCGTAAGCGGAAGTTTGCGGTGCGAAGCAAAACTTATTTTGATATCTAATCTGACTTGGGGTGCTTATTGGAGACTTGGTTCGAAAAGTCAACCTCCCCCTCCACTGCCGTATGTGACTATAGTCGAATTGACGACACCAAGTTGTATGGATCTTTCGTTGGATACCCATAACCTTACTGTGTGCCACAATTGACCAATCACCTGTGTAATTAGAGTCAAATTTCTAGTACCGTGTCTTGTGCAACGTTGGTCAAATTCTAGTGCCTTGTGCCACTGTTACCGAATTCTTGTGCTGTATCGTGTACAACTCGAGACGAAATCTAGTGCCGTGTGCGACTAAAGGCGAATTTTAGCGCCATGTGCAACAAGAGTTGAATTATAGTGTCATGGAGTTTACAACTTGTATCTTTGGTTTTGAAGAAAAATTAAGTTACTATCTAAAATATGTTAAAGGGTCATTATTTATGTGCAATCTATATATCAATACCGGTGCTCCTTAATCTTCCGACCGTTATCATCCTGCAACACACCTGATTAAAAATGAGGACGTGCAAATCGTCAAAGAAAAAAAAAAAAAATGTAAATCCTGATTATCTAGTGTTGCTTATCTGCCGAATAATCTGTTTAAATGTAATATAATGAAAATATGGAAAGAAGTGTAATCCGCAGAATTCTTATTTCTTGTGAGTATCGTCACCTCAGCTAAGCTATTCCATTTTTATTAAAAAAGGGATGGACATGCTACACAGAAAAAAGATATCATAAGAAAGAAAGAAAGAAAGAAAGAAAGAAAGAGAGTAGGAGAAAGATATAGAGGGGGGCGAGATCGCGTAAACAATAACGCTAATCTATTTCAATCGATGACGAAAAGAAGGAAAGAAAGAAAAAGAGTGAGAGAGAGAGAGAGAGAGAGAGAGAGTTAAATCAAGATTATTATACATTTTACATATTGAACTATTTAACAATATCTCTTAAGTAAACATATCAAACGTTGTAAAAAATTGAATTATCATACTGTGGTATATCCACAGGTCCTGCTAGTATTATATTAATCCATAAGCAAAATTAACCTTAATCTTTTACAAAGTTCTGTTACATTTAGGTAAATGTCATTAAATAGATTGTGTAAAAAGGGTTAAAATAAAAAAAAATATAAAAAACCGTTCACTCGATATTTCCTCTTTCCTATGTGGAAATTCCGGAGATAAATTGGGTCTTGACTTACGGAAAATCTTTTAACTTCCTGGTATTGAATTGTTGGCCAAAAGTTTATCCTAACGTCGTCAAGTGTCTCTCTCTCTCTCTCTCTCTCTCTCTCTCTCTCTCTCTCTCTCTCTCTCTCTCTCTCTCTCTCTCTCTCTCCTTATAAGCAAGAAGACGTCACCGGAATGTTTTCTTTGACAAATGAGTTGACGGACGGAAGAAGAAATGAATACGGTTTAAATATTCATTGAAGCATTTCTAAATTGGCATTCGAAAACTTTTATGAGAAAGAAATCTCCTTTTTTTTAAATCTTCAAAACCTCAACTAATTATTGTATTGTAATGCAATATATATAAATTAGAGAAATAGATCCCTAATTAGGACTGGCCTATTCTAGTAGTGACCAAGGGCTCTTTAGCCAGTGAAATAGATCCCTAATTAGGACTGGGCCTATTCTAGTAGTGACCAAGGGCTCTTTAGCCCAGTGAAATAGATCCCTAATTAGGACTGGGCCTATTCTAGTACCAAGGGCTCTTTAGCCCAGTGAAATAGATCCCTAATTAGGACTGGGCCTATTCTAGTAGTGACCAAGGGCTCTTTAGCCCAGTGAAATAGATCCCTAATTAGGACTGGGCCTATTCTAGTAGTGACCAAGGGCTCTTTAGCCCAGTGAAATAGATCCCTAATTAGGACTGGGCCTATTCTAGTAGTGAATACCCCAAGTGGAGTTTAACAGGTTTGAAATCAGAGTTTTCTTTCTCCTAGATATTGAGTACCGATCAAGAAGAAATAAAACAAAACATTTTCAGTATAAAATGACCCAACAAGGGTTGACATGCCGCAAAATCCAACCAACAGACCAAAATCATTTCCTTTTTCAAAATGTTCATGGGATTGGCACCCTTATCGTCCCTGCAACAGATTAAACGAAACAATTTGAATTTAGATCACTAATTAGGACTGAGCCTAACCAAGGTTTCTAGTAATGACCACCCAAAACAGATTTAACAGGTTTGAATTTAAAGTTTTCCTTCTCCTAGATCGGTTGCCTAACCAAGGTTAAAGCCCAGTCTTCCTTACTAGTTATCCATAGCTGGAGAGAGAGAGAGAGAGAGAGAGAGAGAGAGAGAGAGAGAGAGAGAGAGTAATTGGATTCATACCTTTCCCAAGGGATTAGCGCTATGTGAACTGTAGCTTCGTCCAGGATTTGAACAGGATTTGACGAGTCCATTTCTTACGACTCTAACCATTAGACCACACGCCTCCAATTCAGACCACACGCCTCTAACTGTAAGAATGGATTTGCGATTTCCTTACCAAAAATTGTTTTATTTTTTCTTTTAGAGGAGGAGGAAGAGAAGATGAAGATGAAGATGATAATGATGATGATGATGATGATGAGAAGGAGGAGGAAGTAAATGTTTCGTTGGTTTCAAAATGGAAGGAGTACTATATTTATATACGTCACCGGGCACAAACGGCCGACAGGACCATTACGAGTGTCACTCACTGACATACACGCATGCGCAAACAAACCCCTCCATTTCCGTTTTTTTCTCGGATGTCACTGTCGATGTCTCCATAAAACATATACAGTATCGGACATGAATAAGAATTTTTTCCCGGTTTAGCTCAGTCGGTAGAGCGTGCACGTAGAAACCACAAGGTTCCTGGTTCGATACTGGCCCTCACCAACTCAGCGTATGAGTTGCGCACGGATCTGTGCGGTAAAGTAAGGAGCTGATGGTAGGTGTGGTGCTCCACCTCAGATGCGAAAACTTGGTCTAGCGCTAGTGAAAAGGGGACATACTCCCTCGCTGTCTTACTGATACCGACTTTAGGCCACCCCGATGACTTTACTTTTTTAAAAAATTTTCTCTGGAACAAAATATCTTATCTAGTGGAATCAAAACGAAGATTATTACAGACTAGCGTGGCCTGTGTATATACCACAGTATGATAATTTAATTATTACAACGTTTGATGTGTTTACCTAAGAGCTATTACAAATAGTTCAATATGTACAAAATGAAATATCCTAATTTAACTCTCTCTCTCTCTCTCTCTCTCTCTCTCTCTCTCTCTCTTTTCTTCTTTCCTTCTTTTCATCTTTTCATTATGTTCGATTAAACACAGATTAGCGTTATCGCTTCCGTGCGCTCACCCTCTCTCTATCTTTCCCCTAATCTCTTTGTTTCTTACTATATTTTTTCTATGATTTTTTCTAAAACAGCTTTTCTCCATTATTCCACCAAAAAGCTAGTGGGTCTTAATCTATCCAACTTGTCAAAAGTAGTCAGTAGGAATGCAATATAGAAATGAAAAGAAAAGAATTGTCCGTGTCAAAGAATTAATGCCAATACTATTAATAAGATAGAATTATTCTATGTGCATTGCAAGAACATGACCAATGATTTTATTATCAATTCATTGAAATTGAGGAAGAATGGGGGGCGGGGTCAGAGGTCAGATATTCATGTTAGCCTTACTGACATTCTTTGTAAAACCTAAATGCATTTCTAATGATTTTATGATAAAACATTCGTATAAAGACAAAGAAGAAAAAGATTGAATCTATATAAGAGTATTTTTTTAAAGTTTTGAATGTTAAAATCTTATAATAATGGAGATTGTGTGTTTTTCTGTCTGTAATCGAAACTAAATCACTACTCAAGTCACAATTCCCTTAGTAATTGACGTCACATTCACCATGAATTTATCCTTATTTTAACCTCAATTATTGTTTTACATTATTTATACTGTTAACCATATCTACATGATATTTTCCACGTACCCCACGTGTACGGGTCAGGCACAAAGGCCCTATTTATGTGGGACCACCCACAAGCCGAGACTCATGGGGTGGCAGGTGAAAAATTGCGTCGATTCTGTCGGCATTCCCCCTCAAGGGGGGCGCCTCAGGCGCTGGGCAATAAACCCAGCCCTGCCCCTTTAAATCGAGGGGGCAGGTATTGCCTGGGGGGATGGCCCCCTGGGATCGACGCCGTTAATTATAGCAATGGTCCAGAGGCCGAAGCCACTGTTGACCATATCTACATGATATTTTCCACGTACCCCACTTGTATGGGTCAGGCACAAAGGCCCTATTTATGTGGGACCACCCACAAGCCGAGACTCATGGGGTGGCAGGTGAAAAATTGCGTCGATCCCGTCGGCATTCCCCCTCAAGGGGGGCGCCTCAGGCACTGGGCAATAAACCCAGCCCTGCCCCTTTAAATCAAGGGGGCAGGTGTTGCCTGGGGGGGGTGGCCCCCTGGGATCGACGCCATTAATTATATCAATGGTCCAGAGGCCGAAGCCACTGTTGACCATATCAACATAATAATAACATGCAATTGTATTTATATATACAACAAAATAGCAGTTTACAGTGTGAACGGAAAGGCTAATTTGCATATTGATATTAGAAATGTAATTTTAATAAATATATGCTTAGTATTATTGGTTTCTAATTGTTTGCTTTTATTTTAATGAATATAAGCAAAAATCTCTTCAATCAATCTTAAATTTTCGATTATACCCTCCTCTGTTTCAAATCTTTTCATCTGTATTCTTATTTAGTTTCATTAGCGTTTCTAATTTAATACGATATTTTATTACATTAAAACTTAAATACTTGCACCCGGAGGGTGCATGAATTTGCTAGTTTAAATAATGCAATTGAATCTATATACGAGTCGTGGTCAAAAAGTATTTTTTTAAAGTTTTGAATGTTAAAATTCAAAAATGCAATTGAATCTATATACGAGTTTTGGTCAAAAACTATTATATATAATGCAGTGTACACAGCTAAACAACTTATATGATAAAGTGATGATGTCTGAATGAATTACTACCATAACACGATACTTTTTG
Organism: Doryteuthis pealeii; assembly: GCA_023376005.1. Lineage (NCBI taxonomy): Eukaryota > Metazoa > Mollusca > Cephalopoda > Myopsida > Loliginidae > Doryteuthis > Doryteuthis pealeii. The sequence goes on along the minus strand of CM042161.1, from coordinate 82,230,527 downwards.
ATTAGTAGTTATATGTGTGTTTATTCTGTGTGTCTGACTGCGTACCATTTCATACAACCATAACCACTGTACTACGCAGTTCGATATTTATACTAATTTATATATATATATATATATATATATATATATATATATATATATATATAGTCGATAAAAGTATAGAGATTGAAGCTGTATTTACCAAGCTAGAAATGAGCAATGAATGGAACATTAATTTTTTCAGAATACACAGTTTGTCAAAAACTACAAAAAATTTCGATACTTTTTTGACACACCTGGTATATATATATATATATATATATATATATATATATATATATATATATTACTCAAGGATATAAATGTAATTTATATCATTCTCCTGAACACGGATAGGCACATATACACATAAATATTGAGTAAAAATACATACAAACCACAACCAAATATTATATACATACATAAATGTGTGTGTGTGAGCAATGTATATATAATAATCTTATAATGTATATTATATGTATATATGTATGAGTGTGTGTGCCTCTCTCTCTCTCTCTCTCTCTCTCTCTCTCTCTCTCTCTCTTTGCACGTGTGTGTGTGTGTGTGTGTGTGTGTGTGTGTGTGTGTGTGTGTGAAGATATGAGAAAGTCAGTATCTCCACCTCTGTACACATTTGACACGATTCGTCCAAATATCCAAGCGAATCCTTTACAATCATCGGCTTCCCGCCGAGTCGGCGCCATGAACCTTGTCTTTGAGTCTGTTCCTAGTGTGCTGAAAAGTCGACAGAGCCGCCATTACCGAAAACTTCATTTCGACTCTTTGGTCCCCGAATGTGAATCCAACAAGAGATCAAGAGAACCATTACTTTCCCCGTTAATGCTCGGCAAACTATGTTATTTAAGTAATAACTTTTCTTTTTATAAAGACATTAGTTGTTTTAGTTGTCATTAAGGATCAAAGTAACTCCGATTATCATGTCTGTTAGTATCGTATTTGATGTCACATAAGATCCACCCCTCCCCGTTTACATTTAATATTACATTCGTAATTTTTATCATCTCTTCAAGGAGGCGAATGACAACACGGTTATTGAAGTATGTAATGGACCTGGCGACCAGAGTTCAAATCCTAACGAGGCTTTTGTATTATTTAGATTTTTCGGACTTCTGTCTTCATCTTTATTGTTATATACACACTGTTTCGGCTGATGTGCCCTACGGCCTTCTTACGGTGTTTTTTTATAGAACTCGGGAACTTTCCCGTTGAATTCGAGAACCTTCTTGTGGAACTTGGGAGCCGTCATGTCGTGATCATGGACTTCGAACCGAACCCTTTATTTAATCCATTGGGGTAGACTGTTCTTATTTCGTTAACCATGACAGGGTACAAATGTTAAGCTATGTTAATTATTCTATGTCATTTCTCGCCTGTAGTCAGGATTGAACCTGTAAACTATAGATGATTGTAACTTAGAGATTTATTAACTTAACCCTTATATCCGTTGCGCCGTGTATCCAAATAGACTAATGCCCACGGAAAAGACTGTCCTCTTTTAAATAGTAGGGCAGTTTGAGTTCTCTAGCCTTATGGATAGGCAAAATTGTCCAGGACAAGGAATACTCTGAATTCAAACCCTACATGAACGTGTATGCGGGGTAGGATATGTATCTACACACACCCCTCCGACACGGATAGGATGTGACACACACAGAGTCAACTCTTAAGCTGGTTGGAACTTAGAATTTTCCTTCTCTTAGACTCTCACTGGTTATTTCATGTAACTCCAACATAAACAAAGGGGAACCACTCTTGACTGATAAATTATTTATTTTCCCATTAAACTAACCCTAACCTTAACCCTAAAACCTAACCCTAAACCCTAACCTTAACCATAACCCCGTCTTCTTTTTTCCGAGTAGATCAATAAATAAATAAATAATGTATATGTCAAGAGTGGTTCCCCTTTGTTTATGCTGGAGTTATAGGAAATAACCCTTCCACTAACTTGTGGCAGGTTTTATTCGATTAAATTATACCTGTAGCAAAGATCAGCCCTCGGTCTCTTAACTGATTCGATATAGTATGTTACCCGGCTACATGGGAGGCGGGCTTTGTGTCACGGTTATCGTCGTAGGAAAAGGAATGTACAAGCATATCTCCCCCCCCCATCTGTCCCTCTCTCTCTCTCTGCCAAAATGTGAGAAAGAAAGTGAGTATCTCTAACTCTGTACACGTCTGACACCATTCGTTTCATTAGCACTGTTTTATTATTTCTTGTTGAACATTTACAATCAAAACGGATATTATTGGGTATTATTTAGTGACAAAAACCTACAGCATTGAAATTTAGTTTCCGAAAATATAAATATGTAGCAATTCTAAAATAAATACATCCCTTACATATACTATCAAGAATATGCGCCCTCTGGGAGTAAGTATTTAACTTTTAATGGAATGAAATATATTAAATTAGAAAGAGTAACGGAATTAAACAAGAACTCATATAAAAAAGATTACACTTGTTTTAATTATATTTTAATTGGTTTCTATATAAAATCATTCATATGATTGATTTTAATACATTAGAGAATAAAACAATAATATTAGAAATCAATAACACCAACTAATTATTTATTAAACCAGGTTTTGTTAAAACTAGTATTCAAACTAATCACGCCATATATTATGTAAACCTTTATTTCTTAGTGATATATAAGACACATTGTAGGATTTTAAGGGCACTAATTACATGTGCTGTTTTGAGGCAAATCTTATTCAAATTTTTATAGACCTCGTTAATAAATAAAATTTATTCTATCGAACTAGGAGCCTTGTAGTTTCTAGCTGAACGCTTTACCGACTGATCTAACCCGGCTCCATTATAAAAAAAATTACGGCTTTTATTTTCTGTTACAGACCTGTTCTAATGTTATTTTCTGTAATAGAGTTTCAATACTTTAGAGTTCATCTATGAATAATACTCAATGATGTCCGTTTTCATTATATAATTTACCTCCAAGGAATAATAACAATTCTGGTATTTTTGGTTTCGAATTCTAAAGAATTATTCCAAGTCTTGTTATTTAGGGATGAAACGGGATATTTCACCTGGATTTATCCGGATTGTGTAAAGCAACCGAATGCTGGTGGCTCGTGTGGTATAATGGTTAGGAGACTAAGCTATTTGATTATTAGTGAATTTATTTTTACTGGGTGCCTCATAATTTTGGCCTTGTGTCACAACAAAGTGAAAATTAATAATTAAATACTTGGTTGTGGCTTACGTTGTGGAGGGTTGGGGAGTTATGTTAACAGACCGTAACTAGTTTGATTGAGGGAAGGAAAAACTAATATACGGGAAGAAAAAAAGGGAAGGAAGAAAAAGGGAGAGGAAAGAAATTAAATGAATGATGATGAAAGAAAGAAAGAAAGAAATAAAGAAAGAAAGAAAGAAGAGAGAGAAGGAAGAGAAAGAAAGAGCGAAGAAAAGAAAAAAGGAAGAGAGTTGGACAGAAACTGAATTGTTAATGATGAAAGAAACAAAGAAAGAAAAAAGAAAAAGAAAAAGAAAAAAGAAAAAACGAATGCAACTGAGAAAAAAAAAACACTAGACAAAGAAACAAACAAACGAACAAAATTCTTTAAGAAATGAAAATGAAGAAAGTTAAAAGAGAGCAAAATTCTAGAAAGAAACAAAGAAACAAAGAAAGAGAGAAAAAGAAAGAAAGGAAGAAAGAAAGAAAAAGAGAGAAAAACAAAGAAAAAACAAAGAAAGAAAGAAAGAAAAAGAAAGACAGAAAATTAGTAGCAATTAATGGAAGAGTCCAAAGGGAAAAGAAAATGAGAAAAAAGAAAGAAAACAAATTTATAAGAAAGGAAAATGAAGAAAGAAAAAAGAGAAAAGAAATTCTAAAAAGAAGGAAAGAAGATAAGACAAAGACAAAAAGAAAGAAAGAAAGAAAGAAAGAAGTTAGGAACGTAAGAAAGAAGCAGACTGAAAAGAAAACAAACAAGTAAACAGACAAACAAAAAGAAAGAAAAAGAAACAAAATGTGTGTAATTGAAGAATGCAAAGGGAAAAGGAAATAAGAAAAATGTAGGAAAAAAGAAAGAAAGAAAGAAAATTTTATGAGAAAGGAAAATGAAGAAAAAAAAAGAAAAATCAAAAGAAAGAAAGAAAGAAAGAAATAAAGAAAAAGAAACAAAATTAGTATAGGTGAATTAAAGAATGCACAAGTAAAAGAAATTTAAAAAAAACTAAAAGAAAGAAGGAAGGAAGGAAGGTAGGAAAAAAGAAAAAGGAAAGAAAGAAACGAGGGACAAACATCAAATTGTAAACAATTTGATAGGTTTTCTTTTTTTACAAACAGAATTTGGAAGATTAGTAGTGAGGAAAATAAATAAACGTGGACTATTCTTTTTGTATGGAACAAGTTTGTTCTTTTAGTGTGCGAACGTAAAGATGTTGGTCTTTTGTATAGTGCTATGAAATTGTTATTGTTGTTGTTAATGATGATGATGATGGTGATGATGATGCTGGTAATGATGATGATGATGATGTTGGTAATGATGATGGAAAGATTATAAACCATGAAGTTTCTTGTACAAAAAAATTTGTGATTCCTTTTTTTTTTCTTTCTTTCTTTCTTCTTTTTTTTTTTTCGCCCGGTGTAATGATCCGTGTTTCCAGGAATGGGAATCGCTCGCTTGGTGGCGCTCTACATACCGGATATTATGACGAGATTTAAATGGAACAAGTGGTTTTTTTGTTTTTTGATCGTTTTCTCGTGCTTCTTAATTTTCCTTTCTTTCTCTTTTTTAAGATTTTTTTTTTTTACTTATTTTTCTTTTTTCTTCTTTTTCTCCCCTTCCCTTTATTTCTTCTTTCTCTCCCTCTCTCTGTCTCTCTGTCTCTGTC
>CM042161.1:82210627-82220627 GCA_023376005.1 Doryteuthis pealeii | reverse complement strand
GACGTCCTCCTATAGAAACCATCACAGGGACATGCCAGTGCGGGCCGTCTAACAAAGACGAACATTGGCCAGCTCTACGCAGATACTGGATGCTGCGCTCTGGACCGACCGGGGACGATGGAAGATAGGGACAGTTGGCAAGAGGTTGTCATGGAGATCCATACTGCTAGCACGACTGGTGGTGATGATGATGATGATGATGATGATCCATGGTTTATTTAATGCCAAAACCATTTTTGTATAAGAGACGTGTCCAAACTTATTCGTGAAGATACCCGTGGGTCAATGGTTCTTTCTCATGTTTTAAGCAATAACATTACATGCAAATATACACTGTTATAAAACAACAAACAGATGAAAAGCAAATCTATATATTACTAGTCGTGTTCCTTACTCTTCCGACCGTTATCATCATCATCATAAGAAAATTGTAGAATGTCATGTGAAAAGCAGTCGATGGGGAGGGCTGGGAAATTAAGGAAGGCATATGGAAAACACGTGTAGCTCGTGGTAAATTAAATTTACCAAGGGAAAGAAACTGTAAGAAAGGGAAAACTATGACGGAAAATTGTGAGAAAGAAAGAGAGAGAGAGAGAGAGACAGAGACAGAGAGACAGAGAGACAGAGAGAGACAGAGAGAGAGAGACAGAGACAAAGACAGAGACAGAAGAAAAAAGAAATGTAGCGATACTGAAAGAAAGAAACGTTTAGTGTGATTAAGAAAGAGATCGAAAATGTTTAAGAGAGAATGAGAGAGACAGAGATGAAGAGAAAACTAGAGAGATTGGAAGAGAAAAACGTTTTAGAGAGAGAGAGGGGAGGGAGACAGAGAGACAGACAGAGATGGAGAGAGTGAACATTCGAGACTGAGAGAAAGAAAGGGGGATAGATACTGAACGCGCGCGAGAGAGAGAGAGAGAGAGGGAGAGAGGCGAGAGACAGAGACAGACAGACATATACAAAGACAAAGAGAAAGTGAACGTTCGAGATTCACATAAACGGGAAGAGATACTGACCGTGAGAGAGAGAGAGAGAGAGAGAGAGAGAGAGAGAGAGAGAGTGAAAGAGGAGAGAGACTCAGAGAGATAAAAAAAGAAAGAGCCCGAAAGAAAGAAAGAAAGAAAGAGATAGATAGATAGATAGATAGAGAGAGAGAGAGAGAGAGAGAGAGAGAGAGAGAGAGAGAGAGAGAGAAAGTGTGCCCAAATTTATACCGGAAGAAAGTGATAATTTGTCTTTTGTTTACACAAGCGCAGCTCGATCTTTAACCGTGAATGAGTTCAAAGGTCACGCGCCAACCACGTGACCGAATCGCACAGTGTTTGTTTGCTTTGCGCCTCTACCCTGTCTCAGCAAAAATCCCCTAAATGTTTCCTGTTGTTTTTTATTTACTTACCATACATACTCGTGCATACGTCGACCTCGGGCACCGATGAGAATGTTCCTAATTTAGGACCAATTAGTTGATTCATTTTCCTCTTTATTTACCCCCATGTAAGGGCTTCAAAGAAATCACATTAATGAAAAGGTGGGAACCCCCACATGTCATCCAGTTGAGAAATTAGCAACCCCATCATTAAAAGAGATGAGATTGCAATATATATATATATATATATATATATATATATATAGAGAGAGAGAGAGAGAGAGAGAGAGAGAGAGAGAGAGAGAGTGACGCTGATAGCTTTTTGATTCAGTGCGTCCTGGGACGCACATATTTGCTTTGAATGAATCCCCAGAAAATTCATGGGTCCCAACTCAAGCCGTCTAACTCCTACCTTGTAAACTATCCTATGTAAATCCTTTCTAAGAAAATATTGAAATGAATTTACTGTTAGCTTGAAATGGTGGGGAAAGAAGAAAGAAAAACAGTGGAACGCATGGATATGATTTTATTGCGTCCTTTTAGATTGTTTGCGTCGGGGACGCAGGACGCGTACTATAAGCATATATATATATATATATATATACCAACCCCTCCGGATAAGCAGGATGCGACACAAGTTCAATTTCTTAAGCGGAGCTTAATACGTTTGAATTCAGAGTTTTCTCTTCTTCAAGACCAGTTACCTAACCAAGTTTGAAAACTCCATTTGTCCTACTATTTACCCATAACTGGATGGAGAGTAGTTTGATGCATACCTTTCCCAATGGTATTAGCGCTATGTGAAATGCAAACAGCTTCGCCAAGGATTTGAACTCGGATCGAAGAGTCCATTTCCTTCGAGTCTAACCATTACACCACGCGCTTAGAATATATACAAGCAAAAAAATCTATGGGGAGCAACTATTATCATCATCATCACACTAGTAGCACGGATATCCATGACAATCTCTCGCCAACCGTCCCTATCATTTATTGGCCTCGGGAGGTTCTCTGCGCAACATCCAGTATCCGAGCAGAACTGGTTAATGTAAGTCTTTACATGGTGGCCCGCACTGGCGTGCTCATGTGTTGGTTTCCATAGGAGAATGTCACTTATGTGTTCGTCCCGCTTCTCCAGTAGTGCCCAACATGTCTTATTTGTCTCGCTCGGATGGTCTGTGTGATAGGGAACAAGTGACCGTTCAACTGCTTTCTTGTAGAGTGTGGTTTCCACGATTCTTTAAAAAAGATTACACGCATCATTCTTGTGCAGCTCCCATTTTGCTTATTCTCTAGGCGATTCGTTAGGGTCCTTGTAGTTCCCGCCATACGGCTTGGAAAAATTGTCGCTTTAATTTGGCAGTGAGATCGGATTTCCATATGACTGATAATCTGTTTATAGCAGACTATGTTTTCTCTATACGTGTATCAACATCGCAATAAAAACTACTAAATACTAAAAACTACTAAATACTAAAAAGTACTTAATACTAAAACTACTAAATACTAAAAAGTACTTAATACTAAAAACTACTAAATAATAAAAACTACTTAATACTAAAAACTACTTAATACTAAAAACTACTTAATACTAAAAACTACTTAATAATAATAACTACTAAATAAGAAAATCGACTATGGCCATTTACTAAGTCAGAGATTAAATTAACTACAGAGGTAATTTGTCGAGGGAAATAGATACGGTGACACGAGATCAAATCCTAGAAGAGGCTGGTTGTATTTCACATAATAGACATGTTTGTAGGAAAGAGACGGGAGAGATCTCAAAGTAGTTTTGACTAACAAGAAGAGAGTCTATTTCGTTTGAATTCTAAAGTTTTCTTTCACCTACACCGGTTGCCTTATCAAGGTTAAAGAATCTAGTCTGCCATATGTTCTTTGTTGGTTGGATTTTACGGCATGTCAACCCTTGCTGGGTTATTTTATGCCGAAGACGTTTTGTTTATTCATGCTTAGTGGGTATTCATTTTTTTTTCAAACTCAACTTTTTAAACACTTCTTCCTATTTAATCCATAGATGGGAACCTAAAATGTACTACCAATCCGGGTCAGAGTGGGCATGGGAGTAATGGCGAAGGAGGGATACTCCACATTCCCCAGAGCTCCAGATTTGGACTTTCACCACTAGATGCAGTTTAACATCATACCCAGGATACTTTCAGCCACGGTCTACTAGCACATATATGATAAAAAGGGTTGGGGCTTGCCAACAGATCAATAGGGCTGAAACTATCATATAGGTGCTAGGGATTGACGTGACCAGCCGATTGATTGAAGGGGTTCTCTCCGACAGTCCGTCTAGCCTAAGTAAGGTCAAAGTCTAAAATGGAGTGTTGCATGTCATGTACTGGTCAGCCACCATAGATCCACCCTTAAACATCACGGGTCACCACACAGAGCCACCAGGTGACCAAATTGGGGGATTTAACTCATCTGCAGAGGTGCAGTCGGTGTATCCTCCTGTCCCAACCGACAGTTTGCCCTACGATTTACCCATAATTAGAGGGAGAATCATTGGATTCGCACCTTTCCCAAATGTATTAGGGATATGTGAAATGCAAACAGCCGCATACAGAATTTGTCCATACATATATATATATATATATATGTATGTGTATATATATGTGTATGTGTGTTATATATTAGCGCAATTACTGATATTAATAATACAAAAAACTCACCAAGTGATAATATGTTACAATTATATATATATATATATATATATATATATATATATATATATATATATATATATTAGGTGATTAAGGTATGACATCTGAAATGGTGAAGTTCCAATTCTGGAACTCTGGGGATGCGGAATACCCCTTTATTGCCATTACAACCAGGACCACCTGGAGATTGTTTTTGCATCTGAGATGGAGCACCACATCTACCATCAGCTCCTCACTTTATCAAACAGATGCCTGCGCTACTCCTGCGCTGAGTTGGCGAGGGCCGGTATTGAACCGGGAACCTTGAATCGGGAACCGACTGAGCTAAACTGACCTGTACGTGTTCCATAACCAGTTTAGTTTTATTTTACCTTTTCTGGAATAAAAAGAAAGTTGCCTGAACATTTAGGAACATTGCATAAGGGCGCCCCGTCATGGTGTAAGGGTGAGCAAACTAGTCTCTCAGATCCATTACTACTGAAAAGCGAGTTCGATCCTCGCTGTGTGCCTTATACTTATGTATCTTGTGTCAAATCCTACCCTGGTTGGGTAAATATTTTTATGAACATTGCATATGTAGGTATAAGTCCACTGTGACCAGTTCATACCGGGAGGGGGGGGGGTGAAGGGGGGGGGGTGCTCTTTGTGACATGATACAAGTCACACGCCCTAATATAAGACCTTTATGCCATCGAGTTTTATCTAATCAAAAACTTCTGAAGGGACAGACAAAAAGGCCAGGCAGTTTCTGACAGGATAATAATACAAAAGGACACTCTAAATGCCTTTACCCCAAACATACGTAATATTATATATATATATATATATATATATATATATATATATATTATATTATATATATTATTTCGTTGCCTTGATGATTGTTCAGCTTTTAAAAAATGAAAAAACACACACCAAGAAACCAATGGTAGCAAAACTTGTTCCAACGTAATAAATATAAAAATATAAAACAAAATATCTATCTATCTATCTATCTATCTACTATCTATATATATATATATATATATATATGTGTGTGTGTGTGTGTGTGGGTGTGTGTGTGTGGTCAGTAACCAGGCGCTGTTGACTCCATGTCCATGCTACCTTAACTTAGACACACACACATATGTATATATATATATATGTTTATATAATATATTTGTATATATGTGCATGTGTATACGTGTGTGTATGTGTTTACGTGTATGTGTATGCTTGTATGTGCGTATGTCTATTTTAGAAACGAAAGGGGATATTTTAATCTTGTGAGAACGCACTAAACTATCGTAGTACCTGCAGCCGGATGCCATTTTAATGGACCTCTTCAATTTTTCCGTACCAAAAGATTCAAAGAGGCCTCTTTGGGATACTAACATCCTAAACAACGTATGTATATTTTTCATTTTCAACAATTTTTCCGATTTTCATTTCCATTTCTCATCTACCCCCCCCACCCACACGCACACACACACATACTCACAGACAGACACGCACACACAAAGGAGCGATTTTAATTGACTTTCACCGCTAGTGTAATAAAGCTAAGTGGATAACTATATATATATATATATATATATATAATATATATATTATAGTATTAAGGTGCATATACAAATAACCTACTCAAGTTTCACCATAAAGAATCTTCAGGGTTAATTAATCAAGATATTGATTAATTACAGGCAATTGCGGAAGTGAATAATGCGAAACTTCACTGCCAAACTGTTTTCAACGAACATAATTGCACTATTAACTTCCGCAATTGCCTGTTATTAATCAATATATTGATTAATTCATTGCAATTAACCCTGAATATCCTTTATAGTGAAACTTGAGTAGATTATTTCTATATACACCTTAACACTAAATTTGCACTACTAACGTATTGAGCACTTTCTATTCGTTATAACACTGACTTATTCGGTTAATATTTGTATCGACCGTCAATATTGCGATTAACTCAATATTTTACCCCGGTAAGTAATCTTCTTTATCACACACACACACACACACACACACATAATATATATATATATATAATATATATATATATATATATATATATATATATATATAATATTATATATACTGTTACTTACCAATTGTGTCCCAATTAATAGTCTAGATAATTCACTTAGTAGTTCTACTCTGTAAATAAATTTCAACATATAAACCATCCTCCGATAAAAATCCATTAACTTCAGATCTACATCAAGCAATTTTACTGACTTAATCGGCAACCAAAATTAATATAAATGTCTCCATAGTTCAGAATCAATTTACTTCTAACAATTCGGACACAATTTTTGAGTTCACAGTATTTCTTTAGATATTAATCTATATGAACACATAAATTCATGCTTCAAAAACCCAGTATTTTTATTTATTTATTGCTAATTCATAATTATATATATATATTATTATATATATATATATATATATATATATATATATTATATATATATGATTTGAATATATTTATTAGATATTAATATATTTATCAAAATATCATGTATGTATTAATATAAATTTTATATATATATATCTGTGTGTGTATGTATGTGTATATGTGTTTGTGTGTGTGTAATATAATATATATATATATAATATATATATATATATAATATAACCTCTTTTCTTTTGGTTTAACAGAAGTTTGTGACACAAGATACATGTCACACGCCCTGTCATAAGACCTTTATAACATCGAGTTTTCAAAAGTCGAAAATATCTGACGTGACAGACAAAAGGCCAACCAGTTTCTGACAGATTAACAGCATAAAAGGCCACCGTGATATCCTGTATTCCAAACGTTCGTGTATATATATATATAATATATATATATATATAAATATATATATATATATATATAAGTAAAGTAAAGTCGTCGGGGCGGCCTAATGTCGGCATCAGCCAATCAGCGAGGGAGTCTATCCCCTTTTCACTAGCGCTAGACCAAGGAGATTGTTTTTGCGTCTGAGGTGGAGCGCCACACCTGCCATCAGCTCCTTACTTTACCGCACAGATCCCTGTGCTACTCGAATGGACCACTCTGTGACGGCCTTTACACACAAAGCGATGTGTGAATTAAAACAGTTAAAATCCCCTTCCCATTCTGTAAGTGAAGACAGCCTAATGGTTAAGTTGCTGGACTGACACCCAACCGATCGGAGTTCAATTCCGGCTGTAGGTAGCTTACAAAATATCCAGCCACACTGAAGAGACTTGATAACTCGAAACACGTGTCTGTGGATAACCCTATATATATATATATATATAGTTAGTCCTTTGTTAGTATTGGAGAAATGAGAATATAGTGCTCGATTACTTTTGTAAGAGCTGTATTCATTTATTATAGTGTACATTTAAGGTGCAACTCCTACCATTGGTTTCTAGGTAGTATCCTTGATACTACCTAGAAAACAATGGTAGCAGTTGCACTTTAAATGTATTGTACACAATAATAAATAATATATATATATATATATATATATATATATGAAATAAATGGAAGTTAATCCGACAGTATGAATTTAACATTTTTAGAAAATTATTATTAACATCATTTGTTTTTTCTAAAAATGTTAAATTCATATATATGTGTGTGTGTGTGTGTGTGTGTGTGTGTGTGTGCGTAAGTAAATCAACCCGTTAGTTGGTGTTAGGTATGATTTTAAGCAGGGCCTTTTTTTAATTGGTATAGTCTAAGTTGAGAGCTCAATGTAAAACAAATCGATAATTATACAGGGCAAATTATTTAGTAAAGAAAAAGACAAATAGGAATATTTTGTGTTAAAAAAAAAACAACGGCATAAATGCCGGTCATATTAGCAGTTATATATATATATATATATATATATATATATATATATATATATATATATAATATTTTAATTATAGTTTACAATACATTTAAGAGTCCGTTTTACCAATGGTTTCGGGGCCTCACCTTTAGGTGATTAGTCGTCATCAGAAACTGTCCAAATATTTTCAAAAGTGAACGTTTATAATGACGACCAATCACCTAAAGGTGAGGCTCCGAAACCATTGGTAAAACGGACACTTAAATGTATTGTAAACTATAATTAAATAAATACAGTTCATACAGAAGTAATTGAGCAATTTATTATCATTTCTCCAATACTAACAAGGAATTAACTATATATATATATATATATATATATATATATATATATATATATATTATATATATATAGAGAGAGAGAGAGAGAGAGAGTAACCAATTGCCGCTTTAACTTTTCCGTTGCAGTGGCATCAGTAAATAATCTAAAAGTGCTCAATATATTAAAGACATACATCAGTAATAATACTACTGATATTATTGTTACAGGAAAATAAAGAGTCTACCATGGTTTCAATCAAACTGAAATAATTTCTTCAGGACCCTATCCAAAGTCGATGTAATTCCTTAGTTAAATTATATATATATATATATATATATATATATATATATATATATATATATATAGAGAGAGAGAGAGAGAGAGAGAGAGATAGATATGACCGGTATTAAAGCCTTTTTCAATGTATATATATATAGCTGGACCTATGGGTATACCACAATATGATAATCTAGTTATTGCAACGAGATGTTTATTTAAGAGCTATTGCTAAATAGTTGTGTAAAAATATGTAAAAATGTGCGCTCATTCCCCCCTTTCTGTACCTTTCTTCTACTCACTTTTGTTATTATTATATTTTTCTGTGTTGCATGTCCCTTTTCATCCCTTTCATTCTTTATAATAAAAACGGAATGGTACGTTATTTAGCTGAGGTGATGACACTCATAAGATATAAGACTTCGGCGGATAGGCAACACAAGATATTCAAGATTTACATTTTTGCATTTCATCTTGGACGATTTGGACAGTCTGGTTTTTAAGTAGAGAGTTTCGCAAGATGATGACGGTTGTATAGTTAAGGAACACGAGTATTGATATATAGATAATAAGAATGGTATCTTTCAAGTTTAAACGTAATTCTGATGGAACGAATACTTACCAGATTACCAGTTTAACTTAAAACTTAACCCTGAGGCTTTTAGGGATTATTTAGTTTTATGAGGATGTTCCATGCGTGGTAGTCCAATGGATTGAAATCTGGGGAGCTAAAAGACCAAATGTTAGGTGTTGTGTGATCATAAAGATTTTCCCACATCCATTTCTCCGTTGCTTGGGCCTTGCCTGATAACGCCGAGTCTTGTTGAAACACATTAGGTCTGTTGTCGATCTATGGTTTAATGTTATATAGCCATGCTTTTACATAGGCGTATATATGGTATGGTCGTTGTAGAGATCTGAGTATATTCGTGGTTGTATACTCATCTTGTCTTGTAGCTTCTTGGCTTCCTAGCTATTTCTAACTGGTTCTGGTTTGTTTTCTTCTTAAGATTATTATTTTGTATTCTGAGACTCTTCCGTTATTCTGGGTGACACTGAGACGCAATGTTGTTCTTTTGTTTTTGATTGATAACTCAAGACTTTATTTTTGGTGAGCTCACATTTTAAAAGTAATGCTATATATATATATATATATATATATATATATATATAAAATCGGATTTTAGCCCTGAAGAGCTTTATGCGAAACTAATAGTAGGTTCGTCCGACTCATTAGATTATCTTTATTATTGGCTCTACTTAGGTATCGAGCACTTTTTACATATTAGCTTTCTCCTAGCGGTTATATGAATATATATATATCTTATATACATATATATACATATAAATTGTTTTTTCTTTTGGCCAAATACTGTACCAATAGATTATTTCTTGTTGGTACGAATATTTTGGTCCTTTCTTTTTTTCAAAATTTTTTTTCTTCCTGGTTGATGTTTGGTAGTATATTTTTACAATCAAACTTTCTGCTGGGTTTTTTTTCTCTCCGCAAGGATCTATCAACACGTTTGGTATATTAAATT
>CM042161.1:82185627-82203127 GCA_023376005.1 Doryteuthis pealeii | reverse complement strand
TGGCTCTTCAGGCCACGACAAAACCAACCGCCGCCCATACAAAATCTCAACACCCAGCATGCACCCGGGACATATCAGTCTGACACACTAGGCAACGCTGATGCTTCGAAACGGGTAAATGTCTATCGTTACACGAGTTTTGTTTCTGCTAGACTTTTGACTACTTCTGAATATAAATACCATTTTCTATCATTCCATATATTATTCAGCCTATTGCTTTTTATCGTTGTTGTTATGAATATAAGATTTCGGTCGGTATATACTTCGGCTTTCTTATTGTTGGCTGACGTTCACATGTAAGTATTTTCATTAAGTCGTCGGCGTGGCCTAAAGTCGGTAACAGCCAGACAGTGATGGAGTCTATCTCGTTTTCCCTAGCATTAAACCAAGGAGATTGTTTTGGCGTCTGGGTCAGAGTACCACACTTACCGCCAACTCCCCACTTTACCACACAGATCACTGTGCTACTCATACGCTAAGTTAGCGAGGGCCGGTATCGAACCAGGAACCTTGTTGTTCCTAGTCAAACGATCTAAGTTTCGTGGATACAAACACAACAGTCCCAAGAAAGAAATGGAAAGAATGAAAACAGAAAAGAAAATAAAGAAAATAAAGAAATAATATTAAAAAAGACAAAAACAGAAAGTGAAAGAAATTAGAATAGGAAAGAAAATAAAGAGAAATAAAATGAAAGTCGATTTGAAAGAAAATGAAAGAAAATTAAGAAAGAAAATGAAAAATACAAAAGAACAAAAAAATGAAAGAAAGAAACTAGAAATAAAATGAACGAAAGAAGAAGAAAAAAGGGTAATGAAAAGTCACAAAATAAAAATTGAAGAAAGAAAGAAAAGAAAGAAAGAACGAAAAACAGAAGGAAAAAGAAGAAAGAAAAATATAAAGACAATAAAAGAGAAAAAAATAACAAAAATAAAAGAAAGAAAGAAAGAAAGAAAGAAAGAAAGAAGGAAAAGTACAAGGAAAATTAAGAAAGAAAAGAAAAATATAATAAAAACAAAGAAAGACAATAAAAGAGATATAAAAGAACAAAAATTAAAGAAAGAAAGGAAGAAAATAAAATGAAAATAAGAGAAAATAGAGAAAGTCATTAAAAAAAGGAAAAAGAAGAGAAAGTTAAATAAATAAGAAAAAGTAAAAAAAAAAAAAAGAAAGAAAAAGAACGTACGAAACGAGAAATTCATGAAAAAAAATCCAAGAGAAACAAAGAGAAAAAGAAAAGAAAAGAAAAAGAACTTTCTTTATGAAAAAAAAAGGTGAAAACAAAGCATTGAAGTTTTAAAAAGAAAAACAAAGAAAAAAAAATTGCGCCCAATTTTCTTTTTTTTTCCCGCCTCTCTTATCGCTCGAACGCGGCCGCCTCGGCTGAGTAACATCACCTCCACCACCGCCACCACCATCGCCGCCATCTTTGTCGATTTACAGTGACGTCTGACAATCCAAACAGGTCTTCTTCGCACCTTGAAGAATTTTTGATGGGAAATAATTAGCCTATAATTTGTTGGTGATTACAAAATCGACTTTGCAGCTGTTGAAGCCGTTCCGTTGTATTTGAAGAAGACGATGAAAAGAAAAGAAAATGAAAGACTATTCCAGAAAGAAAACAAAAATGAACTCCTTCTAGTAAATAGCCTCAAGTTGTTTCACGTTGTATCAAAATGATTTAAGAGTGTATTAAAAGTACTTTCGTTTTTCTTTTGTTTTGTTTTTGTTTTGCAAATCTTTACTCCAACGCTAATTTCATTTACACATGTAAATGTTATTCATGACTCCACTAAAAACGATGACGTCGTGTCCATTCTTTTTTATATATCTGCAACTACGTGAGTGACTGAACAGACCAATTTTTTAATGGCAATCTCTGGTGCAGTGAATGCAAACAAACGGTGATGCTTGCTGGGGTTGCTGTTGTCTCTCCTTCCTTCTGGCTCTCTTTTCTGTGGCGGCTATTTTCCTCTCTTTTTCACTCCTTCTCGTTCCTTGTTTGACGAGGAGAGGGCCAGGTCGCACGGTCTTCTGCACAAGCCTCCCATATGTTGGTGTTAATGTGACATGTCTTCATTTTTCTCTTGCAGACATCTTTAAAGTGCAGACTTGGTCTCCCTACTGGTCTCCTTACTCTACCAATTCGTCCTCCACTAATTCATCACTCCATCAATATCTATATATAATAGAGATATGGAATATGTCTGTAAATGAAACTATGTCACTGTTTACGTCACAATAACCTTAGGAATTGCGTAAGTTTATCAATGAGCATCTAATTTTTTTATAATCGAAATTATTGATACATAGAATAAACTTTCTCTATTAACAATGTCTCTATGAAGATCTGAGTGAGATTTGCCTCAAAACAGCCGCATATAATTAGTACGTTTAAAATCCTGCAATATGTCTTATATATCACTAAGAACTAATGTTTACATAATTTATGGTGTGGTTATACTGGTTTTAACAAAAACGGGTTTAATAGATAATTACTTGGTGTTATTGATTTCTAATATTATTGTTTTGTTCTCTAATGTTTTAAAATCAATTTTATGAATGATTTTATAGAAACCAATTAAGATATAATTAGAATAAGTGTAATCTTATATAAGTGTAATATGATATCTCGTTATTTTTCCCCTCCCAGATTTCGTCAGACATTATCTATAGGAAAAACAGACGATTCCATTCCAGTTATTTAGGCAAAGGGATACTGTATGGAGTGCTACAGTATCGATGAGACATGCTACCCCTATATCTATAGTGAAAGATATCAGATACGAAGAGTCTGCAAATTCATACAAAATACCGAAGAGAGAGAGGGGGGAGGGGGAAAGAGGGGGGAAGAGAGGGGGAGAGAGTGAGAGCTGGGGGTGTGGATGAGACTTGCTTTCACTTGATATCTAGTTAAATCCACCAGACACAACTGCTGAGAAGATTTATGTTATAATAAAAGCAACAACATCTTCCTGTGGGTGCCAAGTTAAACGAAAATACCCCCCTCCACCTCTCGGGCAGTTGCGAAAGGCATTATTTTACCTGGTGTGTTGGCACCGGGGTTGTTTCAAGTTGCGACCCGGGAATAATGATTTGGATTTCACTGTAATTTCTTCACGGTCCATTACCTTCAAGATCACCAGACTATTAGAATGGCTTTCGTACTTTGGCCTCGCAATCGACTGACGAAGATTTAAACTCTCATCTGGGAACCGCTGATTAGTCATCAGATATTTCACAGGTGAAAATGGTTAGTTAGTTGGATTTTACAGCATGGCAACTCTTGTTGGGCTTATTTCTTATATATATATATATATATATATATATATATATATATATATATATACACAGGTTGGTTATTGATATCTGTTAAGCCAAGGTTTTCTTATTCTTGTTACCAAATCCGTTCGGACATTTCTAGGATTCTCAGATATACTCAGAAGACCAATACCCTATTAACCCAACTAAGACCAAAAGTTACAGCAACAAAAATCATTTTAAACATTTTCCCAGACAGATTTATTTAATCCAGATGGAATCTTAACAGGTACTACAACTCTCGGTTCTAATGGAGCTGGGAATATTAGTAACAAAGATGTGACTCCACACTCTCCAGAGATCCAGAAGTGGAGCCTCACCACCAGATCCAGTTTCATGTCATACCCAGTATACCACAGAGATGTAATATGCCATATCTAATCATGTAATGCATTTTTTTTTTACTGCATGTGGCATGAGTTGGTCTTCCTTGATCTACGGAATTAGCTATCTACCCAATACTCAATTGGGCATTCTATTTCAATATTAAATATAGACACAAGGCCATGATATTTTAGCACTACGACCGAGTCTGGCATAACAGATATCGTTATAAAGGAAATTGACGGTGAATGGAGTTGAAATCCTGGATGAGGCTGTTTGCGTTTCACTTTGCATTAATTGTCTTGAGATATGTCCTCCCCTAAGCTATGGGTAAATAGTTGAGCAGTCTTGAATATTTAGTCTTGCCACGACAAATCGATACAGAAGAAGGAAAACTCTGAATTGAAACCAACTTTACTCCGGTTGTGTCGTATCCTGTTAGTGGCAGAGGGTTTAAGTAAAAAGTAAAAGCGTGCATCGTGTAGAGGTTATCGTCGTAGGATGTAGTTATTTACTAACCCTAATTATATGAGGCACAAGGCCAGAAGTATGGGGCTCCCAGTGAGAATCGAACTCACTAACAATGGTCCACTAATCTAGCTTGCTAACCATTACACTTCATGATGTGCCCTCGTCCTAGGATATAGACGAAGTGAACCAACTTGAAAACCTACATCTCTTTTCGCTCATACTCCACTATCCAATAATTCTTTTTTTCTCGTCAGCCCTGTAGGTTGGGGCTGTAGAATACACAGACTACAAAGGAGTATAAACGTCTCTCTCCAATGGGGTCACCTATTGGCCATCAGTGGTAACCTGTGATGCTTAAGGACGGAATCTGGTGACTGAGCAGTCCACAACACGCAACATTCTACTTTGGCTCTTACTTAGGCTAGACAGGCGTCATTCCAAGCCCTAGCACCAATATGATTGTCCCGACTCTTATGGAAAAAAACTAACTTGTTAAAGTCCCATCTATGGGTTAAATAGAAGAAAGAAAGAAAAAAGAAAGAAAAAAGACAAAAAGAAATTTTTAAAAAGAAGAAAAAGAAAGATATAAGAAAGGAAAAAAGAAACAGAAAGAAAGAAAAAAGAAAGAAAAGAAAGAAAAAGAAAGAAAAAGAAAGGAAAAAGAAAGAAGAAAGAAAAGAAAAAAGAATGAAAAAAGAAAAAAAGAAACAGAAAAAAAAAAAAGAAAGAAAAAAAAAAGAGAAAAGAAAGAAAAAAGAAGAAAAAAGAAAAAAAAAAGAAAAAAAAGAAAGAAAAAGAAAGAAAAAGAAAGAGAAAAGAAAGAAAAAGGAAAGAAAGAAAAAAAGAGACAAAGAAACAAGCAGAAAGAAAGAAAGAAAGAAAGAAAAAGAGAGAACGAAAAAACAGAAAGAAAAAAAAGAAAGAAAATAGAGCCTAATAATTCTTCAACATAATGTTTCCTTTATTCTCTCTTTCTTTCTTTTCCACTCCGTTAATCTTTGGCGCCGACAGAATTCTTTCTAGCCTCATCACTTCACCCTCCCCACCGCCAACACCACCACCACCAACAACAACAACAACAACGACACTTCTTTATGGCCACCTTAAATAATACACCCCCTTCGCCGCTGCCGCCGGCGCCGCCAACCAGCCACCGGTACGGCCGATGGCAAAAGCTTTACCACTTTCTCCTCAACCAAAGTCTCAAATAAACGGGCCACTTTGAAATCTCATTATCAATTGCAAAATCCACATGGAATTGTTTGTACAAAGCTACTAGTCGATTTAGAAGAAATACCGCCACTACTAGTTCCTTGCTCTGACAATTATGATCTCATCATGGTTTGAGCTGCGTGAGATCTCAGCCCCCACTTCCGTACCCCAAACGCTTGAAATTCACCCAACCTCAAAACAAAAACAAAACAAAAGAGAGATAAAGAAAAGAAAACACCACAGTGTTCATCTGTGGAAACTGGAGGTCCTTATCTATATCTTCAATGAATAAAATATTTTCTTTTTAGATCTTATTAGTAAATGGGATTATAAGTTTATCTCGTTAAAGAAACTTCGATCTTGGATTATCCTCTCTTCAATTGTATGTATATCTACTTTGTCTCTCTCTCCGAATCTGTCTCTCGGTCTGCCTGCCTGTCTGACTTTGACTTTGTCTGTCCGTCTGTCTGTCTGTCTGTCTCTCTCTCTCTCTCTCTTATTCCCTCTCTTTACTTCTCTGTTGCTCTCTCTCTCTCTCTCTCTCTCTCTCTCTCTCTCTCTCTCTCTCTCTCTCTCTCTCTCTCTTTTTTTTTTTTTCCTTCTTGGTTCTATGTCTATGTCCATCTGTCTCTCTTTGTCTGTTTCTTATTCTCTACCTGCATATCTGTCTCTCTGTCTCTGTCTGTCTGTCTGTCTGTCTGTTTCTCTCTCTCTCTATTTACCCCCATCTCTCTCTCTCTCTCTCTCTCTATATATATATATATATATATATATATATATATATTAACTTTTTTCTCTCACTCTGCTCCTCTCTTCTTTTTGCTTTCATATTTTCTTTGTCATGTGATGAACTCTATCTATTTATCAATCAACCAAACTATCTATCTATCTATCTATCTATCTATCTATCTATCTATTCCAATTCGTTCATATCTATATAACACAGAGGATTTGTTTATAATGTTAAAAGGCCTTTTGTAAACCAAGTATTAGTAATTGCTTTCTAAGAGAGTCCCCTAGTCAAGACTGATACAATTCAAGCCAGTTTTTCCATGTATGTTAATTCAATTACCCCCCCCCCAACTGCAGTTCCGGTCCACAGAAGAAAAGAAAACTAAAATAATTTATTCAAAATCGCTTTAAATCGGTGACGAAACTCGAAGTCGACGATTGTTTCGACCGACGAAAGTAAAGGTACTAATATATATATATATATATATATATATATATATATATATATATATATATAGTCTTCAAATTCGACTACTACGTTTTCATTGTAGTAGCATTAATAGTTAATCCAAAAAAGGCTTCATGGAGGCTTTCAGGGTTTCTTTAGTGGTATGATGGTGCTCGTTAAACTCTTTCTCAATTACGCTCCATACGTAGTAGTCCAATGGATTGAGATCTGGGAACCTAGGAGACTAAATGTTAGGATAATGTAGACACAGAGACACTATATATTTACCAACCCCTCCGCACAGGCAGGATGTGACACAAGGTACATTTCTTAAGCGGAGTTTAACAGTTTTGAGTTCAGCGTTTTCCTTCTCCTAGACTGGTTACCCAGCCAAGGTTAAAGAACCTAGTCTGCCCTGCTATTTATCCATATGGGATTCATACCTTTCCCAATGGTATTAGCGCTATGTGAAATTCAAACAGCTTCATTCAGAAATTGAACTTGGGTCAACGAGTCCATTTCCTATGACTCTAACCATTAGACCACGCGCCTCCATAGAGACAATAGCGGTTTGTGATTGTCAATGTGTTGCTTATGTGAGCAACACCTGGTCTGATAATAGCAGTGGTTGTTTGGTTGGCTGGTTGGTTGGTTATTTAGGCCGAAGATGTTTCATACTTTTTGAGTATTCAATTTTTTAAATCAATTTTTTTATCCATTTAAAAATTGATGGGACCCCAAAACGCACTACTACTCCAGGTGAGAGTCAATCTGGGAATAATAGCAATGCAGGAGCACTCCCCAGAGCTCCAGAATTCGAACCTCATCACTAGATGCAGTCTAGCGCCATACACAGGACCTGATATCATAGGCGAAAAGCTGAGAATCACCAAGCAATATAACAATATAAAATTTAAATGTATGTATATATATATATATATATATATATATATATATATATATATATGTGTGTGTGTGTGTGTGTGTGTGTGTGTGTGTGTGTGTTGATTAAAGAAACAGTGATACAAGTAAAACATTCGAAATTGATTACGTCATAAACGATTTTTTTAAATCTCTTCATTCTGACCTGAAGATGATTTCTTGTTTGCATGTCTGGTATTTTGTTTCTGTTTATTTATTGATTATTCATTAATTATTTTATCTTATTTTATATTACAACCATTTTGAATAGAATACTAATTTTGATCGAAACAAACACACACACACACACACACACACACATACACACACACACACACACATGTATATATAATATATATATATATATATATATATATATATATTGAGAACCAGAGCGAGAGAGGGGAGATAGAGGGTAGAGAGATTTTATGTTTGTAAACAAGAATGTATGTTCTGCTTATATATATATATATATATATATATGTGTGTGTGTGTGTGTGTGTGTGTGTGTGTGTGTGTGTGTGCATTCACCCCTTTTCCCCGCTTAGGACATTGGCCGTGGGCAGCAACCCATGATGATAGTGGCTAAGCAGTCCATGACACGCCACACTCTACTTTGGCCATTACTTACGCTAGGCAGTTGGAGAGGCCGCCTCCGATTAATCGACTGGTTACGTCAAGCCCTAACACTTGTCCCAACCCTATTGAACTTATGGCAATCCCCAACTATTCATATCATATATATGGAAGAAGCTACTGACTGAGGGCCTTCATGTTCTGTGAATGACGTTAAACTTTATCTGATGGTGAAGTTCAAATTCTGGAGGTCAGGGAGTGTGGAGTATCTCCTCATCGCCATTACTCCTATGTCCATTCTGACCTGGAGTGGTAGTACCTGTTAGGGTCCCATCTATGGGTTAAATAGAAAAAATAGTTTTTAATTTTTTTTTCAAGAATTGAATATCCAACAAGAATGAATAAAACAAAATATCTTCGACATAAAATAATCCAACAAGGTTTGACATGCCGTAAAATCCAACCAACCAAACAATTCCTTTTAACTAAAGCGATAAGCGTTACGTGAAATCCGCATGTGTATATGTATGTTCATATATGTTGGTGATGTTTATATTTTGGTATGTGTGTTTAAAATGTGTGTATGCGTGTGCATATGTATGTGTGCATGTGTGCGCTTGTCTATGTATATGTAATTAAAATACAAAATTCTGACGGTGAACGACTCTATTTTTTGTGGGTTGGCGTCATTTCCCGCCAATCCCCCCGAAGAGTTCCACCAAACAGTTTTGTCTACTGGACCAAACCGGAAGTCGGCCAACGCAATGTCTATTGGGTCTAATCAATAGGACAATTCCACCCATCCCCCCCACACACAGTCCCGTATCACCACCCAGGCTCCTCCATGACTGGCTTGCCTTATAAATACCCTAAATGCCCCTAAATCAACATGACACTTTAAAAAAACATTTATTAACAAATGAAGCCCTCCCCACACACATACAGATAAACACAAGCACTCACATCCCCCCATATATATATATATATATATATATATATATATATATGTGTGTGTGTGTGTGTGTGTGTGTGTGTGTGTGTGTGTCTCTGTGTGTGTCTGTGTGTGTGTTTGCAATTTTATAAAAAATGAAACGACACAAGTTTCATTGATGAGTGATATTTATAAGCCGGAACTGCAGCGTTTCGGTTTGTTTAAAAGAAAAACCTTAGTCGGGGCCTTTGTCTGTTTAAATATATTGTTCTGGTTTCCGGTCAAGCCGGGGGTCCGATGAGCTTCAGCCGCTGGACCTACAGAGTAAATTAATATCGTTGATCCCAGGGGGCCATCCCCACAGGTAACAAAGGGGCAGGGCTGGGTTTATTGCCTGGTGCCTGAGTCACTCCCTTTAGGGGAGAATGCCGACGGGTTCAACGCATTTTTTGCACCCACCACACCATGAGCTTCGGTTCGTGGGTCCCACATTAATAGGGGCTTGTGCCTAACCCGTACACGTGGGGTACGTGGTAAATAACCTCAGCTTTTGTTATGTGACGGCTTATGTTGGTATTCAAATATGTGAAAAAGGGCGAGTAACGTTGGCATCCCCATTTTAACGATGTGACGTAATTTTGTTTGAAAATTGTTGGAAATAATCTTTGTGAATAGAAAATACCTTATTTGATTGAGTATATATATTTCATATCTCTCTCTCTCTCTCTCTCTCTCTCTCTCTCTCTCTCTCTCTCTCTCTCTCTCTCTCTCTCTCTCTCTCTCTCTGTATATATATATTATATATATATATATATATACATATATAATCTTCATACAATGACTGCTATTTACACAGTAGCATTGCAACCAACAAAGCCTTCATCAGATGATGACTCTGGGTTCAGGCATGGTTTCGGGGCCGAATCATCATTACCACTAACCCAGAGCGCCCCAGCAGTATCTCACGATACCACCAGACTTTGTCGGTTTGATGTCACAATATAGGACTGCCATATCCACGCTGATGCGGTTAGAGCTTTCTCCTGGATCTTATTGAATATATATATTAATATATATATTAATATATATATATATATATATATATATATATATATATATTATTATGGTAAACCCAAAAATTCGGCTGCTTTTCGCGCAAAAAAGATAGATAAATATATATATATAGAGAGAAGATATATATATATATATATATATATATATAAGAGAGAGAGAGAGAGAGAGAAGAGAGAAAAGGAGAGAGAGAGAGAGCAGATTTGTAAAGAAAAGAAAAATAGTCGACAGTAATCATCATGTTGGTGGCGGATGGCGTCTGATTTTGAACATGAAATATTCAATTCCCTTTTTGGCAGGACATTAAAAATGTCCATTAAAACGCTACGTCAATTAAAGAAAAATATCAACTGATATAGTGGCATTTTCTCCCAGATTAGTCACGTGTCGGTGATGTCAATAAAGTACTTAAGACATACACACCACACACACACACACACACAAACACACGCGCATGTGTGTGGGTATGTACGTGTATGTGTGTGTGTGTATGCGTGTGTGTCTCTGTGTGTAAAGTAAGAACTCTGACTGACGACAGTTTCGATCCCGGCCTGAAACAGCCTGCCTGTCTAGCCACAATGAAGAGACGTGATACGTCGAAAGAGAACTGTATGTGAAAGACAATACATATGCTTCTTACCCCTGGTGGGTTGAGCTCTCTGGAAATAAAAAATTTATGGTGTCCGCTAATTACGGTAAAATTGCATAGCTCTCCTAAAACGGATTGAGCGCTGTTGAAATTCGAATAAATATATTTTCTTTCGGATAAAGCACCTAAACTTTCTAACAAATTAAAATTAATTCAAATATCTAAGGTTTTTCTTTTAGGAGCATCTAAACCATCGGTTTTGATTATCGTCTGTCGTAAAACAAAATGTTACGACAGACAACAACCAAAACTGAACGGTTTTTCACCGTATGATAGAATATAAATTATCAATTGATATTAAATAAAATTATATTAAATAAAATTATATGATTATTTCCTAGTTGAGTAACATGATATTACAGGGTGACCCAGAAAAAAACAGAACCCAAATTATTTATTTTCCCATTAAACTAACCCTAAACCCTAACCCTAACCCTAACACCGCCTAGTTGAGTTACATGATATTACAGGGTGACCCAGAAAAAACAGAACCCACACATTTTGTAATAAAACTGTTAATTTTATTTATTTTTTTAAGTTTAAGTCCATCAATGGTTGGGGTCTAGGGTTAGGGTTAGGATTGGTGTCTAGGATTAGTTTAATGGGAAAATAAATAGATAATTTGGGTTCTGTTTTTTCTAGGTCACTCATGTTACTCAACTAGGAAATAACCAATTAAATTATAATACGTTAGATAACTTTAAATATATATTAGAATTAAAAAAATATATATGAATTAATAATCCCGGGCATCTATTTATTAAAACTTGTTTTAACAAACAATGCGGACCGTTTAATGTTGTATACTTAATTTCTGAGTATATATAATACAGAGTTGTTCGTTATTCTATATATTAATGATTCTGACTATAAATTAAATACTCATTGATAAACTTACGCAATTCCTGATGGTATTGTGACGTAACCAGTGACATAGTTTCGCGGTTACAGACAGACAGCGAATCTCCATTATAAAGATACATGGTGATAATGTATCTCCTTGCAAGATTCGATCGGCCCATGTCAAAGAAATCAGTGTCACTATCGGGTGAGCCAACCATTCGTGTCTTTTTAGAATATCATTTATAATCGGTGACAGTTACTTTGGAGAGACCACATGCTAGAAGTATGGGCTTCAATCTTATCTCTTGGAGACAAATTGTATAATTAATGCAATGTTTATATATAATAACAAAAAAATTGAGCCGAAACCTTATAGCTTCGACATTATCACCAAGAATAAATAAATAAAATTCATCCATTGTAACATTCCGTGTTTGTCTACATTTCTACACACACACACACACACACACACTCTCTCTCTCTCTCTCTCTATCTATCTATCTATATATCTATCTCTCTTTCTCTTTCTCTTTCTTTCTCTCTCTCCCTTTCCCTCTCTCTCCTTCTCTCTCTCCCTCTCTTTCTCTCTCTTTCTCTCTTTCTTTCTCTCTCTCTTTTCTCTCTCTTTCTCGCTTTCTCTTCTCCCCCTCTCTCTCTCTCTCTCTCTCTCTCTCTCTCACTCTCTCTGTTTTTCATTAACCACAATCGGGCACGATATTCCATTCGCATAACTTTAACAAAATGTTTAAATCTCGACTGAGAGTTGGATAAATTTGGCTCCGAAACAAGTGACCCCTTTGCATCACAGGTTAGTCTACATTTGATAAAAAGCCAAAACAAAACAAAAAATAGCCAGAAAGTCGTTAGAAAAGCAAACATTTACTTTCACTTTAATCTAAGATATCGTTGAAGAAAAAAGAGCCTTTTTTTCTTTCTTTATCGTTTTTTAATAAAAGGCGAGTTTAAAAAAGCCTTAGTCTTTGCTAATGAAGGGAATACAAACAGAGCACATCGACTTAGATGTAACCGAAAAAATCCTCTACCCAACAACGTTCACACACACACACACACACACATACACACACACACACACACACACCAATATATATATATATATATATCATAGATGAGAAATCAACTAAAGTAATCTCGAGGACTTTGTGTTTGGCGTCAGCTAATAACTGGAGCGTAAATCCGCCATTAGAACATAACTAATACGTCTTTAGACACAAAAGAGTTCCTCTCTCAATTAACTTTGGACGGTAAAGACAAAGAAAAAAGCGCCAATGAATGGAGTGTTGCACTTCCCCATCAAGAGGAAGAGGAAAAACAAACATTTTAAAATCTTTCTTTCATTCTTTCTTTCTTTCCTAAACTTTCCGAAAACTTATTGCCTCCATTTTTAAAAAGATATTTTTACAGTGTTTATATATAACTTACTTTCAAGGGTTCAGGGGTGTTTGTTTTTCTGTCTTCTTTTAAAGGGCTCTTATTTTTGGGCCTTTTATCACCATCACCTTTCTATTCCTTTCCTTTGTCGTTGTCCTCACCCTTCTCCTTGTTTTCCCTCTTCTTTTTCTTCTTCTTGTTCTTCTTATTCTTGTTCTTCTTCTTCTCACCCACTTCACCCTTTCTTTTCCTACTTCTTAAACTCTCTTCTTGTTCTTGTTCTTCTTGTTCTTGTTCTTGTTCTTGTTCTTCTTGTTCTTCTTGTTCTTCTTCTTCCTCGTAGTCTACTTCACCCTTTCTTTTCCTACTTCTTAAACTCTCTTCTTGTTCTTGTTCTTGTTCTTGTTCTTGTTCTTCTTGTTCTTCTTGTTCTTCTTGTTCTTCTTCTTCTTCTTCTTCTTCTTCTTCTTCTTCTTCTTCTTCTTCTTCTTCTTCACTCCCCCGGCTTTTAACACGTGTCATCCTCTTTCATCGTTCCAATCCCTTTTCTCATTTTCTTCCAAGATCCACAGATTATATTTATGCATCAATTTACTTCGCAAAACCAACACAGCTTTTCTTCTTTTCTTTCTTTTTTCTTCCCGACGCTGGCATTACCAAAATTCCACAGAAATGCCAGACTATTTACTTTGGAATTGCCTCAAAGAATAATAGATCCAATTAGTTCTTTGCAAAGTGATCCTTGTGCCATTTTTTTCTTTCTTTTTGAGCTGACAAACGCGTCGCCCAAGTGGTTAAAATTCAGTCCCAAATGAAGTCCCATGATCCGACGATGACGACCATCTCCTACCTCTACACTCTTTTTGTCGCCTCGTTCAAAAAAAAAAAAAGAAAGAAAAGAAGTGACATTACGGAAGATGGAAAAAAGGGCCGATTATAAAGCACTTGATAACTGGAATTAAATCGAGAGATCCGTATCTATCTATCTATCTATCTATCTCAATTTCTTAAAAAAACATATTTCAGTATTTTAAATGCATTAATAATATTGACAGTTTCGTGGCAAATCTAACTCAGCTAAACTTTAATAGAGATATCGTTTATAAATAAGTTGCTAATTAATATTAGATAATAATTAATCGTTGAAAATATAACTTAAATAACTAAAGAAAACATTGACGTCAGTGGTGACGCAGTTTCGGTTACAGACAGACCGGTACATAATCCTTCATTACAATAAGATGTCACTTTATAATGTTTTATCTAAAATTGGTTTCATCTTTTTTATAAAGATGTCTTAAACCATTTTTCTTATTTTAACAATCTATTTATCTATTTATTTATCTATCTATTTCAGTTTCTTCATATCTATCAATCGACCACACACACACAAATACGCACACACAGACACACACACATACACACACACACACACACACACACACACACACAACGCTGTCAGTCGCCAACTCAAGCGTAAACGCGAAGCTCTTTTCTGTATATAAGGAATGGAGCACTCTATCACGGCCTTTACATACAAAGCGATGTGTGTATTAAAACAGTTAGAATCCCCTTCCCATTCTGTAAGTGATGACAGCCTAATGGTTAAGGTGTCGGACAGACACACAACCAATCGGATTTCAATTCCGGCTGTAGGTAACTTGCAAAATGTCTAGCCACACTGAAGAGACTTGATAAGTCGAAACACGTGTCTGTGGATGACCCTATATATATATATATATATATATATATCACATCAGTCAATACAATAAGTCCCCACCCTAATCAATACAACAACTTTTTGGCAAAATTCGCCTTTATTCATCAACATAGTCTCCTTCTACGGTGATACATTGATTCCAACGCTTCTCTAACAATTCGATGCCTTTTTTGTAGAACGATTTGTCTTTGGTCTCAAAATACACTTCAGTTTCCGATCATCACTTCTTCATTGGAACCAAATCTCTTTCCCTGGAGCATACTTTTGAGGACTGCAAACAGCCAGTAGCCACTGGGGGACAGATCTGGAGAATAGGGTGGGTGCGGAAGCAATTTAAAGTTCAATTCCTGTAGTTTTGCCATCGTTGCGATCGACTTGTGACACGGTGCATTATGACAATGCACCGTGTGAAAGGGCACTTTTTTCTTCATTTGTGGCCGTTCTTTTTTTTCTTTTTGTCTTTTTGTCTTTTTTTGCAATTTCTTCCTTCAAACGCAGCAATAATGTTATATAATATTCGCTATTGATGGTTCTTCCTTTCTGAAGATAATCGATGAACAAAATACCCTGCGTATCCCAAAATACGGAGGCCAAAACCTTGCCTGTTGATGTTTGCGTCTTTGGTCGCTTTGGACGACTTTCACCTGCTGCTATCCACTCAGCTGACTGCAGATTTGACTCTGGAGCGACGTGTTGGATCTATGTTTCATTCATTATCACATAATTACGCAAAAACTCCATTATGTTGCGTTGAAACAGTTGTAAATAACGCTCTGAATCATCGACGCGTTGTTGTTTTTGATCGACTGTGAGCAAACGCGGCATCCACTTTGAACACAGCTTTCTCATTGACAAATGTTCATGCAAAATGGTGAATACACTGCCTTCTGATATCTTCAACTCCTCTGCTATCTCACACAACTTCAATTCATGATCGGCCAAAACGAGATTGCAGAGTTTTTTTTGTGTGTTTACCGGGACAACTGCCGATTTGTGTCTAAACTACCGCGTTTAAAGTTAGCATTGCACTGATTAACCGTTGTTTCTGACGAAGCAGAGTCCGAATAACACTTCAAGTCATTGCTTTTATTGAACAGTATTTTCCCATCAGAAAGCAACGCTTTATCAACACACGAAATTCAGATTTTTCCATTGTTTTGAAAATTCAGCTTTAAAATCTATACTTTTTGACAAAACTTGTATTCTGAAAAAAGTTAACGTTATATTTATTGTTGCTTCTTATCTTGGTAAATACAGCTTCAATCTTGATACTTTTTTGACACACCTTGTATATATATATATATATATATATATATATATATATATATATATATATATATAATATATATATATATATAAGTTAAAAGAAAGGAAATTAATCCGACAATATGAGTAAGAAAAGGTGGAATGAAAACATCACACAATGCTGTTAAAGAAGAAAATTATATATAAATTGTTTTTCTTCTTTAACAGCATTGTGTGATGTTTCATTCCACCTTTTCTTACTCATATATATATATATATATATGTGTGTGTGTGTGTGTGTGTGTGTGTGTGTAAAAGTATCCAATTTACAGGTAAGTTGGGGATGATTCTATTTGAGATCATCTATATCCTCTGTATATGCACAATGCATGCCCATGCTGAGGCACACATATAGGTTTATACAAGGATTATTTCAATCCCTAAGAGAGTTCAATGTAATATATACAGAGCAATAGTTACACTTTCGATGAGAAAGAAAAAACTTAACAAACCGTCATTTAGTTATGATAAACTTTATTTCGACCGGAAACTGAAAAAATAATCACCGTCTCGTCACACACACACACACACACACACACACACACACACACACACAAAAAAAAAAAAAAAACACAAAAAACACACACACAAACACCCCCCCACATATATATATATATATATATATATATATATATATATATAGAGAGAGAGAGAGAGAGAGAGAGAGAGAGAGAGAGAGAGAGAGAGAGCGAGAGAGAGAGAGATAGAGATAGATAGGTAGATAGATAGATAGATAAACGACAATCAAATCGCCAGTAAATTAAACTAATGTAAATGAAAGAAAATATTAAAAAATCAAATCTATTAACTTTTAAATTTCGGATATAAATAAATATGATAAAAAATAAAAAAAAATAAAAAATAAATGTTGATATAAGCGTTATTTCAGAGTGAACACCACTCAAAATGTAAAATGTCGCCTCAAACAGAAAGCAAATCAGTTCTGAGATTTTGTCCCTGTTACTGTTTGGTGATATATGTGTTGTCAAATGTATACAAAAAAACTAGCTGTTTAATTTTCTTGTATTCTGACTTCAATGTATATATGATGATGGACTCTCCCGTCGATTTCGACGTATGAGTGTTCATACCAGGAACATCCACACAGTGATTTGTTTATAGTGGTGAAGGCTTGTGTTGGACCATCTATTCATACAAATTAATTAAATGACAGAAAGAGAAATAAAAATAATTCCAAACCAGACAAGCATATATAAAATGTAGCTACCTATTATTTTTCAGTTCTCCTGAAGAAGGTGTACTTTGAACACCGAAACCGTGGTAGAGAGAAAAACTTTTTTCTACAACTATAAATGCTCTATATTTTACGGGATATATTGAGCCATTTTGGATTAACTCACACTTTTTCATCTTTATCGCCTTCCTAAGACATGGAAACGGAAGCCAGGTGCTGTAATCCCCAAATTCAACTTCCTAAGAAAAACAAAATGGCACATTGAAAAGACACTGACCAGTTTACGCATGCGCAGGTTAACAGCCGCTACGTATTTCTGAAGGGGGTGGGGGGGATTACCTGCCGTTTTCTGACTGGCTAATTAGTCCACACGTCAGATGTTTGATGAAGATGAG
>CM042161.1:82165627-82173127 GCA_023376005.1 Doryteuthis pealeii | reverse complement strand
AGTCTGAGTGACAGCAAGTCCCCTCAGGTCTCCAGGACTCTTCTGAGTATTCTGGCAGATTGCAGCAGTGCAGTGTTCTGAATGGTTTCAATC
This sequence comes from Doryteuthis pealeii, assembly GCA_023376005.1. Taxonomy (NCBI): domain Eukaryota; kingdom Metazoa; phylum Mollusca; class Cephalopoda; order Myopsida; family Loliginidae; genus Doryteuthis; species Doryteuthis pealeii. The sequence continues at coordinate 82,173,034 of CM042161.1, read as the reverse complement.
CTTCCTCTGATTTCCAAACTTTCCCAACCCTTTTCTAATCCTTTTGGGACTGTGCCAAGTGCACCAACTACAATTGGTATCACTTTCACTTTCATGTTCCATAACTTTTTCAGTTCTCTAGCAAAATCCAGATATTTGTCCATTTTTTCATTTTCCTTTAGCTTCACCCTGTGATCTGCTGGCACTGCAAAATCCACCAGTTGACAAGTTCTTTCTTTTTTGTTTATCAACACTAGGTCTGGTCTTCTTGCTGGGATAAGGTGATCCGTTTTTATTTCAAAGTCTCAGAGAATTTCATGCGTTTCGTTCTCAAGAACAGATTCTGGTTTATGCATATACCATTTTGTTGTATGGTCAAAATTGAATTGTTTGCATAATTCCCAGTGGATCACCTTCCCAACTCAGTCGTGTCTAGTTTTGTATTCTCGTTGTGCTAGTTTGCTACATTCACAGAGTATATGGTTTACAGTCCCATCTCTATTACCGCAAAGTCTACATTTACTATTTTGTTGGATCTTATCAATTTTCGCTTTGATATAATTTGTCCTTATGGCATTATTTTGTGCAGCAATTATAAGTGATTCAGTTTCTCTTTTGAGGTTTCCCTTTCTTAACCATGTCCAAGTCTTTTTATGTACAACCTCTTCTATTTGTCGTTTGAAGCGTCCATATAGTTGTTTTTCTTCCCATTTTTGTTTTTTAGTCTTTGTTGTTTTTCTGTTTGTCCATCTGTCGCTCCTACTATTGTTGGCCGCCATAAGTAGTTTGTCTTTGCTCTTTCTTGTATAATCTTCAAGTTGTTGGATTGTGGTTTCTACGCATTCCTCTATGTTGGCAAGACCTCTCCCCCCTTCCTTTCTTGACACATATAATCTGTCTCTATTTTCTCTAGGGTGGAGAGCCTTGTGCATTGTCATTAATTTTCTCGTCCTTTGGTCAATCTGTCCTTTTGTCCATTTTAAGAATGGTCCTGAGTATCTTATAATGGGGACAGCCCAGGTATTGATTCCTTTAATCAGATTTCTGCTGTTGAGTTTGGTTTCTAGAAATTTTCTAGTTCTCCTGAAATATTCTTTTTTAACTTTTCCTTTCATTTCTGTTTGCATGATATTGTCCGCTTCTAAAATTCCTAAGTATTTGTAGCTTCCATTTTCATCAAGTGATTTTATAGTTTCCTAATTTGGCAGTTGTATTCCATGCATTAGTTTTCTTTCATCCCGTTTTATTACTAGCATAGCACATTTTTCAATTCCAAATTCCATCCCTATATCCTGGCTATATATTCTAATAGTTTGTATTAGGCTCTCCAATTCTTTTTCATTTTTTGCAAAATTTTTTATGTCATCCATGTACATAAGGTGGTTTATCTTTTCTTGTGAGTTAGTGAATTTGTATCCCCCTGTACATTTTTTAAGTATATGACTGAGCGGCATCATTGCTATAATAAAGAGTAGTGGTGATAATGAATCTCCTTGGAAGATACCTTTGGATTTTTACGTCTGCCAGGGATTGTTTTCCAGCTTTTAACTGAACTCGCCAGTTTTCCATGGCTTTTTTTAATGAAGTTTATGATGTTGTTGGAAATTTTGTACATTTTTAGACATTCTAAAATCCAAGTATGTGGGACCATGTCATAGGCTTTTCTGTAATCAATCCAGGCCATTGCAATATTTTTCCGTCTATTTTTTTTACTTCTTTAAGAATATATTGGTCTATATAAAGTAGATCATGAGTTCCTCTTTTTCCCTTGCGGCATCCTTTCTGTTCTTCTGGGAGAAGTTTCTGCCAATTGAGTGAAAAGTATATTTCTTCTTTTTATAACAGCAGTTAGAATTTTCCACATCATGGGTAGACAAGTTATTGGTCTATATTATTATTATTATTATTATTATTATTATTATGTGTCTGCGTGTCTGTAACCGAAACTTCGTCACCATCGACCTCACAATTCCCTCAGTTACATACGTCATATTCTCCATGATTTTAGTTTTGATTTCTTTGGTTAATGGCAAATAAACCTTTGTGGATTATTTAATGCCAAATCCATTCCCGTAGAACAATAATTGGTACTATTTAACACAGAGTTGGAAAGGATGAGGAGTTCCATACCTTTCCCTAGGGAATTAGTCCAAAAGTAAGTTCGAACTCGCTCTACTTGTCACAGCTATAATACTTTTCAATACAATTCAAGTACGAGTTTGTATCTTAAAGAATTCATCTGATTAGAAAAAATGATTATGATGTTTGGATTCAGTGTATAAAAAAGCAACCTTAAAATCAGCTATTATACATTTGAGCTAGAAAACATGGCCGGTCAGTGTTATTTATACTGTTGGCCCTGTTTATATTCTAATAGAAATCCAATTGAATCTCTATATACAACCAAATTGCGGTTTTCAGTGTCAACAAAAAGACTAATTTGCGTATTGATTATACATTTTTTATATTGAGTTGGTATTATTGATTTTAATTGTTTTTGTTTTAATAAATATAAACAAAAATTAATAGACATAAACAAAAATTCCGTCGATAAATCTTAAAAGAATTCAATTACCAAAAAAAAACAAAAAAACTGTCATTTTATTTTTCATGTCTAATATAGTGAAATGATTAGATTATGAAAAAGTAGTAATGAAAGCCGAGGTGATAGGAAAAGCTATCATTTAAAGTTGTTCTAGTCTTCGATCAGATTCACTCTTTTTCAAATAAGTTCAATATTACTATTTTGAGGATTTTCATCTGGCCGATTTTTGAAAGCGAAAATTATTGGTTATGGATTAATATTGATCAGTTTTTTAAAAATAAATCATTACTTTACACACACACACACACACACACACACACACACACACACACACACATATGTATATACACACACACACACACACACATATATATATATATATAATATATATATTGTTCTGTGTGTGTGTGTATATATATATATATATATATATATATATATATATATTATTACACACACACAGAAGAATAATTCAATATTCTCTCTCTCTCTCTCTCTTTCTCTCTCTCTCTTTATATATATATATATATATATATATATATATATATATATATATAAAGGTTCTACATATCTATTTATTTGGCGACAAAGGAACAGTCACAACCATTTGGATTTCATGCGTCAGCAATCATCAGGTGAACATGTTTCATTTGAAATTTATTTAATATATTTATTTTATTATATTATATAACAGTTCTATTTTATATTGAGCACTCTCCCAATAATACTGCGTTTGACACACCATTCCAGTAAAAGCTGAAAGTGACAATCCCACACTATAATATATATATATATATATATATATATATATATATATATATATATATATATATATATATATATATATATATTAATGATGAATAGATATATGGTATTTTTGTATATATTTAATTAAATGGAAACTAATCTGCTACCATATTGGTTTCATATTTGCTTAAACAGACCAATCTTCAGGCAGTAAAAGATTGTGAAATATGAAAAAATATTTTTTCACTTTTTCAAAATATTTCACAACCTGAAACTAATATGGTACCAGATAAGTTTCCATGTAATGAAATATATATGAAAACTAACGTATATTATTTATAATTAATATTACTCTATCACAAAAATTGAGCACCCTTCTTATGAATATGTAATGGTTTACTACTGTCTCATCAGCTGCGATAGAGTTAATTATACACTATGGTAATACATATATATATATATATATATATATATATATATATATATATATATATATATATATATATATATATATATATATAATCAACACGCAGTTATATCCTATCAATTATTTATATCTATACTAATAGTATATACAGGATTATTTAATTTTACTTATTTCTATATATGAATAATTTTTAAGTACCCAAAGAGTTCAGTAATGTTAATGAAAAAGTGACTACACATTTCCCAATATATATATATATATATATATATAAAGATAAAAAATGAATATATGTGTGTGTATGTATTTAAATATATATATATATGTTTGTATATGTATATGTTAATATATATATATATATATATATATATATATATATATATATATATATTAATATATATATATATATATATATATAACTTCCGCAGTCTATTTATGAAGCATGAATTATGTTTTCTTAATTTAATGTCATTTACTCATTTAGTTTTGACGTCAGGTCGACGGTAAACTCTATTCTTGTGAAAACGAAACAGGATATGAATTATATATACAGGGTACGATGGGTAAATTGTCGCCATTTTCAATTAGTTGGGCACTGTCCGTGAGGAAAGCAATGTCAGGACGAAATTTATACCTCCAAAAATTTGGAAAATATCTGCTATGCTGCTTGGCAATTACACCAGAAGTTCCAATACGAAGATTTCAGATTGTTTGGTTGTCAATCTGAGGAAGATGCAGAGGATTCGAAGTGTTAGATGAGTCCAATGGGGATTAAGAAGAAACTCCTTCATTCTTAATATATATATATATATATATATATATATATATATATATATATATATATAAGAATAAGATAAATACAAAAAAAGAAGAATAAAAACCTATGAATTGGTAATATTAAACCCATAAAATATAATTAGAATTAAATTTTAATTCTTTTTACCAGTTATTATTTATAATTAGAATTAAATTGATAACAATATAGAAATGAGAATTAAGGAATAAATTCACGTGTGGAACGATACATTGTTTTTTTCTCAATTTTTGCGCGCAGGCCGCACGTGAAGATTGAGAGAAAAATAACATAGAGTTCAACCTTTATTATCCGAAAAATATCTTTAATTTAACTAAGGAATTACATCGACTTAGTTAAGCGTAGGGTAGGGTCCTGATAAAATCATTTTAATTTGATTGAAACTATTTATTTTTCCTCTAATAAAAATATTATTAATATTATCACTGCTCTGTATTTTTAATATATTGAGCACTTTTGGATTATTTACTGATGCCACTGTGACGGAAAAGTTAAAGCGGCAATTGGATATATATATATATATATATATATATATATATATATATATATATATATATATATATATATATATTATATATATTAGAGAAAAAAGTTATATTTTCATAAAGTAACATGATAAATAGATAAATAAAAAATACCAAATAAACCAAAAATGACTAAACAAAATGGCGCTTGGATCATTACAACAAATTACACCTTGAATAGTCACCACCAGCAAAAATTATTTTTGCTCTGGATTCCCGAAAGCCAAAAATTAGTCAAAATAAAATAAAACAAATAAAACAAATAGAATAAATAAAATTAAAACAAAACAAAACAAAACTATAAATATAAATCAAAACTAAGGTCGTTTACCGAGTGACCTTAAACCGGAAAGAACGTAATCACAATTATTTTTACTAATCTACTAAGTGTTTTTTTATTAAAACGACGACTCCCCCCCCCCTTAAAAAAAAGTAACGTACTGGAAGTTGGTTCTAAGACGGGAAACCACTTTTGGGCAAGACAAGAAACAAAACTTGGCTCATTTGGTGAAGTTGATTAAAGAGGCGCCCAACTCGTCGCTTATTTTTTCGCTTGCGATTAGGATCAGCCATTTTTAACGAAGTATCAACGGAAGAGAAGAAGAAGTCTCTTTCATCGTACGAGACAAAACCGGATAATAAACATTGCCTCAAGAACACTACTAGCATCTTAGTTAATTATTGAAATCTCTACATATTTGGTCAGTTATATATATATATATATATATATATATATATATATATATATATAAAGGGTGCTTACCGGTGAATATGGGCACGATCGTTGGAGGTGCACAGGATCCAGGTTAAGTCCGTGATAAAACAAATACAAAGTGCTCAAAACAAAGTAGAGCAAATTTATTGAAGAAATAGATACAACTGAAACCTACTCGAGTTTCATCGCTAGAATCATCAGGGTTAAATCCACTGAATTAATCGAGTTACCGATTAATTGCAGCTGATCACACGTATGTTCATTGAATAAGATTTATCGTTACGATGATTCTAGGGATGAAACTCGAGTAGTTTTCTGTTGTATCTATTTCTTCAATATATATATATATATATATATATATATATATATATAGTATCCAATTACCGCTTTAACTTTTCCGTCGCGGTAGCATCAGTAAATAATCCAAAAGTGCTCAATATATTAAACATATAGAGCAGTAATGATAATAATAATATTATTGTTAGATGGAAAATAAATCGTCTACCATGGTTTGATTTGATTGAAACCATGGTATTCCCTTTATTTTCCATCTAACAATAATATTATTAGTATTATATATATATATATATATATATATATATATAGGTGGATGATATCAAGTGTTTCCTTGATAGGATTCAACCAAAATTAAACGTCCATATAAAGATTTGCGTATATAATTTTACATATACGGAGTATTATGAATTATATATATATTCTTTGCAATGACTTATGAATGTGCTTTATCAATGACCGTAAAATAGATTGTGCAAGCAAAAAAATAACAAAAATTTTCAAAACTTACGATTTAAAATTGGACGTAACGTCTAATTTGAAAACTGTTAATATCCTTGATGTAACATTTGAACAATGGTACGTGGCAACCGTATAGAAAAGAAAATATACCAATGTATATTAATATAAAATCAGATCATCCTCCCACCATTACAAAGCACATTCATAAGTCTATAGAACATAGACTCGCTACTAATTCCACCAATGCCGATATATTTAATAAATCAAAAAAGATTTATGAAAGCGTCCGAAAAAGCAATGGATTATACTCTAAACTAGAATACAAAGATAATATTAACGATGATAATAATAAAAAGACAAGAAAGAGAAATATCATTTGGTTTACACCCCCCCCCCTTTACGGCAGAACCGTTAAAACGAATGTGGTTAAGATATTTTCCAATTAAGGAAAAAGCACTTTGATAAATCATCTACATTAAGCAAACTGTTCAATAAGAATAATTTTAAAATCAGTTATTGTTGTATGAACAATATTTTAAAAAGAAATCGTTAAGTACAATTTTAAATGTAAATGACAACAACCCGAACGATAGATGCAACTGTTTTGATAAAAACAAAATGCCCCTTAAATGGCTATTGTTTAACCAATAACATCGTCTATAAGGCCACCAGGAAGGAAAGTGAAAATAACAACGATGACAAAACATACACTGGTACCACTGAAAACAAATTGGAAAAATAGGTGGTACAACCACAATCTAAGCTTCAACAACAGAAGATATGCAAACAGTGCCACCTTATCCAAACACGGATATGGCAAATAAAAGGGATGACGGGGAAAACATATATGATGAAATGGGAAATTATCAAAAGGGCCAATGCTTATAAGGGGGGAGCTTATAA
>CM042161.1:82115627-82155627 GCA_023376005.1 Doryteuthis pealeii | reverse complement strand
TTTTAAATTTTTTATTATAAACTACCCCCTAACCTTAACCCCTAACTCTAACCCCTAACAAACAACCAGATATTGACGGTGTAAATAAAAAACATGTCCTTTCTTAATCGAGATCAAAAAGGGGTGCCTAAAGGTAATATAGTCCATTAGGTTGTTTACAAAAAGGATCTCTCAGTAAATGAATAAATAAATAAATGCCGTGTATACTCGAGTATAGATCGAATTTTGAAGTTAATTTTTTTTTAAATTTTGAATGGGGCCGGTTTAGCTCAGTCGGTAGAACATCCGCCCCAGAATAGAACGGTTCCGAAATCAATACCGGTCTCCTCAGCAAAAGAATCTCTCTGATATAGCGCTAGCAAAAAGGGGATAGACCCTGTCCGACTGATACTGACAATAGCCCATTCTGCCTACTTTACTACTTTTTTTTATTAAATTGAATTAGTTCGAAATTCAGATATTATATATACCAACCCCTCCGCACGAGCAGGATGCGACACAAGATCAATTTCTTAAGTGGAGTTTAACAGGTTTGACTTCAGTTTTCCTTCTCCTAGACTGGTTACGTAGCCATGGTTAAAGAGACCAGTCTGCCCTGCTATTTGCTTATATCAGGAGGGAGAATTGGATTCATACCTTTCCCAAGGGTATTAGCGCTATAAGTAAAAATGCCAACAGCTTGGTCCAGAATTGAACTCGCGTTGACGAGTCCATTTCCTACGACTCTAACCATTAGACCACGCGCTTCCTTAGCTATAATTAGTAGATTTAGTGTTTGAAAATTATATAAAAATGTACCAACTATTATGATACAGTTCTAATAGCATTTCTGCATTCAGTCACCCTGACACAACTCCATGAAGCTAAGAAGTCCAGAAGAAAGCAGTGGCAACAAAGCACCGGCACATCAACATCTTCAGGGACATCCTTCAATGCGACATCTGTGGTTGAGAATGTTTTTCTAATATTGGACTTTCAGTCACAGGAGGCGCTGTAACTTCAAGGGCACAAAAAAAGTATTATAGACTTCCGAGACTGAAATGCCAATAATAATTATGAGACAATTCTAATAGCTAGACAATTTTCTATTAGAGTTAATGAAATGTTTAAGAAGGTTATTAGAGATTAAAGAACACAATCTCTGTCCCATAATAGTTGATACATTTATTGTATGAATTTTATATGCAAATGTCAACTATTATGGTACAGGAGTTATTTTCTGTTATCATTAATGAAAGGTTTATAAGAATACTAGACAAAATGTGACCCATTGGGTCACCCATTCAGCTCTGGATAGATAATTGAGATTAGGGAAAAGGGAGTTAGCAAAGCAAATAATTTTGTTTAAATAAATACGACTGAATGAAACCTTAAAATCATTCTGTTAGCTTTCTAAGAAAGGAAATGTTTGATCTCATTGGTTGTGAAATTTAACACAGAAATACATTTCAAATTCTCCCCCCCTCTTCTCTCTCTCTCTCTCTCTCTCTCTCTCTCTCTCTCTCTCTCTCTCTCTCTCTCTCTCAGAGAAACTAACATTATATAATGAGGAGGTAGTCAAGAGATACATAGAGGGAAAAAAAGAAATAGACAAATAGTAAGAGATTGGTCGGCTTTTTACTTAATTGCCAATTACGACTAATTAGAACCAATTAAAACGGATTTTTTTCAAACATAATTCAATCCTATAAGTAAGGAATAATTTAGTGTAATTTTCATGTCATTAAACTAAACAGTAAAAAAGCTTTTAGGGAGTAAAAGTTGATTAAATCAGCTTTAGTATAATAATAAATTAGATAATGAAGTCAGCAACTGGTTGGTTGGTTGGATTTTACGGCATGTAAACCATCACATTTTCAACGTTTTTATTTCTATTTAAACCTCTGTTATTATTTTTTTAAAGTTCCATTTTATATCATTAATACTATTAGCCACATCAATTTACCAATAACATGAAATTGTATTTATATATATATAAAACCAAATAGCGGTTTACAATGTGAACAAGATAGATAATTTGCATACTGATGTTTTAAAAATTGATTTCTGTAAATATTTGCTTCGTATTATTGATTTCTAATTGATTTTCTAGTCACTGTCTCCTATTTAAAATATTAAATGCAAGAAAAATAAAAAAAACAAAAAACAAAAACATGCAGCCACAATTCAAATTTTATATTGTAATTATCTTCACGAATAAAAATCATTATTTTTGCTCAAAAAGCAACAACCAGTGTGATTTAATTGTATATATATTTACTTTGCCGTTATTGTTTTTATTTTCGTAGATTCAGCCGGATATATTGATCGCAACGTCTAGTCAGACGACTGCCACTCCTTCATTCATTGTCCGTTTGTGGGCTCGTTCGTGACTTTTCAATCCTGCCAAAGTCTTGCATATATTAAAACATATCTGGCACACATAACGATCGGTGTTGACAGAGTTGACAGGTGTTGTTACTCATCACTGTACTCATGTTGTGGATCATGTTGGGTCTTAGAGTGTGGCATGGTAGAGACAACAATTGCAGTCGGTAGCTCTTATGTGATTTCATGTGATTGACCAAGCCCCTTTTGACAACAGGGCCCGCTCACACTCCTCACAGATCCACACACATCACTAGAATTGGCCGGTAGAGTTTCACGTTTTCGGCACGCTCTCCTGAGTTTTGCCTGGTCCACCTTGCAGCTTCAAACAGTTCTGCACTCCGTATATACACACATGCATACATACACACAAGTGCCCTTTATATATATATATATATATATATATATATATATATATATGGGATGGGGCATAGGCAAGAAACAAACATTCACCAAGTACCGTTGACTCTGTTTTTTGTTTGTTTTTGTTCTCAACTAGTTTCGACCTAGTTTTTGTGGAACAAAAGGTTTTAGAAAGATTTTAAAAGAGTTTCTTTCGAAATTCTTTCATTAATTTGAATAATCTAATCTGTTTGTTTAACTCTTTGCCAACAAAATTTGCCCACGGCTGTACCAAATTTTCTTGGTATTTTTTACCTTTATGGTGGGATATTTCAAAGTTCGCTATCAATTTCCATCAGAACTCTTTCTATTCAAATAACGTCCAATTATTCTTGTAATCTGAGTCCTTCTGCTCAATTATAATGAATTAACTATCAGTTTTTGTACTTTGCTTGAATGGTGAGAGAGCCGCAATGGGCGGTTTAAAGTAGGCAAGAATTGAGGTATATTTTACAACGTCAGAATGTTCAGATATTACTAATAAAAAATCTTTTGCGTCTTATGTTTTTAGTTTATTTACTGCTAACTAACAAACAAAGGTGAATATCCTCTTAGTACGCTAATTCTATAATTGTTACCTGGAGTAATCTATCTTATATATATATATATATATATATATATATATATATATATATATATATATATATATATATATGCAAAGGACAGTTGTGTGTATGTATGTGTATGTCCGGGTGAATCTACGAAAATACAATAATTAGCGACAAAGTAAATATATATACACATTAAATATCACCAGTGCTTGTTTTTGTGCAAAAATAATGAAGATTTAATTTATATTTGGGAAGATATTTGAAAATTAAAATTTCTATAACAACAGAATGAAAAGTCGTCAGCAGGTTATTTTTCTATTTATTTAATTCTTCTTTTTTTTAGCATTTTTTTTTTTTTTCGCGTTGAAATATAATGTTGATTGATTGAATAAATCGCCTCATTTATATTTTATATTTAAAAAATTATAAATTATTGAATTAAAATTGTTTACTATATTTTTATGTGTGATGTCATTCCTTTTGCTCAGGGGAAAAAATTCCTGACGTCCCACCATGTCTTTTTTTACGTAGGGATTTTTATGGTGCATCCGGCGATGATCGAACTCACGATAAGTAATAATGGATCTACGAGACTAACTTTAAAAAATCTCCCCTCTACCCTGGCGTCGCCGGGTAACCGCTTCTAGTATACATATAAAGAGGAACAAAAGCGATAAGACAAATAGAAATATTTCTTTTGTATTACGTCTTTTATTGTGCTCCAATAGTTACGACCTTAGGTCATCGTCAGGAATTAAGTTTTCGTAAAGAAACATATTTTAAAAAAGTTTTTAAAATAAGTTTTAAGAGGGCTTTAAAAAAAATCGATTCTCTATAAAAGAAGCGACGGAAAATAAACTGGTAACATAACATATTCATTCGTTGAATATTATATATATATATATATATATATATATATATATATATATATATATATATATATATATACAATTATTAACGAATGAATATGGTATGTCAGCAGTTTTTTTTCGTATATATATATATATATATATATATATATATAATTTTCAACAAATGAATATGCTATATCAGTTCATCTTTCGTATATATATTATATATATATATATATATATGGTGTACACTGGAATAATCTACTCGAGTTTCACCATAAGGATCTTCAGGGTTAAATCCATTGAATTAATCAAGATATTGATTAATTGCAGCCGATTGTACGCGTGTATTCTGTGGTCTGAAAATCACATAGGTGAGAAACAGTCAGTAACCAGGTGTCCACGCTACTATAACTCAAATACAACCGTCCTATCAATGATATTGAGCACTATCTGCTTAGAAATATTGTACCAGTACCATCCACGAAATATATATTTACATAAATAAATTTGTATGCGCGTGTGGTGTGTGCGTGTGCGAGTGCGTGAGTACACACGTGACCGTGTGTGTGTGTATGTGTGTGTATGCATGTGTGTGCGTGTGTATGTGTGTATGTTTTAGTTTAAATGTCTGTTTTTCCCACTCAGTCAAGTGAGACAGATGACACTGTTGAACCCGCCAAAAATGTCGTCTGAATCCGCTCTTCTCTAATGGCCGTATTTTTGGGTGACGATTGTTTTTGTCGATTTGTTGAATCTTTTAATCTTGCTTTGCTTTTCGCACCGCCATTTTATGACATTTTACTGTTTTACCTTTTTTACTTTTTTTTTTAATGTTTTGCGAGTTATGTGTTAGTGGCGGCCGGATAATCGCCATCTTTTATCATCGTTATTATTATTATTATCATTATTATTATTATTATTATTATTGTTGTTGTTGTTGTTGTTGTTGTTGTGTTGTTATATTTACCTCCATTATTCAACAGTCATTCACAAAGATCTCACGCTTTAACTTCCAGCTTTATTTATTTGTTTATTTGTACATTTGTTTGTTTGATATATTTTCGCGCCCATATCGCTACCCCCCACTTCAGACTCGCCAACCCACTGACTAATATGTCAGCTGATCGACGTATAACGGTGCAAAGTAAAGAAGCAAAGAGATAGTCGCCATTTTTCAGGACAGAAAATCATCACGTGGTCCGTTCAGGCGACAGCTTATTACGAAACAGTATTTTAATTCAAATTTTGGTTTTGATGGCTGGTTGGTTGGTTGGTTGGCTGGTTGGTTGGTTTTACAACATGCCGAAGTCGGTCTTTTTTCTTTCTTTTTTTTTTTCAAGGAAGTATAGGGTTTCAAGTAAACAATTATAGCTTCAAGTAACTATTCTTAGTACAAATAATTTGCACAATTATATGTGTTATATAGGGCCGGGTTAACTCAGTCGGCAGAGTATTCGGCTAGATACCACAAGGTTCCTAGTTCGATACCGGTCATCGCCGACTCAGCGTATGAGTAGCAAAGGGATCTGTCCGGTAAAGTAAGGAGTTAATGGTAGGTGTGGCGCTCCATCTCACGCGCAAAAAACAATCTCCTTTGTCTAGCGCTAGTGAAAAGGGGATAGACTCCCTCGCTGATTGGCTGATACCGACTTTAGACTACCCCGACGACTTTACTTTTATATGTGTCATATATCCCTTGCGTCTGCTGGGTATATATATATATATGGAGAGAGTTTGTCTCTGGTATTCTATTCTTCTTATGGAGAGATGAGAGACATCCGTTGTTATGCCTTCATATTTAATATTTCCTTCCATTTTGAGATGCTGGCTGTTATTTCTTATTCTCTTCTGTTTATTGTAGTCTGTAGCTATTTTCATGGCTTCTACTAACTGGTCTTTTGTTGACTGGTCTTGTTCTACTATAGTCTCATTCTTCAAGATGCTAGTCTGATTATGCCAAGGTTGTCATTTGAGACAACGCAGAGCATGTATTTTTGTGATCATATTTTTTATTAATTTCAGAACCAGAACACTCTAGTTAGTATTCTCAACATCATGCAGGGAGTGAAGCCGGTCCGTGCTTAGATGAGGACGTCTCTCGGCTTAACTGACTCTAAGTTAACTGAACCTTCCGTTTCCACAGTCTGCGCAACCTGAAGGGTTACGCAAAGGTTATTTCACGTCAGTCACCTAACATCTCAGATCCTGAATTCAACAAACCTGGACTCAAAATCTATTATCGACGGTACCATCAATCTACAACATAGGGTCTCAATTGTTCGTATCTAATATAAATAATTTGGGTACAGTTATATGGTTTCAAGTATTCCTATATAATACAAATAATGTGCACATAGTTTCAATTATTCGTATCTAATATAAATAATTCGCAAACTGTTATATACTATCAGGTATTCCTATCTAATATAAATAATGTGCACAGTTATATGGTTTCAAGTATTCTTATCTAATACAAATAGTTTTCACAGATACATGGTTTCAGGTATTTCTATCTAATAAAAGTAATTTTCACACAGTTATATGGCTTCAAGTATCCCTATCTAATATAAATAATTTGCAAACAGGTGTATACTGTCAGATATTCCTGTCTGATACAAATAATTTGCACAGTTATGTGGTTTCAAGTATTTTTATCTAATACAAATAGTTTTCACAGATATATGTCTTCATGTCCCTCTATTTAATATAATGAAAGAATCGAATAAAATTATTGGAAAATTATGGGACAATAAATTATCGTGGATGAAAGTATAAAAGAAATCGAAAGATTGAAAAAAAATCGCAATTAAAAGAAAGAGAAAGAAATAATAAAAGATGAATGAAAATATTAAAAAGGAGGGTGATTAAAAAAAAGGTAAGAGAGAAAGAGAGAAAGAGAAAATATTTTAAAGGGGGGTCATAAAAATAGAAGTCAAGAAAAAAAAAAGTAGGGTAATCCAAATGACTGGTTGTAAGGGATGGTTCTATTTGGGATCTTCAAAATCTCACTGTATAACCATACTGTATGCTCCAGTAGGTGCAAACATATATTCATACAAGGATTTTAAATCCCTAAAGAGAGCTCAATGTATAATAATCAATAAATTAGATTATATACAGAGCAATATTTAACTTTCAAAAAAGAAAAACTTAACAAACCGTCATCCCGTAATAATTTCATTGACCAGAAATTCAAGAGACTTTTTTAAATTAAAATTTTTTTTTTAAATTCTTAAGAGCCCAGTCTCATCAGATGGATTTTACAAAAACATTTTTAAATCTTTTGAGTTTCTGGTCGAAATAAATTTATTACGGAATGACGGTTTGTTAAGTTTTTCTTTCTTTGAAAGTTATATATATATATATATATATATATATATATATATATAATAAATATTATATATATAACAATCAAATATTAGATATTATGGATTTAATATCTCGTTACTATTAGTTTCATGTTTACTGCAATCATCAGACTATCAAAATGTTAAGATTAAAAACGGTGGTTTGTTTAGCGTTTATATAAACGTGAAGCGTGTTCAAGCGATGGAATTTATACTGCTAAATTTAAAAAAAAAACACTTTTTTTTAATCTTAAAATCTCAACCTTTTGATAGTCTCGTCTGATGATTGCAGTAAGCATGAAACTAATAGTTACGAGATATTAATATCCATAATATCTAATATTTATTGTAAATTTGCTCTGCTATTTTAGCATTGAGTACCTTTATATGCCGATACTTTTCACATTCATTCTCTATTCTTTTTATATTATATAGATAGATAGATAATAACATACTGAGGTAGACAGATACATTGATATGAAGGGACTGAGATTCTCTCTCTCTCTCCCTTTCCCTCTTTCTGCCCCCCCCAGTCCTCTCCTTGGTCTTTCCTTGGCCTCAGCCCGAAATACAAGAACGAGACTTGAAATATGGATAGATAAGAACATATTGAAATAAATAGATACATAATAAGAATAAATAAATAGATATGAAAGAGATAGTTTTTCAAAATCTCTCTCTCTCCTCCATCCATTCATATTGTCCTCCTCTCTCTCTCTCTCTCTCTACCCCTCTCTCTCTACTCCCTCTCTCTCTCTCTCTCTCCTCTCTCTCTCTCTCTCTCTCTTCTCTCTCTCTCTCTCTCTCTCTCTCTTCTCTCCCTCCCCTCTCGTCGCCCCCCAGTCCCTCCTCCTTGGTCTTTGTTGGCCTCAGCCCGAAATACCAAGAACAGACATTGAAATATGGATAGATAAGAACATATTGAAATAAATAGTTACATAGATAAGAACAAATAAATAGATATGAACATACTAAAATAGATAGATATGAAGATATACACTCTCTCTTCTCTCTCTCTCTCTCTATCTATCTATCTATCGAATCTATCTCTTCATCCATTCTTATTGTCCTCTCTCCCCCTCTCTCCCTCTCCCTGTCTCTCCCCCTCTCCCTCTCTCTCCTCTCCTCCATCCATTCTTATTGTCCTCTATCTCCCTCTGCCTCTTCTCTCCCTCTCTCTCTCTCTCCACCCATTCTTACTTTCTCTCTCTCCCCTCTATCTCCTTCTCTCTCTCTCTCTCTCTTCTCTCGTCCTCTCTCCCTCTGCCTCTCTATTCTCATTCGTCCTCTCTGTCTCTGCCTCGTCTTCCTCAGCCCGAAATACCAAAATACATCCAGTAAATTATCAATCAATTGGCGCTGAGAAACAAGAAACAGAATCCAAACAGGAAACGTCAAGACTGCGAAGAAAAAAGCGCCCAAATTACTCGACACCTTTTGGCCCCCAACAAAATGGAGGCGTAAGGGGGGGGGTGAGATATGAAGGACGAGAAAGAGACAAAGAGGAAAGATAGAGAGAAAGAGAAAGAGAGATAGAGAGAGAAAGACATGAAGACTAGAATTTTGTTCTGAATAAAGAAGGTTCTTACCAATATGTGTGTGCGTGTGTGTGTGTATTATGTGTGTGTGTGTGTGGTGTGTGTGTGTAGCCGCTTATTGATGTAAGTGTGTGCGTGTGTGTATGCTTGCATATAATGCAAGGTCTCACACCTGTAACTGTAATATATATATATATATTATATATATATGTATGTGTGTGTGTGTGTGTGTGTGTGTTGTGTCTGATATATTCACATACACGTATGTACACATAGGTATATACATATATATGTGTGTTCATGCATACACACACATATATCTGTATATATATAAGTATGTATGTGTATACATATATACACAAACACACCCACCCATTCACATATACACACATATACATACATATATGTGTGAGTGGGTGTGTTTGAATATATATACGTGTATATATATGTATATATATATATATGTGTGTGTGTATACACACATGTATACCCACACCAACATACACACACTTACACACGAATACAAACTCTCATATATATATATATATATATATATATCGCTTTAATTGTTAATTATCGTAAAAATGCCAACCACTTGTAAAAAGAATAGTTAAAATTATGACTTTTATTTCCCCCTCTCTTTCCCTCTCCTCCCTCTCTCTCTCTCTCTCTCTCTCTCTCTCTCTCTCTCTCCTCTCTCTCTTTCTTCCAATCTCTCTTTCTCTTCCTTCTCTCTCTCTCTCTCTCTCTCTCTCTCTCTCTCTCTCTCTCTCTCTGATTACATTTGTCATGTCGTCTTCTTAATTACAAGACCTACATCTCTTTGTTCCAAAACGAGGCTACTTTTCCCTTAAGTGCAATGCCACTCACCCCCCCCCTCCAAACATAGTTACATTTTCATTCTTGATTTTTTTTTTTCTGAAAATATTTTCAATTTTTATTTATTTTTTAAATTCTTTATTTTCAGTGCATCTACTGCAAAAAAAAAGTCAAAATGGCGTTTAAGAAATTCACGAATTTGACAAATGACAAATGACGATCAGCCTTGAATTTATGTGCAGATGACCTTTAACCCTCCCATGCCTATTGCTAATATTTATTCTTACTTTCTCTTTACAGCTAGCTAGCTCAATAGATAGATAGATAGATAAATAATAGATAGATAGATAGATAGATAGATATATAGATAGATATAGACATAGATAGATAGATAACGAGCAGATTGAGATAGATAGCAATAGCATAATCTTTACAAATCATTGCCGTCCTTAATAATCATACAACAGCACCACCAGAACCTTTCCTCTCGTGAGCCCTCAAGTGACTCATTAATCCCACTGCAGATCCACAAAGTTTGATCCAAATTTAACATGGCTAGGATATCCTTTCCATTGGATCAAATGGATCATATGTCTGTGCATCCGAATATGGATCCTAAAACCAGAATACGAGTTACAAAAATTATAAAAGTCCCATTGTCTGTTCCTGGAATGTGCATGAATTGTCTCTGATGAGATTTCCAAATGATTTTATGAGATTGAAATAGATAGATAGATAGATAGATAGATAGATAGATAGATAGATATGAACAGATTGAAATAGATAGATAGATAGATAGATAGATAGATAGATAGATATGAACAGATTGAAATAGATAGATAGATAGATAGATAGATAGATAGATAGATAGATAGATAGATAGATAGATAGATTGAAAGATTGAAATAGATAGATAGATAGATATGAACAGATTGAAATAGATAGATAGATAGATAGATAGATAGATATGATACAGATTGAAATAGATAGATAGATAGATAGATAGATAGATAGAAGATTGAAATAGATAGATAGATAGATAGATAGATAGATAATAGATAGATAGATAGATAGATAGATATGAACAGATTGAAATAGATAGATAGATAGATAGATAGATAGATAGATAGATAGAACAGATTGAAATAGATAGATAGATAAATAGATAGATAGATATGAACAGATTGAGATAGATAGATAGATAGATAGATATGAAGATTGAAATAGATAGATAGATAGATAGATATGAACAGATTGAAATAGATAGATAGATAGATAGATGAACAGTGCTATAGACAGATTATCAGTCGTATGGAAATCTGATCTCACTGACAAAAAGCGACAATTCTTTCAAACCGTATTTTTATCATTGCTACTGTATGGCTGCACTACTTGGACCCTAACGAAGCGCCTAGAGAATAAGCTAGTGAGAGCTGCACAAGAATTCAGCGCACGATATTAAACAAATCGTGCAAACACCCTACAAGAAAAACAGCTGTGCGGCTACTTGCCTCCCATCACACAGACAATCTGAGTAAGACGAAGAGGATATGCTGAGCACTGCAGGGGAAACGGATACGAACACATAAGTGACGTTCTCGGATGGAAAACAGCACATGGGCACGCCAGTGTTGGCCACCCAGCAAAAACCTATATTTACCAGCTCTGCGCGGATACTGAATGCTGCGCAGAGGACCTTCCGAGATTAATGAATGATAGAGACGGTTGTCCTGAGATTGTCATGGATATCCGTACCACTAGTACGACATGATGATGATGATATGTGTATATATACAGAGAGAGACAGGCAGACAGATTGATATATATTCAAGCTCCATGAGGTATATCAACAAATTGGAATATATATATATATATATATATATATATATATATATATATATATATATATATAGTTAGTCAGACACCATTTTATGAGGTCGCCTTTTAAATAGAAAAGATAAGTCATTTATTTTTCTTATAGTAAATATTGTACTTACATTATATATATATATATATATATATTATATATATATATATAGATAGATAGATAGATAGATAGATAGATAGATAGTGACAGCTACTTAACAGAAGAAAGCCATCTCCTCAAAGCCACAAAGATCAGCAATGGACACGCAGGAGACTCCACATGCCAACTTCACCTTCGCAAATCCTGTCGCATTATATGTCAAGTGAATTACGTATTTGCTAACATGATAGATAGACATGAATATACTATGTGTGTGTTACACACATAGTATATTCATAGTTGTGTGTGTGTGTGTGTGTGTGTGTGTGTGTGTGTGTGTAAAGACAGAGAGAGGAGCTGAGAAAGGGTGGAGGGTGAGAGGTGGGACTCTTCTGGATATTATATCTGAGTTACTTTCTACTTCTGTATCTAGGCGTCTTGTGTGATGTAATGGTAGATGAGCTAGTTTAACGTCACATCCAGGACACCTCAACCACCGCCTTCTAGTTCATATATGATAAAAAGGTTGCCATAAGAGCAATATGGCCAAGACAATGCTAGGGCTTGACAAGCTTGACAAGCTGTCTAGTCCAAGTAAGAGCTAACGTGGAATGCAGTATGTCATGAACCACCAGAATTCTGTCCTTAAACACCACGGTCGCCACCTTCGGTCAACCCGTAGCCCCATTGAGGGGGGACTCTTATTCCTCTGCAGAGGTGCAGTCGGTGTATTCTACAGCCCCAACCGACACAATTATTCCATTGTGTTATTTATGAAAGTTCCTCTTTCATTACACCTCATTTCATTAAGTGTTGAGACCCAATAAGCCCGACCCCTAGATAAATCCTCTTGCAGAGATGGTGATAGGTACGCGTCCTGCGTCCTACGTCCTGCATCCTTGATACACAAAATCTAAAAGGACGAAGTGAAATCGGGTCCATATGTCCCAGTGTTTTTTTTCTTTTTTCTTCCCTCACAATTTCTTCTTGTTAATCTATCTATACATATATAAAGGGCAGTTGTTTGTATGTGTATGTCCGAAGAAAACTTCGAAAATAAAACAATTAACGACAAAGTAAATATATATACACATTAAATATCACTTGGTTTTTGAAAAAAAAATAGAGATTTGATTTATATTCGTGAAGATAATTAAAAAATAAAATTTAAATGATAACAGTATGGATTATTTTTCATTTAATATTTTAGATAGTAGACATTAACATTTCTTTTCAGAGTAGCTGGATCAATGCAAGGTCTATTTTTTACATAGGGATTTAAATGGGGCATCCCACTAGGATTCAACTCACGATCCAGTAATACTGGATCTGCGGAGTAACTTTTAAAAAATCCCCAGGTACACTTTTATTAAGACATGTGGTATCTGTTTGGGTCCCATCTATTAGGCTTACGGTTAAGTCCCGTTGAAAGCACTGGTCCCGCTAGATCACCGAAGTTAAGCAGCGATGATCCTGTTCAATACTTAGATGGGTGACTATTTAATCAAGAGCAGGTTCTGTAAGAAACCGAATATCAAAATGACTTGATTCGGCATTAAATGACCCCAAAAGGGTTGATATGGTGTAAAACAAAACAACCAACCAATTTATCTTTTGGTCAAATAGATATGTTGTAAAAGTTCCGTATCACTGCCAACTGAACAACCTCACCGGAGAGTGTCTGTTCAGGAACGCACAGTGCAGTTCCCTTATTACTGGTTGCATCAGGGCGGCGCAACCGGTTCTCGAGATCGAGTATGGTTGGATACTTCCCGGACTGACCTTGGATGCAACATTTCCTTCTTTCTTTTCATTCGAACTGCCCCCCCCCCACCTCAGCGTCTCATTTTTATTTTCAATTCTATTTCCCGCTTTTCCCACTTCTAGCTTTCATATCTCGTTCCCCCTCCCGGGATTTTGGAAACCGATAACGTTACACAGCCATTTTTATTTTTATTTTTTTGGAGGGGGGCATTCCCAGGATGCAAAGCGCGAAGCACTTTTGTATATAAACATGGCGAATGCGCCTGGCTTAATTAAAGAAAACACAGGGAATATAAATAAAAAGAAAATCAATAAATTTGCTATTCATTCACATATTGAATATTGGCAAGAGAATAACAATTTTACTCTATATTATTATTATTATTATTATTTCACTCCTTGTGATATTAACACCCGTGACAATAAGTCTCCTCGAGTATTATTATTTTCTCTCCTTTGAGTTTTTCACATCAGCGTTAGCTGATGGTATTTCACTGGGATCTGAGTGACAACAAGTCTCCTCAGGTCTCCAGGACTCTTCTGAGTATTCTAGCCGAATGCAGCAGTGCAGTAATCTGCATGGTCGCAATTCTTCCTCTGATTTCTAGATCCTCCAGTCTTTTTTCCAAGTTTATTGGTGCCATTCCAAGTGCACCAATTACAATTGGTATCACTTTGACCCTCATATTCCACAGCTCTTTCAATTCTCTGGCAAGGTCCAGGCATTTATCCATCTTTTCGTTTTCCTTCAGTTTCACCCTGTGATCTGCTGGAACCGCAAAGTCCACCAGTTGACACGTTCTCTTTTCTTTTTTTTTTTTTTTTTTTTTTTGTT
The DNA here is from genome assembly GCA_023376005.1 of Doryteuthis pealeii. Classification (NCBI taxonomy): domain Eukaryota; kingdom Metazoa; phylum Mollusca; class Cephalopoda; order Myopsida; family Loliginidae; genus Doryteuthis; species Doryteuthis pealeii. The sequence goes on along the minus strand of CM042161.1, from coordinate 82,141,184 downwards.
AATCAACACTAGGTCTGGTCTCCTGGCTGGGATAGGGTGATCCGTTTTTATCTCAAAGTCCCTTTATTATTATTATTATTATTATTATTATTATTATTATTATTATTATTATTTCACTCCATTCGAGTTTTTCACACCCGCCTTAGCCGGTGGTTCACTGGAGGCTAAGTGACAGCAAGCCTTCTCAGGTCTCCAGGACTCATCTAGGTATTCTAGCCGATCTTATCAATGCTGTAGTTTGGATGGTCTCGATTCTTCCTCTGATTTCCAGGTCATCAAGACTCTTTTCAAGACATTTGCGGACCGTTCCAAGGGGTCCAATTACAATTGGTAGGACCTTTAAATTCATGTTCTACAGTTTTCGAAGTTCTCTATTATTATTATTATTATTATTATTATTATTATTATTGTTGCTGTTGATGATGTTGTTGTTGTTGCTGTTGTTGCTGTTGTTGTTTTTGTTAATTCAAACGCAGTTTCGGAGCTTAATCGTTACAATACAAGGGTGCTCCAAATAAATACATATACAAATATATACATTTTCAGTACATACCCGATCAATAAAAAATGAGATAATTTTACCGTATAGACTTTCTCTTCTAATCTATGTTCAACATATACAAGTTCACTATTCAACATATATAAGTCCAATATTTTTAAACGCTAAATAAAACAAAATTGAAAGTTTTTAGAATAAGTAACTTTAATTGTTCCATATCTAATCACAATTTTTTTCATTGAATTCTATTGGCATTTATTCTGTTTGGATCGCCCTTAAGGGAGCAATAACTATTAAGTTCCAAAACTGTGTTTAAATTCATTGGTAATCGTCTAAAGATGACTTTTTTTAAGGTAATTAAAATGATAAATAAACAAACACCAAAAACAGATCCCTAGTTGAGAGTGACTTGAATGATGTATTTATACACAATAAAGATGAGGACAACAGTATAATAATTATTCATATCAAGCCTCATCTCATAAATTCACATATAAATATATACATTTAATTTAGTTTATCTGAATACTCTAAAAGTCAAGGCACCCAGTGAGAATCGAACTCACTACTGAATGCCCTTCAAGAATAGCTAGCTAATTATACTTAAAGATGAAACGAATTTTTTCATTGTTTTATGAAACTTGGCTTTGTCTGATACGGATGGGTCCCCAGTGAGGACTGAACTCACTTCTCAGTGTCATGATAGATTGTAGTCATTATTTGGACTAGTAAAAATATGCACCCTCCAGGTGGAAGTATTTAAATATTATGGTAATAAAATATATTAAATTAGAAAGACTAACGAAATAAGATAAAAACGTATATAAAAAAGATTATACTTATTTTTATTTCATTTTAATTGATTCCTATATAAAATTATTCATATGATTGCTTTTAATACGTTTGAGAATAAAATAATAACATTAGAAATCAATAACAGCAAGTAATGATTTATTAAACCCAGTATTGTTAAAACTAGTATGCAAATTATCCACACCTAATAATATGTCAACCTTTTTTTCTTACTGATATATAAATGGTAGGATTTTAAACGTATCACTAACATAGGCTATTTTGTAGCGAATGTAACAGAACGAAACTTTAATAATAGATATTATTTAATAATCATTAAGAATGGAAGGCGCAAATAACCAAGAGACTTGTGATTTAGTTTTGGTTACAGACGGATAGACAGCTAATCTCCATTATAACAAGACATTAGATTGTTAACGATTTCTCTACACCGATATTCCCCATTCCAATTCCATATAACTGCTTGGATTTTTCTCCCAGGAATTGGGATTCTTTAACTTACCAATTTGGCACCAGGGTCAGACCAAAGTTCATACCACCGGGTTGTCACATTGGTACAAATTTATGCGACCACAGTTTATGAAGGTTAGCGTATCCAACTATTTATTAGTAGCTAATTTAGTAAGATGAAAGAAAGAATTGGATTGGAATTCTTTTTTGGTCTGTTTCTTTGATGCCTTCCCATCATCGGAATGGCTTGTCTGTGATTCTCGAGGAATTCTTGGCGCCAAACCCTTTGTCTTTGATTCGAGGGAAAATGATTGGCTATTATTTGGCTTCTACTTTTATCGTGAAATCGGGATCATTGTCTTTGTTAATGGACTTCTTCATTTCTCTCTCTCTCTCTCTCTCTCTCTCTCTCTATATATATATATATATATATATATATATATATATATACAGACTGACACACATACACACACATATGTGTGTTTGTGTTTGTGTGTGTGTGTGTGTGTGTGCGTATGTTTGTGTCGGTCTGTTCATATCTATCTCATTGTGTTCCTATTTACCTATTAGTATTAATTAATTATTGCATATCTATCCAACATTCGGTTCACATCTATCGACCTATCTATCAATCTATCTCTCTACCTACCTATATATATATATATATATATATATATATGTGTGTGTGTGTGTGTGTGTGTGTGTGTGTGTGTGTGTGTGTGTGTGTGCAATCCAAAGATTATGGAATTAGCTCACTCAGAGGATGTTCTGTTAGGATTTTCTTTTACCATTGATAAACTAACAAAAATTAAGGTAAAAAAGCTATATATATATATATATATATATATATATATATATATATATATATATATATATATATATATATATATATATATATATATATATATATATATATATATATATATATATATATATAGTTAAAAGTAAGGAAAGGAATTCGACGGTATGTAAGGGTAAGATAATATGAAAAAAAAAAACATAGATATTGTTCAAATAAATGTATTTATTAATGCTGATATTGCAATATTTCGATTTGTTAAAAATCTTCTCCAGAGCATATGCTGTGTTAGATACGAAGACAGTTTTATGAAAATTGTGACCGTTTTGGGATGAAAGTCCGCTATGAATTAATCCCATCACAAAATCTTCATAAAACTGTCTTCGTATCTAACACACACACACACACACACACACACATATATATATATATATATATATATATATATATATATATATAGTGTTTCATTGCTTGCGTTTCAGTTATAGTAGCATAAGTAATTTATCCAAAGATTGTTCAATATATATTATAAACATAAACAGTTAATAGATGTAGAAAAGATATATGTACTTAATATGGTTTCGGTACTTATGGGACCTTTTCAGGACCTGAAGAGGTCTCGTAAGTATCGAAACCGTAGTATATACATATAATTATTCGACAATGATGTATCTATATCTATTTATCTCTTTGTCTTTCTCTCTCTCCCTCCCCTATATATATATATATATATATATATATATATATATATATATATAAACCATGATACTTTTCCTGACTTTTATTATAGACCAGATATAATCTGTGGCCCAATTCAAGCAAAATTAATTTGCTTATCGATTCGCAAAGTTAGTAAATAAAGATTAAAAAAAGCTAAGAATAATAAAAAAAATATCCTTTCTACTCAGAAAAAAGTGACGACCGGAGACTGAAGGAATAAAAAAAAAAAACACAAACGAAACAAAAGAAGAAAAAAAGAACTGCGAAAAAGACACCCCCACCCACCCACTACCACCAAAAAAAAAAAACAACAAAAAAACACGAAACTTTTGCACAAAAAAACAATCAGCCAAATATGGATTGAAAAGTACAAGAAATTGACCGCGGGATGTCGACCTTACCAATAAATTTCTGCGTCAAACTCCATGTTAGCCAGATAAAAGCGCCAGATAACCAATCGACGGTGCTGCCCCCTGGGATTAAGACCCCCATAATATATAATCAGAAATCATTGATTTCAGCCTTTATTTTATCGACGAACATTCACTGCTTTCTGTGTTGTTGTTGTTTTTACTTTTCTTTTCTTTTCTTTTCTTTTTTTCTCTCCTTTTTCTGTTCGCCTTATGATTCATTATATTGTGATTAATTATATTATTCTGTACAGACAATCAGACAGATAGATAGATAGATAGATTGATAGATAGATATGAACAGACTAATATATATAGAGAGAGAGACAGAGACAGTGGGCACGAAAAGAGAGAGAGAAAGAAAGTGGGAGAGAGATTTATAGACAAGCCGACAGATATCAACAGACTGGAATAAATAGATAGAAAGATATGAACAGACTGAAATATATATATATATATATATATATATATATATATACATATATATATATATATATATATATATATATATATATATATATATAGAGAGAGAGAGAGAGAGAGAGAGAGAGAGAGAGAGAGATATTGACAGAGACAGATATGAACAGACTAATATAATGAGAGAGACAGACAGACAGACACGGGGAGAGAGAAGAGAGAGAGAGATAGAGAGAGAGAGAGAGAGAGAGAGATTTATACACATGCTGACATATATATCAACAGACTGGAATAGATAGATAGATATGAACAGACTAATATATATATATATATATATATATATATATATATATATATATATATATATAAAGTAGTGGAGTGGCTTATTGTCGATCTAGTGAGCGTGGGAGCCTCTCCTCTTATCACTAGCGCTAGACTACTATACTATCAGCTCCTCACATAACCGCACAGATCCCTGTTGGCAAAAGCCGGTGTCGAACCTGGTAACTTGTGATTGTGAAGCGAATGCTCTACCGACTGAGCTAATCCGAGGAATTAAATGAGTTAGAGATAGATAGATAAATAGATGGAAACAAACTGAGGTAGATAGATAGATAGATAGATAGATAGATAGATAGATAGATAGATTTTTTTAAAAATACTTTTTAAAATCGGAAAAATAATCAAAATATTAGAAAAAATAGAAGAAAAAGAGAAAGAAAGAAAAAGGAAAGAAAAAAATTTGAAAAGATCGAACGATATACTGATCGATCGATAGATAATTTAGGAGAGATGTTGATTTAGATACAAGCTTCCTCAGAGATCTAAACAGACTGGGATAGATAAATAGATAGATAGATCAATAGAAATATATAGATAAATAGATAGAAACCCACTGAGATGTCTAAACAGACTATTGAGAAACATTGACTTATTTTTATTTTTATTCTCCCCTCCCCCCTTTCCTATCGGCCTGGTGATTAATACTATTATTATTGATTACAATTCTATTATTATTATTATTATTATTATCATCATCATCATCATCATCTTCATTATCATCGATCCTTCCTATTCTTAAGGGGGAAGACGTCTATTTGCGGTTTGTAAAATATTCTCGCAGGACATTTGTAGTAAGTTCGATCTTAATTCACTGGTCTGCGTTTGGAATATTTTCAGCTCACTTCCATTAAGCTAATTGGATTATTATTATTATTATTATTATTATTATTATTATTATTATTATTATTATTATTATTATAGTTTTTCACACCAGCATTAGCTGATGGTATTTCCCTGGATTCTGAGTGACAACAAGTCTCCTCGGGTCTCCAGGACTCTTCTGGGTATTCTAGCCGATTGCAGCAGTGCAGTAGTGTGGATGGTTTCAATTCTTTCTCCGATTTCCGGATCCTCCAATCTTTTTCGCAAGTGCACCAATTACAATTACAGCAGTGCAGTAATCTGGATGGTCTCAATTCTTCCTCTGATTTCTAGATCCTCCAGTCTTTTTTCCAAGTTTATTGGTGCCATTCCAAGTGCACCAATTACAATTGGTATCACTTTGACCCTCATATTCCACAGCTTTTTCAATTCTCTGGCAAGGTCCAGGCAGTTATCCATCTTTTCGTTTTCCTTCAACTTCACCCTGCTGGAACCGCAAAGTCCATCAGTTGACTTGTTCTCTGTATTTTTAATCAAAACTAGGTCTAGTCTCCTGGCTGAGATAGGGTGATCCGTTTTTATTTCGAAGTCTCAGAGAATTTTATGCGTTTCATTCTCAAGAACAGATTCTGGTTTATGCATATACCATTTTGTTGTATGGTCAAAATTTAATTTTTTGCATAATTCCCAGTGTATCACCTTTCCACCCCAGTCGTGCCTAGCTTTGTCTTCCCGTTGTGCTAATTTGCTACATTCACTTAATACATGATTTACAGTCTCATCTCTGTCACTGCACAGTCTACATTTACTGTTTTGCTGTGTCTTATCAATTTTTGCTTTGATATAATTTGTTCTTATGGCATTATTTTGTGCAACAATTATTAGTGATTCAGTTTCTCTCTTGAGGTTTCCTCTTCTTAACCATGTCCAACTCTTTTTTATGAGCAAACTCTCTGATTTGTCGTTTGAAGTGTCCATATGATTGTTTTTCTTCCCATCTTTGTTTAGTTTTCGTTGTTTTTCTGTTTTTCCGTATATTACATCTGCTGTTGTTGGCTGCCATAAGTAATCTTTCTTTGCTCTTTTTTGTGTATTCTTCGAGTCCTTGGATTGTGGCCTCTATGTTGACAAGACCACTTCCACCTTCTTTTCTCGATACATATAGCCTATCTCGGCCAGCTCTGCCTTGGTCACCAGAGTCGTTTTTTTTTTTCGACAGTCTTCTGTGGCAAATACAGATCAGCTTAACCTGATCAACTGGAGTAGATAATCCCAAAAGAGTCAAAGATGATGAAGAAGAAGCACAAACCGGCGTATCGCTCACCCGTAGGAACCATTTCTTTTTGGCTTTTAATATCTGAACATGTTCATCCTTTTGTAGGCTCAGAAGTTGAGAACTTCTTAACTTAAACTGTCTCGCCCCGCCGGTCTCGTAAGTGAAGCGAATCGTTGCAGCTACGAGATCACGCAATGTCTCATTAGGAAGTCTCGTAAGAACTTTTTTTTTCAGAAGCCTCTTACAATATGGCGATGAATACGTGTCAGTGAGGATGACGTGTTTAAATAGAAGACAAATGTTTTTGGTTAAAGTGAAAAAAAAAAAAATAAAAAGGAATAAAGAGAAATAGAATGGAAAAAATCTTTGCGGTCGTTGGAAATTTGTGGCCTCCCACCAACAAACAAAAAAAAAAAAAAAAAAACACCGAAAAAAAGGGGAAAAAAAGATAAATACCCCCCCCTCAAAAAAAGAAAAAAGACATAAAAAACAAGAAAAAAATTTTGAAATGTCGGTAAAATAATAAAGAAAACAAAATGCCTATAAATACATAACTAAATTTAACTTTTTCACGGTCAACAGAAGAGACAGTGTTTCAATGTTTCGTCACTCTTAAATACAAACTTAAGACTAATTTTCACACACAGCACCCATCTCTACCCACAGGTCACAACACCCACACGCTACTCACATGTACAGACAACTAGTTTTTATTAAATCTAAGCTAAAAATTCCAGGATTTCATTACATATACTGAAACATGATATAATCAAAACAGATATTATTAGGTTTTATTTATTACCGAAATCTACAGCCTATTACTAATATATATATATATATATATATATATATATATATATATATGGGCAGGGTTTTCTCTTTAATGCGTATCATGTTAAACAAGACGGACATTTCATGTCTGACGAGTTTCTTTCCGATCTTTCCAAGTGTTCTGGCTAATTTCTTAATATCGGGGTGGAGTCGGTTGATTAGTACACCAAAGTTTTAATCCCAAGTATTTTCAGCACTCCGCAGTGCCATCATCAGGGATGGATGTCTTTGGTTTCATTTAAAGACGGAATGTGGTTAAACGAACGAGTAGCAGTGGGAGTAAGTAGAAACTCGTCAGATGTGAAATGTCCGTCTTGTTTAACACTGTATGCAATATATATATATATAAATGGAATTGGAATTGAATCCGACGATATGACGAAGAATGAATAAAGAAACGAAAGTACAGAATGGATAATAAAAGATGAATTTAATGAATATCACTTACACATGTGTTTCGGTCAGTTTATCTATGTGTACACGATTCAAACTATTATTATTATTATTAAATGAACAAATGAAATGAAATAATAATAATAGAAAAATGTAAAAATATTCCGTACACAGAGAAGGTCGAATTTTCTCTGTGTATTTTTATATATTTTTATATTTTTCTATTATTATTTCATTTCATTTGTTCCTTTAATAATAATAATAGTTTGAATCGTGTACACATAGATAAACTGACCGAAACACACGTGTAAGGGATATTGATTAAATTCATCTTTTATTATCCATTCTGTACTTTCTTTTCTTTATTCATTCTTCCTCATATATATATATGCTGATGAGGCCTAATAGGCCGAAATGTACATACAGAGATTGATTTTTCTCGATTTGTTTAGCCATACATTTAAATAGGCATTCCCGCCTAATTCATTATTAATTAATTAATTTTCAAAATTAGGTACGACTCCAATTAAGCACATATTCTCCCAAAAATTGTCGGCAAAAAAGCCATTCCAAACATACCGTGTTTACAACTTATCATATCGTCATGTAATAAAAGTCACTGAAGAGGAATATTAACCTACTCTAAACAAATCGTAAAATCTAGGAAGTCCGTTTGGTGTAGGGGTTGTGATATCGGCCTGTCAGCTTGGTAGTCCGGTTTCAAATCACGCACAGGGCGGCCTTCCTATCTATAGCTCTGCTGATGAGGCCTAATAGGCCGAAATGTACATACAGAGATTGATTTTTCTCGATTTGTTTAGCCATACATTTAAATAGGCATTCCCGCCTAATTCATTATTAATTAATTAATTTTCAAAATTAGGTACGACTCCAATTAAGTACATATTCTCCATATATATATATATATATTATATATATATATATATATATATATATATATATATAATTTGTGTGTGTGTGTATGTGTTTGAAAAACCACTAATGAAAAAGCATTAGTTAAAGCTGTTGTGAAAAACTCGCAACGAATATAATAATAATCATATTAAAACAAAAACAAACAAAAAAGATGCAAGAGAATCCCAAGTGTAGTGTGTGTGTGGTGATACAAACGAAAGAGTTAATTACATATTAATTGAATGCAGCAAACTTGCACAAAGGGAATACAAAACTGGTTGGATAAGGGGATCATAGAAAGAATGGAAATGACATCAACATAAAATCAGTTACTGAAAGACTGGAAGATAAATGGATAAATAATTTAAAATCCTATAATCTATTTTGTCTTGATATGAAACGTAAATACTCAACCTTTTAATAAAATCTGGGTGTCACAGATATTTATATAAACAAATTCATCAGCCACTGGTTACCAACTTGAAACGAACCTCTTCCAGGCATAATTATAAAAAAACATCATCACTACACAGATATATGTATGAAGAGAAAGTGGAAGTGAATCCGACAGTATGTAATATAGTGAAAAATTGAAAAAACACAAGTTCATAAAACGAGTGGTGTTTATTTCGCTAACGCTGCAGTGTTTCGATCTGTTTCAATAGATCTTCATCAGGGCTTTTGTTAATTTGAGGAAAAATAAATTCATCACAGGGAATAAGAAAACTGTGAGAGTAGATTGACCGACAAAGCAAAAGACTCTCACAGTCTTCTTATTCTCTGTAATAAATTTATTTTTCCTCAAATTAACAAAAGCCCTGATGAAGATCTATTGAAACGATTACTACAGCGTTGGCGAAATAAATATCAATCGTTTTATGAACTTGTGTTTTTTCAATTTTTCACTATATTAGATATATGTATATATGAAAAACCAATTGAAGATAATTTAACCAGAAGATGGTTTTCACTCAACAATTGGATATGTCATTTTACCAGTACGTTTTTCGTTGATTCTCTTGGGACAAATTAACTATTTTTTTAAATTAATAAAGACTTTCTAATTTTTTTTTAAATCTTTCCTTTTTTTTTTTTTTTTTTTCATGACGATGACCAAAGTTCGAAACGAGTTGAGAATAATTTTTAAAAATACATAACATAAAAGAAATATTGTCTTATAATTTAATTAACCGTTCCAAAATAATTCATTTTTGATATCACAAACTTATATCAGATAAATATAAAACAGGGTTATTAAAAACAAATCTCGAAAAGTCTCGTACAAATCTTCTAAATTCCCTGTGAACTTCTATTTATAACAAACATCCAACGCCATTTTGTACAATTTGGCGCCACAATGAAAAAGCAAAAAGAAAAAAAAATCGATTCATATCTTGCCTTTTTATCTTTGGTCCAATCACATTTCAGAAATACATTTTTGAAAAATGAAGAAGTTGTTTTCTCCCTGACCTCATTGTTAATTATGGCAATTAATTATACTTAATATTTTTTTTGACACGTTACCCACCCTCTGACCTGTAAAGGTTGGGGACAGAGGTATGATTAAATATATTTTTTCAAATAATTACAAGCCAGTAAAATAAATAAATGAAAATTAAAGTAAAAGAAGGCATGTACTTTAAAGTACTTGAACGTTCAATCAACAAAATCAAGGCAGGATTTAAATGTAAATACAAATTGGTGCTACTAAAATATAAAACAAAACTTATGGGAAAAAAATGAAACAAAAAAACATCAAAACAAAAATAGCAGGCTGTTTTTTGTTGTTTTGTTTGTTTGTTTGTTTGTTTTATGGTATATCATCTTCACCAAATTTCGAAAATAAACAAACTAGAAATATAAAAAATTAAAAAATTTAAAAAAAAGAATTTTATTATTGAAATATCGGTTGAAAAATACATTATATAATCATCATCATCATCATCATCATCATCATTATGTCACGCTGGCAACCCGGATACCCATGCCCCCCTCTCTCTCTCTCTCTCTCTCTCTCTCTCTCTCAAACCTTCCCAATCGGTCACCGCCCCTATGAGGTCCTCCGCGCAGCATCCAGAATCCGAACAGAGCTGATTGAACAAGTTTTTTTGCTGGTCAGCAATTGTTGACGAAGGCGGCGTTCCTAGATTCAAAAATCGTCAACAATTCTAAATAGATTTTTTTATCTCACATTTGAAGATCAACTATAAAAAACAAAAGCTCACAGATGTCTTTTCTTCAATAATAATTTCCTCAAACTAACGAAAGCTCTGATGAAGATCTATTGAAACAGATCGAAACACTGCAGCGTAGGCGAAATAAACATCATTCGTTTATAAACTTGTGTTTTTTCAATTTTTACAATATTATATATATATATATATATTTCTCTGTGTGTGTGTATATGTGTGTGTGTGTTCAGCTCTATCTATCTATCTACCTCAGCCTGTTTATATCTATCTATCTATCTATCTAATTTACCTACTTACCTACCACCCTATCTATTTATCCCTGTCTATTTTTATCTACCTTAATCTCTTCAAACTCCTCTATCGCTGATATTTCTCTCCCTTTCTTACCATTTGACATTTTATTCATTCTCTCCTTTCTCTCTTCTCCCTTCCGATTTGACGCTTTCCACGTGACTTACAACTCGCCATTTTCCACGAGCATCTTCGATCTTCTTGAACCAAAGCCATACCCATCTATGTTAGTCACTTGACATACAGCTCACTTCCGGCCAATTTACGAAACAGCGGAAATTGGGTTAGAATTTTTGTTTAACTAGCGTCCATTTTGAACAAGATGCTTTCACGATATTCATGGGTGTCGGCTGTTAACATTGCCCAGTGTTATGGGATTGAAGGAAGTTTTCCAGAAACTTGGACTTTGTTTCTGTCCATTTCGAGGAAGTTGTGCCATGTTATGAGGAATTCAGATTGGTGCCAATTAGACCATTTCCTAAATTATATTCCTTCTTTCTTCAAAATCGATTTATTGATTTCATTTTGTATCAATATGCATCTATCATTCGATCTATCATCAGATCTCTTGTTACTTTCTCTTTAATCTTGTCCATGGTCTGAAATCTATTTTTCGGTTATTTCCTATAACTCCAGCATAAACAAAAGGGGAACCACGCTTGACTGATAAATTATTTATTTATTTTCCCCATTAAACTAACCCTAAACCCTAACCCTAAACCCCAACACTAACTCTAACACCGTCTTCTTTTTTCCTAGTAGATCAATAAATAAATAAATAATAATTTATCAGTCAAGAGTGGTTCCCCTTTGTTTATGTTGGAGTTATAGGAAATAACCTATTTTTCAATAGTGATCTTAGATTTAGAAAGCCAAATGTAATTAGGCAAATTTGAACAATAGGAATTGAATGCTGTTGATGACATATTTTACTAAACAAAATGCACCCTTTCAATATAAAAAACATCGGGTTAGCTAAAACAAATCTTTATCCTTTACTTTGACCATATAAAAGCAGACATTTAACTGAATATTTCCTAGTTATATATGTATATATATATATATATATATATATATATATATATAGAGAGAGAGAGAGAGAGAGAGAGAGAGCCTGGGATAGTCACCGCTTCAGCTTTCACTGGAATGGTGCGTCAAATTGCAGTAGTATTAGGAGAGTGTTCGATATAAAGAATAGAGCTATTATATAATGCGATTTTGCATATATGAAACCTAAGGTTGTGACTGTTCTATTGCCATCAAATAAATAGATATGTAATACATATATATATATATATATATATATATATATATATATATATACTGTTATGTTTTCACAAACAATGAAAATGCGGAGCACTGAATGAAATGCAAGGCCAGTTAGTTGGAAATTAACGAGGTTTTTCAACACGCAATGCACTAAAAGTGACTAAATTAGTTCACACGTGTTGAGCATGCGTCTACCCAGTACGAACCCCAATCCAAAAGTCTCATGGCGGAAACCCCAATTCCGGTTTCCCCTCAATCCCCTACTGATCAAGGAGAGTAACTCTAGATTTCTTTATGTTGGACCTAACACTAACAATATGGAAGGGAAATATTCATGAAGAGAGATAATGAAGATGTGATGAGAGTGAATTCTGTTGAATGGTTGAGCGGCTAGAGGTAGCTGTTAAAAAAAATAGAGCCGCACTGATAAGACGTAAACGTCGAAACACGTGTCTGTGGATGACTGATATATATATATATATATATATATATATATATATATATGTGTGTGTGTGTGTGTGTGTGTGTTGGCATCCTTCCGTCTACTAAAGACGATGGCGTAGTGTCCATTTTAATCTGCAACTGCGTGAGTGGTTGAACAGACCAATTCTTGAATGACAGTCTCTGGAACAGTGACTGCAAACAAACAGTGATACTTTGGATTGAGTTCTTGCTTCAATGGTGAACATTTTCATAGTGGTGAGTTTGGAGGTCGCGAATAGGGGTGGGGTGGTCATTTGTTGGTGTTAGTAGGAGTGTTATATATATATATAATATATATATATATATATATATATAAGTGTATTTAGGCAGCATTTTTTCTTTTAAACAGGTTTCATTGAATTGAACAGACAATTCCTGTCCGACAAGTCTTTCGTCGATCCGTTCTAATCTTCGGGCCATCCTTCTATGTATATACTATAATTGTTATGACACTAAACTGTATCTAATGCTAAGGATCACATTCGAGGGATCTCGGGAGTGTAGAGTACTACTTCATTGCAATTACTCCCAAGTCCATTCTATAGTACCTGTTAGGGTCACATCATAATAATTATCATCATCATCACCACCACTACCACCACCCTAGCGAGCCAACAGCACAAGTTCCCTTGACTCCCTCTCGCCATCCATCCCTTTCGTTCTTTGCCCCAGACAGGACTTCCGCATTACATTCAGAATCCGTACAGAGCTGATTGCTGTTGGTTTTATTGTTCAACCTACCGTGCTGTCTTCATGTGTAGGTGTCCATAAGAGAACGTCACTTATGAGTTCGACCTTGATTCTTCAGCAGTGTTCGGCATGTTTTGTTCATCTCACCTAGATTATTTGTGTGATAGGTGTCCGTACAGCTGATTATCCTTGTGTGCCTCCCATCTGTTTTTTATATAACAGCTTCGTTAGAGTCTCGGTCATGCAGCCATACAGCTGCACTGATATAGCTACGGTTTTATTATCTTTTAGATTTTGTTAAAACGTTTATTTTGGCAAAAACAGCCGACACTGCACGAGAGACAGGTAGTCAAATTTGTTGGCTGGTTGGTTTTTTGGGTTTTAACGGCATGTCAACCCATTTTTAAACACATTTTTTTCTATTTAACCCAGATAAGGGACCCTAGCAGGAACTACCACTCCGGATCAGAGTGGACTTGGGAGTAATGGTGATGAAAGTGTACTTCACATTCCCCAGACCCCCGGAACTGGAACCTCACCATCAAATAGAGTTTAACGTCATTCCCCGGACATGTAGACCCTCAGTCACCACCTTCTAGCACGTATATGATAAAAAGGGTTGAGGTTTGCCATAAGGGCAATAGGGTTAGGACAATCATATCAGTGCTAGGGCTTGACGTGACCAGCCTATTGATCGGAGGGGGCCTCTCCGACCGTCCGTTATAGCCTAAGAAAAGTAGATAACACACCGTGGACTGCTCAGCCACCAGGATTCCGTCCTTAAGCATCACGGGTGTCCATCATTGGCGGTGAGCTTCTCCTCTGCAGAGGTGCAGTAGGTATATTTTAAAGCTTCAGTCGACAGGGCTAGTCAAGTTGATAGCACAAAACTATTATTAATGCAATGATGATGATGATGATGATATCGTGAATATTATTGAACGTGAAAATACTGGTCTTCGGATATTTCCGAACAATAAAATGGATATTTATTTAAGAAAGTAAAATCCATTAAAAAAACATACAAACAAAAAAATAAAAGAAAGAAAAAGAAAAAGAAATCAAAATGGAGTCAAAATATAAACAACAATTATAAAGATACTCGAAAGCCAACAAATAATGCTGCCTCTTGTGTGGTACCGCCACTACCACCACCACCACCACCACCGCCAACAACAACAACAGAACAATAACACTATCACAAAAAATATATCAGCACTGGAAATTTAAAAAAAAAAAAGATTATATTGTCACGTGACGTGTGACACGTGATAGACCGTTTTAAAAGTTGTTTTTCGAAAGGTTCTCAATTCACGGGACAACAATTGGTCTTTTTTTCTCCCTAGAATGACGAGGTACGCGCATGCGTGAGTGAGTCAGCGAATAATATTTGAACTTAGATTGTAAACAGGTTCACGAAAAAAATAAAAAATGGTGGCGAATATTTTTTTTTTATTGATATTTTTTTCTTTCCTTTTTTTTTTTCTCCTCCCATAATTTTCAATCATTGCACAATACATTCAATTGATTTGTTAAAAAAAATGTCGAAGCAAACTTCATTCATTCAGTCTCGACTTGTAAAAGGTCATCCCTGTTTTATTCTAAAAATCACTTAAGATGTGCAACAACAAAAAGAAATTGCAAAACAGGTCGATTTGACGCTAAAAAAACACGTCAAAATCGACCTGTTTTCACTTTGTAGTAACGATTATTAAAAAAAATTCTGTTGAAACACTTTTATTACAATGGAGATTGATGTGTCTGTCCGTCTGTAACCGAAACTACGTGACCACCAACATCACAATTCCCTTAGTTATTTACGTTATATTCACAATGGTTATTAAACAATCATTATTTAATCTTAATTAGCTTCTTATCTATTAACAAGGTCTAGTTCAGATAGACTTGCCTCAAAACAGCCCATATCATTAACGTATTTAAAATCCTACGAGGCTAGTCACCAGAATGTTTAGATGGTATACGGTTTGAATAATTTGCATAGCGGTTTTAATAAAACCATTTTTAATAAATAATTACTTGGTGTTATTGATTTTTAATTTATCGTTTTATTCTCAAGCGTATTGAAAGGAATCCTATATATAATTTTATATTGAAATCAATTAGATTGAAGTAAAAATAAGTGTAATCTTGTTTGTGTTCGTATTTAATTTCATTAGTCTTTCTAATCTATTAATAATGAAGATTCACTTCCGGTTTTTGTCTGTAACAAAAACTACGTCACTGCTTAGTTGCATTACCCAAAATCGTCATAACATAGAATACACTCAAAATTTGAACATGCAACATTAGACAGTCCTCATTGTTTTTTAAAACAAGTTTTAATAAATACATGACTGGTATTATATATCTATATATAGTTTGTTTTATTTAAATATATATTTAAAGTTTACATTTCAAATTGTTTTATTTTTTAATCCTTTAATGAATTTGATGATTTTACTTACTTAGGGTACAAACTCGCTGACATTGAATTTTTAACTCCCATCCCTCAGGCAATATGTTTCAAAAATCTATTTTTACATCGCCCGGAGTGCGTTTTTTATTTTGCTAGTTCAATATAATATCTAATCATATCAAAACTTAAATACTCTTCTTGTTTGTAAAACTAATAAAATAATAATCCAGTTTGTTGATAGCAAATTTATATAGTGTTGCATTATATCTGGTAAATGTTATTTTCGAAACCTTTGGGGACATTTTTTAAAAAATGCGTATTTTGAAATTTTCAATTGCACGTCCAGCGCTCAACTTTTTGCGATGCATTTGCGCTTATAAAAAAAATCAAAAGATAAATAAATAAATAAAATTTGTGTAGAAACATTTAAAATTTCTGAAATTAAACAGTCGGTGGAAACACTCCGATTTCGTTGTTATAAATAGAACGTTTCGACCGATATGCCCTCCGGCCTTCTTCAGGTATTTCTTGTCGGACTTGGGAACCTTCTCGGACTCGGGAACCTTCTTTTAGAACTCGGGAACTTTCTTGTCGTAGTCGGGAACCTTCTTGTCGTAATCGGGAGCCATCACGGAATTTTGAACTTAACCCTTTATTCTGTCCACGGGGGTATCCTCTTCTCATTCCGCTAACCATAGCTGGGGTAGGAGTTGTGTTAATTATTTGTCTATGTTACTGCCGCCGGTCAGGATTGAACCTGGAATCCAGAGATAACTGTCACTTAGAACTGTCTTAACCTAACTACCTCATCCACTAGTTCGAAAAGAAGGTTCCCGAGTCCGAGAAGGTTCCAGAGTCCGACAAGAAATACCTGAAGAAGACCGGAGGGCATATCGGCCGAAACGTTGTACAAATAACAATGAAGATGAGGACAATAGTCCGAATAACGCAGATAATACTTTATTTTTAATAATGACCATCTTACAACGCGTATGTAATATGGCTAAATACTGCTAGTAGTGTTTGTTTGTTGATCCAGTGCATTAAACCTCTCAAATAAATTCTTAGCTCTTGTTATCAGCCTGTGTGTATTTGTAAGATTACTTGTGTTGGAATTTTTTAATGGACAACACACGGTTTCATTTCCTCTGTAAGATTTTTGACAACCAATAAAACTACATGAAAGGTTCTACATAACTTATTTTCTTAAATTGCTGTTGTAACATTTTATAAGTAAATCGGGCATCTTTCGTTTTTGTCGAAAGAAGAAAACGATCAAATAGCAAAAAGAAAATGACGGTTATGGTCGCATAGCTCCACGCATGCGCGTGCTTTATCGTTTGATTTAGTACATGGGTGTAAAAGCCCGTGTCAAAAGTTTTATGTGTGGCGCGTTCAAATCGTTATCAAACTAAATGTGTTGAATGTGAGAACGTTAAAGAAAGACGATAGAGGATTATTTGAAAGAAATGAAGAAAGAGGAAAAACGTTTCTATAAGAAAGAGGAAAATAAATAAATAGGGAGAACGAGGGAAATACGATGGTGAGGAATAACATGGACACGTAATAAAAACATTAAAAGGATAAAAAAGGAAAGGTTAAAAAGTTCTAAATGATGAAAGGGAAGGGTGGAATGAAAAGAAAGAAAGACGTAGAGGGTGAAGAAGGTGTAGATACAGGTGATGATGATGATGATATGAGGGAAGGGGATGAAGGAAAAAGAGGGGATGTTGATATGGACAGAAGAGAAGGAAACAAAAAGTGTAATCAAATAAATGAGATTGAAAGAAGAAGAAGAAGAAGAAGAAGAAGAGAAGAAGAAGAAGAAGAAGAAGAAGAAGAAGAAGAAGAAGGGTATAAGGATAAAAAAAAAATTAAAAAGGAAAAGAGGAAAGAAAGATAAGAGGAGAGAGAGAGAGAGAGAGAGAGAGAGAGAGAGAGAGAGAGAGAGAGAAAGAGAGAGACGGATCTGGAAAAAAAGGGAAATAATGTAAAAGTAAAAGAGAGAGAAAGAAAAGAGAAAAAATTAAAAAGAGATCGAAAGAAGAAGAGATATGAATGAGAATAATTGATTACGGTAAAGAACGGTTTGAAGAACAAGAACAGGAACAAGAACAAGAACAAGAAGAACAAAAAACCACAACAACAACAACAACAACAACGTAGTAGATTAAGACGCTAAGAAAATTGAAGAGAAAGAGAGATATAACACAAGTGTTACAAGGAAATAGAAGAAAATGTGAAGGAGAACAAAGAAGGACATTCCAACAGAACGACTGTAATACTGAGCCGGAGCATCGTTTCATAAACTGAGACCTACCCCCGGCGAAGTATTAGAGAGAGAGACAGACAGACAGACAGATAGACAGACAGAGAGAGAGAGAGAGACAGAGAGAGAGAACAAAATGAGTTCCAGAAAAAGAAGAGATACCGAGAAATTAGGACATTACTATGAAAGAAAAGAGGAAGAGAGGAAAAGGAAGGGAAAAGAAGGAGGGGAAAGAGGATATTGCTATGAAAGGAAAAAGGAAGAAAGAAGGAAAGAGAAGAAAATGTAAAGGAGAACAAAGAAGGACATTATCATGAAAGAAAGAGGAAAAAAAGAAGGAAAGAGAAGAAGGAAATACGAAAGAGTATAAAGAAAAAAAAGGAAGAAAAATCCTAGTTTCTACTCCAAAGTCCTGATCATCTAAGTTGTGATATAAAATATCTTTGATGTTTTCAGTCCGATTGCAATTGAGAGTGAAGGGTTTGTCTAAAGAGTTTTCTGAAGAAGAAGAAAAAAGAGGTGACGAGCGCGAATGCTATCCACCATGATATGTCTCACTCGTGAAAGCAATATGGCGTCAAGGTACATTGAATTTGGAATAAACTTTTTAATTCAGGAAGTTTCGAGTATTGTTTAACATTCACACAGTCGACACATTTACTCTGACGAAAAAGTCAACAACAAAAACAATAAAAAATGGGGCCCACACACATGCACCCCAGTCGAGTGTTAGCATATGTTAAAATTCTTTATATCCAAGGACATTATTACACATTGGTTTATTTCGACTGATCTCCTCATTCCCGTTGTTTTAGTCGTTTATACAACCCATAAAATGTTCAGTTTAAAATTCCTTGAATATTTCTGGATGCATGTATTTTAATAAGGCCCGGATGCATACACATCTATTATGGGAAATTATTATCGGTCTCCTATATGAACTGATAGAAAGAAAAAAGGACAACAACAAAAGACATATATATTTCAAAGGATGTTTTATCGTACGCATCAACAAGTTGCTAAAAACATATTTCTTTTAGCGGTCATAAGTCATATAAGGTAAGTTACAAATTTCATAAAACACTTATCTGTTTGGGTAAAGGGTTTTCCGGAGCAGCGTCGTTATGATTTTATGGTTCTTCTGGGCTGCTCATTCGTCTCTCAGTAGTACTGCTATGTTCTTTCAGTCGTGCAATTAAGGGGTAAAGTCTGTGTTTCAGCCGTGCAATTAAGATGCAAAGTCTGTGTCCCAACCGTCCAGTTAAGTGACTTAGTCTCTTCTGTTCAAATTTCTAAGGGCTCTGGCTCTTGCTTGTTTTTTACTTCCGAGTTTACTTTCTTCCGGGTTCAGTGTTAAGGGAGAGTAACCGATATTTTTCCCCACTATCATATTCCAAATTTTAAATGATAGCTCTGTTAGCATAGCTTTTTCGCCTTGCGTATTTTTACACTAGTTTAACTGATGGTTGTCTGAGTGATAACAAGTCTCCTCAGCTCTTCTGGACTTTTCTGAGTATTTTAGCCGATCTTAACAATGCCGTTGTCTGGATGTTCTTGATTCTTCCTCTGATTTCCAATTCCTCCCGTCTTTTATTCCGAACCCATGAGGACCGTTTCAATGATACCAACTAAAAGTACATCAAGCCCAAGCACCTATATGACTGTCCCAACCCTATTGCCCTTATGGCACACCTCCAACACTTATCGTATATGTACTACAATGCGGTGGTGAGGGTCTGAATGTCCTGGGTATGACGTTAAACTAACTCTAATGGTGAAGTTCGAATTCTGGAGGTCTGGGGAATATCGAGCACCCCTTAATCATCATTATTCCCAAGGTCGACTGTGACCCAGACTGTTAGTAACTGTTAGGGTCCGATCTATGGATTAAATAGAAAAAAAATGAGTTCGAAAAAATGTGTTTAAAAATGGATTTTAAAAAATTGGGTACCAATCAAGAATGAATAAAACAAGACGTCTTCGTGGCATAAACTATCCCAACAAGGGTTGACATTCCGTAAAATCCAACCAACCAACCAAAATTCATTTACGTCATCTTATTGTAATTTGAACGTAAACATGCTTATCTTTTACCTTGAACGTAATTATTCATTGTCTGGTCAATATTCGACGACGACGGCTCCAATTTCTCACGTGTGGGAAACCACAATGGCAAGCAGCTAATTTATGCCACGGTTTGTGAATGGAGAAATGAACATAGGGTTTTCATCCCTTTGATGCAAGCACTCCCCTTTAAAACTAAAGCTATACTTCGGGCTATTACTCGCCTCTGCCAACAGAGCCAGTGTTCACCTTTTATCAAGGTAATCGTCTTTTTGGCGAACACAGCTTGATCAGGTAAATAGTAGGACAGCCTGGGCTCTTTAATCTTGGCTATGTAACCAGTCTAGGAGAAAGAAAACTCTAAATTGAAACCTGTTAAACTCCGCTTAAGAAATTGAACTTGTGTCAAATCCTGCTCGTACGGGGGTTGGTATATATATATATATAATATATATATATATATATATATATATATATGTGTGTGTGTGTGTGTGTGTGTGTGTGTGTGTGGTTATGATTATAATCAAGTATTTACAAATAAATCATATTTTGGTATTAAATAACTCAAAAAGAGTTGATATGCCGTTAAACAAATAAATGGAACAAGATAGATAGATAGATAGATAGGCCATTAAAATTGGTAAAATCTAGGTAACCGCAGAAAGATCTAACACAGTATATAAACACACACAAATGCACACACACACACATACACTCATACATTTCACGGTTTCTTTTCAACTTAAGTTGATAAAAAAATGATAAAAACCCTAATATTATGAAATATTACCCTTATCATCATGTCACACTGAAAGCATAGATTCCCATGATTTCTCTCTCTCTCTCTCTCTCTCTCTCTCTCTCTCTCTCTCTCTCTCTCTCTCTCTCGCCACTCGTCCCTACCACTCATCGCTCCTGAGAAGTCCTCCTCGCATCATCCAGTATCCGTACAGAGCTGATCAATGTAAGTCTTAGCTGGTCGGCCCACTCTGGGATGTCCATGTGTAGGTGTCCACAGGAGAATGTCACTTATGAGTTTATCCTTACTTCTCAAACAGTGTTCAGCTCTTGGCAAGTCCTCCTCACGACATCCAGTATCCATACAGAGCTGATCAATGCTAACATTGTTCTATTTAATTAAGGCATTTTATCGTTGGTTTCATTATCAATTCTATCAATTCAATCAAATGAAGATTGGCTAAATTCTATGTATAAAGCTTTAAGTATTATATATATATATATATATATATATATATATATATATATATATAGTATTATATATTATATATATATATAGTATTATATATATATAGTAATATATATATATATAGTATTATATATATATATAGTAATATTTTTATATGGAGATGAGATCTAATAGTCGAAACAGCTGTTCAGTGTTTCCGCATGTCACACGTGTGGTTCGCTGGATTCGCTGATCGTGGTCATTTACTTGTATATAATTTATATATATATATATTTGTGTGTGTGTGTGTGTGTGTGTGTGTGTGTGTGTGTGTGTGTGTGTGTGTGATTGCTAAAGAAAAAGGCTTAACAATTGGCCATTTTCTGTACCAATTATATTACTCTGTTCAATAATATTGAACATCGAGCTCTCAATTCGACATTCTGCCGTTGGAAGAAAGGGTGAACTTAAATCATTCTAATACCAGCTTACCTGATAACCCATCTACACACATATATATATATATATATATATATATATATATATATATATATATATTAGATACTCAGTTTTCAAAGATAATCATCTATTTACAACAGACTCACTAAACGGAGAATTTTATCTACCAAAATAACTGAGACGAAAATCTCAGCATCCTACGCAAAAGTCGGAGTTTTAAGGATGAAATAGTAATGCTGCGTGTAAGGTGGAACCATCGCGCTATTTTCAGTTTAGAAACCGCACACTTAGACTTCTACTCTCAACAGCTGCAACATATGCATGTAAATATCATAAGAAAACGCCCCCACCCCACCCCTGCTCATCAAATAGGAAATAATTTGCATTAACTAACAACAAATCTATTTGAATCATAGATGGGACCCTAACAGTTACTACCACTCCGGGTCAGAGTGGACGTAGTAAATTATTTTTTAATCAATTTTTTTCTTCCTATATTTTAAACCAAATTCTTTTTCATGAGTACTAATAAGAATATATAAATAACTAGAAGTGGCTACTCGGCATCGCCTGGGTCGTGGGGTAATTTTTTTTAAGTTAGTCTCGTAGATCGATTATTACTGAATCGTAGGATGCCCCAGGTAAAAAAAGACCCTGTGTTGATCCAGTCACTCTGAAAAGAAAAAGTAATGTCTACTATTTACAATATTGAATGCCCCCAAAATCCATGCTGTTATCATTTGAATTTTATTTTTTAATTATTTTCACGAATATAAATCAAATCTTCATTATTTTTGCTCAAAAAGCAAGCTCTGGTGATAGTGAATGTTTATATATATTTATTTTGTCGTTAATTGTTTTGTTTTTGTAGTTTCTTCCGGACATACATACACCCACAACTGCCCTTTATATATGTATAGATTTTCATGTTAGATTTATCAATAACTTGATGTGTATCAATAAACTGGAAGAAATAATTTACATTAACTTACAAACGGATTTATTTGATGGAGCTTTAATAGGAACTACAAATTCAGGTCAGAGGGACCTGGCAATGATGACAATGAATTGTGGGGGGGGGTACTCCACACTCCACAGAGCAACAGAAGTGGAGCCTCACCATTCAATACAGTTAAGTGTCATACTGCCATATAGCGTCACTAATAAAAAGTCTGAGATTATTTTCAATGGTATGTCAAGTTTTTTTTTTCAAACAAAAATGTGTTATGACACAGAATAATAAGTTAATATCCAACTCATTTTATTATTGTATTCGACTAAAATGGGATAGTGTTCTTTCTTTATTCTTTCTTTCTTTCTCTATGTCCATTTCTCTTTCTTTTTGTCTTTTCATTCTGTTTCTGGGACTCTCTCTCTCTCTCTCTCTCTCTCTCTCCCTCTCTCTCTCTTTCTCTCTCTCTCTCTCTCTCTCTCTATATATATATATATATATATATATATATATATATATATATATATGGACACAGAATGTGTTTAATCGAAGCCTGAAGAAGATAACAAATAACCCGAAACACGTATTTCTAAAGGAAATCTTTTTAAAAGTCTTTTAAAATATATATATATATATATATATACACTCTGTCTCTTTATATATATATATATATATAATATATATATATATATATATATATATATATATATAATCATGTCCATGTCTATCTATATATCTTTTGGAATGTTTCTCTTTCTTTTCGTTCTTCTTTTCTTTCTTTCGTTCTTTCTTTCTGTCCCCTTCTTTTCTTTTAATATTTATTAATCGAACCGCGTAATTTTGCAGAAAAATAAATTTCCTTATTTTGATAATAGTTTCATTATTCTATTTGTTCTAAAACTCCTTTTATAGGAATGGAGACCTTATTTATTAATCAATCCTCATATCCGTGAACAATAATTGATCCGATCAGTTATCTGCGTATTTAAATTACAAGATTCGGGTCTCCTTGTCAGATGGTTTCGGCTTTAAAATCTACATTTTGTTTTTTTTTTTTTTTCTTTAATTCTAAAATTTTTGGCGTGATATTCCATCAATGAGAAGTAATTCTCACAATCCCCCCCTCTCTCTCTTTCTCTCACTCTCACTCTTTCTCTCTCTCTCTCTCTCTCTTTCTCTCTTTCTCTCTCTCTCTTTCTCTTTTCCTCTCTCTCATTCATTCTATCTCCCTCTCTTTCTCACCTCTCTCTTTCTCTTTCCCCTCTCTTACTTTCTTTTTCTCTCTCCCTCACTTTCTCACCCCCCCTCTCTTTCTCTCTCATTCGTTTTCTCTCTCCCTCTCCCTCTCTCTCAAACAACAAAAATCCCCCTGCTGTGCCAGTGGCAATTGAAGGGGAGTCGGCCCCTTGGACGTTGCCGGCGGTCGGCAGGAGCGGGAAATTCAATCCAACCAAATAAACAAACAAACAAACAAAATAGAAAAGAGGTAAATATGAAAATGTACATTACGTAATTAGTCTTGTCAAGTTTCACCAACACTTTAATCATGCGTGAAATTGTTTTCACTATCGTCTTATTAGTACCAGATTTTTTCGAAATGTTTTTGAAGAGACGTCCAATGGCCAAGACGCTTTTCGCAGCTTGATGTTTTTTTTCTTTCTTCGCCATCTGAACACACTTCAATAAAATACACCTACCGAATTCTGAAAAAAAAAACCCAAAAAACTTCAGGTGGTAAGTTGTTTAGGTTTATAGAAGACGTCCAATAGCCAAGCTGGCTTCTGAGCTGGGCATATTAGTTGGTTGGTTGGGTTAGTTGGATTTTACGGAATGTCAACCCTTGATGGGTTATTTTATGCTGAAGACATTTTGTTTTGTTCAATTTTGTGGTTATTCAAAAATTCTTTTGGCTCAATTCTTTTTTAAACACATTTTTTTAATTCATTTTTTCTATTTAACCCATTGATGAGTTGGTTGGCTGGTTTTTTTGGTTGGGTTGGTTGGTTGGTTGGTTGGTTGGTTGGTTGGTTGGATTTACGGCATGTCGACCCTTGATGGGTCATGTTATGCCGAAAAAGTTTTGTTTCCTTCATTGTTGATGTTTAATCATTTTTTTTAAACTCAAATGTTTCTAAGCTCAATTTTCATACAGCACGGCCCAAATTAGCTGCTCGCATTTTCGGTCTCACCAAACGTGGAAGGTTGGATTTGGTTTGGTTTGGTTTTACGGCATATCAACCTCAGTGGGTCATTTAATGCCGACAAAGTTTTGAAATAAATCAATTCTTAATGGCTAATACAATTTTGTTTATAAACTTATGTTTTTCTATTTAACCCATAGATGGGACTACCACTCCGGGTCAGAGTGGACCTGGGAGTAATTTCGATAAAAGAGTACAGCAAACTCACCAGAGGTATAGATTTGGAACTTCACCATCAGTTTTATGACATGCCCAGGACATTAAGAAACTCGGCCACCGCATTCTAGCACATATATGATAAAAATTAGGCGCGTGGTCTAATGGTTAGAGTCATAGGAAATGGATTCGTCGACCCGAGTTCAATTCCTTGATGAAGCTGTTTGAATTTCACATAGCAC
>CM042161.1:82100627-82113127 GCA_023376005.1 Doryteuthis pealeii | reverse complement strand
TAAAGCACTGAAGTTAAGCAAAGATGGGCCTATTCAATATTTAACTGGGTGATTATTTAAGCAATAGCAGGTACGGTAAGCAATCTGAATCTTTTGTTTACTTGATTCGGCATTAAATGACCCAATTGTTGATATGCCTTAAAACAACTAGCCTGTGCTTTTTAGATTATAGTTAAGTCACTGAAGTTAAGCAGCAATGAGCCTGTTCAATACTTAATTAGGCAACCACTTAAGCAAAAGCAGGTATAGTAAGCAATCTGTCTTTTGTTTATAAAGATGAAGACTTGATTCGACATTAAATGACCTGACAAGGGTTGATATGCCGTAAAACAACAAATCAACTTGTATTTTTAGCTTATGTTTAAGTAACGCTGAAAGTACTGGTTCCCGCTAGATCTCCGAAGTTAAGCAAAGATGAGTCTGTTCAATGTTTAATTGGGTGACCACTTAAGTAATAGCTGGTACTGTAAGCAGTCTGAGTTCTTTGCTTATCAAAAACGAATTGATTCGACATTAAATGACCTAACTAGGATTGATATGTCGTAAAACAAACCAGCCAACCATCTTTAGGAAAAAGGAGATAGACTCCTTCGATGTCCGGCTGATATCGACAATAGGTCACTACACCTACTTTACTTACCTTACATTTACTGAACGATGAGATCATATGGTAAGCAGACTGTACCCCCAAAAAAGTAGCCCTGTCGGCTGCGGTCTTAGAATACATCAACTATATCTCTGCTGAGGGGTAAGACTCCCCCAATAGGGCCATCTGCTGGCCGTAGGTGGCGACCCGTGATGGATGGAACTCTGGTGGCTGAGCAGTCCATCACATGCAACACTCTACTTTGGTCCTTACTTAGACGAGACGGGCGGTTAGAGAGCCCTCCCCACCCCGATCAGTCGGCTGGTCACGTCAAGCCCTAGCAACTATATTATTGCCCCAACCCTATTGCCCTCATGGCAAGCCCCAACCGTTTTTATTCTTTTATCATCAGGAATGGATGGAAGAAAATAAAATTAAAATAACCCAACAAGGGCTGACATGCCGTAAAAACCTAACCAACCAACCAACTAACACGTTTTCGTTTTTCGAGCGATTACAAGAGTGGCCGTTTTATTTCGCGTACACATGATTTGTTGACAACCTTCCGAGGCGGCTTGCTGCTACTGCTGCTGCTGCTGCTGCTGCTGATGATGATGATGATGATGATGATGACATTAGGAATACAGCGATTTTTTTTTTTCTGAGAGTCAATGCGTTGTTTACAGCTGGACACGTCATGCCGCTTGCGTAAGACGCCGATTCGATAAGAGGCGTGCAATGAGGAATCCATTTTTTTTTATTACTTTTATTTTTTCCCGCGAAATTGGTGCTGGCCTTGTTTTTTTTTTGTTTTTTTTATTTTGTTGTTTTTTTTTTTCATTTTTTGTTTTTTTTCATTTTCTTTGAAATTTTTTAGCACTCCCAAATAAATGAAACTTGTTCTGTAAGATCTTTTTTTTTTTTCTTAAATGGTGCCCATAGACGACAAACTATTTGATCATTCCTCTGTTTTTTCTATTTTATTTTATTTATTTATTTATTCATTTATAATTTACTGCAAGTATTTTCTTTTTCTTTTTTTATTTCTTCAACACTTTTAAGTTATTTACAGGTGCGATGAATTTGTTTACCTTCAAAACATTGCCTCGTTTCCATTTTATTGATTTATTTTATCTTATTTTATTTTATTTATTTATCCATTTTATTTATTTATTTATTTATTCATTTATTTATTTTATTTTATGTGTTCATTTATTTATCTATTTTATCTATGTGTTTTATTTTATTTATTCATCTATTTTATTTATTCAATTATTTATCAATAAAGCTGTTGTATCGCGAGGTGGAAAGATACACATATGAATGTTGTGTTTAACACATTTATTAAGCACCAGCATCCGGTGCTAAACGGATACATACATACACAGAACAAATAAGTACAAACAAGTAACAAAGATATTCTTACACTAAAGAAGAGGGTCGGTTTGGTATAGCCAACGCAGCAAAGTCAGTATGAATACGATTCAGCTAGTTAACCTACTTTAATCGTAGGCTATTTTATGGCTATGAGCCAGTCCATCTGGTAGAGTGCTGAAGGGGTGTTAGCTACTCTACAACAAAAGCCAACCTGCTTTTCTCGCTCATGTCAATATGCCAAACATTTATTAACCTTAGTCTAGCACTGTTATTCCACAGAAGGGCACTCAGTGCGAATCAAACTCAGTATGCTCGTATTTGTCAGCAAGACTTCTCTGTATTTAACCAAGACCTTCACGACAGAAATGATGTAACTCAAGATTAATTTTATGCGGAGTTAAACTCGTTTAAATTCAGAGTTTTCTTTCTCCTAGACTGGTAGCCATACCAAATTTTAAGAGTCCAGTCTGTCCTACTATTTATACATAATGGCCGATAGAATAGTTGGATCGATGCTTTTTACAAAAGTTCGACGTCTTCCTCCCCCTCCTTCTTCTTTCTAACAAAAAAAAAACAGATTACCGATTATATGAAATGCAAACATCCTCATCCAGGATATGAATTCTGATCACCGGATCCATTTCCAGTGACGATATAATCCTTACGCCACAAACCCTAAAAGTAGACTATGAGCTTCAGGATGCAAAATGCAGACAACAAAGAGGTTTCCTTTTTTTCTATAAAGGCAGATAATTTCCATAACAGGAGATGATAAAATCAAATTGAGGTTGTCTTGAAGGTTACCGTCTCCAAAATTCTAGCTTTATTAATTGGTCTAGATTTGGACTCTTGACTCATTAATCAAAACTACTTTAAGATGTCTGCCCCCTCCTTCTCACCCCTAAATTAAAAAATGGAAATAGTTCACTGAGTAGGAGGGAGCCTATTCTAGTAGTGACCACCTAAGCGGAGATTTAAGAGGTTTGAATTCAGAGTTTTCCTTCTCCTACACTGGTTGCCCAACCAAGGTTAAAGAGCCCAGTCCTACCCATAGATGGACGGAGAATAGTATGATTCATACCTTTCCCAGAGGTATTAGCGCTATGTGAACTGTGGCTTCGTCTGGGAATTGAACTCGGGTCGACGAGTCTATTTCCTACGACTCTAGCCACTACACCACCGCGCTTCCTAACAAAACTAACAGATTACCGATTATGCGCAATGCAAACATCCTCGTCCAGGATTTGAATTCGGATCACCGGATCCATTTCTAGCGACAATATAATCCTTACGCCACGAACCCAGAAATTGGACTATGGCTTTTTTTATAGCTTGAGGTCACACGGGGCAGACAACAAAGGGGGTCTTCTTTTTTTTATAGACAGATGATGATAAAGTCTACTGGAGGCTGTTTTGAAGGTCACCGTCTCCAAAATTCTAGCCCTATTAATTGGTCTAGATTTGTACGCGGTGACATCAACGTTGGAGATGGGCGGGGCGGGGCCGGGGACGGGGGTGGCTATCGCAGCCTCCCGTCAAGACGAAGGTCAAATAAACTTGACCATTGAACGAAAATAAACAGACAGATAAACAAAACAACATAGCGAATAGGTTGAATGAAAAACACCGGTGAGAATCGCCCGCTGGGAATGCGGACAATGTAAATATATTGAATTCTATTTGTACTAGACTGACTGCTTCTCATGTAGGAGATAAACGGAGATAAAAATCCGTATTTTCTACATTTACAAAAACGACCTTGCGTAAGTTGAGAGCATGAGGATAATAATTGTACAAGAGTAAGACTGTCTATAACGATCGAGTAACATCTATAATATCCTTCATAGATAAATTCTGTAACCAAAACTTTTTTTTAAAATAAAGTTTGGTTTGAAAATATTTGGAGATGAATCAAAAGTTTTGCAATATTTTAGTAACGTGGTGTACAATTCCACAACTGTTAGTTATTAGTGAAATAGATCACTAATTAGGACTGAGCCTATTCTAGTAGTGACCAACCCAAGCGGAGTTTAACAGGTTTGAGTTTTCCTTCTCCTAGACTAGTTGCCTAACCAAGGTTAAAGAACCCAGTCTAACCTAATATTTACCCATAGCTGAAGGGATAGTAGTTGGATTCATATCTTTCCCAAGGGTAATAGCGCTATGTGAACTGTAGCTTTGTCCAAGCAACTGTGGATGCTTTTGCCAAGGATGTGAAAATGACGAACTACAAGTTAAAGTGATAATTCTTCTGCGTCGTAGTGGTACCAGTACTACTATATGGCTGTACGACTTGGACCCTAACGAAGTACCTAGAGAATAAACTAGATGCAAAAGAATGAATGTCTATATTCTTTCACGGCCGCAGAAACGGGATCGGCGATACAAGCCCAAATCTTGAATGCCACAAGCCGTGGTTGTATCAGTGCTACTGTATGGATGCACAACAAAGTACCTAGAGAATAAACTAGATGCGATCTTAAATAAATCGTGGAAACAAAACCCCACAACGAAGCGGTTGTACGGCGATCTATCACACAAACCATCCGAGTAAGACGAACAAGGCATGCTGGATAGTATCGGAAAAGCAAGAACGAACACATAAGCGACGTTCTCCTGTGTAAACCAGCACATGAGAACGCCAATGCGTGCCGTTCAGCAAAGACTAACATTGACCAGCTCTGCCCAGATACTGAATGCTGTACAGAGAACCTGCCTAAGGCCATGAATGATAGGGACGGCTGGAGAGAGATTGTCATGGATATCCAGGCTACAAGCGCGACATGATGATGGGGATATTGGCAGTGAGATGCCGAGTCTCGCCTTAATACGACTCACCGGATTTGCCTCTATGGTTTGGAGTACAGCTTCAGAATCCAAGGTTTTAGGCCTACCTGACCTTGCCTGATTGTCAGGGTTCTTGCAACCCAAGCAAAATTTCTTGAACCATCTGGTTACTGAATTGTGATCAATTGTGGCTTCACCTTTCACACAAGCTCTATGGCTTGGAGCACAGCCTCAAAATCAATGGTTTTAGGCCTATTTGTCCTTGTTTGATTGTCAAGGTTCTTGCAACCCAAGCAAAATTTCTTGAACCATCTAGTTACTGAATTGTAATCAACTGCACCTTCACCTTTCACACATGAGTTTACCTCTATGGCTTGGAGCACAGCCTCAGAATCCACGGTTTTAGGCCTACCTTACCTTGTTTGATTGTCAAGGTTCTTGCAACTCAAGCAAAATTTCTTGAACCATCTGGTTACTGAATTGTAATCAACTGCACCTTCACCTTTTGCACAAACAATGTTGTATTTTTCCGAATGCTTTTGACGAGGTCGAACCACACTGGGTGACTGTGGGATGACGAGCTTTGCCTGATACTTATTTTAAATAATGTAACAAAAAAACAAAAAGAGTTGTCTTTATGAGTTTGGAACGGATTAATGACATTTTAGTTTATATCAATCGGGAAAATTGATCTGATACACGAGGAAATCGAGTTATGACCAGAAAGAAATAAACTCGTAAGTCAATGTACGTGTTCATTTATTGTACAGTTGTTTTCATCTTGCAACACCCTCTAGTTAAAAATCAGACCGTCCAATTCGTACAACATGAAATGCAAAAATGTAAATCCTGATTGTTGCTTACCCGCCGAATTTTCATTTTCATGAGTATCGTCACATCAGCTAAATAATGGACAAATCCGTTTTTAGTTTAAATAAAGAAAGAGAAGAAAAATGGCATGCTACACAGAAAAATACAATAACAAAGAATAACAATAACAAAAGAATGATAAAAAAGAGTCGGGAAAGATAGAGAAATGGGTGAGCGCGTGGAAGCGATAACGCTAATCTGTTTCAAACAAACATAAGGAAAAAAAGGAAGGAAAGAAAAAAAAGAGTGTGACAGAGTTAAATCAAGATTATCAGACGTTGCAATAATTATATTATCATAATGTGGTATATCCACAGGTCCTGCTAGTAAATGAATTACATGACCTGCCGGTAAATCAGATGAGATCCTGCCAAATATGTTCCTGATTACAGTCATCACGTCTACATCTTCATCTATCCTCCTTGTCAGAAAAATGTAAAAGCTTTTTGTGCCCGGCATCACATTTACGATATTCACAGCTCCTGCTTTGTCTCGGGCAAGCTCATTCAAGGCGACCATAAAAATATGGAAATTGGGTAAAAAAAAAAAATATTGCAATTTACTAGCTACACTGACACGTCGGTAGGAGATTAAAAATTCATGTAATTAATTTACTACGATCAGAAAATTCAGCAAACACCGCATGTGACATACGGAAACACTGGACAACTGTTTCGACCTATTAGTTCTCACCAGCAGTGTATAGAGTTATCTCCCCCCACTGGAGATCGAACCTGCAAGCACATAATGGATTCTGCTGATGAGACCTAATAGGCTTTCTGGTCGTGGTAATTTTATTATATATATATATATATATATATATATATATATATATATATATATATATATATATATATATGATGACCACCCTCCCCTTATTCACGACCTCCTAATTCACCAGTATGAAAATGTTCACAATTGAAGCAAGAACTCAATCCAAAGTCCTGAAGAAGGACTTAACAGACGTTACAACGTCGACATCACTACCTACAATAAACATCCATTTTCTACAACATCCCTTGTTTGTCTACCTTTCTCCATATATATATATATATATATATATATATATATATATAATATTAAATCTATAGATATATCGATAGAAGGAACATATATATATATATATATATATATATATATATATATATATATATAGATAGATAGATAGATAGATATTCCTCTATCGATATATCTATAGATTTAAATTCAGAATTCTCTTCTTCTAGACAAGAGAGAAGAGAGAAAAAGAGACATGTAGAAAGAAATAAAGAGAGAGAGAGAGAGAGAGAGAGAGAGAGAGAGAGAGAGTGAAAGGGAAAGGGAAAGTGAGAGAGAGGGTGTTGGTTTCTATGATTTTTTTGTTTAATGGTATATTCACCTCCGTATGTTATCAAATGTTATCAAATGACAAGGCCATCCTTGTAGAAGAACAGTTTTGGTACTATTTGACCTATAGCTGGAGTGCAGTGGGGGTTATACCTTTTCAAAGGGCATTAGTCCGAAAGTAAACGTAATAGTGCTATTGGAGTTTGAATTCTGCTTGCTACAGTATCACAGACCACCAAGTTAGCCACTACGCTACGAGTGAAAGAGAGAGGAATTTAAAAAAGACATATCTAGATTGAGAGACAGAGGGGTAGTTAGAGAGAGAACTACAAAGCTAGAGAGCCCAGTCTGTCTTATTTACCCTTGGTTTGACAGAGAAAAGATAAATCCATACCTTTCCCAAGAGCATCATCATCATGTTGCGCTAGTAGCACGGATATCCATGACAATCTCTCACCAACCGTCGCTATAATTCATTGCCCTCGAGAGGTCCTCTGTGCAGCATCCAGTATCCACGTAGAGCTGGTCAGTGTAGGTATTTGCTGGACGGCCCAAATTGACGTGTCCATGTGCTGGTTTTCACAGGAAAGCGTCACGTATGAGTTCGTTCTTGCTTCTCCAGCAGATATCGTTCGTTTCACTCGGATGATTTGTGTGATTGATGGCCGTACAGCTGCTTTCCTTCAGGATATGTTCTTTCCCCGATTTGTTTAATATCACACAGTATTCTTTTTACAGCTCTCACATCTAGATGGTAGGTGTGGCACTCCACCTCAGACCCAAAAACAATCACCCTGATCAAGCACTAGTGAAAAGTGGATAGACTCCCTCACTGTTCTGGTGATACTGACAAAAGGTCACTCCACCAAATTTACTTACTACTTAAAAGCCACCTCCAACAGCCATTAAGTTTGATGTATAGTTATAACTAGAAATTACAGCTCACATCTAGATAATTCTCTATGCACTTCGTTAGGGTCCAAATGGAGTAGCACTGATACAATTACGACTTGTAGCATCCAGGATTTGTGCTCGGATCACCAAGCCTGTGTCTGCTGCCATGGAAAAATTTAGTATACATCGCTGAAGAGACTTAATAAAGTCGAAACAGTCTGTACGGTGTTCTGCATGGCGAGCCATCCTTTGCGGGATTTACTTGTCAAGTTTATTTTCTATAATTATCGAATTTTATACGCTACATGCATTTATAATTGCCTTCAAGCAAAAATATAAATAATAATTTATTCAACATTGCTTCTAAAAACAAACATCCAAAAATCTTATTCACTTCGCCGAAGAGCTTAACGGCCGGGTTTGTTTACTAAATAAACGTCTACTTGCCTGCTATGGCAGGGGCGTGTAATAGTTTCCTTGACAAGGTTAATTTCGGAGGGATTGTTCGCTATGTACCGGCGGCCGAACGGATATGGTCTCTGACTATGCCTGTGAAGTCCCGGTTTCGATTCCTGTCGGAGGGGAGTCGTTAGTATACATCGCTGAAGAGACTTAATAAAGTCGAAACAGTCTGTACGGTGTTCTGCATGGCGAGCCATCCTTTGCGGGATTTACTTGTCAAGTTTATTTTCTATAATTATCGAATTTTATACGATACATGCATTTATAATTGCCTTCAAGCAAAAATATAAATAATAATTATTTACTAAGCTTAGCTGAGATGTGGCACAAGGCTACAATTATGGGGCACCCAGTGAGAATCCAACTCACTAACAATGATCTGCAAATCTGTTAATCATTATACCACTTGAGGTGCCCTGGAAGAATATAGCTAGATGAAAAAAAAAGACATTAATTTTGTCTGCTGTTTAGTCTCCGTAGACAAATCTGCAAGATGAGTTTCTTGTCGCTCTCCTGAGCTTAGAGGAAGGAAAGCAATGCTATTTAATATGTAATTCTAATCGGCTATTATATGTAAAATCTAGACGTTACATTTGTTCACTGGTATTTCAATTTATACGCCCACTAAATTTGCGGTTTAAAACAGTTTAAGATGTTTATTCATATATAACCAGTTAAAACAGTAAAACAAAATAAACAGAAATGAGGAAAAATATTTTTTAACGTAATGATATGCATGTTTCCAAATTATCAAAAATCTGCATCTTTTAATTTAGATTTAATAGCCTCGTTTCCATTTTTTTTACGCCGATAGCCTCGTTTTCAAGTTGTTGTTTTTTTTTTTTTTTTAACGAATGGGGCGCTTTTTATGCAGCGTGTCTTGTTTTTAGATTTCTATGAAGATTTTAACTTAGTTCTTTTTTTTCTGTTTTCGTTTACCTTATTTTTTTCATTTTCTTTTTCTTTTCATATCTTTTTTTTTTTTTGCCATTTGCCTCGTTTTCATTTTTCTGCATTTTTTTTCTTTTTAAAAATTTCTTCCTTCATTCATTTTCAAATGTGGTCGTCTTTTTTTTTTTCTTTTTTTAGTACTTTTTTTTTTTTCAACGCGTTTTTATGAATGACTTTTTTATTGACTTTAAGACCGACAGGTGCTGCCTGTCGAAAAATATGAATCAAATATATTTATAGTAACGCACGTGGAAAACACGTGTGTATGCGGAAAAGATTTCCCAATAGTTCCTTATTTCCCTCTCTCTCTCTCTCTCTCTCTCTCTCTCTCTCTCTCTCTCTCTCTCTCTCTCTCTCTCTTTCTCATCTATAATCTCTCTCTCTATCAATCTAGTTCCACCTCTCTCTCACTCACTCACACCGACACACAGACACACACACACACAGACCCCCCCTCTCTCTCTCTCTCTCTCTCTCTCTCTCTCTCTCTCTCTCTCTCTCCCAGTCGTGACTAATCTTATATTCTTTTTGTGCCAATCGTTGTATTTTCTCATATGATTAACTGTTGGTATCTATAGGGGAGTAAACCAAAATCATATACGGAGCTGGAGTCCCTAAAGTAATGTGATGCTGAACTTCCGCGCTACCCAGCAACTACTACGACAATGTCGTGGCCAAACTGCATTGATTTCTTACTTTTCCTTTGGACCACAGCGGCAGTGTGGAGAGGGGGGGGTCTGCTGCTTGGACGACAGCTCATCCAACCTTTCAGCCTGTCCATGCCTACGTAGATCCATATCAGTTTTCTTTCGTTTCAAATGCTTTCAATGCTTTTCTGATTGGTCGATCGTATTTCATCCATTGTTTCTCTTTTTCCAATTTTCATTATAAACATGGCAAAGTTTTCAAACACAAATTCTATTCCAATTCCTTTAAGGTCCGGTGATGGTAAAACTTGCAAATCGTCGTCAAAATTAAAACGGAAACTTATTTCGTGGTGATCCATGACAGTTTAACTACAGTGTATGAATGAACTTTTTTGCGAATTGGGTTACGGTTTAGGGGTTTGGGGATTAAGGTTGTTTTTAATTATGTATTACTTTTAAAAACAACAACAAAACCCAAATTACTATACATTTAATTAACAATTGGAATTAATTATTGAATCCAATGGTAGACACATTAGTCTCAGTTGCTTGTGTTAATATTGCAATGTATAATTTCAATTAAACTTGGTTTAAAAAAATATATTTTTTAACATAAAATGTACAGTAATTTGTTTTTTTAAGCAATACGTAATTAAAAACAACCTTAATCCCCAAACCCCTAAACCGTAACCCAATTCTTTAAAAAGTTCATTCATACAGTGTAGTTAAATTGTCATGGATCACCACCAAATAAGTTTCCGTTTTAATTTTGACTATGATTTGCAAGTATAACCCCGGTGATTAAAAAGATTAAATAAAAATGTGATTCACAAAAGAAATGTTTTGTGTTGTTAATTAAAAGTAAACCAACAATACAGAGCAATCTTAAGACACTAGTTAAGAAAAAGAAGCCGGAACCAGAGATCCTGGATAAGAAATAAGAACTACTCCGATGATAGATAGTATCCCTTGGAGAGTAATTATGGAGAAATTCAAGACACATAAACGAATACTAACTGTAGATTTCTAGAAAATCAGTGACCAATTGTGCAAACTCAAACACCTGACACTTTTCATTTTGGGGGGTGAGACAAGCACCATTTTGGGGGGTGAGACAAGCAGCATCTAAACTGAAATTGTTTGTGTGAAGTGACGACCAAAAGCAACCACTGTAATCAATTTCCCTAACCGCAAAATTCCCCTGACACGGTATTGTGCCTGCAACAATATCACAGTAGTCCTCGCTCAATGCCTCAAAAGTTCACTCATTCAATGGACGTCTCTATTCACGTTAAAGATACCAAAACACAGCTCCCCGTGGTGTGGGGAGGTAGGTCTTAAATAATAAGTAACTGTCCTTCACAATATCTCACATCCGGGCTAATCACACTCAACGCTGACCGACCCGTGCGAAATTTGCATATTCAACAGGGGTGACAATAGTCTAATTACGAGCCACTCCTCACGATGAGGAGGTTGCGAGATCAATATCTGTAGTCACCTGCTACACCCCCCCCCCTCGTGCAGACCAGACATATACCGACGCGTTTAGTTCTTTGAGGTAGACAATGTTCTAGTCCACACTCCTCCCTGATCTTCTAATCCACATTAACAAGCAAGACTCAATTTATTTCGGTGGTTCAAATAACAGAGAAGTGTGAGTGATATTCCATGGGCTTGGAGGACACGTTCAGTAAACTCTAATGCCAACATACAGCTCACGGAGCAAAGTCGGCAGGTGTTTTAGAATACACCGTCTGCCCGACTGCAGAGGGGAAAGACCCCCCTACCTGTTGGCCGTGGGTGGTGACTCATGATGCTTAAGGATGGAACCATGGTGGCTGAGCATTCCATCACATGCAACACTCTACTTTGACCCTTACTTAGGCTAGACGGATAGTCGGAGAGGCCCCCTCTGATCAATCGGCAGGTTACGTCAAGCTCTAGCATATAGACGATTGTCCCAACCCGATTGCCCTCATAGCAAGCCTCAACCCTTTTTATCATATATGTGCTAGAAGGCGGTGGCCAAGGGTTTTGATGTCCAGAGTATGACGTTAAACTCTACCTGATGGTGAAGTTCCCATTATGCAACCCTGGGGAGAGTGGAGTACTTCTTCATCACCATTACTCCCAGGTCCACTCTGACCCGGAGTGGTAGAACATTTTAAGGTTCCATCTATGGGTTAAATAGAAAAATAAGTTTTAAGAAATGTGTTTAAAAAATAGAGTTTTAAAACAAATTGTGCACCCATCAAGAATGAAGGAGAGAAAACGTCTTTGGCATAAAATAACCCAATAAGAGTTAACATGTTGTAAAAGTCCAACCAACCAACAGCTCACACAACGATAGAACTCTAAAGGCATATATTTGGAGAATAATTTCAGGATACTCATAATTCAATTGGCCTTGGCGCTTATTGTAACTATCGGCTCTTGACTTTACATTGTGTGGATATCTGAAAGACAGAGTATACTGTAACAAACCTCAAACTATCAATACAATGAAAGGCCAACATCCATGAAGAAATTGAAGGAATAAGCCAAGATACAAAATATGGAAAATTATTTACTAAGGAGGACTACTAGTTTTCTAAATA
>CM042161.1:82060627-82085627 GCA_023376005.1 Doryteuthis pealeii | reverse complement strand
TTATACAAGGTTGAGTAAATCAATGTTTGTCTCCTAAAGGCTTTTTCCTGTTTAGTTTAATGACACAAAATTCATACTAAGATATTCCTTGGTTTTCTGATTGAGATATCTTTTTTAAAATCCGTTTTAATTGGTTCTAATTAGTTGTAATTTGGAATCAAGTTAAAAACTGACCCGTCTCCTACTTCACATTCTGCCTGTCACTTTCTATATGTATATCTTGATTACCTCCTCGTTATATATATTAGTTCTTCTGTGTTTTAAAAAGAGAGTTGTCCGAGTGATTGTGAGAAGGTCATTTAACTTCTCACTTTATTTGTATGTTATGATTCAGCAGTAGTGACGAGGCATTAGGGTAATAAAAATTCCATGATCGATTTTAATTTAAATTAGGTCAAACGTTCTTAGAAATCTTACAAAATGAGGTTAATGTTGTTGTTTTAAACTCTCCAGCTGTATTTTAAAAATTTAATCCACTTTGCAAATTCTTTTTTCCCTAATCCCAATTATCTACCCAGAGCTACCCAGTTCTCTCTAAAATTGATACAATTACCATTTTCTCAGAACTGTCTCATCACTGGCATGTCACGATGGACAAAGAAGACTACTACTACTACTACTTAAATGAATGAGCCATAACCTAAACAGAATTATCATAACTACCTTTAGCCGCTCAGGAAGGAACCACAAACCGAGGCCAACACATATGAGAAAACTTACAATTGTTTACTAAATAGAAGAACATTAGCCTGCATTCATGGGGGAGGGGTTAGGGTTAGTGAAAAATGGGAGGAAGAAGATGTGAAGCCTAAAATCAAAGGGAAAATGCCACGAGGTATAAAAGTAGAAGAAAAGAGGGGGGGCGGCGGCGTAGAATGCTGAAAGACTGGGAAGGAAAAATGCCAATGTTTAATGGATGGGAAATGGTTGTTGGTCATGGTTAGGGGATTTATATTATATCCGTCGGCAGCAAAATAGTTTCGAAAATATGTGTATCAGAAGAGTTGGCATATCAACAACGCATATTAGTCACTCATATATATATATATATATATATATATATATATATATGAAGAACAGACAAAGAGGTATGTAGGACTTTTAAGAACAGACAAAGAAGTATGCACACAGTGGGTCTTGTGCCGGACATTGCTAAGCTCACCCCTTCTCTCTATCTGTCTCCTACTTTGCTTCTTTATTTATTTCTTATTATATGGTCCATTATTTAGCTGAGGTGACACGACACTCATAAGAAATAAGAATTCGGTGGATAAGCAACACCAGATAATCAGGATTTACATCTTTGCATTTCATCTTGAATTATTTGGACGATCTCATTTTTAACTAGAAGGTGTTGGAAGATGATAACGGTATAATTAAGGAATACGAGTATTAATATATATATATATATATATATATATATATATATATATACCAACCCCTCCGCCCGAGCAGGATGCGACACAAAATATTTTCGAAAATATGTGTATCAGAAGAGTTGGCATATCAACAACACATATTAGTCACTCATATATATATATATATATATATATATATATATATATATATATATATAGTTATGAAGAACAGACAAAGAAGTATGTAGGATTTTAAGAACAGACAAAGAAGTATGCACACAGTGGGCCTTGTGCCGGACATTGTCTTTTTTTTTTTTTAAAGATTATTAGTGTAAGAGAAAATGGACTTATTCTTAATCCTGAATTTGGAGCAAGCACACCTTTTTTTCCCCAAATGTCTTATTGTCATATTTTGTAAAATTGTTACGGTATTTTGAAGTTAACCGTTTTATCAACAAATTAATGTTAAAATTTGTCCGTGAAAATTTAAATAATCGAAATTTTGGTGCCATTTTTTAAATGGTTTTCTAACTTTTTTATATGTTAATTTAAGACCTATGGCTTCCTAAAATATTCTGATTTCCTGGGACCATATGACCTTTAGGCACCCATTTTGCGATCTCGATTCATAAGGACATTTTTCCATTTACACCGTCAAAATCCGGTTGCTTGTTAACAGACAATTTTTAGATTTTTTTAAATTATATAACTAACCCCTAACCCTAACCCCTAATCCTAACCCGTAACAAACAACCAGATTTTGACGGTATAAATGAAAAAAAAATGTCCTTATGAATCGAGGTCACAAAAGGGGTGCCTAAAGGTCATATGGTGCATTTCTTGTACTGAAATGTTTACAATTTCTCTGAATTTTTTACATGAGGCTTTATAATCTTTATTATTTGGATTATTCAGACTATTGTTCTCGTCTTTATTGTTATCTGTACAACGTTTCGATCGATGTATCCTCCGACCTTCTTCAGGCTCCCGATTACGACAAGAAGGTTCCCGATTGCGACA
This sequence comes from Doryteuthis pealeii, assembly GCA_023376005.1. NCBI lineage: Eukaryota > Metazoa > Mollusca > Cephalopoda > Myopsida > Loliginidae > Doryteuthis > Doryteuthis pealeii. The sequence continues at coordinate 82,083,249 of CM042161.1, read as the reverse complement.
AGAAGGTTCCCGAGTTCGAAACAAGGTTCCTGAGTTCGGGGAGACTCCCGAAAATGACAAGAAATTCATCGACCAAAACGTTGTACAGATAACAATAAAGATGAGGACAATAGTCCGAATAATCCAAATAATACTGAAATGTTTAGTTTAACTAGAGATCTCTGCGGTAAAGTGAGGAGCTGATGGTATGTGTGTCGCTCAACCTCCGACGCAAAAACAATCTCCTTGGTCTAGTGATAGTGAAAAGGGGATAGACTCCCTTGCTGTCTGGCTGATACCAATATGGGGCCGTCCCGTTGACTTACTTATTACTAGCAGGACCTGTGAATATGCCACAGTATGATGATAATTTTATTACCATAACGTTTGATATGTTTACTTAAGAGCTATTGCTAAGTTCACCCCTTCTCTCTATCTGTCCCCTACTTTCTTGCTTTCTTTATCTATTTCTTATTATATGGTCCATTATTTAACTGAGGTGACAACACTTATAAGAAATAAGAATTCGGTGGCTAACCAACACCAGATAATCAGGATTTGCATCTTTGCATTTCATCTTGAATGATTTGAACGGTCTCATTTTTAACTAGAAGGTGTTGGAAGATGATAACGGTATAATTAAGGAATACGAGTATTAATATATAGATGACCATTCCAGTAAATGTTTAAGCTTTCAAAAATTTGGGGGACAAAAAAGCACCTTATTTTTTTATATCTGAAAATATCATAAAAAAGTACAAGTAGAATGTACTATTCATCTATATATTAATACTATATACTTTATAGTATTAATACTATATACTTTATATACTTAATATAATATTAATACATAATATTTAATCTTTCACTGATTCGCTTTTTGGGGGATAATGGGAGGATGCAGCTTTTCATCCATGTTACAATTGTATTTTTATATACTGCATTGCATAATCGATTATTATATATATATATATATATGTGTGTGTGTGTGTGTGTGTGTGTGTGTGTGTGTGTGTATGTGTCTCTTTGTGTGTGTGTGTGTGTGTGTGTGTGTGTGTGTGTGATATAGTGAAATATTTGAAAAAAACAGGTTTTTATCTTTATCGTCGTGTATGTTTTTCAAAGACAAGATGTGAATAGAAAAATGGAAGTGAATCCGACAGTATGTAATATAGTGAAAGAAAAATTCTCTTTTCTCCATTTTTCTCTTCACATCTTGTCTTTGAAAAACACACACGACGAACAAGGAAAATTAACGATGGAACCTGTGTTTTTTTTAAATGTTTCACTATATTACATACTGTCGGATTCACTTCCATTTTTCTATTCACACACACACACACACACACACACACACACACATATATATATATATATATATAATATATATATATATATATATTATGGACTCTTCCGTCGATTTTCGCCGCATGAGGGTTCACACACACAATGAACACCCACACAGTGATTTGTTTATAGTGGTGAAGGCTTGTGTTGGACCATCCGCACTTTTTGGCACAGTTGATAGGAAAGAATTGGTGCATCAAGGGTTGCCACAAACCCAATCAACGACCGACCTCAGGAATTTTGTATTCAGAGTTATCTCTCTCCTAGACTGGTTACCTACCCAAGGTTGAAGGGCCCAGTCTGCCCTACTATTTAACCCATAGCTGGAGGGAATATATATATTTATATATATATATATATATATATATATATATATATATATTGAGTTGTAAAGTTTTCGTGTATGCTTCGCCTGTTTGTGGTTTGTTATTAAAAAGAATTAAATAAAAATACTGCCTTTTTTAAGTATCAATGAATGGTGAATGTAAGTATTCAAATAGACTAATATTAACAAATACAGTTGACTTACCAGTTTGTTAGAATTAATAATGTAAATGATACTAGACTCAGGAGATGTGTATACTAATTCTAGAGAAAATGATTTCTTTCGAATCTAAGCGCCAATTGGAAAAAACAAATCTCCACTTTACGGGGTTTTATGTAAATATTTTTATTTCATTTGTAAGGGTTTCACGAAGGCGTTGCAATTGTATTTTCAGTCAGTGTATATTCTGTTGTTTCAATGAAAAGAGAAAATATGTTTACAAGTGAATATTTTAAAGAAGGTTTGATGAATCAAAGAAAAATGCTATGAAGACGTTGATGGCATTTTTTTTTTCATCCAGCCTGTCTGCTATAATATGTTGCCAAATATGTGGGTGAAAATGTCTGTTCCTTAAGAGATGGCATATAAAAAATTATTTTTACAATAAATAAGTAACATTTAACATCTCCACCTCCATCTTCTCTCTCTCTCTCTCTCTCTCTATATATATATATATATATATATTATATATATATATATATATATATATATATATATATATATATGTCATAGACCGAGTACTTTCTGCCCTATCGTGGGCCATCTTCAAGGTATTTTTAACCGTACTACAATGGGATATTCCATTTACCATTTATATAGTTTGTGTTTATTATTGTTGTTGTTGTTATTATTAGTTTTATTATTATTATTGTCATTATTATTATTATTTTTGCTATTATAATTTTATAGTAATTATAGGCATTTTAGAATGTCGGTGCTATTATCAAAGTTTATTTTGTTTAGTTTTGGATTTTTGTGTCTAATATGCAGTGCTTCTAAGATTTTTAATCGTTGTTTACATGATTGTGTTTCTATAATGGTAGTGTTATCATTAAGTATTTTCCGGAATTTATTGTTGGGACAAGAGTGTGATTTTAGGTGTTGGGCTATTGAGCTATTGTCTGTAAGGTGCATTGTAAGTCTTCTAGAAAGGGTAGTTGTGGTTACAAAAACAAAGGACAAGACTTGCAGACATAAAATGGCTGCATTATTTAACAATATATGCCTACAAGAAAAAATGCTGCCTAAATACACACACACACACACACACACACACACACACACACACACACATATATATATATATATATATATATATATATATATATAATGATATAATAAATATATAAAGGTTCTACATATCTATTTCTTAGGTGACAAGGGAGTATTCACAACCATATTGGTTTCATCCGATGCAATCATCAGGTGAAGATGTTTCAACAAAAGCTGAAACAGTGACCATCCCACACACTATATATATATATATATATATATGGTGGGGTGTATGTGTATGTATATTTATATGTGCGTATGTGTATGTATATGTATATGTGCGTATATATGGGTCTATTTGTGTACACACACACACACACACACACACACACACACACACACACACATATATATATATATATATATATATATATATATTAGAGGTGTGTGGTGTAATGGTTATAGTCGGAAGAAAAGGACTCGTCGCCCCCAGTTTAAATCCTGGGTGGGGCTGCAGCACTTCACATAGCGCTAATACTCTTGGGAAAGGTATGCATCCATTTACTCTCCCTCCAGCTATTTGTAAATAGAAATAGGAAAACTTTGATTACTGTTAAACTCCGCTTAAGAAATTGCAGAGGGGTTAGTAAATATATATATATATATATATATATATATATATATATATATATATTTACCAACCCGTATGTGTGTGTATATATATATGTATATGTGTGTGTATCAGTGTTTATGTGTGTATATATATATATATATGTCTGTCTCTATATATATATGTATGTGTGTAGTAGTAGTAGTAGTAGTAGTAGTATAATTACCATAATAATAGTTCGTTGTTTAAAAAATTCAGACAATTTAAATGTGAACCAAGTGAGTATAAACTAATCCCCGCAAGAAATACAATCGTATAATTACCACAATAAGAGTTCGTTTAATTTTTATAACCAACGAAATATTGTTGAGAAAATTATACTATACTATTTCTTGTCGGGATACTCCCTTGGTTTACATATATATATATATATATATATATATATATATATATATTTATTTGTGTGTGTGTATGTGTGTATGTATAAACGTACACATATATGTGTACGCACACATTTTCAATATGGAATTTCAATTTGCAGTCATCGAAAATAAAAAATAAAATTAAATGACCTATTTTGTTTTCAGACTTTTGTATCCAAAAATCTTTCCTGCAAATAGAACCTGAGTGATACTATATGTGTAAAACAATTAGTGTGGAACTCAGTGTATGACGTAAGCAGTGGGTTGACGTGTGATGCATACGTGGATAGAGTGTATGGAAATTGAAAGATTTTAGAAATGAAAAAAAAAAGGAAACGTGGAAGGGATACATGTGAATAACTGACCTTGGATTCTGATTGGACAGAACAAGACGAGAACGAGTGAGAGTGAAAGAGGGAGTGAGAAAGTCTTGACTAAATACTTGAAAGAGACGCACAGAGAGAGTTTAGAGAGGACAGACGCAAGATGAGGTCTGTCCTACGAGGCCATTTCTCGATAGATAACTTGAGACTGGAAAATAAACATCTCTGAAAAACAATATCAAGTTTTGTGTTCGTTAATTAAGACAAGACATCCCAAGATGCAAGTGGTCCAATGTATAAATATAATGAATTAATATCTCCTTAAACTAGGTACAGCTAGTTTACATATATCGGAATTTGATGCCTATGTTACATAAGAAACTACCATGACCATATATTTTGTTGTGTGTGCGTGGGAGGGTAATACATTAGAATACTTACCTTCGGCTAGAAACCACAAGGTTCCTAGTTCGATACCGGTCCCCGCCAACTCAGCGATGAGTAGCACAGGGATCTGTGCGGTAAAGTAAGGAGCTGATGGTAGGTGTGGCGCTCCACCTCAGATGCTAAAAAAACAATCTCCTTGGTCTAGCGCTATTGAAAAGGGGATATACTCCCTCGCTGACTGGCTGATACCGACTTTAGGCCGCCCCGTCGACTTTTTCTTTTACTCTTCGAAACCTGCGTCCAGTGGCTTTGGATATTGGGCCGGTAAGATATATAATACTAGCATGAACCCCATGGAGCCATCACCCTAGGCAACACCTGTCCCTAGTCTAAAAGGGTCGGGGCTAGATTTATTGCACGATGCCTGAGGCGTCTCAAAATGGGAATGCCAAGGTGATACACTCAATTTTTACACTGGTCACTGCATGAGCTTCGGTTTGTACGTGGCTTCCTACAACAATCAAACTTTATGTTCATCTAATATAGTGGGGGGGTCAGGTTTTGCATTCCCGGCTTCTGAACCGTCGAATGAGGTAAAATAAATCGACACTTCCCAGGGTCCGTCACCGAGGTAGAACCTGCCTCCTTACTTAAAAGGTACTTATTGCCCGATTCCTGAAGCAGCCTAAAAGAGGAAGCCGTTGAGACTACGCATTTTTACATTGGCCATCATATGAGTTTCGGTTTGTGTGAGGCACCCTAAGTTAAAAAAGATCTTGTGTTAATTCAGTGGAGAACAGGAAAATGTTACATGAGATTACCTTAGTTGGCGTGTGAACTTTTCAGCTGACTCTCATACAATTTTTTTTTTCTGTTAAATGATTTTAGCTGAAAAGGATATTTCTATTGTATCCCCCGTCCGCTTACTACTCTTCTGGGCCGTAGAATATGCTGACTATACCTCTGGAGATGGGTAAGAATCCATCAGTCGAGCCACCGGTTGGCCGTGAGTGGCGACCAATGTTGCTTAAGGACGGAATTCTGGTGGTTAAGCAGTCCATGAGATGAAACAGTCCACCTTGGTCCTTACTTGGTCCTTACTCGAGTGGTCAAAGAGATTACTTCGCCAATCAATCGGCTGGTCTCATCAAACTCTAGAACCTATATGTTTGTCCTGACCGCAGTTCTCTTATGTCAAACCCCAACTCTTTTTATCATATATGTACTAGAAGGCGGTGACTGAGGGTCTTAATGTCCTCGGTATGACGGTAAACTCTATCTGGTGGTAAAGTTCCAATTCTAGAGATCTGGGGAATATGGAGTACCCTTTCATAACCGTTACTCCCAGCTCCACTGTGACCCGGAGTGATAGTACCTTTTAGGGTCCCATCTATGGGTTAAATAAAAAAGATGAATTTAAAAGAATTGAATACCCAACAAGAATGAATAAAACAAAATGTCTTCGGCATAAAATAACCCAACAAGGGTCAACAAGGGTCAACTATCCCACCAATTAAGATTACTCATCTGAACAAGAATTCTGGTTTTTTCTCTCCCCACCCACCCATTTTTTCAAAATAGTTTTGACTGACGAGAAGAAGTCCCTTGGTTTGAATTCAGGATTTTCCTTCTCCTAAAACCGGTTACCCTACCAAGGTTAAAAGAACAGTCTACCTTATCATTTACCCATAACTGGGGGGGGGGGGATAATAATTGGTTTCGTACGTTTCCCAAGGGTATTAGCGCTATATAAAATGCAAATAGCTGCGTCCAGGATCCGAACTCGTTTCGCAGTGTCCATTTCCTTCGACGGTAACTATAACACCCCGCGCCTTTATTTTGAGAAGCAAACAAGAACTGAAGGTTCTCATATGTTTTCAACGCTGATCTTCACTCAGGGTTGCCAACCTTAAAAATATAATCAATGTGATTATTTTGTAGACCGACAAAAACACAAACAAAACATCCGAGGTTTGGGTTGGTTGATTGGTTGGTTGGTTTTTACGGCATGTCAACCCTTTTTGGGTTATTTATGGCTATCCTCCAACACACACACACACACACACACACATATATATATATATATATATATATATATATATATATACTATAGTGTGAGATGGTCACTGTTTCAGCTTTTGCTGGAATGGCATACCAAAGGCAGTATTATTGGTAGAGTGTTCAATATAAAATAGAGCTGTTATATAATATAATAAGATAAATATATAAAGGTTTTACATATCTATTTATTAGGTGACAAAGGAACATTCACGACCATATTGGTTTCATGCGATGCAATCATCAGGTGAAGATGTTTCAAATATTTTATTATATATATATATATATATATATATATATATATATATATACAAATCTCTCCAGCGATACTTGGTGGTGAGGTGAAGATGAGGTGACAATGATTGTTCATGCATTAACACAGATCAATTTATTTTAGATACTGTTGATTGGTTGGTTGGTTGGTTTTTACGGCATGTCAACACTTTTTTGGGTTATTTTATGCCGAAGACGTTTCGTTTTATTCATTCTTGATGGGTATTAAATTCCAGCTGATAGGTCTTGGGTGTTGGTAAATAAATGGATCGTTTTTGAGTTGATGTTGCTTTTTTTTTTTAAAGTCAATTCAAACCATGTGAATGTAAAAACACTTGTTTCAATTCATTTGTTCTGTTCTCACTTTTTTAAACTAAGATCAACGTCTTTGGTTTTCATTCTTATCTCCCTTAAAGGTCACCCTGCAAGTTATCATAACAAACCGAACTTAAAACCTTCTTTCTCGCTATATAGACGTAGACGTGGGTGTCTGTGTGTGTGTGTGGGGGGGGCGTATGTGTGTGTGTGTGTGTGTGTGTGTGTGTTTTGAGTATGTGTGTGTGCGTGTGTGTGTGTGTTTGCGTGTTTGTGTGTGTGTGTGTGTGTGCGTGTGTGTGTGTGTCAGTGTGTGTCTGTGTTTTTATTTGCGTACGTGTGTGTTTTTTGCATGTGTGTGTGTGTGTGTGTGTTTTGCGTGTGCGTGTGTGTGTGTGTCTGTGTGTGTGTGCGTTTGTGCGTGTGTTTTGTGTGTATGTGTGTTTGGGGTTTTTTTTGCACGCGCGCGTGCATGTGTGTGTGTGTGTGTGTGTGCGTGCGTGCGTGCGTGTGTGTGTGTGTGTGTGTTTTCGCGCGTGCATATGCGTAGTTTAAAAAACAACGAAACTACAACTTGTATTTAAGTTATTTCAATTTCTTTGAAAGTGAATAGAAAAAAAGATGTCATTACAGAGAAGGTAATCTATATTAAAATTTTGATTGAATAACTTTGATTTTTCAGACTGTTGTCCTCATCTTTATTGTGGTAGTTATTAACACTAGGTTTTAGTTAATAGTTGATAACTACCACAGTAAAGATGAGGACAACAATCTGAAAAATCAAAAGTATTCATATCAAGCCACACATCTAAAAAGTACAGACAAAAAGATCTGCTTGCGTTTTGTCCATTCGTTCGCACTTTACACTCATACATATATACTCCCCGCAGCCAAGTGGGATATTCTTCTATTCCAATCTCAACCAAGGGAGAAATTCTTCTTCATCTCCTCCCTGTAGCCAAGTGAGATATTCTTCCCTCTCCTCCAGAACTAAGTGAGATGTTCTTCTACATCTCCTCCTCGCAGCCAAGTGAGATATTCTTCCACTCTCCCCCTCAACCAAGTGAGATATTCTTCTGCACCCCACCCCTCGTAGCGGGATATTCTTCTACTGTCTCCCCTCTATCAATTGGGATATTATTCTACACAAATGTTGCTGCTTCAGATCAGACACTGTGTTTTATGTACAATTGTTTTTGTATTTCGAAATTCAAGCAAAAAATTATTTACTCTATGCATTTCTTTTCAGAATATTTGGCCTAGCCCATGTCATCACAAGAAAGAGGCTTGCAAGTTGTTCGTGAAAGATTCACAGGCAAAATGAAGGATTCAAAATGAAGGATTCTTTTTTCTTTCTTTCTTTTTTCCTATCCTTTGTTTTCACACAAATCGATGGATATTGTCGTAGAATCAGATTCTTCTTTACTAGAGACGATGGCGTAGTGTAAAAAAAACGTGGAATCACCTAACCTGGGTGGGTTGATATGCATGATCTGTTGCCAAAGCAGCAGGTTTCCCCTCCCCACACTTCCGTTGTTTTCAAAAGGGAAGGCAAAAAGAATCAATGCCTTTTTGCAACGATAGTTGCTGGATAGCGCTGAAGTTCAGCATTATACCACCTTCGGGACTCCTGTTTCGGATTTGATTTCGGGGTTTACTCCCCTAGCTTTAACTTGGAATGAAGTACAACTGCAAGGCAGTGGAGGTTATATGATAGACTTTTATTTGTCTAGATGGATTGCCGTCCAACGCTAAGGATACTCATCTACCCCATTTGGAGGTTTATGTGAGTAGTAAGTACCCCAATCCTACTATTATCGATGTGAATGGCCATTGGCTCTCCTTGGAGCTCATCCACCTTTGACAGGTTTTTATTGATGATGGGTGTCTACACACCCACCTCACTAGAAAAGCCAAGACGTGCCTGATGGGGGAGCCAGTTTTGTCGCCGACAACCCGACCATGGAAAAGGTAGTACTTGTTTACATGGTACTAGTAGCAGGTAAGAAAGAACACCTGTCTTGTCCTGACTTGACACAATCAGATGCTTCTACTTATATATTTACTCCCACCCCGAATAGTAACAGTGTGTGACATCATTGAGGCCTATTTTGTATGTCATCCCATTATCTTATTGAATCGTTCAAAACTTTGTAAACTTTTTAAAAAATAGATTAATATATAGATTTACCCAGTCCTTCCGCACGAGTAAGATGCAACAGAAAGTCAATTTTCAAGCGGAGTTTAACAATTTTAAGTTCCAACCATTTTTATCATACATGTTCTAGAAGGCGGTGGCTAAGGGTCTTAATGCCTTAGGTATGACTTTAAACTCTAATGGGGAAGTTCCGATTCTAGAACTCTGGGAAATATGGCGTACCCCTTCTTCATCATTACTCTCAGGTCTACTCTGACCCGGAGTGGTTGTACTTGTTAGGGTCCAATCAGTGGGTTAAATAGGGAAAATGAGTTTTAAAAGATGTCCTCAAGGAAGTAATAAAATAAAACATCTTCGGCATAAAATAAGCCAACAAGGTTTGACATGCCGTAAAATCCAAGAAACTGATATAGATAGATATGAACAGATAGATATGCGCAATAGGATATATATATATATATATATATATATATATATATATAGAGAGAGAGAGAGAGAGAGAGAGAGAGAGAGAGAGTCAGACAGACAGACAGACAGACAGAGAGGGAGAGAGATAGGGGGAGATAGACTGATATAGATCAATATAAACAGACTAACACACACACATATACACATAGATAGATAGATAGATAGATAGATAGATAGATAGATAGATAGGTAGGTAGGTAGGAACAACAAGATAGATAGATATATAGATAGATGGGAACACACAAGATAGATAGATAGATAGATAGATAGATAGATAGATAGATAGATAGATAGATAGGAACATACAAAATAGATAGATAGATAGATAGATAGATAGATAGAAACAGACTGAGAAAGAACTGAGATAGGATTTAGAAGATAGGATTAGATAGATAGGAACACACAAGATAGATAGATAGATAGATAGATAGGAACATACAAAATAGATAGATAGATAGAAGACTGAGAAGAAAGAAGAAAGAAAGAAAGAAAGAAAGAAAGAAAGAAACTGAGATAGGTTTAGTTTCTGTTCCTTGACAACGACTGATGTTAACAGATGTTGCTATGTGTCTTTCTTCATCTCACCCCCCATCCCCCCCCCACCTGGTATTTGTTGCTCTGTGAAGTTTCCTTTCAATTCTGATTAAATTCATCGATAGAAAGAAAGAAAATTATTTGCAATCCTCACAAATACCTAAACGTAATAATTCAAAGCAGCTGTTGCAAAAGGTTAGTGAGTTCAATTCTCAACGGTTGCTCCACCTTTTTTTTCTGCTCTGAACTTTCACCGAAATAGACAAAACTCGCTAAATAAATTCATTAATACAAAGGGTGCTCCAAAACTAAAGCCATCCAACAATTACCACGAAAACTACAGCAAATACAACGCGCGCTTAACGTAACGGTTATCGTCGTAGGAAATTCAATTCACAACCCGACAACAAATTTTGAATAAAGCAGTTTGGTTTCGCTTACCGCTAGTTCCCTGGGAAAGGCATGAACCCAACTCTTCTGTGAATACCTTCACATGAAAACAAGAGTGTAAGTCGACCAGCAAAAACCAGCCTGTGCGGATTCTAGATGCCGCGTAGAGAATTGCCAGTGGAGATGGGCGATAGGGATGGTTGGCGTGAAAGAGTCAAGGAATCCGTGCTGAAAGAGCGAAGTGATGATGATGATGATGATGATTGCCGAATCAAGTCATTTTGATATCAGGCTAGTTGCAGTGCCTGCTTTTAATTAAATGGTCACCCATCTAAGCATTAAACAGGCTAATTGCTGCTTAACTTCGGTGATCTAGCAAGAATCAATGATTTCAATATGACTTGACTTAGCCAATAGATCTTGAGAGAAAGATGATATTAAGTACCTGCTGTTGCTTAAATGGTCACCCATCTAAGTATTGAACATGCTCATCGCTGCTTAACTTTAGTGTTCTAGCGAGAGTCAGGAGGGGGGGAGACCACAGAGGAAAGATGAAAGAAAGCAAAGATTTTAAGACCCCCCAAGAATTGGGAAAAAAAATGGAATTGGTGATTTTATTCATGGAACCACGCCAAAACATACTAGAATCTAGATTAAACAAATTTGCAGAACTAAGACCGTTTACAGGAATGGCAGGGTGGTGAAGTGCATGAATATTGAGAAGATTTAAAAAGACTTGCTGTCACTTAATCTCTAGTGATTTACCACCACACACACTTATAGGATCAACTTGGCGTGAATGTGTGTATGGATTGAATATACGGCCACTGATATGAATAATAGCAAAGGTCCGCGATCGCATAATGAAGATTGAATGGTGAAACTGTCGGGAAGAGGCAGTTTGGCCATCCAATATGAAGTGCAAAAGATTTAGAAGCTGTTCCAAAAAAAGGCGCGTAGGTGGACATGCCGCCGGATGTTGGCTGGCCTTGCCGAATTTTTGAGTGGCAGGAAGTTTGGCCCAACATTGAAATTAGAGACGCAAAATCGGGACAAAATAAATGCCGTTAATTTTATTAATAGGGATTGAACTATTAGTAAGGGGAGGAGGAGGAAGAGGAGAGGTTAAGATTATGTTTGTCGAAGTAATCAAAACGGTGGTAGTAGTAGTAGTAGTAATAATAGAAGGAGGAGGAGGAGGGGGATAGGAGGAAGGGTAGGATAGGAGAAAATATGGTAGAATGAGATGACAAAATAGAAGAGAGAGAAGAAAAAGAAAATTATGATGAAAGAGACAAAAAGAAAGCATTTTAGAAAGAAGAAGAAGAAGAAGAAGAAGAAGAAGAAGAAGAAGAAGAACAACAACAACAACAACAACAACAACAACAACCAAGTAGTAGAGAGTATTTTTAAACGAATATAATTATTTCTTTCATCGAATATTATATATTAGGTTTATATTAAAAGAAACCGTTGATGACTTCGCTGGTGGCATCATCGGCCGAACTCTGACGTACAACGTCGGCCTCACGTAGCAGAGAATCCTGTTATCCCGCTGTTTGCTTGCGTGCGTGCCGGTGATTCGTGCCTGTCGCTAACAGCACTCCTCATGGCCACGGGCGTGGTCAGTTTCAACAGTCATCAAGGTCTGGTGATATACCGATCTCCAACCCGGCACTCAGCTGCACGTATCTCCAGTTCTTTAGAAGGAATACTACTCTTATGCAGAAGATCTCTGAACCCCTTTTGTTACCGCCTTGTGAACAACGACCGGTCAACAGATCGCCATTTAGCATCTGACGAAGGAGACAAGACGCTGGTGTCAAAATGAAAGTACAGATGGTAATAATATTTTTCAAAAGATCTAACTCGTGTTGACAGGTTCAAATTCTAGGTTTATTTTATCAACGATATATATATATATATATATATATATATATATATATATAATCCAGAAATCCAATGAAAACGCGTATTTCGGCCTAAAACAGGGCGAGGAGCCGAAGACTAATGCCGTGACGTAATATCATTTTTTATTTATCTATTTTTTTACTTTTTTATTCTTTAATTTTCTTTAAGTTGTGCATGACTTTCACGATCAAAGTCATGCCACATTTCGAACGATTACCATGATCGTATTTCGGATGAGTTACGTCACACAATTTCGAAAGAAAATTAAAGGCTAAAAAACGCCAAATCCGTTCACTTCATTTAATTACGTTTTTGCCCTCATCATACAACATTTCATTTTTTTTTTCTTCTCCAGACCGTCTCATACTTTGAAAAATGGTGAAGGTTCACTCGAAATATCAGAATTGATCAAACCAGGAACAGAACAACAATTGAATATAGAAATTCTGATTTTTGTTCTGTTTTTCTTGTTTTTGTTCTTGTTTTCCAATGCTTCAAAAGACCAAACAAACAACGTTCACAAGAACACAACATACATAATTATATATATATATATATATATATATATATATATATATATATATATATATATATATATATTAACTTTAGGGGCCATTATTTGGAATATTAATGTAAGGGCCTAATTTATATTAGAGGGTTAAAGGCTTTGGTTATTCTATTTTGGGTGTATATATCTAAGTTTAGATAAAGTAAAAGTACAGATATAATTTAGTTTATCTAATCCCAGGATAGAATAAGGAAATTACTGTAAGAGTCTATTTTATAGTCGAGAGTTCAAATCCTTTATAAATCTTTTTAATAGAAAACTACTTAATAAATACAATGAACTGATAGTCATGTGCAGACATAGAGGTAAATTCGATGTGTAACCTTATTCAATCCTCTGCTTAGATAGACTATATCAACTCTTTACTTTAACTTTCGTTATATACGTCCACTATATTAAAAAAATCAAAAATGATTGTCAGAAAGAAAAAAAGTGATAAAGAAACCAATTGTAGGAAAGAAAGAAAGAAAGAAAGAAGTAAAGTGTGAGAAAGAAAGAAAGTGCAAGAAGGAAATAAATAAATAAATAAAGAAAGAAAGAAAGAAAGAAAGAAAGTGCAAGAAGGAAATAAAGAGGGAAACATAACGAAAGAAAGAAAGAAAGAAAGAAAGAAAGAAAGAAAGAAAAGAAAGAAAGAAAGAAATTGTGAGAAGGAAATAAAGAGTGAAAAATAACGAAAGAAAGAAAGAAAGAAAGAAAGAAAGAAAGTGCAAGAAGGAAATAAAGAGTGAAAAATAACGAAAGAAAGAAAAAAAGAAAGAAAGAAAGAAATTGTGAGAAGGAAAGAACGTGTGAATAAGAAAGAAAGAAAGTTTGGAAAGAAGGAAAGAGTGAGAAAGAGATAAAGAGTGAAAAAAAGAAAGAGTGTGGGGAAAAAAAAGTTTGCGCAAGAAATAAACCCGACGAACGAAAAGAAGAAACTGTGAGATAGAAAGAAAGTGTGAAAAAGAAATAGAGTAGAAAATGAAAAGAAAATGTAAAAAAGAAAGAACGTTTAAAAAAGAAATCCAACGAATGAAATAAAGAAAGACAGTGTGAGAAAGATAGGAAACGTGAAAAAGAAAGAAAGTGTGAGAACAAAAGAAAGAAAGAAAGAAAGAAAGTGTGAGAAAGCAAGTTTGAAAAAGAAAGAAAGAGAGAAAAAAGAAAGACATTTATAGATTTCAAAATTAAAAGCAGACGACTTTGAAAGAAAAAAAGAATTCTATAACTCAGAGAGAAACTTTTTGGTTATTTCCTATAAGTCTAACATAAAAAAGGGGAACCATTCTTGACTGATAAATTATTTATTTATTTATTGATCTACTAGGAAAAAGGAAGACAGGGTTAGGGTTAGGGTTTAGGGTTAGAGTTTAGTGTTAGTTTAATAGGAAAATAAATAAATAATTTATCAGTCAAGAGTGGTTCCCCTTTGTTTATGTTAGACTTATAGGAAATAACCAACTTCTTTTATATATATATATATATAGCAAGCGATATGACCATATCCCCGAGACTGATTTCTTTTTTTTTTTTTTAACTAATACGAAGAGAAACTAAGGCGGGAAAACTAACATCATTCGCTTTGCATCTGTTCGTTTCTGGTGTGAGACGAGAGAACGTAATGGCGGTCAGGAGAGGAAAGTGGTTTTTGGACACAGGTCGTTTTTCTTTCTGAGCCACTGACATCGATCTTTTAAAATGAGAAAAGGATGTTTTCAGCCGGTTTAGAATTTATTGTTATGGTTAACGAGCACTGAACAATTCTTTTGTATTCTGTCAGTGAAGTAGAAAGAAATCTTAATTGTTTTCACCGTTTATTGACATCTGTGACGAGGTCAAGCACGAATGAAATCAGTGCAAAAAGGCGAACAATTAATTATTGAACGAATAAACAAAATCGATAGTTTTTTTCGAAGAAACAAAGAAACAAAGAAAGAAGGTAAAAAGAAAGAAACAAAGAAATACAGTAACAAAGAAAGTAACAAGGTAAAAAGAAAGAAACAAAGAAATTAGGAAGGTAGAATAAAGAAAGAAAGAAAGAGAAGAGAAGAGAAGAGAAGAGAGCAAAGAATGAAAAAAAGAACCAAAGAAAGAAAGAAAAAAAGGCAGTAAGAAAGAAAGAAAGAAAGAAGAGGAAAAAGAAAGAAAGAAAGAAAGAAAGAAAGAAAGAAAGAAAGAAATAAAGACAATGAGAAAGAAAGTAAGGAGGCAAAAAGAAAGAAAGAAAGAAAGAAAGAAAGAAAGAAAGAAAGAAAGAACCAAAGAAAGAAATTAAGAAGGTAGAAAGAAAGACAGAAAGAAAGAGAAGTAACGAACGAAAGAAAGAACCAAAGAAAGACAGTGAGAAGAAAGAAATTAAGAAGACAAAAAGAAAGAAAGAAAGAAAGAAAAAGAAAGAACGAGAAAAGAAGAGAAGCAACGACCGAAAGAAAGAACCAAAGAAAATAAATATCCATCACGACTTTCTTTTACGTATAAATAGTTATTATTTACTTTAACATAAGGCCATGAGGAAGATCGAACTTACAACTTTATACCTTACTATGGTGCAATGGTTAACAAGTGGATCGATCATTACTCTGTGTTGAAGTCAATGCTCATTTGGTGCTCACTGCTTGCGACCTTGTGCGATATCAAAGCTAAAATAAAGCTAGCTGACAACTTGACGAATTCCAGTCGCACTGGATGCTCTATAACCCGGGCATTGTGCCCAAAGGTCCGATTTAGCTCAGTTGGTTGAGCTTCCGGCTAGGAAACACAAGGTTCCTAGTTCGATACCGGCCATCCCCAATTCAGCGTATAAGTAGCACAGGGATCTGTGCGGTAAAGTGAGGAGCTAATGGTTGATGTGGCGCTCCGTCTCAGACGCAAAAAACAATCTCCTTGGTCTAAAGCCAGTGAAAAGAGGATAGACTCCTTCGCTGTCTGACTGATACCGACTTTAGGCCACACCGATGACGTTACTTTTACTAATACTATGCTTAATATCTCATCGATAGAAAGCGATGTTAATACATGTCCAGGGAAGGCGTTGGTCTGCTATAAACAGATTATCAGTTATATGGATTTGGATTTTTTTTAGTCCAGTTGGACACATCATGCAACGGATATAAGGGTTGAGTTTATACAGTTCTAAGTGACAATCATCTCTAGGCTACAGGTTCAATCCTGGCCAAGGGTGGTAATAACAAGAATACTTAAAATAGCTTAACACTTGTGTTGCATGATTTATGTGGTAGCATAGATTATTGACAAACACGTGTAGAATAAGGGGTCATTGGCCTTCAAATCAGAGTGTAGGCGGGTAGAATTCTCGCACGTCACGTGATTTGACTAGTTAGGAAATCAGTTTCAACCTAAATGGGTCACAGAGCAGACGTGCGACTGTGAGGTTGACTCTCCGCGCGTAAGGATGGGCAATGCAAAAATAAATCTTTGATCAAGGAAATATGTCTTATAGTTACTTAATTTCATGCCCTTAAAAAAGAAGCCCTTAGTTCGAGACAGCAACCAGACAAGAACTGAGTAAGAAAACAAGAAGAGACTAGACAACGACCGGCCAAAGAAGTAAAGATAAAACATGGCGACTAGATGAAGCAGTAAAAGAATGAAGTAACAGACAAGTAAGTCACACACAGCTCTGTCTGTCTGTCTGTCTGTCTGTCTGTCTGTCTCTCTCTCTCTCTCTCTCTCTCTCTCTCCTCTCAAACACACACTCACGCACACATCATCTCTCGTTATATACCCGCAATGAGTATATAACGCTTGTACCCGGTCATAGTTAACAGAATGAGAACTGTCTACCACCCGTGGATGGAATAAAGGGTTCGGGTTGAGACGGCTCCCTATTATGACATGAAGGCATAAAGAAAACCGGAGGGCACATCTGACGAAACATTATGTATATAACAATAAGGATGAGGACAACAGCCCGAAAAATCCATATAATACTAATTATCAAGCGTCATCTTAAAAATTCAGACAATTGACTTTGCGTTGCGCCCTCCTTGTAAGTAAATACACACTTGACATTTAAGCTAAACCTGTAGGTGCAGTTAGAAGAATTTATTTCCTTCTGGGTAATGTTCTGTTGATGAGTCTCACCAACCTGGCATTGAGGATTGAATCTGATAGCATGCGCTTCCAATACAATAGCTGATGCCAATAACGAGAGATACCCTAGCGGGAGTGCCAGTGAGTAAAAACTGACTAATAAACCATGTCAGAGGGTGGGATGGTAAGTATGTTGATAGTTTAAAGAATTCAGTTGAGAGGTGAGGAATGATCCCTAAGAGGATTGAAGACAAAATGGCGTCGGAAGTTGAAAGTTGTTTAAAATATCGTTTGAGTTTTTTGCTCAGTTGAGAAAGGGCTATTTTTAAAAGAGGTGGGAGAAAGGAAAAAATAGTGTTACAATATTTTTTGCCATCGTGTAGGCCATAAGCCAGAGAGCTTGTCCAGTGGAATTGGATCGTTGGTAAAGAGTCCTCTGATAATGAATCCTTTGGTTCTTCTTGTAAAGAGTCCTCAGTTCCTTCGTCAACGGTTGTAAGTTCTCTCAATGATTGCAAGTGATCTGTGGCAAGTATCAGTGTTTAAGTAGTGAATCAGCCACGCATATATGGTTGTTGATTGGCCGGAGGAGTAAACACGTGACCTTGGCTAGTCTATAAATCCAGGTGGGGAATTAGAGCACACCTTATATCACAAATATTCCAACAAATAGAGAAGCTAAATAAAGCTCATAACTCGGAAAACTTATAAATTGAAACACTCGTAAGTCAAAGTACCAACGTCCTGATGAGATCAGGGATCAAAACCGTGATAGACCCATAATTTTTCCACAACTATCCGTAGGGACAACTATCCGTAGATTACAGGTTCAATTCTGACCATGAGCTATAATAACACAGAATACTTAACATAGCTTAACACTTGTACCCGGTCAGGGTTAGCGGAATGAGGGCTGTCTGTCGTGGTGGATTGAATTAAGGGTTCGGTTCGAAGTTCCATGAAGGCTCCTGAGTTAGACAAGAAGGTTCCCAATTTCGACGAGAAGGTTCCCGAATTCGAAGAAAAGGTTCATAAGTTCGACAAGAAACACTCGAAAAGGACCGGAGGGCATATCGGCCGAAACGTCGTGTATATAACAATAAAGATGAGGAGAACAGTCCGAAAAATCCAAACCATACAAAGAATGATTAAAACAAAAACCTAGTTGGCATGAAATAACCCAAGGGTTGACATACCGTACATGAAAATCATACATGAAATCCAACCAACCAACCTAATAAGATTAAAATCACTAAATAGAATTAGAGTAAATTTCGAATTGAACCAATTAGTGAACGAATCAATCGATAATTATCTTATCTGTCCCGAGTCGGGATGAGAAATGCTACTGATTCTTTCTTGTGTGAAAAATCATGTTGATTTTGGTGAACCGCATATTGACACAAACACGTGGGAGGTAGATGCAAAAAATAGTGCGACCTGGCGCCTCAACGTTAAGCAAGGCACGGAGAGGGGTGAGACAGAGAGGAGAGTATCCCCGACAGAAAAGAGAGACAGAAAGAGAGAGAAAAGCCAGCGGGCCCAGAAAGCATCACAGTTTGTGTGCATTTAGTGCACCAAAGACTGTCACTCGAGAGTTGGCCTGCGGGTCATTTGCGCAGATGCAGATAAAAATGTATTTTTTATATTTTTTTTTACACTACGCCATCGTCCTTAGTGGACGAAAAGGAAAGGTGAACTGCAATGAAGAAGTGTACTGGGTTTACCCACGATTCAATCTAAGGATTTGGAATCCATTCGGGTTTTACACTTCCGGTTCGCGATCTTATTCATTTATTGGTTTATTTTGTTAATCCCATTTTAAAACGGCAACGGGCGAAAATGGATCATCCCGCACAACAGGCGGCTCAGAGTAGAAGGACTAGACCAGTGGTTCTCAACCGGGGTCCATATGGACCCCCGGAGACGATATAACATTTTTGGGACCCAGGCAATCAAAATATAGTTAACTATAAAAATACAATGGTATTTTTAAACATGGAATGGCTATGTGAGGGTCCACAATAGAGTAAAATAGGATTAAAAGGGACCCATAGGTAAAAAAAAAAGATAGACAGAGACAGATTTGAACATACTTAGATAGATAGATAGATAGATAGATAGGGAATAAAATGAGGAAATCGATTCGACAGTATATGGAGGAATGTATACAAACACGGGATGTTACAATGGATGAAAGTTTATAAATGGTCGAAGTGTCGATGTTCGAACATTTCGGTTTACAAATAAACCTTCTTCAGGACAATATGAAACAAGTAAAGAAAAAAGTTGTTTGTTATTAAAAAGATGATGGATGTTTTAAACATAAATAAAAACATCCATCATCTTTTTGATAACAAACAACTTTTTCCTTTATTTATTTCATATTGTCCCGAAGAAGGTTTCTTTGTAAACCGAAATGTTCGAACATTCGTTAAATTTGATGGAAAGTTTATTAATGGTCGTAGTGATCATTAATAAACTTCCATCAAATTTAACGTGTTAATATACATTTCTCTACATAGATTGATAGATATGCACAGACGGAGATAGATATGAACAAACTGATTCTCCTCTTGTATGTTTTTCACTCCAGCTTTAACTGGGGGTCTTTCACTGGAGGCTGGGGATATCAAGTCTCCTCAGGTCTGAGGAATTCTTCTGAGTATTCTAACAGATTTTAACAACGGTGTGGTCTGTTTGGTTGGGATTCTTTCTCTGATTTTCAATTCCCCCAGTTTCTTTTTTTCTAAAACCTCTGGAAACCATCCAAGGGCACCAACTACAATTGGTATTTTCCGTCACGTTCATGTTCCTTAGATTTTTTTTAGCTCTCTGGCAAAATCCAGGTGTCTGCCTAGCTTTCCAGCTTTTTTTACCCCCCAACTTTTATTTCCCAACACCCGCCTACGATTCGCAAGGTCCTGGTTTGATACCGGTTCCCAAAAACTCAGCGCATGAGTAGCACAGATTGGGTAATATGGTCTGTGCGGTGAAGTGAGTGGTTGACAATATATGTTGCGCTCTACCCCAGTAAAAACAATTTCCCTTGTCTAGCGCTAGGAAAAGAGGATAGACTGCCTCGCTGTTTGGCTGATACCGACAATAGGCCACTCCACGAATTTTACTTATATATATATGAGAGTACGTAAATAAACACTGTGTTTATTTGATATGGCTTTTAGCCGACAATATATATATATATATATATATATATATATTATATATATATATATATATATTCAAATCCGTCAAGTCACCTACTTTTCACAAACATATATATTATTATATAATATATATATATATATATATATATATATATATATATATATATAGATAGATAGATAGATAGATAGATAGATTAGATAGATTTTTTTTACTACTTGTTGAATTGTTCGAAATTTAACATGAAATCTCTGTTTCATCTGAACAAAACTGCCCCCCCCTCTGCCCACCAATAGATTTATTTTTCCTTCCTCAACCAATTTCCTCGAAAATGTTCTTTCTTTCCTTTGTCCTTCCCCCCCTCTCTCTCTCTCTCTCTCTCTCTCTCTCTCTCTCTCTCTCTCTCTCTCTCTCTCTCTCTCTCTTTCTTTCTTTCTCTCTCTCTCTCTCTCTCATTGTCCTTTTTATCTCTCTCCTTTCTCGTCTTTCACTGCCAAAATAAGTGGAATCTTCATCAGTTCTCGCTTACATCTTCGTCGCGTCACCCCCTCCCCCCCCACACAAGCAACAGTTTATTCTTCTTTCCCCAACCCCCAACCCCATCACCCAGTAAAGACACGATCGAAAATGGACAGTACTGTTATCCGTAGTCTCAGGTTGCCAGTGAAAGAATAAGGGCGCTTATCTGCCCTTGTAAATAGGAACTCTTCAGCCTAATTAGTCCCAGAGGTCGGTAAGTTAATTCGGCTTTGCTCGTCTCTGTTTTGACTCCTCTGATTTTATCTGTAGTCGACGGGGGGTGGAGGGGGAGACGCGCGTTGCCTTGGATACAGTTACATGTAAAAACAACACTCCGAATACCTCCATAATGGCGATTTTATTTTCCGATAAATTTGTCGTCTGGCTCATTCATTTTATTTATTTATTCATTTGTTTGTTTGTTTTTGCTGTCGATCTTCTTAATTTGTTTATTTGTTTGTTTATTTTTCGTTCGTGATTCGTTTATTCATCGACATTTTTGTTTATTTATGTTTAGTGGACCTATTCAGCCGCAACCGTTTTCACTTACATTAAAGCGACAAGTCTGTACTAAGCGAGGCGTCCGTCTGTCTGTCTGTCACTGGTAACAGAAAGAAAGGTGTGTGTTCGAACACAGACACATTATTTTCGCCTTGCTAAGACAGTGTCAACAGTTGATTACTGACAGAGAACCATAGTGTGTCAGTCAAAGTAGCTATTTTCCCAGCCTATTTGACACGGGAGGATGTGGCATAAGGTCGCAAAAATGGAGCATCCAGCGCGGATTGAACTCGCTATAATAATAATAATAATAATAATAATAATAATAATAATAATGATAATGTTGGAATCCTTCCGTCTACTAAAGACGATGGCGTAGTGTCCACTTTTTTATCTGCAACTGTGTGAGTGGCTGAACAGACCAATTTTTGAATGGCAAATTTGGTGCAGTGATTGCAAACAAACAGTGATGCTTGCTGGAGTTGCTGGATTGTTGTTGTCTCTCCTTCCTTTTGGCACTCTTTTCTGTGGCGGCTTTTTTCCTCTCTTTTTCACTCTTTTTCGTTCCTTGTTTGACGAGGAGTCGCCAGGTCGCACGGTCTTCTGCACAAACCTCGCATGTGGTGGTGTTGATGTGGCATGTCTTCTTGTCCCTCTTGCAAAGCGCAGCCGTGGTCTCCCTACTGGTCGGGTGCCTTTTTACTAATCCGCCATACAGTAGGTCTTTGGGGGTGCGGCCTTTGTCCACCCTCCTGACGTGACTAAGCCAACGCAGGCGTCTCTCGCAGATGATGGCGGGCATGCTGTTCATGTTTGCTCGTTCCAGCACTTTTGTGTTGGGCACTTTGTCCTGCTAGCGTATGCGTAGAATGCGGCGTAGGCATCTGAGGTGGAAATTTTCCAGTTTCCTCTCGTGGCATGAGTATGTGATCCAGGCTTCGCTACAGTAGAGGAGAGTACTGAGAACGCACGCTCTGTAGACGCGCAGTTTGCTTCTCTTAGTAAGGCTGGCATTGTCCCAGACTCTATAATAATAATAATAATAATAATCTTATTATAATGGAGATTTTGTGTTTTTCTGTCTGTAACCGAAACTATATTCCTACTCAAGTCACAATTCTC
>CM042161.1:82040627-82050627 GCA_023376005.1 Doryteuthis pealeii | reverse complement strand
CCCCCCCCAACATATCACCCTTAATTAGATTCCAGCATTGCCGATTAGGCAAGAGAGGGATTGAAGCCAAAGACCCTCGTCAAAACCTTTAGCCTCACTCTGGGTGTTCACGAAGCAAGAAGAAAGATCCGGACCCCCCTACGCCATCTTTAAGCCATTCGGCGCTCCCAGGTTTAGCATCGTCTTCCATGTTACCATCCTGGTGGTGTGTGTTGATTCCATTTCTTTGATGTCTATATTACTAAATATTAAAGAGGATTGTCTTCGAGCGGAAAACTTTGGTTAATCCGGGTTTGATGGTCTAAGAAATTGGTGTTGGGTTCCATTACTCTTGTTCTTCAAAATTAAACTGATTCGCATCTTCCGGTATCGGAAGAACAAGAACCTGTTCTTTGAAGAACATGGGAGTTGGTTACGTGGCTGAAGAGAAAAGAGGAGGAAGAAGGGGAGTGCGAGAATGTAGAAAAAGATAGGGAAGGTGAAAATAGGGAGAGAGAGGGGAGGAGGTAGAAAATAAAAGAGAGGAGGGGAATTGGGGAAAAAAAGAAGAATGAGAGAAAGAATGAGAAAGGAAAAAGCGAAGAGAAAGGAAAGAAATGAAAGAAGCTAAAGGTGTGGAAGGGGAGTGTGAAGTAGAAGTTAAAGAGAGGGAGGGGAGATAAAAAAAAGGGAAGAGAGAGGAGAGAGAGAGAGAAAAGGGAAGAATGAGAGAAAAAATGAGAAAGTGAAAAGAAACGAAGGAAGAGAAAGGGGAAGAAAGGGTGGAGTCCGAAGATATATAAGTAAGAGAGAGGGGGGGATAAAAAGAGAAAAGGGAGAGAAAGAAAAGGAGTGATGAGGAAGAGAATGCGAAATGAGAAAGAAAGAAAGAAAGAAAGAAGAAGAAAGAAGAAAGAAGAAAGAACAGAACAAAAGAAAGAAAGAAAAGAAAGAAAGAAAGAAAGAACAGAAACAAAAGAAAGAAAGAAAGAACGAAGAAAGAAGAAAGAAAGAAAGAAAGAAAGAAAGAAAGAAATGATGAGAAGATAAAGGTAGCAATATGAAAAGAAAGAAAGAAAGAAAGAAAGAAAGAAAGAAAATTGAAAAGATTGAAAAAAGTGAGAAATATTTTAAAAGAAGAAGGGAAAGAAAAATGAGGAAGAAAAGAGTTTATACCAAGAAAGAAAGAAAAGAGAAAGGAATAAAAAAGATAATAATAAAAAAGAATAATTGAATAGAAGAAAAAATAAAGGGTAAAACGAAGAAGAAAATGAAAAAAGATAAGAAAGAAAAAAAGGAAAAAAGGAAAGTGTGAAATGAAGAAGAAAGAAGAAGAAGAAAGCGGTAAATGGCATTTCAAATTTACTACAGCCATAGGGGAAAATTTGACAAAGAGTTAAAATTAAACAATCCGAGGTTTAAAAAGATTAAATTTCTAGTCAGCCACTTTAGTGTGTAGAATGTTATTGAGGTTTGAAATCTGTCGGTTCTCAGTCAAAGAAGAGTTATGCCCCTTTACTAGACCTGATATACGGATCGCCATTTTGAATACATTAATCCAATTATGTGTTATTAATAATTAGATAAAGCCAACAGTATAAATAATTCAGAACATTTTTCTTAATTAAGATTTAAGTGGAAATGAAATCATTGAGAAAGTGATGTATAAATAAGTAAGAGAATACTGATGTCAGTGGTGAAGTAGTTTCGGTTACAAACAGGCAGACACATAATCTCCATTTAGCAAAAAAAAAAAACATCCATCGGGCTGTGTAAAAATCAATTTTTGAAAGATACTCAGTGAGGGGATGAGAGTTAAAAATTCAATGTTAGAGGGTTTGTATCCATCAAATTTATTAAAGGGGTAAAAAAATAAAACAATTTGAAATGGAAACTTAGTTCTACCCCCCCCCCAATAAAATGTTGCGTGCATCTATTAATTATAAATGAAATAATTATTTTGAATCTTTTACACAAAATCGTAGATACCGTATTTGACGGCAGATAGGACGCACTTTTCCCCAAAATTTTGACTCAAAAAAATTACCCTGCATCTTATACATCGTAGGTGAAGTTTGCGTTTTACCTACCCTAAACTTCATGCATCAAATTTTATTGCTGGTATTATTGTATTATTACCGGTGTTTTAAAATATTTCAACAATTAATGCTTAAATACACTAAAAACTGAAATGGGGGTCTTATATGCCGTCAAAAACGGTATTTATTTATTTGTAAACTTTAAAGTTAACCTCTTGTTACTGAAAAAAGGGCAACAGTAACACAATAATGTTTTAAATTTATTACAGGGTTGTTCTTTATTCTATGTATTGACGATTTTCGGTATTGTGACGTAAGCAGTGACGTAGTTTCGGTTACAGACAAATTGAGACCGAATCTCCATAATATATATAATATATATATATATATATATATATATATATATATATATATACAACCCGTCTGCAAAGCAGGATGTGACACAATGTCAATTTCTTAAGCGGAGTTTAACATGTTTGAATTCAAAGGTTTTCATTCTCCTACACTGGTTATCTAACCAAGATTAACTCTTTGCCTACTTTAAACCGCTCACAGCGGCCTCTCATGCCGCATCCAAGCAAAGTAGAAAACTGATGGTTAATTTTCATTATAACTGAACAGAATGACTCAGATTACAATAATGATAGGGCTTTATTTGAATAGAATGAGTTCTGAGGTGAACAGATAATGAAATTTGAAATATCCCATCATGTAGTTAAAAAAAGTACCAAGAAAATTTGTAACAGACGTAGTGGAAATTTGGTAGGCAAAGAATTAAATACTCCATTCTGCCCTACTATTTACCCATAGCTGGAGGGAGAATTGATGAATTCATACATTCCCAAGGGTATTAGCGCTTTGTGAAATGCAAGCAGCCTCGACCAGGATTTGAACTCGTCTCATTGTGCCCATTATCATACAACGGTAGCCAGTACACCCCCGCGCCTCCTTCGTTATCTCTATATTAATACACGTGTTCATTAAAAGCATGACCGTTATTATCTTGCAACACCCTCTTACTAAAAATGAGACCATTCAAATCGCTCAAGATGAAAAGCAAGAATGTAAATCCTGATTATTTCATGTTGCTTATCCGCCGAATTCTTATTTCTTATGAGTATCATCACATCAGCTAAATAATGGACTATTCCGAAGAAGAAAGAGAAGAAAAAGGACACGCTACATAAAAATATATAATAAGAAAGAAAGAAAGTAGAGGAAAGACAAAGAGGTGTGGGCGCGCGGAAGCGATAACGCTAATCAATTGAACATAATGAAAAGACTTAAAGAAGGTAAGAAAGAAAAAAAGAGTGAGAGAGAGTTAAATCAAGATTATTATACTTGTTACATATTGAAGTATTTGGCAATAGCTCTTACGTAAACATATCAAACCTTGTAATAATTAAATTATCATACTGTGGTATATCCACAGGTTCTGTTAGTAATAAAGTTAATTCAAGATTATCATACTTTTTACATATTGAACTATTTGCAATAGCTCTTAAGTAAACATATCAAAGGTTATAATAATTAAATTATCATAATATATATATATATTCACACATGTATATCCACACATCCTGCTAGTAATAAGATGTAGCGGTTATTTCCTATAAGTCTAACATGATCAAAGGGGAACCACTCTTGACAGATAAATTATTTATTTTACCATTAAATAATCCTAACCCAAAACCTAAACTCTAACCCTAACCCTCAACCCTAAACCCAAACCCTAACCCCGTCAAGGGTGGTTCCCCTTTGTTTATGTTAGACTTATAGGAAATAACCGATATAGCAAGTCCATATTTGAAGAAAGAAACAAAGCCCTTATTTAAGAAATAATGAAAAAAGGTTCATTGAATAAAATGATTGAAACTTGAGAATAATACATTCCAGATTTTTATTCTGTATCTTCATTTTATATTTCCTAATCCTTCATTTGAACATTAAACCAAAGATGGTCAAGCACGACTAGCCACCTGTTGGTGCCGTCAATACCGTTTGAAACCTTGTCCCCTAGCCCCAGCCGGTCGACCTAACACACCGTTCCAGCGCTTGCGGTCAGACACAGAGTAACAAGATCAAAAGATCTCAAGATGAGTGGAAGGGCAAAAATGGAGGAGGTCGGAATGAAGGGCGATCGCGTTGAGATAAAGCCGCGGGATAACCACCCCCCGATTGATGGTGATCGTGTGAAATAAAGGAGACTCAAAGTGACAGGGGTTTGAAAATTGACCCCCCCCCCAGCCCAGCCCCAGCCCCAGCCCCCCCCCCCGAAATGTGGTCAGGCAAAAGTAATAGAATGAAGAGTCTTTAAATTGGCCAATTCTCTTTCTCGTCTTCTGTTCATTTGACTATCAATGGCCGTCGCTTTGGCTGTCTGCCAGTCCAGCCTCGACATCGGAATTTCCGCTTCTTCATGTTGAAACCTTCTTTCATCTTTTCTTTTGGGTTCATCTAACAAGATTCCCTTTATTTTACACACACACACACAACACACACACACACACACATATATATATATATATATATATATATATTATAATAGAGAGAGAGAGAGAGAGAGAGAGAGAGAGCGATAGATAGATAGATAGATAGATATGTATACATACACACAGACATACAATATATATATATATTGAAAAGAGAAATAAAGGAAAGAAAGTATTGAATAGATAAAATAGGATATTTTAATTAATTTAACTTACACGTGTTTCGGTCAGAAGTTTATCCATGTGTACATTGTTCTATCTATTATTATTTTTAAATAACAAAATGAAATGAAATATTTATTTTAAAAATAATAATAGATAGAACAATGTATACATGGATAAACTCCTGACCGAAACACGTGTAAGTTAAATTAATTGAAATATCCTATTTTATCCATTCAATACTTTCTTTCCTTTATTTATCTTTTCAACATACCGTCGGATTCACTTCCATTTTCATTTTACACACACACACACACACACACACACACATATATATATATATATATATATATGTGTGTGTGTGTGTGTGTGTGTGTGTGTGTGTGTGTATTTGGGCAGCATTCTTTCATTTATGTATGTTGAATTAAACAAAAGACACATCTCCTGTTTAACAATTTTATTTGTGATTTTTTTCAAGTTTTCTGGCAAACTTCATTTCCAATGCAGTGCACACATTTTAAAATGCCTATAGCACCTTTCCCATCAATTCTCCTCCTTCCAGCCTCCACATCCATTAATATAATTTGAAAAACTGGAACACATCACCCCTGATGATGGCACTTAGAAGTGCCGAAAGTACTCGGGACATGAACTTTGGTGGACTAATCCACGAATTCCACCCAAATATTAAAAAGTTGGCCAGAAAACTTGAAAAAATAAACAAAAAAATTGTTAAACAGGAGATGTGACTTTTGTTTAATTCAACACACACACACATATATATATACATTTGAACAAATATGCCCGCCTAATTCATTAATTATCAACTAATTAATTTTTAAAATCAGGTATGACTTCAATTAAGCACACATCCCCCCCCCAAATAAAAAATATATATAGTCATCCACAGACATCTTGTTATATATACAAACCACATATACACACACAAAGACACACACACTCAAACCACACATGCATACACACACAAACACAAACAAATCACACTGACACACAAACCAGATATCCACATATATATATACACATATATATACATGCAGAATATATATATATATATATATATATATACAGAAAACACATACACAAGTACCTACATATATACAAACCAGAGACGCATATACAAACGAAATATACACATATACACATACACACGCAAATCAGACACAAACTACACATACACACATAACCCACACATACACATAAAGTGCATATACATAAACAACACACATACCTACAAATCACACACACACACAAACACCACGCACACGCATACACAAAACACAAACGCTTACACATAAACTACATACATACACATATATGAAACATCATACAATCAAAACGGATATTGTTAGGTATCATTTATTACCAAGCTCCACAGCATTGCACCTCGACATTATGCAGTCTTTTACTTCTGTCTTGTTGGGATGATCATCGTTTTTTCTATTTCTCTTTACTTCTCTTTTCTTTTAAGTTTGGTAATAAATAATACCTAATAATATCCGTTTTGATTGTATAATGACCCACTTGAAATGATAAAATCACAGCATGCTTGGCTTAAAAGAATATTAACTTTTTATTTTAAAAATGTTTAAGGGTGTACTTATTTATGACTGATATATAGAGGGGGAGAAAAAGAGAGCGAGAGAAAGATATATATATATATATATATATATATATATATATATATATAGATAGATAGATAGATAGATAGATAGATAGATAGATAAGTAGAAAGGCGAATGATAAGGGAAAAAGGGAAAATAAAAACAGGTGCTCGTAGTAAATCATTGACATTAAGACGGAACTAAAAAAAAACGTTGGCATTTTTTATTATGTTTTTTTATTGTCTCAAAAGTGATAAAAAGAAATTGTTTAAGGGCTAAATGATTCTTTTTTGTTTTGTCATGGGTAAAATATGCAGTGAGACAGGGAGGTCAAAATTTAGGTACTGGACATGTATGCCGAATAGGGGGTACCTTTAAGGAAAAATTGCGATATTGTAAAAAAAAGTACCTGGTACCTCTAAAGAGGGCGGCTTCATTCCTAAAATGAGTTTACCAAGCGAGTACCCGGTACTATTAGTATTAATCATTCTAGTTCTTTTAGACAATTAAAAAAATAGATAAAATTATTCTAATCAATTATTATTCTGATAACACCATTGCAATCTATTAGATTTCTATAGGCCACAGTTGAATGAGTTGTCTATCTTTATTAAATTCTAAAATGACTTGATTAATTAAGTTAAAAGTTAAAGTTAATAGAAAAAATGACATAATGACATGCATTTAAAAAAAAATTCATCATAAATTATTTTAATTCACTATCTAGATATATATAAATAGATTAAATATATCATATCTATAAATCTAGGTAATAGATGTTATGTTTAAGTAATAGGTACCAGGGACTTGTTAAAATATGACAATTTTTTTCTTTAGAGATCCCCACCACCATCTCTTGAGGGAGACGAGACAAAGTAGCGTCTGGTCGAAAGGCACGGGAAACGGAAAGAAAGAAAGAAAGAAAGAAGGGAGGAATGAAGGGAAGAAAGAAAGAAAGAAAGAATGAAAGAATGAAAGAAGGGAG
Organism: Doryteuthis pealeii; assembly: GCA_023376005.1. Taxonomy (NCBI): domain Eukaryota; kingdom Metazoa; phylum Mollusca; class Cephalopoda; order Myopsida; family Loliginidae; genus Doryteuthis; species Doryteuthis pealeii. Next base: position 82,043,348 of record CM042161.1, on the reverse strand, counting down.
GAAAGAAAGAAAGAAGGAAGGAAGAAAGAAAGAAGAAAGAAAGAAAGAAAGGAAGGAAGAAAGGAAGGAAGAAAGGAAGGAAGGAAGGAAAGAAGGATAAAAAGAAAGAAAGAAGGGAGAAAGAAAGAAAGAAAGAAAGAAAGAAGGAAGAAAAGAAAGAAAGAAAGGAAGAAAGGAAGGAAGAAAGGAAGGAAGGAAGGATAAAAAGAAAGAAAGAAAGAAAGAAAGAAGGAAGGAAGGAAGGAAGGAGAGAAAGAAAGAAAGAATGAAAGAAGGGAGGAAGAAAGGAGAGAAAGAAAGGAAAAATAAAGAAAGAATGAACGAACGAACGAAAGAAATATGAAAAGAAAGAAAGAAGCAAACAAACAAGAAAGAAAGAAAGAAAATAGGAAAGAAATGATTTATATTCAACCCATAGATGGGACCCTATCAGGTACTACCACTCCGGGTCAGGGTGGTAATGGCAATGAATGGACCCTCCATACTCCCCAGAACTCCAGAATTGGAACGTAACCACCTGATTCAGTTTAGCTACATACCCTGTTCACTAAGACCTTCAGCTACCGCCTTCTAGCACTTATATGATGAACATGATTAAACAAATTGACGTGACCAGATGATTTTTATTTTTTTTTTGGGGGGGGGTCTCTCCGATCGTCTGTCTTGTCTAAGTAAGTGGCAAAATGGAGTGTTGCTCATCCACCAGGGTTCCATCATTAAGCGTCATGGGTCACCACCCACGGCGAACAGGTGGTCCCTTTGTGGGGTCTTACCCCTCTACAGAGGTGCAGTCGTGGTATTCTTCTGCGCGAGCCGTCAGACCGGCCACCCTTTTGGAGATTATTACCGCCTATGTATGGGATATAGTCGGAGCGGTACAAATCCTTGAGTGATAGGTAAGGGCGTTCCATCGTGGTAGGGTGCCCCATTGTGGTGTAATGGTTTGCAAACTAGTCCCATAGGTGCATTATTTCTGAATGACAAGTTCGATCCTCGCTGGATGCCCCATTCTTGCGACCTTGTGTCACATCCTAACCTTGACGATTGGATTGGGTAAATACCTACTTGAGAGAAAACCACCTGATACAAATGACGTAGAAATGTGTATACTACTATTTATCTTCTGACCCCACTACCATCACTATGTCAGATGAACATAAATTCCGAATATTGGGGAGAGCCACGCACAAACCGAAGCTCATGCGGTCGGTCAGTGTAAAAATTGCGTGTGTCCGGTCGGCATTCCTTTTATTGAGGCGGCTCAAGCAACGGGCAATAAAACTAACCCTGCCCTTTAAATCGACATGGCAGGTGCTGTCTTAGTGGGGGGGGGGCGATGGCCCCTGGGATCACATGATTATCTTTCCAGGGGTCGAGGTCAGATGGATTCTCAAAAAATATTTTCTGACCTCAAACCGGGCCGGATTAAAAAGGCTTTTTACATTTTTGTTTGTTTTTTTTTTGTTTTGTTTTTGTTTTTGTTTTATATATATATATATATATATATATATATATATATATATATGTTATTTTCTTTTACTTCTAAACTCAGAATTATCCTGAAGAACCATTCGTGAGAAACCTAGATAGATGGTGTCTGACACATGTAGGTGCTTATATATATATATATATAGGGACATCCAGCGAGGATCGAAGTCGCTATTCAATGATAATAGACCTGAGAGACTAGTTTGCTAACCATTAAACCACAATGGGACTCCTAATGTATATGATATTTTGCTGTAATATTAAAAAGATTTGATATCATTAAATCTCCAGATAGGGTTGGTGTGAAAGCTGACAAATACAAAACAAAGAAAAGTTGTGTCAATATATCACAGCAAATGTCAAATGTGGTTTGCGAGTCATGGGTTGATATCTCCTCGCTAACATTTTAACACAACCCACGTGTTTAATCTGATATATACAATTGTATCTGGTGTTAAAGTCAAATTTGCTTTGGGTTCCGATTCTTGATTTATTATTATTATTTATTTTTTTTACTCCTTTTGAGTTTTCACATCAGCAATAGCTAATGGTCTTTCACTGGAGTCTGAGTGACAGCAAGTCTCCTCAGGTCTCCAGGACTCTTCTGAGTATTCTGGAAGATTGCAGCAGTGCAGTGTTTTGAATGGTTTCAATCCTTCCCCTGATTTCCAAACTTTCCAAACCCTTTTCCAATCCTCTTGGGACTGTTCTAAGTGCACCAACTACAATTGGTATCACTTTGACCTTCATATTCCATAACTTTTTCAGTTCTCTGGCAAGGTCCAGGTATTTGTTCATTTTTTCATTTTCCTTTAGCTTCACCCTGTGATCTGCTGGCACTGAAAAATCCACTAGTTGGCAAGTTCTTTCTTTTTTGTTAATCAACACTAGGTCTGGTCTTCTTGCTGGGATAAGGTGATCCATTTTTATTTCAAAGTCCCAGAGAATTTTATGCGTTTCGTTCTCAAGAACAGATTCTGGTTTATGCATATACCATTTTGTTGTATGGTCAAATTAAAAATTTTTGCATAATTCCCAGTGGATCACCTTCCCAACCCAATCGTGTCTAGTTTTATATTCTCGTTGTGCTAGTTTGCTACATTCGCAGAGTATATTTTTAACAGTCTCATCTCTATTACCTCAAAGTCTACATTTACTATTTTGTCGGGTCTTATCAATTTTCGCTTTGATGTAGTTTGTCCTTATGGCATTATTTTGTGCAGCAATTATAAG
>CM042161.1:82010627-82035627 GCA_023376005.1 Doryteuthis pealeii | reverse complement strand
ACCCTGTGTCGCATCCTACTCGTGCGGAGGGGCTGGTAAATATATATACACCATTATGTATGGTATCAAGTATTCCAATTTAATTAATACAATTTATACACGACTAAATGATTTAGTAACGAGCCCTATCGGCCGGGGCTTTAGAATACAACGACTGCATCAATGCAGAGGGGTAACAAAACAATGGGTCTACCTGTTGACCGTGGTGGCTGAGCAGTCCATGACATGCAACACTCCACTTTCGACCTTACTTAACTTAGACGGGCCTCTCCGATCAATCGGCTGGTCATGTCAAGCCCTAGTACCCATTCATCTTCATTACTCCCAGATTCACTCTGACCCGGAGTGGTAGTATCTATCAGCGTCTTATTTATTGATTAAATAGAAAAAAAATTGTTAAAAAACAAAAAGAGTTTAAAAAATGTTCTATCAAACTATCGCTACGAATCTTTCAAACTTTGCCAGCATTAAATGACCCACCGAGGTTGATATGCCGTAAAACAAAATAAATCAATTAAAGTAACTATTCCTATTTAATAATTACTTCTAACACATTTATTTTGTTTCTATGATTTGCAAGTAATTATATGGAGTCAAGTCTCTAATGATTATCCTTTGCTTCAAGTAAATATTCCTTATACAAACAATTTTGTTATATGGTTTCATATCTCTATTAATAATGGAGATTCGCTTCCGGTTTTTGTCTGTAACAAACATTACGTCACTGCTTACGTCACATTACCCAACACATAATCCAACGTCATAACATAGAATAAATATACTCAAAATGTGAGCATGCAAGTTAGACAATCCTCATTGTTTTAATAAATAGATGCCCGGCGTCATATATTTATATATAGATTGTTTTATTCTAATATAATATTTAAAGTTATCGGAACTGTTTCCATTTCAAATTGTCTTTCTTTCTTTTTTTTTTTATTTATTCCTTTAATAAATTTGATGATTTTACATACTTATGGTACACACTCTATGACATTGAATTTTCAGCTCCCATCCCCTCAGGCAATATCTTACAAAAATCTATTTTTACATCGGAGGGTGTTTTTTATTTTGTACTAGTGAGGATAAAGGATGCTCATACCTTTCAGAAAGGTATTAGCACGGCTAGAATTCGAACTCGCTTACTACGATATCGCAGTCAAGCACGTTAGCCGCTACGTCAGGGGTAATCCAGCTTGGGTGAATTGTCGATCAGATTGGGTTCTTTAGTCTTGGTAAGGCAACGAATCTAAGAGAAGAAAAACTCTTATTTCAAACTAGTTATACTCCGCATAAAAATAATTCATGTCCCATCCTGCACGTGGCGGAAGGGTTGGGTAAATACATACACACTTCTCTTTTCTACATTTTTAGGAATCACAAAGGTTTCGGTTGGTTGGTTGGTTGGTTGGTTGGTTGGTAGGATTTTACGGCATGTCAACCCTTTTGGAGGTATCTTATGCCGAATCCGCTTTGCTTCATTCATTCTTGATAGTATTTAAATCATTCAATATTCTCAATATGTCTAAGTACCCTTTTAACTCATTTTTTTTCTATTTAACCCATACATGGAACCCTAACAGGTACTACCACTCAGGGTCATTAGATGCAGTTTAACGTCATACCCAGGTCACTAAGACCATCAACCACCGCCTTCTAACACATATATGATAAAAAGAATTGGGGGGTTGCGATAAGAAATAAGGTTGGGACAATCATATAGGTGCTAGGGTTTGATCAACACTCTCCACTTTGACCCTTAGTTGGGCTAGACAGTCGGTCCGAGGGCTACCTGGTCATGTCAAGCCCTAGCACCAATATGATTGTTCCGATTGTATTGCTCTTATAGCAAATCTCCAATCCTTTTAATCATATATGTGCTAGAAGCCGGTAGATGAGGGTTTTAGTGTCCTGGGTGTGATTGCATCGGGTGAATTTCCAATTCTGAAACTCTGGAGAGTGTGGAATGTCCCTCCATTACCATTACTCCCAGGTACACTCTGACCGGAGTGGTAGTACATGTTAGGGTCCCATCTATGGGATAAATAGACCAAAAATCGTATTAAAATGAGTTTAAAATATGTTTAAAAAATTGAGTTTAAAAAAGAAAAAATTGAGTACCCATCAAGAATGAATCAAACAAAACGTTTTCGGCATAAAAAAGCCAACAAACACCTATGAGTTAAATACATAAAAATGAGTTTAAAAGATTTTAAATACCCAACAATAAAGAATAAAACAAGAACGCATTCGGCATAAAATAAGCCAACAAGGGTTGACATACCGCAAAAAAAAAACAACCAACCAACCAACCAACCAACTACTTTGTTTGTTTATTACCCTTTTAATATTTTTTCTTCTCAAATTCCTTTTTGAGACATTCTTCAAGGCAGTTTCTTTTTATTTATTTATTTTTCCTTTTCTTATCTTAGCAATTTTTTCCTTTCTTTTTCTTTTTATTGTTTTCTTCTCTTTTCGTTCAGCCTTTACGTAATTTCCAACATTGTCTTCCCATTACAAAATAATTTGACAATATCTTGTTTCTCTTCTCAGCTTATCTATTTCTTACGACTCCCGGCAATCTTCATATATCTTAAATTAAAAAAACAGATAAATATCAACACGCGATTATTTACAATATGATAAATAACTCTCAAATTTCATAATAATAAAATCCCACACCACCAAGTAAGTTGTTAGGATCACGACCTTGATATGTCTGGTCGTCAAGGAGACACTTATCCAAAACATTTATGAAATAAAGAAAATGAAGACGTTGAGAAAGAAATTGTAAGAATATAATAGAGTTTTATTTCATAAAAACAAAACAAAAAAGAAAAACAGGCAAAAAAGAAAAATATGTAATATATATCTTGACAGATCCTGAAAGAAAAATGGCGGACGTCTTAATTTACCGTTGGGGGCCATGAGACCAACCAAACGCGATAAAAGGTTTAATTAAAAAATAGAAAAGTTATCCCAACTATAAATATTTCTGATAAAAAAAAAAGAAATATATAAGCTGAAACTAATACGTTCTAATGTTCAAATAAATATATCCTAAAAAGTTAATACCACCATTAAAATCTGAATAAGAAATCATCATCATTACCATCATCATCATCATGTCTCGTAGTAGTACGGATATTCATGACAACCTCTCGCCAACCGTCCCTATCATTTATTGCCCTCGCGAGGTCCTCTACGCAGCACCCAGTATCCATAAATATCTTGTTGAGAAGTGAAAAACAATTTAGCGAGTGTTTATCTATATATTAATACTAGTGTTCCTTAATTGTACGACCGTTATCATCTTGAAACACCCTCTGATTAAAAATGAGACCGTTCAAGATTAAATACAAAAATGTAAATCTGATATTGTTTCTCCACAGAAATCTTATTTCCCATAAGTGTCGTCATCCCAGTTAAATAATGGACCATTCCGTTTTTATTATGACGAAAGATAGGGAAGATAAAGGGCATGCTACACAGAAACATATAAGAAAGAAAGAAAGAGACTTGGGGAAAGATAGAAACAGGGAGTGAGCATGCGGAAGCGATAACGCTCATCTGTTTCAATCGAACATGGGGAAAAGAAGGAGAGAAAGAGACAAAACAAGAATGAGAGAGAGTTAAATTTAGATTATTAAACTTTTTACATATTGAACTATTTTGCACTAGCTCTTAAGAAAACACATCAAACGTTGTAATAATTAAATTATCATACTATGGTATATCCACAGGTCCTGCTAGTACATTTCTTATTACGAACATTTCACCTTTAAAAGCTTTATCCGTTAATGATTTTGAAAATTTTAGAAAAAAATATCACTTGTAATGCGTTCTCAAATATTTCTCCTTAAATTTTCCAAAGAGTTTTCTGGTGAAGCATTTAAAGCACGTCATAATAAACATATATATATATATATATATATATATATATATATATTATCATAAAATATATACAGAGATTTATGTATTTAACAGTTAAAATATTGCTCCTTAAAGGCAGCTATCAATGGTCGCCAGATTAACGAATCGGGCTGACGAAAAGTCAGTCGGGTTTCGCTCCTGGTAGGAGGTAGTTGCTCTGTCTAGCCACACTGACGAGATCTGAAACGTCGAAACACAGTGTCTGTGAATGACCTATTATAATATATATATATATATATATATATATATATATATATATATATATACGCTTACTCTAAATACGCTTGCTCCTAAATCTTACGTCTGTTATCATCCAGCAACACCCTCTGGTTAAAAATAATAATGAATATCATCAATGAAAAAATATGAATCCAGATTATCTGATGTTGCTTAATCGCAGATTTCTTATTTGTCCGATTTTACATCACCCAATTCCAAAAATGGAACATTCCAAATGCTCTTACGTCGCTGAAATGCCCAACGTAAAATTAAAATGAATTGAAAATAAGAAGTTGCAGGTTAGTTTTATTCGTAATATTGAAATTGTGAATTACGGAAGATATTTTTTCTTGATTTTTGTTTTGTTTCACGGAAATTCCATGGGTCCCACTAGTATACTAATACTAAATACTTCACCAAATCAGCCCTGTCGGTTGAGGCCTTAAAAGTAAAGTCGTCGGAGTGGCCTAAAGTCGGCATCAGCCTATCAGCGAGGGAGTCTATCCCCTTTTCAGTAGCGCTAGACCAAGGAGATTGTTTCTGCATCTAAGGTCAACTCCTTACTTTACCGCACAGATCATACGCTGAGTTGGCGAGTGCCGGCATCGAACTAGGAACCTTGTAGTTTCTAGCCGAACGCTCTACTGACCTAGCTAAACCGGCCCTATAAACCCTAGCTTTGGCTGTAGAATACGTAAATTACACCTCTTCAGAGAGGTAAGCCTCATCCCCAATGGGGCCACCTGTTGGCCGTGGGGGGTGACCCGTGATGCTTAAGGATGGAATTCTGCTGGCTGAACAATCCATGACATGCAACACTTCACTTTGGTCCTTACTTAAGTTAGACGGGTGATCGGAGAGACCTCCTGCAATCAATCGGCTGGTCAGGTCAAGCCCTAGCACCTATTTGATTTTCCCGACCCTATTGTTCTTGTGATAAACCCTTTTATCATATGTGCTAGAAGGCAGTTGCTGAGGGCCTTATTGTCCTGGATATGACGCTGAACTGTATCTAGTGGAGAGGTTCCAATTCTGGATCTCTTGGAAGTATGGAGTATCCCTTCATTGCCATTAATCCCAGATCCAATCTGACCGGAGTGGTAATACCTGTTAGGGTCCCATCTATGTGTTAAATAAATCAAGAAATGAGGTTTTATTTTATTCAAAATTGAATTTTAATACCCTTACAAATATGAATAAAACAAAAACGTCTCCGGCATAGAATAACCCAAGGATTGACATGCCGTAATAACCAACCAACCAACCAACCATCTTGCTTTTGACGCCTTGATATATAATGAATGTGTAGCCTATTCATTTTATAATGAGGTGTAATATTTGAATCAAAAGTTAACTGTTAATTCTGATGAAGAGTCATTGAAAATAACCATAGATTTTGATGGACTGCTTTTGACCCCGTTTCACACACACACACACACACACACACACACACACACATATATATATATATATATATATATATATATATATATATATATATAATCAGAATGCGGGGCGCATTCTGATTATTAGAATGTTACGTGATAGCTGAAATCTGTGGGCAAATTTTAGTAGTTATTGAGTTGAACTTAGGTGATCGACCGAAGCAGACGCGGATAATGCGTCACTGAGTTCTTCCCCGTGTCCAGGAAATGTTGGGTCTTGGGAAATAAAGACGTCAACATGAATTATGTCTACGAGTTCATTATTTTAAAAAATGACAGAATACTATCTAACACAAGGAAACACCTTTTATTGGAGGGAGGTTGCCCGCGTATTTTAACCTCCACCGTGGTTTTTACATGAAAGATATTCTGATCAGTGGTGTGCCAACGTTGCGATCCACGCAACAGCTCGCTCCTCGACCCTCCAGTGGCCAATAAATACTGATTCAGATTTTTCTAGGCTTCACTTACACTCCCATTTTTAAATTCTACGTATTCATAGTTCAGGAGTATAATAGAAAAAGTTAGGTAATATATTTCAGTGTTATAGCAACGCAAGGGCTTTTGGGTTAGGTCGGCTTTGCACCCCCTGGAGCCTGCTCCCAAGGGCAGCTGCTCTGCCCTGGCACCCTTTGTTCCACCAATGAATCTGATACGCGAAAAAATACAGTAGTTCTTCATTTATTACTAGCAGGACCTGTGGATATACAACTGATTGATAATTTAAGTATTACAACATTTGATGTTTATTTAAGAGCTATTGCAAAATAGTTCAAATCTAAAACGTAAAATAATCTTGATTATCTCTCTCTCACTCTTTTTTTCTTTCTTTCCTTCCTTTCATGTTTTCATTATGTTTGATTGAAACAGATTAGCGTTATCGCTTTTGTGTGCTCACCCTTCTCTATGTCTTTCCCAGAGTATCTTTCTTTCTTATTATAATTTTCTGTGTAGCGTTTCTTTTTCTTCCTTTATAATAAAAACGGAATGGTCCATTATTTAACTGAGGTGATCTCATAAGAAATAAGTATTCGGTGGATAAGCAACACCAGATAATCAGGCTTAAATTTTTTTTAATTTCATCTTGGATGATTGAAACGGTCTCGTTTTTAACTAGAGGGTGTTACAAGACGATTATGGTCGTACAATTAAGGAACACGAGTACTAATATAAAACATTTCAAAGCAAGATTTCTATCTTTCATTCGAAGAACTGAGTAGTCGACCTACTCGTTACTGAGTACCACTTAGTTTCCACGATGGTAACAGGAGCACCGGGCAAACGTGATTGTCACCCTGTTGATGGTTCCCAGCTGGTGTGACTCCACCCTTCCTCAGGTGGTCCAATTTCTTGGGCGCTACCCGAGTGTGAGTTGAAGAACTGTACCCTTCTTCCTCTGCCAGAATTTAGGCGGAGTAAGCCAGTATCGAATTCTTTGAGACTTTCGGTTCTTGAAACAGAATCAGTAGAGATTCGGTAAACAAATGACAAACTTATAAGAGACGGGTCGTTCGGTGCAACGATAGATCTTTGAGTAGATATCAGTTTCCTGGGTAATTACGAGTCTGGCCGACGGGTAGACGCACGTGTTTACGTTAAATATTAATACACAATCTCATTATGAACATGACATATTTTCATAAATATATGATTACAAATATATATATATATATATATGATATTTATATATACATAATATGATATGATATATATACATCCATCTATTTATATCTGTCTCATACTGTTTATGTCTATTACTCTCTCTCTCTCTCTCTCTCTATATATATATATATATATATATATATATATATATATATATATATATAGTCGTAAAAGAAGTTCTTTCCCGACCGCGGTTTCGGTGTTATTCCAACACCTTCATCATGGGGATTGCTCTATATTCACAATATATTGAGCCCTATTGGATTAACTACTTACGCTATGTTCACATAGTAGTACCCATAAATATATATATATATATATGTGTGTGTGTGTGTGTGTGTGTGTGTGTGTGTGTCTGTATACGTGTGTGTACGTGTGTGTATACGTCTATGTTTATTTCTCTCTCTCTCTCTCTCTCTCTATATATATATATATATATATATATATATATATATATATATATATATATAAAGTCGTAATGTTGTAATGTTGATGAAACTTCGATTGTTCGGAAGGGGCTCTCTGATCGCTCTTCTAGCTTAAATAAGGTCCAATGTAGAATGTTGCATGCAAGCTTGTAGGGCTAGGAGAAACAAAATTATAAACAAACACACATTCCAGTGGATATTTTTTGTAAGGACGTAAAACACATTAGTTTGGATTATAGATATAACATAATTTGTGGTCATTCTGTTGAGACATCTTGTTGGAATAAAAATAAAGTTTATAATATTGTTATCGTATATAATTCCCACTCCAAACTTTTTGACTGATTAATCTGGAAAAATAGTGCGTCTTACACACAAATACTGTATATACACGTGTATCAAGTTAGTTTCTGAAAATTAAATATTTCCCAACTGGAAATTGTTGGCGTACGAGTTGGCCTAGGCCTAACCTTGGCCAACTACTTACACATACAAAATTTGTACCACGTGAACCCCCTAATATTAGACTAAAATGTAGTCGTCTATAGCGAGAGAAATGACGTACCTCTGAGCTTCAAGTGGACACGAATGGGGAAAAATGAGTAAAGGTCTCTAAAGGAAAGGAAATATGGCTGCCTTAACACCTTAATTTAAGAAAACGCGATCTCGGAGCCAGGAGAATTGGCAAGAATGGTTTGCAAGTATGCAATTTTTTTCGAGATCGAGCTGTGCATAAAACACCAGATGTGACAGGCGAAAAGGCGAGACGCTTTGGAATGTGGTATTGAGAATATGTTGAAGACTGGTGTGCTGTTCTTGCAAGCGATAGACTAGGTTGCATGATATGCGATTGTATACGCTAAGTAAAATATGCGGAGAGATCTATTATATACATGTGTGTGTGTGTGTGTGTGTGTGTGTGTGTGTGTGTGTGTGTGTGTAAGATAATCCAAATGACTGGTAAGTAAGGGATGATTCGAAATCCTATTGTACATCCATACTGTATGCTCTCGTAGGTGCAAACTTATGGACTCATACAAGGATTTTTATAAATCCCTAAGAGAGCTCAATGTATAATAACTAATACATTAATTGTATACAAAACAATACTTAACTTCCAAAGAAAGAAAAACTTAAAAAAAAACGTCATTTAACTCTGATAGAAACAACAAAATACAGGGAAAATCGAATCGAAAAAGCATTACCCAGAATTCAATCTTCTCACACCCCACATCTTGGACATTCAAAAGTTGTTGTTTTTGTTATCTTAAAAACGGTTTTCTTATGTGATGTTGGTTGGTTGGTTTATTGATTTTAACGGCATATCAACCCGTCCGGGGTATGTCATGCCTAACGGTTAGGATGTAATACATCGTGTATTTATATATATACTTTTTAGTAATTGGTTTTAACAATGTGTTAGCATTATTGGGGATTATATTGTTTCATGTTTATATTCTATGGTATAATTTTATTTCCCTCAAAAAGGAGAGAATGTTGTCATTTTCAAACAGATCTTTCATATTGTTTGCTTTAAAATAACGGTTTCTGATGTGAGCAAAAAAAAATGCATTCCATGAATAAGTGTTTAACTGTCAAAGGTGTTTGACATGTTCCACATTGTGGTTGTTGTTTTTGTTTGAGTATATAGGAGTGCATTAGTTTTGTATGACCAATGCATAATCGGGACACAATGACTTGTTCTTTTCTAGACTTCCTTAAAGTTGGTCTGCAGCCTCCCAAAGTCGGTTTGATTAGGAAGAGTTTATTGTAGATACAGTTATTCCAGTGTTGTTGCCATTTTGTATGAAGGAATCTATTAATTTTAGGTTTCAAGTCAGTATATGGTATCTTGAACTTGTCGGGGATTAAATCTAGAGCCGATTTAGCTGCAGTCTTTCATTCCCCATTTCTTAAGTGAGGATACGTTGAAAACTGCTGTTTTATTCTTGCAATCGATCTACTTTGAAGTTTGGTAATCGATTTCACCGATCATTTTTCATTCATCAGCCTCAGAAGGTCGCATGTCAGTGACTTCGGTCTTGGATCCTTCAAGCTAATATCGTTGATCCCAAGGGTCCTCCCCCCCCCCGGGCAACATATGCCCCCTCGATTTAAAGGGGCGGGTCTGGGTTTATTGCCCAGTGCCTGAGGCACCCCCTTGAGAGGGAATACCGACGAGATCAACGCATTTTTTGTACCCGCCACCCATGAGTCACGGCTTGTGTGTGGTCCCACATTAATAGGGCCTTGTGCCTAACCGGTACACGTGGGGTACATGATAAATACCATGATATGCGATTGTATACGCTAGGTAAGGTATACAGAGAAACCTATTGTCGGTATCAGCCGAACAATGAGAGAATCTATCCCTTTTCGCTAACTCTAGACAAAAGAGATCGTTTTGATGGGGTGGATCACTACACCTACCATCAGCTTATAGATACTTTACGGCACAAATCAGATTACCCAAGCTGTGCTACTCAGTTGGCGAAGACCGGTATCGAACCCTGAAACTTGCGATTCCTATGCGAATATTCTACAGACTTAACTAACCGGCCCTAAATGAATTTTAACATTTTTTTCTGATGGTCTCGATTGAAGTTTTGACCTATTACCCTGCGTAAACGAATATTTCAGCTAGTATTTATAATATATAGTTTTTACACAACTCGTTCCTAACTTTGTTTATTCTTTTCGTTTGTTTTTTTTTACCTTTCTCCTTCCCCCTCTTCCTCCCCCTTCTTTGTTCCGTTTTCTGTGGAGTTTTGACCTATTACCCTGCGTAAACGGATATTTCAGCTAGTTTTTATATTTGAGTTTTCCCACAACTCGTTCCTAACATTGTATTTTTTTATTTTCTTATTTTTTTACCTATCTTCTTCTCCTCCTCGCCTACTTTTCTCTCCCTCCTCCCATCCTCCTTCTTCTCCTCCTCTTCTACTTTCCTCTCCCTCTTCCCATCCTCCTTCTTCTCCTCTTCTTCTACTTTCCTCTCCCTCCTCCCATCCCCCTTCTTCTTCTCCTCTTCTTCTACTTTCCTCTCCCTCCTCCCATCCTCCTTCTTCTCCTCCTCCTCCTTTGTTCCGTTTTTTGCGGAGTTCTTTGGCGGCCATTTTGTTTTTCCCCCAACAGATTTTTATTCAGTTTCCGTCTTCCGTCGCTGCTGTCAAAGAAGGCAAAAGGCGATAGAAGAAGTGAATCGGTGATACAACAAAACAACAACAACAACAACAAAGAAAGAAAGAAAGAAAGAAAGAAAGAAAGAAAGAAAGAAAGAAGAAAAAGAAAAAGAAAAAGAAAAAGAAAAGGAAACCGATCTGTCTTCGTCCATCCAGAAAACGACAACCAACTGCATCAGTGACAATCCAGTGGCAACAATGCATTCGAGATCTTTCACGAAGAAGAAGAAGAAGAAGAAGAAGAAGAGATAGATAGATAGATAGATGGATAGAGAGAGAGAGAGAGAGAGAGAGAGAGAGAGAGAGAGAGAGGGGAGAAACGCAGAGTTACAACGCAGAACGAAATAAAGATAGCAACAGAAATATAGAGGAACAAAATGGCGATATACAACACAAGTAGGATGCGAGACAAGGTGAATTTCTTAAGCGGAGTTTAATAGGTTTCAATTCAGATTTTCATTCTCCTAGATTGGTTGTCTAACCAAAGTTAAAGAGACCAGTCTGTTCTACTATTTTACCCACAGCTGAAAAGAAAATAGTTGGATGCATACCTTTCCCAAGAGTATTAGCGCTATGTGAAATGCAAACAACCACCCAGGATTTGAAGTCGAGTCGCTATGTCCATTAACTACGACGGTAACCGTTACACAACAAGAGCCTCCATTATATAGACGAGTACACCTTCATGTGGGCACCCGTCGATCCCGTCAGTGTTCTTGTTTGTCGAAAAGAACTGAATAACGAACAGCCCAGTCGGCTGCGGCTTCAGAATACACCGACTGCACCTCTGCAGAGGCGTAAGACCCTGCAGTGGGACCGTATGTTGGCCGTGGGTGGTGATTCGTGATGCTTAAGGATAGAATCCTGGTTGCTGAGCAGTCCATGACATGGAACACTCCACTTTGGCACTAACTTAGGTTAGACAAATAGTCGGAAAGCCCCCCCCTGATCAATCGGCTGGTCACGTCAAGCCCTAGCCGCACTATTTTTGTCCCAACCCTTTTCATCATATAGGTGCTAGAAGGCGGTGGCTGAGGGTCTTTAATGTCCTGGTTATGACATTAAAATGCATCAAATGGTGAAGTTCAAATTCTGGAGTTGTGAGGAATGTGGAGTAACCCTTCAACACCATCACCCCCAGGTCCTCTTTGACTAGTACCTGTTAGGGTCCCATCTATAGGTTAAATAGAAAAAAGTTTTAGAAATGTGTTTAATTGGTTGAGTTTTAAAAAGTGAGGAGCCAAAAAAATTATAAAACAAAAACGTCTTCGGCATAAAATAACCCATTGGGTTGGCATGCCGTTAAATCCAGCCAACTAATCTGATTAACCAACACCTCTGACATAATTAGGATGTGAGACAAGGTTATTTTTTTAGATGGTGTAAAACTGATTTGAATTCAAACCTAGAGTGGTAGTACCTGTTAGGGTCCCATCTATAGGTTAAATAGAAACAAATATCTTTGAAAAAAATGGGATACCTATAAAGAATGAATAAAACAAAAACATGTTCGGCATAAAATGACCCAATGGGTTTACAGGCCGTAAAACCCAAACAACCAGCCAACAACAATCACTAGGTACCCCATACTTCTGGCCTTGTGCCATAACTAAGCTAATCTTAGTAAATAACTACTGCTCTCCGTGTTATCTCCTTTCTTCGCCCCAAAAGAATGAATGATAAAGAAAGAAAGAATCGATAATAAGGACACAAATGACATTTTCTTTATATTCATACTTTGTCCTTTCTGTTTGTCGCCATCTATCTTTTCTTTTCTTTTTTCTTGGTTTATTTAAATCTGCGATCTATTTCCTTCTGACCCTTTTAGGGTCCCATCTATGCGTTAAATAGAACAAAATGAATTCTAGAAAAATGCGTTTTAAAAAGAATTGTATATCCATGAAGAATGAATAAAACAAAATGTCTTCGGCATAAAATAACCCAACAAGGGATAACATGCCATAGAACCCAACCAAGCAACCAACCACCAGTATCATAAACGTGTTTAGTTAAAAATGTGTTCAAAATATTGAGTTAAAAATTCAATCCCTATGAAAATGAATAAAACAATGTATTTGGCATAAAATAACCCAGCAAGGGATGACATGCCGTAAATCCAACCAACCAACAGAATAACGGAAGCGAATGCAAACGACATATGCCTTTAAAAATGCAAATGCGCACGCACGGACTTTGATGGCGCTAACAGCCGAAAAATTTGCCGGATTGCGGGGGTTGTTCTGTTGTTGGGGGTTATTGTTGTTGTTGTTGTTGTGGTGGTGGTGGTGGTGGCGGTGGTGGTGACGGTCGCCGTCGTCGTCGTGATGGTGGTGGTAGATTCTCGTAAATCTACTTCAGTTTATTTCCCGCCATTTCGACACTGACATTCAGGTGCTTTTCAGCTCAACGATCTGATCTGTAATGTGGGTAGGAGGAACTGGGGCATTTATCAAAGAGCCAGTGAACCAGTGGGGATTTTGCAGCGGCGGAGATAGCCAAAAAAAAAAAAGAACCCAAAATGAAAGGAACTCCCCCTCCCCTAAAAACAACAACCAAAAACAAAATTTGTTAATGCCTATCATCTGAGAAATCGAAAGAAGAAACAAAAAATCACAAAAGAAAAACAAAAGAAAATCCCACTGAGAAGACAATAGAAGCCAGATGGGTAACTACTGCACATGCGCAAGAAGCAGTGAGAAATAAGAGCGGGAAAGATGAAATAAAAATGGCCGAGAATTACGAGAAAACAAGAGGCAACGATAAGAAAAGAACTGCAGAATAAAGAAGGAGTATTATTCTTTCAGTAATTCTTACATTAATTCCTGACCACTGACAATACCTTTTACACTTTTTTCAATGGGGTTAGGAGGACTGGATTAAATCGGACAGAATGTGGTATAGAATAGAGGGGAAAATGTGGACAAAACAACAAACTCAGACAAGTATGACGCTGAAATGTTCAAATAAAGACTGAAGAAGCCGTGCTCAAGGCACAGCGAAATATATCTCCTACATCTACTTGTCTGAGTTTGTTCTTTTGTCCACATTTTTCCATCTATTCTCTACCACTTTTTTCAATGTATTTTACAGTAAAATTATTAGCAATGCATTATTTAATTGTTCTCTTATCAGAGGCAACAAGAAGATAACAACAGCAGGCTGTAAGGTGATACTATTGGTTTGGTTGGCACCTTTCCTTCCACTAAGGACGATGGCGTAGTGTCCAAAAAATAAATATATAAATAATTTTTTAAAAATATCAGCATCTGCGCAAGTGGCTGTGCAGGCCTATCCCTGAGTGACAGTTTTTGGTGCACTGACTGCACACAAACTCTGATGCTTTCTGGTGCTGCTGTTTTTTCTCTCTCTTTCTGGCTCTCTTTGCTGTCGAGGCTACTCTTCTCTCTTCGTACCTTGCTTAACGTTAAGGTGCCAGGCCGCTCGATTTTCTGCATCGACCTCCCATGTGTTGGTGTTAATGTGGCATATTCACATGTCTCTCCCGCAGACACCTGTAAAGCGTAGGCGTGGTCTACCCACTGATCGAGATACTATTATATATATATATATATATATATATATATATATATATATATATGATGGGCTCTCTCGTCGATTTTGAAGCACGGGGACTTATAAGATAAGCATGGACTGGGACTGATATAATAAACAACCTACACAGTGTTTTGTTTATAGTGGTGAAAGCTTGTGTTGGACCATCCGCACTTTTTGGCCCAGTCGATAGGAAATCGAATTCAACCTGATACTCTCTCTGAAAAAATGCTGTACAAACGCAATTAGATCGTCTGTTATGTTGCTTTCTTTTAGCCACAGCCTCGTAGTCTCCATTGCAATTCTCCAGTTCATGCCTGATTGTTTTTACAAATTGGGCAGCAACCATAATCTCCTAATTTTGATGGCCGGTGCAGATCATCATGATACAAGTTATTCTCTTCCATGATTCAGGTGGGTTCCAGTCATCCATTCTATCTGTCATCACGTATATGAATGAAGAAGGGTTCAAGCTTTTAAATGATGCCTAGTGTGCGTCAATACCTCCAACTTACGGAGAAAATAACCAAATATAAATATGTCAAATTTATCCCGAACACACTGTATATATATATATAACTATAGCCTGGGATAGTCACCACTTCATCTTTCACTGGAATGGTGCGTCAAATTGCAGTCGTATTAGGAGAGTGCTTGATATAAAGAATAGAGCTATTATATAATATATTAAAATAAATATATAAAGGTATTACATATCTATTTATTTGATGGCAATAGAACAGTCACAACCTTAGGTTTCATACATGCCAAAATCGCATGCATTCATCAGGTGACGTTGATTCGAATACCATCAAATATATAGATATGTAATACCTTTATATATTTATTTTATTATATTAATTATATTATATTATATTATATTATTTTATATATATATATATATATATATATATATATATATATATATATATATGTGTGTGTGTGTGTGTGTGTGTGTGTGTGTGTGTGTGTGTGTGCAAATAATTTGCACACAGTTATATGCTTTCAAGTATTTGATAATGATCCTTAGTAAAAAAAATTATAGCTTCAAGCAAATATTCTTAATATAAATAATTTGCACATAGTTATATGGTTTCAAGGAACTAATAATAATAATAATCCTAAGTAAACAATTATAGTTTCAAGTAACCATTCTTAATACAAACACATTTGTAGTTAGATGCTATCAAGTATTCCTATGTAGTAAAAGTAAAGGTGGAGTGACCTGTTGTCAGTATTAACCAGACATCGAGGGAGTCTATCTCCTTTTCGCTAGCTTTAGACTAAGGTGATTGCTTCTGAAGTGGAGCCACGCACATACAATTAACTCACCACTTTACCGCTCATATCCAAGCTGGGCTACTCGTGCATTGAGTTGGCGAGGGCTAGTATCGAACCTGGAACTTTGTGGTTCTTTGGCGGATACGTTACCGACTGAGCTAAACCGACACAAATTTCCTATATAGTACAAGTAAGTAGAAATAAAATTAAAGTTTTTTGGAAAAAAGAAATTCAAACCAGTTTGGCGAGCCTTCTTTTCTTAATAGATAAAAAATTTTCTACCATTGAACATAACAAAATATCACACACACACACAACACACACACACACACACACACAATATATATATGATCACTATTATATACCTATGAACTCTACTCGATCTTCGACCCTGCATCTGAGCGATTCATACTGATCTGGAGAACACACATGCGATCTGTGGTTACTCCCAACGCGGTGATTTAGAATCACTATTTGAACATATAATGGAATGCACGCGACGATTACTATAAGTAATAGAAACAATTTGTGCTTGACGGCGAAGAAATTGCGAGTCAGCTCGTAACTGTATTGGTCGGACGCGAATCTCCACTTTCTTGCTGTAAATTTCTACTCCTTTTTGTTCAAACATTTGTATACATTGTTACCAGTCGTTTGTCTTATTTTGTAACCCTTAAAACCTCACAACAAATAGTATCTATCTCCATATTATTATATTTATTTATTTCCATATTGCTGTAAGTTGGTTGGTTGGCTGGTTTGTTGGTTGGATTTTACGGAATGACAACCTTTTGTTGGGTTATTCTATACGAAGACGTTTTGTTTTATTCATTCTTCATGTGGGTATTGAAAAAAATTCTTACTCAATTTTTATAAAAACACGGTTCTTTAAACTCATTTTTTCTATTTAGCCCATAGATGGGACACTAACAGGTACTACCACTCCGGCGTCAGAGTGGAAATGGGAGTAATGGTGAAGAGGTACTCCACATTCTCCAGAGCTCCAGAACTGGAACCTTACCACTAGATGCAGTTTAACCTAATGTACAGGACACTATAAGTTGTATTAAGAATAGTTACTTGATGCTCTAATTGTTTACTAATGATTATTATTAGTTACTTGAAACCAAAGAACTGTGTACAAACAAATGACTATTATTAAATATTAATATAGAAAATAATTACTTGAAATCTATAANCCTGAGGGAGAATTTTTGTGGGGTGGTGTTTGTTGGGGTGGGTGGGGTTGTTTGTTATGTGTGTGTTGTTTGGTGTGTGTCTGTGTGTGGGTGTGTTGTGTGCAAATAATTTGCACACAGTTATATGCTTTCAAGTATTTGATAATGATCCTTAGTAAAAAAAATTATAGCTTTCAAGCAAATATTCTTAATATAAATAATTTGCACATAGTTATATGGTTTCAAGGAACTAATAATAATAATAATCCTAAGTAAACAATTATAGTTTCAAGTAACCGTTCTTAATACAAACACATTTGTAGTTAGATGCTATCAAGTATTCCTATGTAGTAAAAGTAAAGGTCGAGTGACCTGTTGTCAGTATTAACCAGACATCGAGGGAGTCTATCTCCTTTTCGCTAGCTTTAGACTAAGGAGATTGCTTCTGAAATGGAGCCATGCACATACAATTAACTCACCACTTTACCGCTCATATCCAAGCTGGGCTACTCATGCATTGAGTTGGCGTGGGCTAGTATCGAACCCGGAACTTTGTGGTTCTTTGGTGGATACGTTACCGACTGAGCTAAACTAACACAAATTTCCTATATAGTACAAGTAATTATATGATTTCAACTAATTATTTCTATTTAATATTTAATAATAGTCATTTGTTTGTACACAGTTCTTTGGTTTCAAGTAACTAATAATAATCATTAGTAAACAATTAGAGCATCAAATAACTATTCTTAATACAACTTATAGTGTCCTGTGCATTAGGTTAAACTGCATCTAGTGGTAAGGTTCCAGTTCTGGAGCTCTGGGGAATGTGGAGTACCTCTTCACCATTACTCCCATTTCCACTCTGACCCGGAGTGGTAGTACCTGTTAGTGTCCCATCTATGGGCTAAATAGAAAAAATGAGTTTAAAGAACCGTGTTTTAAAAAATTGAGTTTAAGAATTTTTTTCAATACCCATGAAGAATGAATAAAACAAAACGCCTTCGGCATAAAATAACCCAACAAAGGTTGACATTCCGTAAAAATCCATCCAACCAACCAACCACCAACCAACCAACTTACAGCAATATGGAAATAGATAAATAAATAAATAATATGGAGATAGATACTATTTCTCTGAATTTTTGAGATGAGGCTTGATAATTAGTATTATTTGGATTATTCGGACTATTGTCCTCATCCTTGGGTTGAATGTTCTGTGATGGCTCCCGATTATGACAAGAAGGTTCCCGAGTTCGAAAAGAAAGTTCCCGAGTTCGAGAAAGAAAGAAAGAAAGAAAGATGTAATACTATCGAAAAAAAAATAAAGAACAGAAAGAAAGAAGAGGAAGAAAGTATTCCTATCGAATACGAATAATCTTTAAATAGCGTGGACACAGCATCCTAAAAGAAAACAGTTGTACAGTTATTACACAGACCGTCCGAGTGAGATGAACAAGACATGTCGGGCACTGCTGGAGAAGCAAGGATGAACTAATAAGTGACGTTCTTCTAAAGAAACCAGCACACGGACACGCCAGTGTGGGCCGCCCAGCAAAGACCAGCTCTACGCGGATACTGGAACGTTGCGCAAAGGACCTCCCAGGAGCAATGAATAATAGGAACGGTTGGCGAGAGATTGTCGTAGATATCCGTGCTTCTAGCGCAACATGATGATGATGATGATGATGATATAGATATAGATATAGATATAGATATGACCATAACAGCTACTACCACACTGGGTCAGAGTGGACCTGAAAAAAAAATAGCAATGAAAGGCAGAGTGCATACTTCCAAAGTTCCACAACTGAAGCATTTCCACCAGACGCAGTTTAATGTCATATCGAAAACGCAGTAAGCCCAGACGAATATCCGCCAAGGAACCGCAAAGTCCCGAGTTCGATACTGAGCCTCACCAACTCAGCACGTGTGTAGCACAGCTTAGACATAAGCAGTAAAGTGGTAAGCTATTGGTAGGTGTGGCGCTCCACCTCAGACTAAAAAACAATCTCCCTTGTCTAGCGCTAGCGACAATAAGTCGCCCTACCTTTACTTTTACTACACAGCAGCAGAAGTGAGACACTGATGATAGTCCTGATTTGCTGAGGAGGTGGTGCCCTTTACTAACGAAAAATCGGAAACTTTCTACAAGAAATAGACACTTCCTCATTTTACCGCCGTACAAGCCAGATCGTTTCGGTCCATGTGGCATCAATATGTTCCTTAATTTCCCCAGTACCATAGGTTAAGGGCAGAATCCTTAAAGTAATATCTAGGTCTCACCACTCACTGTTTACACAAGGTACTAAGAAGGATCAACATGGAACAGCAGGTTCGAGAGGGACTCAAGTGCTTTGGCAAAGGAGGCCATGGGTTGGGTGTGGGGGGGTTTACAGAGGGGGAAAAGAAATGAAGGAGAAGAGGACATAGGGTGGATGAACATTTTAAGAACAAGAAACCATACACACACTCACATTAGGATCTATTTTCGTTTTCTTTTTTTAACAGACCTTTACTTCGAATATTCTTTTTTCATGTACAAATTTAAAGACCATGACTTTATTATTATTATTATTATTATTATTATTATTATTATTATTATTTACTCCTTTTGAGTTTTCACATGGTCTTTCACTGGAGTCTGAGTGACAGCAAGTCTCCTCAGGTCTCCAGGATTATTATTATTATTATTATTATTATTATTAGTTTTTCATACCAGCGTAAGACGATGGTCTTTTACTGGAGTCTGAGTGACAGCAAGTCTCTTCAGGTCTTCAGGAGTCTTTTAAGTATTCTAGCCGATCTTAACAATACTGTTTTTGGATGATTTCAATTCTTTCTCTGATTTGCCAATCTCTCCAGTCCTTTCTCCAAACTTTTAGGGACCGTCCCAAAGGCACCAATGATAATTGCTACCACATCCATTCTCATGTTTCACAATTTATTATTTTTTAAAGTCCATTCGAGTTTTTCACATCCGCCTTAACCGATGGTTCACTGAGGGCTGAGTGATAGCAAGCCTCCTCGGGTGTTCAGTACTCTTCTGGGTATTCTAGCTGATCTTAACAATGCTGTTGTTTGAATGGTCTCGATTCTTCCTCTGATTTTCAGTTCACCCAGACTCTTTTCCAGACCCTTGGGGACCGTACAAGGACACCAATTACAATTCACCATCATGTTCAACAGTTTTCTTTGTTCTCTAGCAAGGTCCAAATATTTGTTTATCTTTTGGTTTTCTTTTATGTTCATTCTGTGTCCGGTGGAGACGGAAAAATCCACCAGATGACAAGTTCTCTTCTTGCTTATTATTATTATTATTATTATTATTATTATTATTATTATTATTTCACTCCATTATTATTATTATTATTTCACTCCATTAGAGTTTTTCACACCCACTGGTGGTTTACTGGAGTCTCCTCCGACTATTCTGAGTATTCCTGCCGACCTCAGCAATGTTGTAGTCTGGATGGTCTCGATTCATCCTCTGATTTCCAGTTCATCCAGACCCTTTTCCAGACCCTTGGGGACCGTTCTAAGGGCACCAATTACAATTGGCACAACCTTTACCTTCATATTATTTGCTCCTTTTGAGTTTTCACATCAGCATTAGCTGATGGTCTTTCACTGGTATCTGAGTGACAACAAGTCTCCTCAGGTCTCCAGGACTCTTCTGAGTATTCTGGCAGATTGCAGCAGTGCAGTGTTCTGAATGGTTTCAATCCTTCCTCTGATTTCCAAACATTCCAGACCCTTTTCCAATCCTTTTGGGACTGTTCCAAGTGCACCAACTACAATTGGTATCACCTTCACTTTCATATTCCATAACTTTTTCAGTTCTCTGGCAAGGTCCAGATATTTGTCCATTTTTTCATTTTTCCTTTAGCTTCACCCTGTGATCTGCTGGCACTGCAAAATCCACCAGTTGACAAGTTCTTTCTTTTTTGTTTATCAACACTAGGTCTGGTCTTCTTGCTAGGATAAGGTGATCCGTTTTTATTTCAAAGTCCCAGAGAATTTTATGCGTTTCGTTCTCAACAACAGATTCTGGTTTATGCATATACCATTTTTTTGCATGGTCAAAATGTAATTTTTTGCATAATTCCCAGTGGATCACCTTCCCAATCCAGTTGTGTCTAGATTTGTATTCTCGTCGTGCTAGTTTATTACATTCGCAGAGTATAAGTCCCTTTCATTTCTTATCTTGACCCAAAATCTATTTACAATATGTCACAAAAAGATTCGCCAAATTTGAACGCTGGAAATTTTCACTGATGAAATTAATCATCTTAATAAGAAAAATATTTCGTCTTAGAATCTTAAAAATTAGGAATAAAATAAAAAGAAAAATATTGTCAGTGGTGAGGAATTAATGGTTTGGTTTAGTTATCCTGTTTTATGGTATATCAACCTTTTGGGGTTATTTAATGCCGAATCAAATCATTTTGATATCTAGCCCTGTCGGCTGGGGTTTTAGAATACACCGACTGTACCTCTGCAGAGGGGTAAGAACACTCCAACTGGGCCACTTATTGACCGTTGGTGGTGACCCGTGATGCTTAATGACGGAATCCTGGTGGATGAGCAGTCCATGACATTAGAACACTCAAAGAAATACATACTCCAAGAAAGAAAGAAAGATAGTGATATGAAAAGAAAGAAAGAAGAGGAAGATAAATATAGCAATAAGGAATGAAGAACGAAAAATAGAAAAGAAAGAAAGAAAGATGTAGTAATACAGAAAGAAAGAAAGGAAGAAAGAAAGAAAGTTAAATATAGCAATATGGAGAAATAAAAAAGAAAAAAAAAGAACATTAAGACAAATATAGAAATATGGAATAAAAGAAAGAAAGAAAGAAAGAACGAAAAGTTTGAAAGAAAAGAAAGGATTAAAGAAGAGTGGCAAAGAAATAAAAGTCAAAAAAAAGAAGAAAGAAAAAGAGAAAAAAAAGAAAGAACATTAAGACAAATATAGCAATATGGAAAGAACGAAAGAAGAAAGAAAAAAAGAAAGAAAGAAAGAACGAAAAGATTTGAAAAGAAAAGAAAGGATTAAAGAAGAGTGGCAAAGAAATAAAAGTCAAAAAAAGAAAGAAAGAAAAAAGAAAAAAAACATTAAGACAAATATAGCAATATGGAAAGAAAGAAAAAAGAAAGAAAGAAAGAAAGAAAGAAAGGAAGGAAGGAAGAAAGAAAGAAAGAAAGAAAGAAAGAAAGAAAGGAAAGATGTGAAAAGAAAAGAAAGGATTAAATAAAAGGGGCAAAGAAAGAAAAGTCAGATAAACTGGCATGAAGTTTAAGTCTACAACTTACGTTCCTCGTTGGCAAGTAAAAAAATTAAAAAAATAAAAAATAATGTACAATTTAATGCTTTTTATTTTTCCCTTTTTGTTGTTCTGCTTTGCGCACTTTAATAATGAATGTTTCGCTGTTTGAGGGGAGCGCAAACCATTCCCTGAGTAGACCCAGATTTACATAACATGATTTAATATAGTGTAAAACCGGCCCCAGCAAGGATATCTATCTGGTGGTACTCTTTTCTTTGGAATAAAAGCAATTCTCTGAGAGGAATTCGGATTCAACAACTTAAAACATTTTCCCATTTCTATAGAGACACTATATAAATAATATGGAGGCGTACTGTAAATAACATGTTACAGGTTGCACCGCGTTACATGGTACAAACAGCACGTTACTGGATTTATATATAGGAATATGTTAGCTTACTGATTTACACACACACACACACACACACACACACACATATATATATATATATATATATTGTGTGTGTGTGTGTTTAAGGTTGTAAGGGTGATTCTATTTGGGATCTTCGAAATCTCACTGTTTAACCATACTGTATGCTCTTGTAGGTGCAAACACATATTCATACAAGGATTTGTATAAATCCCTAAAGAGAGCTCAATGTATAATAATCAATAAATTAGATTATATACAGAGCAATATTTAACTTTCTAAGAAAAAACTTAACAAACCGTCATTCTGCAATAATTTATTTCAGCCGGAAACTCAAAAAAAAAAAATTTTAATTTCAAAAATTAAAAAAAAATCTTCATATATATATATGTATGTATACCAACGCCTCCGCATGAACAGGACATGAGGTCAATTTTTAAGTGGAGTTTAACAGGTTTTAATTCAGTTTTTCTTCTTTTAGACTGGTTACCTGGCCAAGGTTAAATACCCCACACTGCCCTACTAATTACCCATAGCTGGAAGGAGAGTAGTTGGGTGTATACCTTTCCCAAGTGTATTAGCGCTATGTGAAATGCAAACAGCCTCGTCCAGGATTTGAACTCGGGTTGACGAGTTCATTTGGTACGACTTTAACCAATACAACACACACCTCCATATGTATGTATATATGCTTATATAAGAAACGCTCGAAGCGTAACGATTATCGTCATTGGAAATGGAATCGGCGAGCTGAGTTCAAATCCAGGAAAGGCTGTTTGTGTTTCACATCGCGATAATAATGAAAGGCATGAATCCGTTCCTTCTCCCTTCCCCGACAAAGAAAGAAAGAAAGAAAGAAAGAAAGAAAGAAAGAAAGAACCGAAAAGGAGGGAGGAATATAGATTTTTTTAAAGAAGAAAAGAAATAGGCAAAGAAAAAGAGAAAGAAATCGAAGAAATCGAAAAAAATCGAAAATCTTAAGATCTACCTGTAGAAAGAAAGAAAGAAAGAAAGAAAGAAAGGAAAATGAAAAAAGAAAAAAGAAAGCAGAATTCTAAAACGAAAGAAAGAAAGAAAGAAAGAAAGAAAGAAAGAAAGAAAGAAAGAAAAAATATAAGGATAAAGAAAGAAAGAAAGATAGGACGAAGAATGAAAGAAAAAAAGAAAGAAAAAAGAAAGAAAGAAAAGACGAAGAAAGAAAGAAAGAAGATAAGACAAAGAAACAAGTTAGGAACGTAAGAAAGAATCAGAGTGAAAATGAGAAGAAAGACAAGGAAATTCTCGGAACTAAGAAGGAAGAAAAATGTCGTAAATCTTCAAGTAGAAAAATGTGACGAAGTGCAAATGTCCTTCATCAAAATGGAAAAAAAAGGGAAGTCAGTTTTTGTAAGTGAAGAAAATTGGACAATAAAAAGATTGGCAGGGATTTTTTTTTAAGGAAGTAATAAAAGATTCAATCCTAAATTGAAGATCTTTCTTGTTTTTCGCACATCATGGTGGATCATTTTTCATGGAATTAAAACGAAATGGTAAAAATAAAAGAGAAAATTAAAAGTAAAAGAAAAATGTAAAACAGGAAGAAGGGAAAGAAAGAGGGAACTGAAAGAGACAAGGAAATGAGAAAGAAATTAATCAGATAGAAAGAAAAGAAAATAGAGGAAAAGATTCAAAAAGAAAGAAAGAAAGAAAGAAAGAAAGAGAGAGAGAGAGAGAGAGAGAGAGAGAGAGAGAGAGAGAGAGAGAGATGAATAATCCAGAATGAAATCTGGAAACAAAGAAAAAAGAAAATAAACATCAAAATGAAAGAAAGAAACAAAGAAACAAAATGAAAACAAAAGAATAAATCGAGAATGAAATCTAGAAAGAAAGAAAAAGAAAGAAGTTTAAAAGAATAAAGAAAGAAAGAAAAACTGTAAAAAGGAGAAAGAAAGAAAAAGGAAGAACACTAAATGAGGAAAGAAAAATAGAAAAAGAATGAAATATATATAGAATGAAATATATATATATATATATATATATATATATATATATATATATATAGAATGAATAACAAAGAAAGAAAGAAAGAAAGAAAGAAAGAAAGAAAAGAAAAGCAAAGAAAGAAAATGAACTGAAAATCAGCGAATGAGATCGATATCGGAATTGGAGGGAAAATGTAATTAAGGGGTCAGAAAACTCGCACCGTTGAATGTGGAGGAGTAAGGAATGAGACTTGTAAAACACGTGATCCCCAAAATAAAAAGTGACCTCCAAGCGGCGAAGACAAATTTCAAGATGCAGAAAATTCTTCTGGAGTGTGGGAGGGGGCGGATATCTACACAAAAAGATGTCAATAAGTTTTTTGTTTTGTTCTTTGTTTCATTTAGCCATTTTCCTTGCACATCCAAGCAATTAAACTTCGCGGTCGAATTTAGCATCAT
>CM042161.1:81975627-82008127 GCA_023376005.1 Doryteuthis pealeii | reverse complement strand
CACACACACACACACATATATATATATATATATATATAATATATATATATATGGAGAGAAAAATTACTAACATATATATATATATATATATATATATATATGAGAAGAGAGATTACTATTATATATATATATATATATATATATATAAGGTGTGTCATAAAAGTATCGGGTTTGAAGCTGTATTTACCAAGATAGAAATGAACAATAAATGGAACGTTATTTTTTTCAGAATACAAGGTGTGTCAAAAAGTACCGAAACTCCCGAGACTTTTTTCAAACACCTTATATATATGTATATATATATATATATATATATATATATATATATATATAGAGAGAGAGAGAGAGAGAGAGAGAGTCAGACAGACAGACAGAGACAGAGGAGAGGAGAGAGATAGAGAGACTAATTTACTATAGAAAAGAAAAATAAGTCAGATTAATTATTTGGAATTGTACCCTCCCCCCCCCTCTCTCTCTCTCTCTCTCTCTCTCTCTCTCTCTCTCTCTCTCTCTCTCTCTCTCTCTCTCTCTCTCAATTATTTGGAATTGAAATAAGTGCAGAATATTTGAGATTCAGTTAACCTTAAAGTTTGCAGTGCAAATCTTTAAATTCCTGATGAGGAGAAGATAATTTCTTCCATGTCGGAAATGTCTGAAGAGAAAACAAAAAGTGTGCATCATCTTTGCAGCACGTGCATATGCAGGGAATTTCAACAACAAAAAATATCAAAAAGAGAAACATTTTGGGAGCACCACCCCCCCCCAAAAAAAAAACACGTGACTTGACAAAAATGTACACCTGTTCAAACAGGTGTTGTTACATCACAAGAAAAACAAGGGAGAGACTAAGTGGATTGGATGGTTGGTTGGTTGGTTGGATTTTTACGGCATGACAACTCTTGGTTTATTTTATGCCAAAGACGTTTATTTTATTCATTTTTGTTGGGTAGTCTAACGTTTTTAAAACTCATTTTTTATCTATTTAACCCATAGATGGGACCCTAACAGGTACTACGACCGACTCCGGGTCAGAGTGGACCTGAGAGTAATGGCAACGAATCGGTACTCCACACTTCCCTGAGCTTCAAAATTAAAGTTAGTTAAAGTTAAAGTAGCATGGACATCAAGTCAACGGGGTTTGGTTACAGACAGTTTCTCACCTATGTGATCTTCAGACCATATATATATATATATATATATATATATATATATATATATATATATATGGTTGGCATCCTTCCGTCTACTAAAGACGATGGCGTAGTATCCACTTTTTTTGTCAACTGCGCAAATGGCTGAAGAGACCAATTTTTGAATGTCAATCTCTGGTGCAGTGATTGCAAACAAACAGTGATGCTTGCTGGAGTTGCTGTTGTCTCTCCTTCCTTTTGGCTATCTTTTCTGTAGAGGCTACTTTCCCCTCTTTTTCACTCCTTTTCGTTCCTTGTTTGACGAGGAGACGCCAGATCGCACGGTCTTCTGTACAAGCCTCCCATGTGTTGATGGCGATGTGGCATGTCTTCATGTCTCTCTTGCAGACATCTCTAAAGCGCAGGCGTGGTCTCCCTACTGGTCGGGTGCTCTCTATTAATTCACCATACAGTAGGTCTTTGGGGATGCGGCTTTTGTCCATCCTCCTGACGTTACCAAGCCAACGCAGGCGTCTCTCGCAGATGATGGCGGGCATGCTGTTATGTTGCTCGTTCTAGCACGTCTATGTTGGGCACTTTATATATATATATATATATATATATATATATATATATATATATATATATATATATAGTTGTACATTTTACTACATAGACAGTTAAAGTGCAAGTGGTTGTTCCAGTTCTTTCAAATGATTCTTTGAGTCTTTCACTGCTCAATTCCTTTCCTCTACCTAATTGAACAAGAATCCCTTGAAGAGCTAAAGCCTCCCCCCCCCTTATCCTCCTTCTCGAAATCCTCAACAATTGCCCGTCTTGAGCCATCGGTAAACCTTTCCCTGAAACCACCAACGCCCTCCACTCCCCACCCTCTTAGCCCTTGCCACTTTTCGACCTTTGATGTTTATCTGTTGCTTGCTGTGGTCAGTCGTCCATCTGTTTTTGGCCATTGATGCTTATTGATTTCGGCCTTTGCAGGTCACTCAAGTGAGTAAAAGGCTCGGAAATCATTGCCAAGGGAGGGGGAGGGAGGAGGGAATATCCGGTTCGGGAAGTTGGGGGGGCGGTTGGCCGTGAGGGGAAGGAGGAGGAGGGAAGGAGAGGAGGAGGAGGAAGGAGAAGGAGGAGGGAAGGAGGGGGTGTTCCCTTGAACAGACATGAGGGTTGTTGGTTTTCATTTGAAAAGTGTTTCATCTTTAATTAGTAAGTTCTTGCTCCTGTCGAGCAAATGATAGGATCCACTTCTGATTTTCTCTCTCAATGTCTCTCTCTCTCTCTCTCTCTCTGAGGTTTTTACACACTAGTTCCTCTCTCACCTCTCTCTCTCTCTCTCTCTATATATATATATATATATATCAGGCACAAACACACACTCTTTCCCCCTCCTCTCTCTCATGCTTAGATAGACTCTCTCTCTCTCTCTCTCTCTCTCTCTCTCTCTCTCTCCCTCTCTCTGTGGTTTTCACAAACACACATACACACTTACACTCTCACTCTAATGATTTTACACATATGTTCTCTCTCTCTCTCTCTCTCTCACACACACACACTCTAATGCCTTTGTACACACACACCCACATATACTTCTCTCTCTCTCTCCCTCTCTCTCTCTCTCTCTCTCTCTCTCGTGCTTTTACATACTGACATACATATAGCAGACATTTGATGTAGTAGTTATCATAGCAGAAATTGAAATCAGTGACCTGAGTTCAAATCCTGGACTAGGCTAAGTGCATTTCACTTCGCACTAATGCCCTTAGCTATGGGTAAAAAGTAGAACAGACTCGTTTCTTTAGCCTTGGCTAAGCAACCAGTCTAGGAGAAGGAAAATTCTGAATTAGTTTATTCCATGGTTTAAAATTAACTTTGTGTCACATCCTGTTTATGGCAGAGGAATTGGTTGAATACATAGCCATATTTTTACACACACATATCTTTCTACATGCACACACACACACACACACACACATATATATAATGTTATATATATATATATATATATATATATATAATTGATAATTGAATCATATTACCATGACCAGACAACTCGGCAAACACCATTTGTGGCATGGGTGTGTTGAGTCCCCGCTCTTCACACTGTGGTCCGCTGGTTCAATCTCTAGTGGCGGAGATTGTGGTATGCACTGCTGATGAGACCAAAGGAGGTCAAAACAGCTGTTCAGTGCTCCGGATGTCGCAAATGGTGTTTGCCGAGTTGTTTGGTCGTGGTAATATGATTCAATTATCAATTATATATATAATTCCTCTATCAAATTTGATATATATATATGTATATATATATATTATTTAGGCAGGTATTGTTAAAGACCACGGAATATATCTTCTTTATGATCTTCAAATCATGAATATGAATTTCTTTAAAAAGTCGTTGGGGTGGCCTAAAGTCGGTATCAGCCAATCAGCAAGGGAGTCTATCCCTTTTTCACTAGCACTAAACCAAGGAGATTGTTTTGGCGTCTGAGGTGGAGCAACACACTTACCATCAGCTCCTTACTTTACCACACAGATCCCTGTGCTACTCATATGCTGAGTTGGCGAGGGCGGGTATTGAACTAGGAACCTTATGGTTTCCAGCTGAATGCTCTATCAACTGAGCTAACCAGGCCCTGAATTTCTTTAATTGTTAGTAATAACACATCCAATGGAGATTTTGAAATGTAGAGTAATTATTTTTTTAATAAATTGCAATAATACTGCATCTAATACAGATAGGAATATATTAAAAATTGTTGTTAGCATCCGTCCGTCTACTAAAGACGATGGCCTAGTGTCCATTTTTTATCTGCAATTGCGTGAATGGCTGAACAGACCAATTTTTGAATGGCAGTCTATGGTGCAGTGACTGCAAACAAACCGTGATGCTTGCTGGAGTTGCTGTTGTCTCTCCTTCCTTTTCTCTCTCTTTTCCGTGGCTGCTTCTTTCCTCTCTTTTTCACACCTTTTTGTTCCTTGTCTGACGAGGAGTCACCAGGTCGCACGGTCTTCTGCACAAGCCTCCCATGTGTTGGTGTTAATGTGGCATGTCTTTATGTCTCTCTTACAGACATCTGTAAGATATATATACCATTAAATTTCAATCATACAACACCAAAAACAATCACGTTTGGAATGATTCATTTTAAAATGGATAAAATAAGAATTCAGTGATTAAGCAACACCAGATAATCAGGATTTACATTTTTGTATTTCATCTTGGATGATTTGGACAGTCTCCGTTTTAACCAGAGGATGTTGTAAGATAATAACAATCATATTTTTTTGGGGGGGGACATCAATATCAATATAGAGATGTAATTACATGTTTATCTGTTTGCTCTTTGCGTATGAAATTGTCTTAATCATAAAAACAAAAAATCAAGTAAAAAAAAAATGTAATATTGTTTTTAATAATAAATCTATAAAGTTTGTTTCTTTATAGTATCTTTGAAGCATTGTGTGTAAGTGTAATATAAAGATTTGAAGGCAATTTACAATGCAATATGTGTTGAATTTATTTAACTTTTTTTTTTTTTTTTTTTCAAAACTAAATATATAAGGCTATATATTTATAGTAAAAATTAAAAGAATTTCGAACATTTACCACGCGCAGGAGCAGCCAAGCTGATTTAACATCACGGAAAATTTTTTTTCAAATATACAGCTTTCTTCAACTTCTTAAACAACAGAGGATTACAATATCGCCGGGATAAGTACTAAAAAAAAAATCACCTAGTACTTTCAATAACTCTGAAGATGGAATTTTACTTCCGAAAATATTTAGTTTTGAAAAAAAAAACAAAAGTTAAATAAATTCAACACATATTGCATTGTAAATTGCCTTCAAAATCTTTATATTACACTATAAAGTTATGTTTTAACATAGCCTTAAGTATTATTTTGACTTTTCAGACTGTTGTCCTCATCTTTATTGGGAAATACACATTTTGACCTTCTTCAGATGTTTCCTGTAATCCATTGGGGTAAATTGTTCTCATTCCGTAACAAGAGTTAAAATTTATCTTTATCCAAGTTTAGTAATGATTCCACAAGGGAAATCATTTTTAATAATTCGACAGTCTAATAATAATTATTTTGCCTCATCTCAAAAATTCACACAAATATTCAGCTTTATATTGAGCAAATTTGGAGCTGAGTTTAATAATAATGATGATGATGATGATAATAATCTCTACATATATAAAGGGCAGTTGGGCATAAGTATGTATGTCCAAATTAAGCTACAAAAATAAAACAATTAACAACAAAGTAAATATATATACACATTAAATATCACCAGTTCTTGCTTTTTGTGCAAAAATTATGAAGATTTGATTTGTGTTTGAAGATATTTAAAAATTAACATATACATAGAAATAGCATTGAAATTCTATATAAAAATGTCCAGCATTTGTAAATCTCAAAAGTAAACAAATCAATACACCAGAGTGTTTTCTTTTTTAAATAAATATTGAACTAAATTTTGCCAACTTACAGCTCCAAGTGAGGCACAATTTTTCACTATTTTAAATTGAAGATTGAATGAATTTTTAACTTATAAATACATTTCTGGAGTTGATTTTATTAATTACAAGGGAGATAACTCAGTCAGTTCTGAAAACTTAATAAGAATCACATTTGTACTGAAAACAAAAAGATTCAAGAAATTCAAGTAAACAAAATATTTTGTGAAAAAATTGTACATGAGCTGGACCTGTGGATATACAACAGTATGATAATTTAATTATTACAAAGTTTGATATGTTTAAGAGCTATTGCGAAATAGTTCAATATATAAAAAGTATAATCTTGAGTTAACTTTCAGTTGTCTTTTTTTTTTTAATTTGTTTCTTTTTTATTATCCACCTAGGCAACGCCGGGTACCAACGGAATGATAATAATTTTTTAAAAGTCTGAAACTGTATTAAAATGGTCGGCTATGTTAATGCTATTTTTGTTGTCATTGTACGTGTGTGGAAAAAATATTTTTGTGTGCGCCTCTGTATCTTATCCAGGTTGCATCGAATATCTCTTCAATGTGCTCGCCTTATACTCTCCAAGTGCTACCTGCCGGATTTGGCATTATGGCTTAGAACATTTAGACCTACCTGACCTTGTCTGATCCTAGAGGTTCTTGCAACCCAATTAAAATTTCTTTAACCATCTGGTTACTGTGATGTGTCCTGTGTATGATGTTAAACTGCATCTAATGATGAAGTTCAAATTCTGGAGATCTGGGGAGAGTGGAGAACCCCTTCATCACCCTTACTCCCAGGTCCATATACTAAATGAGAGTGTTTGCATTTCAGATAGCACTAATACTTTTGATAAAAGTATGCATCTAACTATTCTCCCTCCAGCTATGGGTAAATAGTATGGAAGATTGGGTTCTTTAACCTTGCTAGGGTAATTCATAACTTATACAGTAGCCAGAAGTCATCATCCACATCTGTGGGAAGGTGTGCACAATAGTCGATATTTATCATGACCACCAAACAACACATACAAATGCATAGAAATGTGCTGCTTACTATATAAGCAACACAAATGTTTAAGTAGGCAATCCTAACAACAATGCTCATGTAAGAAGACCAGAAAATATAAAAAGAATGAGTAGAGGAAAGATAGAGAATGGGGGGTGAGTGTATGGATGTGATAACGCTAATTGGTTTCAATCAAACAATGAAAAGAAGAAAAAAATAAAGAGTGAGAGAGAGTATATTTTTTTGTGTAGCATGTCCTTTTTCTTCTTTCTTTATAATAAAAAGGAATGGTCCATTATTTAACTGAGGTGATGACACACAAGAAATAAGAATTTGGCAGATAATCAGGATTTACATTTTTTCCTTTCATCTTGGACAATTTGGATGGTCTCATTTTTTATCAGAGGGTGCTGCAAGATGATAACAGTTGAAAAATTAAAGAACAAGAGTATTAATAGTGGCAAATAAGGGGTACTCCACACTCCCTAGAGCTCCAGAAGTGGAGCCTCACCATCAGATGCATCAAATTTTTCTCCAATATTTCCAGCTAAAAAAATAAAACTAAGAACATTTGCTTCTTTTTTTAAAAGTATTTTATTGAAAATATTACAAAAAATGAAACTAGTGTAGCACCACTCAAGCCCTTCAGTATGCACACAATTATGCGTATCCGGAGATACGGAGATAAAAGGAATGTTTATTCCATGAGAATTTTAGAACAAACAATATGAAAGATAAAATTTTTGAATGGTTTTAAAGGAGGGAAATTAAATACATACAATTTCCAATCGGTGTATTCATCGATTGTTATTTGAGATTTGGGAGCGAGTTGTGGAAAAAAAAAAAAAAAAATTTTTTTTTTTTTTTTCAAGAAAATTCTGAGTGAATTATTTAAGTAAAAAAATGTCATTGAACAAATAAACAAAATTTTAACCAATTCTTTTTTTTTTTTTTTTTGCATTTTATACTTTTTGATAAAAATAGATTCTTTTCCCTATCATGTTTGTATACAAAAGTTAGACGATACATATATACAATAAAAGATTCAATACATTTGCTATAAAGATTCACACACAAAAAATTAGGTTATTTCCTGGAAGTTTAACATAAACAAAGGGGAACCACTCTTGACTGATAAATTTTATTTATTTATTGATCTACTAGGAAAAAAGAAACAGGGTTAGGGTTAGTTTAATGGGAAAATAAATAAATAATTTATCAGTCAAGAGTGGTTCCCCTTTGTTTATGTTAGACTTATAGGAAATAACCCAAAAATATATCCTTGTGTGTATGTGTGTGTGTATATATATATATTGTACATAATATGGGTGCTATATTTTAATCTGATAATGCTCAATATCATTAATAGAGCATTTATATTTGAGTTAAGGTAGCTCAGACATGGAGTCAACACCTGGTCTATGACAGTTTCTTGTTTATGCGATCTTCAAAGGGTTTTGCATATGCTTCAAATATTTGATGACATGATGCCAAGGATATAAAAATAAATGTACTGGGCTTAAGCATTGTTCTCATGTTATATATATATAAATTCTTTTCTCACTTCCTCATGTCAGTCTCATTACTATTAGTCTCATGTATCTTATTATAATGGAGATTAGGTGTCTATCTTAAACCAAAACTATGTCACTGCTTACATCACAATACCTTCAGGAATTGCATAGGTTTATCAATGAGTATTTAATTTATATTCAAAATCATTAATACATAAAATAGAATAAATATTATTAACGATGTCTACAATGAAAATCTGAGTTAGATTTGCCTCAAAACAGCCCATGTTATTAATGCGTTTAAAATCCTGCAATGCGTCTTATGTATCACTAAGAAATAAAGGTTTAGATAATATATGGTGTGGTTAATTAGCATACTGGTTTTAACAAAACTGAGTTTAATAAATACTCAGTGTTATTGATCTCTAATATCATTGTTTTATTCTCCAACGTATTAAAAATCAATCCCATGAATGATTTTATACAGAAAGCAATTAAAATATAATTAAAATAAGTGTAATCTTTTTATGTGATCTTATTTAATTTCATTAGTCTTTCTAATTTAATATATTTCATTGCATTAAAATTTAAATACTTACACCCAGAGGGTGCATATTCTTGTTAGTTCTTATCAAAAAAATATAATCATTTCATCTAAAAAGGTTTAATTTGATAATTGTATTTTTATTAAAAAAATATAATCATTTCATCTAAAAGGTTTAATTTGATAATTGTATTTTTATTTTAAAAAATCTAGATGTTGGTTTCAAGTGACGACCGCAATAATCAGTTTCTCCAACTGCAAAAAGTATTCTGTTGGCAACACTCTCAGTAGTTTTTACATAATCCGTCAAAAGTTCATATCACTTTAAGATCGAAACACGACACACCGTTCTCTCCACTGAAGAAGACGATCTTCCCAAGAGAACTCGCCTCAGCATTTATTCCACTCAGTGGTCGAACCACTTCAGCTAAAAGGGGTGACAACAATCCCACGACTCGTGAACAGGAGGTTGTGAGTTCAATCTCCGCTACATAAATCTTCTAGCCATGAGACTGATAGGAGATGAAAAAAAAATGGATTTTAGGTTATATCCTGCTCAATTGTTCAGTACTTTTTCTGATAAGAAAAAAAGGTTTTTATAATTTGTTTATTTCTCTATATATCACACACCACTACAGATATATATATATACAAGGTGTATTAAAAAAGTACCAAGAATTTTTGTACTTTTTGACACACCTTTATTTCTAAAAGAAATTAATGTTCCATTCATTCTTCATTTCTATCTTGGTAAATACAGCTTCATCTCAATACTTTTTTGTCACACCTTGTGTGTGTGTGTGTGTGTGTGTGTGTATATATATATATATATATATATATATATATATATATGAATGTTGGTAAATTTTTTTGGTTGTCTTAGAAGCATGGAAGAGTAAAAAACAAGACAAATCAAAGTGATGAATGTTGTGTTCTTAATCTTCTTTATTACTCCTAACGACACCATATATATATATATATATATTTTTTTTTTTTTTTTTTTTCAAACAAATTTTATTGAATACAACAGAATTGAAATTGTTTTGTAATTTTTTATTTTTTCATTTTCAATCTTTCAAATAATTTTTTGATATCACCATCTCGAAAAGAATTTATAAAAAATTTGAAAGAATTATTAGTACTAAGAATTATAAGTACTTTTGGTTCTACGTAGAATACCTCATCATTGCATATCACGTCAGATATTTTTTTTAATTGTCATTTACCTCCCCACCACTACCACAACCCCTCAAAAAAAGAAAACAAAAAAAAGAAACATTATTTAGTGTCAACTTTAAAACATTCTCGAGAATGGTTCAAAGTAGAACCGAAAGTACTTGGAATAATTTTTTATAATTTTTTTTCAAGATGATGATATCAAGAAAAATAAAAAGTTACAAAACAATTTGGATTCTATTGTATTCAACAAAATTTGTTTGAACAAAAAGATCCTAACCAAACACACACACACGTATGTATGTATGTATATATATATATATATATATATATATATATATATATAGTATTATAGTGTGTACAGAAATAATCTACTCGAGTTTCACCATAAGGATTTTCAGGGTTAAATCCACTGAATTAATCAAGATATTGATTAATTACAGTTAACTGTGGGAGTTCATTAATTCAGTGGATTTAACCCTGAAGATCATTATGGTGAAACTCGAGTAGGTTATTTCTGTACACACTATAATACTAAATCCGCTCTATTTACATATTGAGCACTTTCTATTTTTTATAATGCTGACTTATCCAAGTAACACTTATACCAACTAAATATTGAGACCAACCCAATATTTTTATGGGTAAATCATTCCCTTTACATCTATCTATATATATATATATATATATATATATATAGTGTATGGTTATCACTAGCTCACTTGGTGAGCCAGTGGTGGACCAAGTCTTTTGTGGTATTAATAGTGGTGTGCTCAATATCAGCGATAGAGCTGTTGTATATATTAATAGAGGTGTATTTGGGCAGCATCTTTTCATTCAAACAAATTTTGCTTTTTTTGAGTTTTTTTAATTTTTCATTTCAATCCTTTAATCAATTTTCCTAATTTTGTCATTTTTGAAAATAGTTTATAAAACATCATTCAGTTCTCCTCATAACCATTAAACAAAATACAAAACTTAGATAAAATTCAGACAAATAATAACCTGTTTTAACCACCTTGATAATGGTTCAAAGGAGAACCAAAAGTACTTGGAATGTGAATGATAAATCTTTCGGATGTTTATAAATTCTTTCCAAAATGACAACATTAAGAAAATTGTTAGAAGTGAAAAAATAAAAACGTTCAAAACAAAATGGATTCTGTTATTTTCAACAACATTTTGTCTGAATATACATGGTCAATTTTGTGATCCTGGATATCATGCTTTTGGGCATACATCAGACAGAGGTCACAAACAAGAGTCTCAAAAATTACCATATATATATATATATATATATATATATATACACACACACACACACACACACACACACATACACACACACACATACATATACATAATTTTTTTTAAAAACAGATGTCTCCCGTTTAACGATTTTATTGATGATCTTTTCAAGCTTTCTGGCCAACGTTTTTATATTTGGATGGAATTCATGGATTAGTCCATCAAAGTTCATATCCCGAGTACTTTTGGCACTTTGAAGTGCCATCATTAGGGGTGATGTGTTCCAGTTTTTTTTTTTCAAAGTATAATCGTTAAACAGGAGACATCTGTTTTGTTTAATTCTACATGTATAAATGAAAGAATGCTGCCCAAATACACACACACATATATATATATATATATATTACACACACACACACACACACACATATATATATATATATTTTTTCCAACAAATTTCATTTCAAATAAGGATTTACTCTGATGAAGGTTGAATTTTCTTTATGTGTGGAACATTTCTAGGTTTTTTTCTATTATTATTATTTCATTTCATTTGATTATTTAAAAATAATAATAATAATAGTTTGAATAATGTACACATGGAGAAATTCCTGACCGAAACACGTCTAAGTAATATTGATTAAAATATCCTATATTATCCATTCTATACTTTCTTTATTCATTTTTTTCAACACATATATATTACACACACACACACATATCTACTTTTCAATCTATGTAACATCCTTTGTAGAAAAAAATATAAAAGAGAGAGAGAGATTATACACTGTTAATGAATAATGTCTTTTTACAAGAAAGAAAATTCAGGGTGACTGAACAAGTCTCTTTCTGACATCCACTAAAGATGCTTGTCGTCTAGAAAACAAAAAAAAAACTCATGAGAAGAGCAAGTAGAGAAGAAATGAGGAGGTGACTCCGAGAGGGGAGCAGACCATCAGCAGAATTGCATCCATCTCCGGAACAAGTAAAGATGCAGGAACGGTACATTCGGTCGTGATCCGGATACCAGATGTCTTGGCATTGATGGCCCATGTCTCGAGAACTGCAAAATCGATGAGTGCCCACCGTTCCTACAAAAATAAAAAAGAAGAGAATTTTAGTCGATTCTGGAATTTCCATTTAATACAAAGAATAGAAAAAACACACCATTGTTTAATGACCTGTTTAAACTGATATAAACTGAAAACAATGTGTCAGTGATTAATATTAAAGAGAAATTTTAATCATTTTGGAAGTGTTTGTTATTATATATACTAGCAAATATATGCACCCTCCGGGTGCAAGTATTTTAATTAAATTTTATAATAAAATATCATATTAAATTAGAAAGGCTAATGAAACTGACTAAGAATGCAGATAAAAAGATCTGCAACAGAGGGGGTATAATCGAAAAATAGAACAACTTTGAAACTAACTATTCCATCATTTTCCATTACTCCCCTCTTTCATTGGTAAATTTTCCTAATTTAACTATTTAGTTAAAATAGGAAGTAAAGGATAATATTACAGTTATTTCTTCTTGTAAATAAATTTTTTTAAAGATTTATCCACAAGATTTTTGTTTATATTACTTAAGATAAAACCAAAGAATTAGAAATCAATAATACCATGCACATATTTATTAAAATAAAATTTTAAATATCAATATGCAAATTAGGCTTCTCGTTCAGACTGTAAACCGCTATTTTGTTGTATATATAAATACAATTGCATGTTATTAGTACGTAGATATGGTCAACAGTATTAATAATGTAATACAATTTTTATTAATAACTGAAGGTTTAAAAGAATGAAATCATGGAGAATTTGACGTAAATAATTAAGGGAATTGTGACTTGAGTAGTAATATAGTTTCGGTTACAGACAGAAAACACACAATCTCCATTATAATAAGATGTTGAGATCAGATTTCTTTCAAGTTTGCTTTGGTGGTTATTATCCAGGAGTACTATATAGTCAATCTACATCCTGGTTTTTTTACTAAATATTCAAGTACTACTATCTAATACAAATAATTTGCAAACAGTCGTATGATTTCAAGTAATTATTTCTATTTAATAATAGTCAAGTAACTAATATTAATAAGTAAACAATTATATGGTTTCAAGTAACTAATATTAATAATCCTTGTAAACAATTATATGGTTTCAAGTAACAAACAATTATATGGTTCAAGTAACTAATATTAATAATCCTTTGTAAACAATTATATGGTTTCAAGTAACTAATATTAATAATCCACAATTATATGGTTTCAAGTAACTAATATTAATAATCCTTTGTAAACAATTATATGGTTTCAAGTAACTAATATTAATAATCCTTAGTAAACAATTATATGGTTCAAGTAACTAATATTAATAAAGTAAACAATTATATGGTTTCAAGTAACTAATATTAATAATCCTTTGTAAACAATTATATGGTTTCAAGTAACTAATATTAATAATCCTTTGTAAACAATTATATGGTTCAAGTAACTAATATTAATAATCCTTTGTAAACAATTATATGGTTTCAAGTAACTAATATTAATAATCCTTTGTAAACAATTATATGGTTTCAAGTAACTAATATTAATAATCCTTTGTAAACAATTATATGGTTTCAAGTAACTAATATTAATAATCCTTTGTAAACAATTATATGGTTTCAAGTAACTAATATTAATAATCCTTTGTAAACAATTATATGGTTTCAAGTAACTAATATTAATAATCCCAATTATATGGTTTCAAGTAACTAATATTAATAATCCATGGTTTCAAGTAACTAATATTAATAATCCTTAGTAAACAATTATATGGTTTCAAGTAACTAATATCAATAATCCTTAGAAAACAATTATAGCTTCAAGTAACTGTTCTAATAATTTACAGTTATATGGCATCAAGTATTCCTATCAAATACAAATAATTTTTAAACAGATCTATTTGACTCATACATAGGACCTAAACAGGTGTTACCACTCCGGGTCAGAGTGGATGTGGGATTTTATTTAATTTCTATATACTATCATTCATAGTATTGATTTTAATATGTTGGAAAATAAAACAATAATATTAGAGATCAATAACATCAAGTTATCATTTATCAATTTTTGTTAAAACCAGTATGCAAACTAACTACACCATATATTATGTAAACCTTTATATCTTAGGGATATATAAGATACATTGCAGGATTTTACTTTTTTGAGGTAAATATAAATCAGATTTTCATTGAGACATTGTGAATAAATAAAATTTATTTTATGTATTAATGATTTTGACTATAAATTAAATGATCATTGATAAACTTACGCAATTCTTGAAGGTATTGTGATATCAGCAGTGACAGTTTTGGTTACAGACAGACACATTGCTGGATTTTAAAAGCATTAATAATGTTTTTTTTAAGGCAAATCTTACTCAGATTTTTAAAGAGATATTGTTAATAGACAAGATTTATTTTGATCAATAAATTAAATACTCATTGATAAACCTATGCTATTCCTGAGGGTATTGTGATGTAAGCAGTGACAATTTTGGTTACAGACAGACACCAAATCTCCATTATAATAAGATGGAAATAATATATGTTCTCAGAGGATACAGTAAAATCGTATCCATAATCCCAGTGGTTTTCTTTTTTCTTCTCTCACCATACAAGCTAACTGAATACATTTCAATAGTTTCTTAGAAACAAATTACACGGAATAGGTTTCAAGGTAGGAGTTAGACGGCTTTAGTTAGGATCCCTAAATTTTCCCGGGGTCTCATTCAAAACAAACATGTGCATCCTAGGATGCACTAAATCAAAAAGCTATCAGCATCACTCTGTTCTATAAACAGTATGTTTTTCAACTCTCTATTCCTGGGGGTATTGTGATGTAAGCAGTGACAGTTTCGGTTACAGACAGACACTGAATCTCCAGTATAATAAGATGGAAATAATATACATGTTCTATAAACAGTCTGATTTTTCAACTCTCTACACTAAACAGATTTTTGGGTTTTTATTTAAATTTTCAACTGCGGAAATAATAGATTTCTACAGATCAATGTGGTTATTTCGTTGAGATTTTGATATTACTACAAAGGATTGTCAGTTATCATTATTATTTGGGGGGTTTTGTTGGCTATTATTTCTTTCATCTTATTG
Source organism: Doryteuthis pealeii (assembly GCA_023376005.1). Taxonomy (NCBI): domain Eukaryota; kingdom Metazoa; phylum Mollusca; class Cephalopoda; order Myopsida; family Loliginidae; genus Doryteuthis; species Doryteuthis pealeii. The sequence goes on along the minus strand of CM042161.1, from coordinate 81,992,850 downwards.
TATTGCATTGACATGATGAAATCATAATCACCGTTCAGGAAATAGAAGAGGAAAAAAAAGGGTCAGTGATAAAACAGGGGGGGTGGGGGGTGGAAGAGATAGAAAATACCAAACAATGCAGAATCCCATCAAAAACAAGATTAACCTATTTTATTTTTAAATGTCAAACTTGGCAGAGTCCATATCTCTAAGGAATGTCACAGCTCACAGTGAACAAAGGTGGAATTTTCGGGTATTTATAGCCTTTCAATAAACAAAAACAAAAAGGCTAAAAACAAAGATGCATTTAATTTTGTTCTTTTTATACGAGTTGAACAAGTAGAAATCTTATTTAATTAGAGTATATATATATATGTGTGTGTGTGTATATATATATATATATATATACACATATATATGTATGTGTGTGTGTGCATATATATATATATATATATATATATGTGTGTGTGTGCATATATATGTTTGTGTATGTAGGCACATATATATATATATGTTTGTGTGTGTGCGCATATATATATATATATATATGTGTGTGTGTCTATATGCATGCATATATGTGTGTGTATATATGTGCATGTGTCTATATGCATATATATGTGTGTGTATATATATGTGCATGTGTCTATATGCATATATATGTGTGTGTATATATATTGCATGTGTCTATATGCATATATATGTATGTGTATATATGTGTGTGTGTGTGTGTGTGTATATGCATATATATGTATGTGAGTGTGTGTGTGTGTATATGCATGTGTGTGTGTGTGTGTGTATGTATATATATGTATGTGAATGTGTGTGTATATGCATATATATATATGAGTGTGTATATGCATATATACGTATGTGAGTGTGTGTGTATATGCATATATATGTGTGTGTATGTATGTATATATATATTTATGCATTTGAGGAAAATAACAGATTAGGAAAATTTCGACAAAATGTAAGGAAATGTATTGGAAAGGTGAATAATGAACACAAACAGTTAAGGTCAATTAATATTTTGTCTGTTGGTTGTAGAAACTTGTTTGTGTGTGTGTGTGTGTGTGTATATATATATATATATATATAAACAGCTGAAATATTATGGTGTTTATTTTCTGGAACTGCAGTTTCATGCATATTATGCAATCTTCAGATGGTCAAAAATTCTAAAATATTAAAATGGTTCAGCATTTATAGAATGTGAAGTGTGCTCACGCAACGGAATGTTATAACATAAGACTGTGATAACACACAGATCAGATAACCCAATCTGTGCTACTCATGTGCTGAGTTGGCGGGGACCAGTATCGAACCAGATGCTCTACTGACTGAGCTAATCCGCCCCCGCCAAAAAAAAAACATTTGACAAACATTGAAATTATAAAAAAAAAAAATCAATGTTAAAAGTTTGCTATTGGTAAAAAAAAAGAAGTTCTATGTACAGAGAAGAAGACACCAGTCTCCTGGTATTGACTAAACTTTTTTTTTTGTTATCTTCTTCCTGACTTTATTTCCTCTTCATCTCACCCACCCATTTACCCATCCATCAACCCCCCCACCTAAAAAAATCCTCACAGATCCATAACCCACTCCACCCTTGTTACCCATTTAACCTGCCACCCTGATTAGTCACCAGGGCATTGTTTATATTAAACTAATGTGGCCTTATCTCCGTTTAATGGACAAACCTTCAAGGGTTATGGGGGGGGGGGCTCCTTGGTTGTGGTTTAAATATTAGTAAGAAGGTTTACAAAAAAAAAAAAAGAAAAAAAATGTTTCTTCTCTACTAACACTTCACACAAATAACAGAGTAATGCATTTGAAGGAAGACAAAGGCGGACATTATGGGAGCGGATAGAAAAAGTCCAAGAAATATTAATACAGTTTGTGATTGAGGCACATCGAAGGTAGGCAGTTGATCCTCTTTGGGAACAAGGGGTAAACTGGATCATTACACACAATTTTGGAAAAACACATACACTAATCTTATTAAAATAGAGATAGTGTGTGTCTGTAACCGAAACTATGTCACTACCAATATCACACTTCCCTTAGTTATTTAAGTTACATTCTCAATGGTTATTAAATAATCACTATTTAATGCTAATTAGCATCTTATTTATCAACAATGTCTCTATTAAGGTTTAGCTGAGATAAATTTGCCTCAAAACAATTAATCTGTTTAAAATCTTGCCATGTGTGTTATATATCATTGAGAAATAAATGTTCACATACTATATGGTTTAAATAATTTGCATACCAGTTTTAACAAAACCATGTTTAATAAATAATTACTTGGTGTTATTGATTTCTATTATTATTGTTTTATTCTCAAACGTATTAAAAGCAATCCTATAAATAATTTTATATTGAAACCAATTAGAATAAAGTAAAAATAAGTGTATCTTTTTTGTATTCGTATTTAATTTAATTTTTCTAATTCACTATAGTATTTAATTGTATTAAAATTTAAATACTTGTGCCCAGAGGGTGCATTTTTTGGCTAGTACATATAAAAACACACACACTGCCATCTATAATATAAGAAATGCACTAATACATATAAAAACACACAAAATATATATACACACCCACTATAAATAATATATGCAAATATCCACTACATATATTATACATACCCACTATAATATAGGCACACATCCACTATATATAATACATATATTATACACACATACCCATTATATATATATATATATATGTGTGTATTATTACAGTGTGTACAGAAATAATCAACTCAAGTTTCACCATAAGGATCTTCAGGGTTAAATCCACTGAATTAATCAAGATATTGATTAATAACAGCTAATTGCAGGAGTTCATGATGTAGTTATGACCGTTCTTTTAACAATAATATCTTGATTAATTCAGTGGATTTAACCCTGAAGATCCTTATGGTGAAACTCGAGTAGGTTATTTCTGTACGCACTATAATAATAAAGTCGCTCTACTTATGTATTGAGCACTTTATATTTGTTATGATGCTGACCTATCTGGGTAAAATCTGTACCAACTAAATATTGAAACCAACCCAATATTTTTACCAGTAAGTTATTCCTTTTTCATATATAATATATACACTCACTATATATAATATACACTTTGACTAATATATATATATATATATATGATGTACACACCCACTATATATAATAAACACACACAATACATAATATACATACTCATATATAATATACGCACACACACACACAATATACATACTCATATAATATATGCACACACAATATACATACTCATATAATACACACACACAATACATATTATACATACTCATATATAATATACTCACACACACAATATACACATACACATATATATTTAACACCCACATACACATAAAGCATGAAAGACACCCACATACATACACACCCAATTCAGGAAAGACCCACACACACATTTAGAGATTGAAAATTAAAACAACTTTCCTTGTTTTGTATAGTCAAGGCACAGGGAGACATGGACTCATGCCTTTCTAAAGTTATTAGTGCTATTTATGCATAAGCAGTATCAGTATTACATTTGATTGGTTGAATTTTAGATGGTACCCTAACAGGTACTACCACTCCGGGTCAGAGTGGACCTGGAAGTAATAGTGATAAAAGGGTACTCCACATTCCGTGGGCTCCAGAATTGGAACTTCACCATTAGATGAAGTTTAACATCATGACCAGAAAACTAAGACCCTCAGCCACCACCTTTTAGCACATATATAAAAAAGGTTTGGGGTTGTCATAAGAGCAATTAAGGAATATGGTTGTGACAATCGTATAGGTGCTAGGGCTTGACGTGACCAACCAATTGATAAAAAAGGTTGAAGGGTTTGCCATAAAAGAAATAGGGTTGCGACAATAGGGTTGTGCTGGTATTCAACTTCTGTTAGGTCTTATGTTGTTTGGTTTGGTTTGGTTTTCCGGCATATCAACCTCAGTGGGTCATTTAATGCTGATAAAGTTTTGAAATAAATCAATTCTTAATAGATAATACAATTTTTTTATAAATACATTTTTCTATTTAACCCATAGATGGGACCCTAACAGGTACTACCACTCCAGGTCAGAGTGGACCAGGGAGCTATGGTGATGAAGGGGTGCTCCACATTCCCCAAACCTCCAAAACTGGAACCTCACCATCAGATAGAGTTTAACGTCATTTCCAGGTTATGTAGACCCTCAGTCACTGCCTTCTAGCACCCATATGAAAAGGGTTGGGGCTTGCCATAAGGGCAATAGGGTTGGAGCAATCATATAGGTGCTAGGGCTTGACATGACCAACCGATTGATCAGAGGGGGCCTCTCTGACCATCCATCTATTAGGTCGCCAAGTTCATTTCCAATGACGATGACCATTAAACTATGAGCGACTCCAGACAAAAACAGCTGTACCTAAAAAATTATCCAGTATCACATCCTGGTGGAGAGATAGGTAAAACAAATAACTAGAAAGATAATACATAGACCATTATGGAAAAACTAGCAATTTCAAAATAACACCTAAACAATTTTGTTTTCCTTGGGTGTAAGAGATCTTACTTCCCCTACACCCATGTAGCCTAATCTTACTGTGTGTTTGGGAGGAGAATTATCTTGGCATGAAATGTAAAAGGAATTAGTGTGCAAACCCCCACACCCATCCCAGAAGTCGTAAAAACTCAACAACCATCACCTCTATCAGATTCTGAACGATTAAATTAATCAAAAGAAATTAAAAAAAGAAATAAGTAACCTCCAACAAGAATTGAACACTGAATGACATCTTTCAAGCCTGTAAAGTAGGCTAGGTATGATACTAAATTCCATCTGATGGTGAGGCTCCAGTTCTGGTTATCTGAGGAGTGTAGAGTACCTCTTCATTACCATAAATCCAACTATTCTCCTTCCAGCTATGGGTAAACAGTAGGACAGAATGGGCTCTTTAACCTTTGTATGGTAACCAGTCTAGGAGAAGGAAAACACTGAATTCAAACCCATTGAATAATAAAGTTGGTTGGATGGCCTATTGTTGCTATCAGCCAGATAGTAAAGGAGCCTATCTTCAGGTGTTTCCTGTCAGCAGAGTAGGCCGGAGAGTACATCAACGAAAACATATATATATAACAATAAAGATGAGAACAACAGTCTGAATAATCCAAATAATACAAATTGTTAAACATCATCTAAAAAATAACAAGGAGCACTGAAAAAAGTTGGAGGGTACATCAACCGAAACATTATGTATATACCAATAAGAGTCTGAAAAATCTGAATAATACAAATTATCAAGCCTCATCTCAAAAATACAAATAAGTAAATTAAATTTGTTGGCAGAGTAGCCTATTGTCGGTATCACCCGAACAGTGAGGGAGTCTATCCCTTTTTTGCTAACACTAAACCAGGGAGATTGTTTTTGCTGAGGTGGAGCACCACACCTACCCTCAGCTCCCCACTTTACCACACAGATCAGATTACACAATTTATGCTACTCATACATCGGGTTGGCAGGGACCAGTATCGAACCAAAGGAACCTTGTAATTTCTAGGCAGGTGCTCTAATGACTGAAGTAAACCAAACAAACAACAATTATAATTGTCATTTGTGCTGGCAACTTCATCAGTGAGATTTTAACACTGACCTGGAGTGGTAGTACCTGTTAGGTCTGGTCTATGTGTTAAAAAGATTTTTAAAAATGAGTATTAAAAAATGTATTTTTTTAAAATTTGAATACCCAACAAAAATAAATAAAACAAAATGTCTTTGGCATAAAATAACCCAGCAAGGGTTGACATGCTGTATAATCCTACTAACCAACTTTATTTGTTGAATGATCCTTCTATTTCTTTCATGTTTATTTCAATTGATTTATAATTTCTTTTTTTTTGTTTTTCTTTCCCCAAAAGTTTTGCAATTGTTTCCTGGGACAATCGGATCAAATTCTGCTCAAAAAGTGTCAGTTTCATTGATTTTTATTTTTTAGGATATTCTTCAATAATCCAGATTTTTTTCTTTTTCTTTTTTTTTGCAATCCAAAAATTTTATTCTATTTATGTTATTTTATTTATTTTTTCAATCCAAATTTTTTTTTTCTTCTTTTTTTAATCCCAAAGATTCTGCAGCAATATTTTATTGAAAAATCTGTGGAAGGTTAATTTTTTATACAAAGTCTCTTTAAGAAAGTTGTTATCTAAACAATTCCCTTATTTTTTTTTCCCCTATTCTAAAATAAACGTAAAGAATCACTGTGGGCAAAAGCAACAATTAATGAAACTGACACTTCACCTCAGATTGACAATAATGAGAGAAAAATATTTCCAAAGGGAAATCGTCCTCCGCAATCTGTCTGGGTAATTAGCGAGATTAATGATGGGTAACACTCGGCTGTGGTTAACTAATTTGGTCTGTTGCATTTAATTAATGGGATAATAAAGTTAACCTGTTTAAAAACAGAAAAATAACAAAAAGAAAAACAAAAAACACATGCCTTACCCCAGCCAAAAGCAAAAATCACATTTTATTTAAATATCTAGAAATATGATGATATTAAGGTTGGTTGGTTGGACTTTAGGGCATGTCAACCCTTGTTGGGTTATTTAATGTTGGTTGGTTGGATTTTATGGCATCTCAACCCTAGCAGGATTATTTTATGCCAAAGACGTTTTGCTTTTGGCATTCTTAATGGGTACTCAATTTTTTTAAACACATTTTTTTTCTATTTAACGCACTCCTTCTGTGCCAGTTTTCTGCTTTTTACTTATTATATGGTTTAATGTTTCATCTCTCTTATTATTATTATTATTATTATTATTATTACTAGTGCAAATTTACTATTTACCTATTACCTAGTATCTAAATCCTTTTATTAGTGGCATACAAACATCATGATCTGTGGGGTCAGGGCCACCCTAGTGGCCAATAAATACTGATTCAGATTTTTTCAAAACTTCACCTAACTTCCCACCATCAAATTCAATTCATTCATAGTTCAGAAGTATAGTGGAAAAAGTGAGGCAATATATTTCAATATGTTGTAATGGAATATTCCACACTCTTAAGACCCATGGGGTCTGACTATATATATATATATATATAGTGAGCACAGCATTATGCTGGGCTGGCTTCGAGGACTAGTAGCGTACCTCAGTATTCCTTGTCTGTCTTATTGTATCTCTCTGCAATAAAACCCTTTATCTTAAATCAACAAAGTGTTGAGTTTGTTCTTCCACCCAACTACAAACTTGTCTGATTGTATCCCTTTTTAAGAACATAACACAATGTTATAGCAATGCAAATGCTTTGGGGTTAGGGCAATTTTGTTCCTCCGAACACCCCACCCCCCCAAAAAAGTGAACCCCCAGGCAGATGCTCCACCCTGACACCCCCTCCCCTTTGTTCCACCTCTTACACATTCCCATTTATTTTTACCTATCTATTCACCATAGATGACTAGGCCATTAAGAGAAAAAGTTACAAAATTTCCACTGACGGAATAAGTGTTTTTAGAACCACCTGTTGGTCATATGTGGCAACCTGTAATGCCTGAGGACAGGATTGTTGTGGCTGAGCAGTCCATGGCCACAGCACTAAGTGGTCCAATGACATGCAACACTACTCTTTGCCTCAGACTTGGGCTAGACGAGTGGTCAGAGAGGCCCAATCCAATCAATCAGCTAGCACTTATATCAAGCCCTAGCATTTATATGATTGTCCCAACTGTATTCTTTAAATTTCTCTTATGGCAAACACCCAATCCTTTTTATCCTATAGGTGCTAGAAGGTGGTGACTGAGGGTCAATGACCAGTTTATTAATTCAACCAATTTATTAATATTCATGAAGTTAAAAAAAATGAAATAGAAACACTGGCAGATTTCCCGTATGAATTTAAATTAATGATTAAATAACACATTAGTAAAAACAAATATATTAATAATACTATATTTAATGAATAATGATAATTAAGGATAATTATACTTATTGGTTTGGTTTTGTTTTACGGCATATCAACCTCAGTGGTCATTTAATGCTGATAAAGTTTTGAAATAGATCAATTCTTAATGGATAATACAATTTTTTTTATGAATACATTTTTCTATTTAACCCATAGATGGAACCTAACAGGTACTACCACTCCGGGTCAGAGTGGACCAGGGAGCAATGGTGATGAAGGGGTGCTCCACATTCCCCAAACCTCCAAAACTGGAACCTCACCATCAGATAGAGTTTAACGTCATTCCCAGGACATGTAGACCTCAGTCACTGCCTTCTAGCACCCATATGATCATAAGAGCAATAAGGTTGGGAAAATCATATAGGTGCTAGGGCTTGATGTGACCAGCCGATTGATCGGAGGGGGGCCCTCTCTAGACTGCCTATCTAGCCCAAGATAGGGTCAAAGAATTATACTTATGAATTAAATTTGAGTGATATATATTAGAATTAAATCAACATTAAAATTAAACATAAAAATTATACTTTATAAATGTGTTACGTAATGGGTGTAACATAGACAGTGAGGGTGACCTGACGTGTGGATTAGAATGGAAAAGTTTAAGTGATGATTTGGAATGGACTTGGCGTAATTTGATTGGATGATAGAATGAGATGTGGCAAAGTGGCAGAGAGGAGAAGTAAGAGGTCAGAGTGAAAATTGAGTTGGAGAGAATGTGTTAACAGAGTAAGACATGGATTTCTGGTTATTGGGAATTGTAACTCAGGGGAAAAAAAAAATATTCATGAATGAAAAGAAGCGGCCTTGTGCTATTACTAAAAGCTCCAAATGGCACAAGGCAAGTCCCTCAGCCCAAAGTTGGTTCCAGAATCCATAACATCATAGAACTGCCAGCCAACAACTGAACAGCAGCCCAACATCAAGGATTCCAGCCTTTTTCCAATGTAGTATCGGTACAGAGATAAGTATATTGAAAAATTCTTTATCCACGTTTTGTTCACTCCATTAGAAATAAGAGCTATACTGTACAAACATGGACACATAAATCTCTCCATTCGGAAATGAGTGTAAGACGTAACGAAGAGTTGACACGTCATCATCTCAGCCATTCCAACTAGGAGAGCATAGTGTTACATAATCAAAAATATATCAAATTACAAATTTATACTATATTCATATAATTATGCATAAAATTGGAACTCAAAACAAAATTATTATGATATTTAGCATTTATGTTTACATTTTACATTAAAATTAATATGAATTATAATTAATATTTAGTTTAAAAACTGTAAGACAAAGAAATACGTTAGAAAAATCCATTATATGGAGCTTCGAAAAAAAGGCGTCATACATCTATGAAGAAACACTTATGAATATCATGAAGTTAATGATAAAACTAACATAAAACAATATACCAGTTTATAAAACCAAATAAAAATATTTACCTAGAAAATATTTGCTTAAGAATCATATAAAAGTGTGATTGAAAAGTAACTCCCTATTTTAAATTATTTAGAATTTTCTTATATGCAGTTATAATTCTTTCAATTCATTATGTTATATACTGGCCTTTTCACTGTACCAAATCAGCATATAACGTTTATATACCTTCTTACTTCTTACTCTGGTCGTATTCTCTTCTGGCCGGCTTGCTATTCTATCTTCTAACATCTTGGTCTGGTCTTGTCGTGGTGTTTCTTGGGGACTTCGGGTCTGGTTTCATTGGGGATCACTCCTTATCAGAAGCCCTGTGTCATTGTTAGTTTTAGGTAATAAACACAAGACTTCGATTTACGTTGATGTTACTTTATTCCAATTCCCCACCCAGACAATCTGCGCAGATGAGGCTTACATGTTGCTTAGCTCGGCTCCTAACTTCTGACTTAAAACTGACTATATCCTTAAACCGGAGAAGAGGCTTCTATTGCTTCCGGTTCTCACGATCCATTCCCGGAAAGCAAGGTCAGAGTAAGGTCAATGCCGTTCACTACACTTCCCAAGGCCATCAGCTGTACTAATCGACATAATGATTTTCTACAATACCTTATAAAAGCATTAGGGATCAAATAATTATGTAACAATATATGACTTAAATGTATGGCAATAAAATCAGTGTTGATTTTTCTTTTCAGAATGATTGTTTTGTTTCAAAATTGGAAGCCCTATAAAGATATCTAGATGTTTAAATTTAATTCAAATACCTGAGCAGCTTGAGAGGCTGGAGGCAAATGCTGGTGCCCATAAAGAATTTTAAATAAAACTCCATGTTATGTGTGTTCTTTTCATATTCATTTTTGGTAAAAATGATTCAAAAACAATATTTTAAATAGGGAAACTAGGTTACTTCTCAATCACCCTGTATATATAAAAAAAAGGAAGATTTGGCATTTAAATATCCCACAACAGTTGATATGCCATTAAAACAAAATAATCCATTCAAAATTATCCCTTATTTCTTGTTGTGGCACAAGTTGTTATTGATTTTACATGCTAGTAGTGTATATTATTTCAGAGACCCCCAACCCCCATCCAATAAAAGATGTGAGGTGCCAGTCAGGGAGCATTGTTAAACAGACTAGTTGAATAATAACGTGTTTGTCAGTATAAAGCAATTGTTTGTTCTTTCTGACTAATCCATTATTGCGGCCAGTTAATGTTAAGGAGCATTTTTAGGGAAAGAAAGAGGTAAAAGAAGGAAAAGAGTTAGAAGTCTAAAAAGGAGGAAGAAGGAAAAGAAGAAAGAAGGTTAAAACAGAGAGGAAAAAGAGGATAAGGGGGAAAAGGAAGTCAGAAAAACAAAGAGAGGAAGTGGGTGGAATGGAAAGACCAAAGTTGAAGGTTTGGTTGTTTACGGCATATCACCTCAGTGGCGTCCATAATGCCGACAAAGTTTTGAAATAAATGAAATTCTTAATGGATACTCAATTTTTAAAAAAAACTTTTGTTTTTCTTTTAACCCATAGATGGGACCGTTAAGAGATTACTACCCACCGGGTCAAGTGGACCAGGATAGCAATGATTGATGATAGGGGTGCTTTATATTTCACCAAAACCTCCAAAACTGGAACTCTTCACCATCAGATAAAAGTTTAACGTCATTCCCAGGACATGCAGACCCTCAGCCCACTTAGGCCTTCGTAGCACCCATATGATTAAAAAAGGATTGGGCTTGCCATCCAAGGCATCGGTCACCAAGTGGCCTTGCCAAGCTTTTTGCACGAGTTTTAAAATACCCAAAAAACTCACACAATATGAGGACCAGGTCAAAAAAAAACAAAGAAAGAATTACTGAAAATCTATCAGCTAAATGGCACGGTTTCTGTACTGACAGACTCTCAAAACAGACAAATTTAGACTGACTGCTCAATCAGAGAGAGCACTTTTTAAGACGAAAACTAATTGTACACCCCCAATCTAACCCCCAACCGCCATCTACATCCAACATTCCCAAAACCACTCACACACAAACCAAAAGTCTATAAAGAGGTTTACACAGGAGTAATTCAAAATGAAAACTAAACCAATTCTTTCAATGCAACCAGCATTTTACCAAAATTCTACTTGGCCAATGTCTCGGGTTTGAGCTGACCACCACGGTAGAACATGGATTGGGGTCAGACGGCGGGGGGGAGGAATAAATGCAGGTTCCGGGTGGGGCATTTAGAGAGAGAGAGACTAAAGTAGCCTTTCTTTTCTAAAGATAAATGCCAGGAAAACCTCTTAAGATTCTAGCGATCAAGAAAGGGGAGAGATTCCAATTTTAGGCAATGTGAATGTTGTTCATATTAAATTAGGACCCCTGACACATTCGGAACGGTTGAACCTTCTTTAAGTGCAGAAATTGGATATCTTAGGTAAGAATTTCATTGTCAGAGATAATCAAGCTAAAAATTAAGTAAAAATAATATATATATATATATATTATTATATATATATATTATTTTTTAAATAATTATTTCCTATATATAGGAATACCTTATGTGGTTGTAATGGTTAGCAAGCTAGATTAGCAATCCATTGTTAGTTGAGTTTGATTCTCTCACTGGTTGCCCTATACTTCTGGCATTGTGCCGCATCTAAGCTATGGTTAGTAGCATAACTATATGCTTATATATATCATTTTTTCAAAATACATATATTATTCTTTTATATAAGGATACATACAAATTATCTTAATAGATCATATATACTATAACATATATAAATATATATATATATATATATGATTATAAAATAATTTATATTCTCATATTTAATTTCTGTAGATTGAGATATTATTTACCAAGGTATGTGAACTTGTTTCTACTAATTTAAGAGACCTTATTACCCAGGACATTAAGTCTCTCAGCCAGGGCTTTCTAGCACAATATGATTATAAAGGGCTGGGGCTTGCCATAAGGGCAATAGGGGTTTTAAGAGAATCATACAGGTGCAAGGGTGAAGCATGATCAGATGGGGCCTCTCCGGACTGCCGTCTAACCTAAGGGATAAAGTGGGAGTGTTGGCAAGTCTTGAAACTGCTGTCAGTTACCAGGGTTTCATCCTTTAACATTAGGGGTTACCACCCCACAGCTAACAGGTAGCCTCATTGGGTGGAGGAGCTTACCCCTCTGCATAGGTGTCAGTCAGTGTATTCTAAAGCCCCCAGCCAACAGGCTTTTTCTTAGGGGAGAGAAGAAAACTGTTTTAAATCAGCCTTTTGCTCTTCTTAAGTGTCACATCCTGATCATTGAGGAGGGGTTGGGTTAATATATACAACTAGAAATAAAGGAGAAATGTTGAGAATCTCGGATGATCGAAAAAAAAAAAAAATCTATTTGTTAAGGTTTTGCTTTAAAAAAAAATTTTAAAAAAAAAAAAAATAATGAAACCATAACCTAACGTTGTTTGTGAGAGTGCGCTTGGTGGTTCATATTCGTTACTTTTTAAAAGCCAATATCAACCTTCATCCCACAGGCTGGTTTTCTCGGCCCCCCAGCCCCACCCGATCCAATTAACCTTATGTTTAAAAGGTTTGATCTTTTGATTGGTACAAAATTTATTCTGGATGATTGAAAAAGAAGGAAAATGTTTTAATTTTTCCTCTCAAATATTCAAGTGGGGTGTTTTTTTCAGCCGAGGTTTGTATTTATGACGGCTTAGTGTTTTTAATTCCGTTTATATTTGGCATTTGTTGAATTAAATTAACAAAGATATTAAATTTCTTTAATAGAAATCATTTGGGAGAAATTAAACATTTGTAAACTACATCAACCATTGGGACATAGAGTGAGAGAGGTGAGTGGGGGAGAGAGAGAGAGAGAGACCGAGAGTGAGAGAGAGGGAGTGCGCTGGCAGAGAGGAGTGGGAGCAGAGAGAGTGGCCAGAGAGAGAGTAAAAGAGAGGCGAGTAAAGAGAGGGAAGGGCGAGTGGGAGAGGAGAGAGAGTAAACAGAGACGGGAGTGCGGAAGACGAGAGAGTAAAGAGAGAGGGAGTCTCGCGAGAGAGAGAGAGTAAAAGAGAGGCGAGAGAGATGGAAGAGTAAAAGTCAAAAAAGAGAGGGAGAGAAGAGAGTTAAAAGATGAGGGAGAGAGGAGAGTTAAAAGAGATGGAGGAGAGAGAGTGAGAGAGAGTTTAAAAAGAGGGAGAGAGAGAGTAAAAAGAGAGGAGGAGGAGAGAGAGAGTAAAAGAAGAGGCAGAGGAGAGGTTAAAAGAGAGGGAGAGAGAGAGGGAGAGAGAGTTAAAAGAGAGGGAGAGGAGAAGTAAAAGAGAGAGTAAAAGAGAGGGAGAGAGAGTAAAGAGAGGGAGAAGAGAGAGGGAGAGAGAGTAAAAGAGAGGGAGAGAGGAGTAAAAGAGAGGGAGAGAGAGAGGGTAAAAAAGAGAGGAGAGATTAGAGAGTAAAAGACGAGGCGAGGAGAGAGAGAGAAAGGAGGGAGAGAGAGTAAAAGAGAGGGAGAGGAGAGAGAGTAAAAAGAGGAGAGAGAGAGAGTAAAATAAGAGAGTGGAGAGAGAGAGAGTATAAAAGAGAGGGAGAGAGAAGATGTAAAATATGAGAGGGAGAGAGAGAGTACAAAGAGAGGGGATTGGCGAGACGAGAGTAAAAGAGAGGGAGGAGAGAGAGTAAAAGAGAGGGAGAGTAGGAGGTTAAAAAGAGAGGGAGATGGAGAGAGTGAAGAGAGGGTAAAAGAGAGGTGGATGAGAGTAAAAGAGAGGAGCAGAGAGAGAAAGTTAAAAGAGAGGCGAGAGACGAGAGAGTAAAAAGAGAGGGAGAGAGAGAGTAAAAGAGGGAGAGAGAGTAAAAGAGAGGTGAGGAGAGTGGAGAGTTAAAAGAGAGGGAGGAGAGAGATGAGAGGGAGAGAGAGTAAAAGAGAGCGGAGAAGAGAGAGTAAAAGAGAGGGAAGAGAGAGAGAGTAAAAGAGAGAGAGAGAGAGTTAAAAGAGAGGGAGAGAGAGAGGTAAAAGAGAGGTGGAGGATCCCGAGAGAGGTAAAAGAGAGGAGGAGAGAGGAGTGTGAGGAGAGAGTTTAAAAGAGAGTCGAGAGAGAGTAAAAGAGAGGGAGAGAGAGAGTTAAAAGAGAGGGAAGAGAGTTAAAAGAGAGGAGAGAGAGAGACGCTTGATGACGAGAGTTAAAAGAGAGGGAGAGAGAGAGTAAAGAGAGGGAGAAGAGAGAGTTAAAAGAGAGGAGATGAGAGAGTAAAATGTAGAGGGAGAGAGAGGTTAAAAGAGAGGGCAGAGAGACGATGGTGATGAGAGAGTAAAAGAGAGGAGAGCGAGAGAGTTAAAAGAAGAGAGGAGGAGAGAGGGTAAAAGAGAGGTGAGAAGAGAGTTAAAAGAGAGGGAGAGAGAGAGTGAAGAGACGAGTAAAAAAGAGAGGGAGAGAGAGTAAAAGAGAGGGACGAGAGATGAGAGAGAGGTTAAAAGAGAGGGAGAGAGAGAGTAAAAGAAGAGGGAGAGAGAGAGTAAAAGAGAGGGAGAGAGATAAAAGAGAGGTGGAGAGAGAGTAAAAGAGAGGGAGAGAGGAGGGAAGAGAGAGTAAAAGAGAGGAGAGAGAGAGTAAAAAGAGAGGAGAGAGAGAGTAAAAGAGAGGGGAGAGATGAGAGAGTAAAAGAGGAGGGAGAGAGAGAGTAAAAGAGAAGAGGAGAGAGAGAGTTTAAAGAGAGTGAGAGAGAGTAAAAGATGAGAGATGAGGGGAGAGAGAGTAAAAGAGAGTGGGAAAGAGAGAGTGGAGAGAGAGTAAAAGAGAGGGAGAAGAGAGTAGAAAGAGAGGAGAGAGAGTTTAAAGACGAGGGAGAGACGAGTTAAAAAGCAGAGGGAGAGAGAGAGTGAGAAGAGTAAAAGAGAGGGGGGAGAGGAGGAAGAGGTAAAACGAGAGGGAGAGAGAGGGTTATAAAAGAGAGGGAGAAGAAGTAAAAGAGAGGGAAAAGAGAGGGAGAGAAGAGTAAAACGAGAGGGAGAGAGAGAGTAAAGAGAGGGGAGAGGAGGAAGTTAAAAGAGAGGGAGAGATGAGAGTAAAAGGAGGGAGAGAGAAGAGTTAAGAGAGGGAGCGAGAGAGAGTGAGTAAAAGAGAGGGAGAAGAGAGAGTAAAAGAGAGGGAGTCGAGAATAAAACGAGAGGGAGAGAGAGAGTGAGAGATAGGAGAGTAAAAAGAGAGGTGAGAGAGAGTAAAAGAGAGGGGAAGAGAGAGTAAAAAGAGGTGGGAGGAGAGAGTAAAATGAAGAGGGATGAGAGAGAGTTAAAAGAGAAGGGAGAGAGAGTAAAAGAGAGGGAAGAGGAGAAGTAAAAGAGAGGGCAGAGAGAAGTAAAAGAGAGGGACGAAGGAGAGAGAGTAACACAGAGAGGCGAGAGAGTAACACAGAGCAGTATAGAGAGAGTAAAGAAGAGTCCGAGAGAGACAGTAATATATATGAGAGAGAGGAGGTAGAGAGTGAGAGAGAGAGGTAAAAGAGAGGGAGAGAGAGAGTTAAAAGACAGAGGAGAGAGATGAGTAAGTGATGAGGGAAGAAGAGAGCAGTGAGAGAGAGGTAAAAGAGAAGGGAGATTGAGATGAAGAGAGAGGTTAAAAGAGAGGGAGGAGAGAGTATTAAAAGAGGAGGGAGAGAGAGTGAAAAGAAAGATGAGGGAGGAGAGAGAGAGTTAAAAGAGAGGGGAGAGAGAGGAGTTAAAAGAGAGGGGAGAGAGGAAGGTTATAAAATGTAATAGGAGGAGTAAATTGAGTAAAAGAGAGGAGATGTGAGTGTAAAAAGAAGGGGAGGAGAGTAAAAAAAGAGTGAGGGAGAGAAGAAAAAGACGAGGGAGAGAGAGAAGTAATTAATAGGTTGGAGGGATGATGATACTATAATATTAGATATAATAAGAAGAATGCTTAGACCCGGTTGCCATGTTATGATGTATAATAAAGATATAAGATGGTAGAGCTAGAGGTATGTTGAAAAGACGATTGGAGTTCAATGAGATGAAGTGTGAGATGTATCAGTGAGTAAACTTGACAAGATTATTAAAAAATTGAATTAAGAGGAATTAATCTAACGCACAATACTTAATGAATTGAATACATTTTTACTAAAGGATAAAACCCGAAAGGGAGGGGAGATATAGGCGAGAGAGACAAAAAATACTTAAGAGTGGATGAGAAAGAGAGTAAAGACGAAAGATGTGAGGGGAGAAAGAGAGGAAGTAAAAAAAGAATAAGAAGAGAGAAAATAAGAAAGAGGAGAGAAATAAATAAATAAAGAAAGCATAGAAGAGGGTATTATAGTATAAGGTAATATAGATCTCTAAAATAGTTACAGAAGTAGGTAAAGAATAGCAGCGAACGTAGAGTTCCTAAAGATATATGATAAAACTTTAAGAAACAAAGAGTTACGAAAAAGTTTGGTATAATAATTAAAAATCATAATTTCAGTAACATAGATAATGAATGATAGAAGATAACGTTGAGATTTCCGTTATATATATGATGCGAAACACGAGAGATAATGGTGTATGTGGAGATTTTAGTACGATTTTATAGTGATAGAAGTTTTACCTTGAAATGATCTAAAAGATAAAATTAGAAACGTGTTCTCTTTTCGCATTGTTTTTAAAGCTAGTATGACTTAAAAATAACGAATACGCAAAGTATAGATTGCAGTGGGGGAAACCCGAAGAGGATAGTAGTAAAGCATTTAATCTCGGTTCCGCGAAACTACCACGACACGGCGCACGTAGCTCAGAATGGTCTGTAAAACTTGTCTGGGGTTGACGGATAGGATATACTCAGGCTAAGGTGGCCAGTCAGGCCGATGGACGCAAC
>CM042161.1:81955554-81975527 GCA_023376005.1 Doryteuthis pealeii | reverse complement strand
AGAGGAAAGGTAGTATCTCAGCTGTGTAGTATAATAATAGAAGATAGAGATAGATGATAGATAGATAGATAGATAATATTAGCTATACCAAAATCGGTCTTAAATTGCGTTTTGACAAAATGACTTTAGCCGCCCGCCCCCACCCCATTAGGAAAATAATTACCAAAAATTCAGGAAATATCGGATAATGAAATTTCAGGTTTATTTATCAATAATGATCTTTATAATGAATTACTTATCTTATTTCAAAACTTTCTAATTTTTTTCAGGTCACTTAATTTGACCCCCCTTATGGTTGGGGGCGTAACATTTTTGGCGAGTTGGTCATGTTGCGATACTAATACAGTAAAATAAAGAGATAAAGACCGAAGGTTATGAATAGATAACAAAAAATTTTTTACGGTAGCTGTTCTATGAGGAAAATAAGTACCGAAAATCGAAAAGTAAGTAAAATGGGTTAAAAAATAATAAATAATTTTAATTTTTTGGAGATTTTTATTCATCATAATTATTAATGGCTATTATTTATAAAAGAAAAAAATTATACATCGATATTTTTCTGCTTAAAAAGGGGAGGGCTGGTACATTTTCAATCGAGATTTTTCAAAAAAGTGACTTTTTGCACAAAAAATAAGGTTATGCATTAAGTGATATTTATTTTTTAGAATCTAAAAATATTACATTTTAAAATAACATCAGCTTAAGTATTTTAAATTGAATTTTATAGATTAATTTTTTCATAGCAAAAATACTAAATTAAAGTTTTAATAAATAACTGATGCATTATAAAATTCATTAATGATAAATTCAATACTGAAATTTCATTAAATCGATAATTACCTGATTCTTTGTTAAAAAATTTTTCCATCCAAATGTTACGGTTAAAATTGAACAAGCGCCTAAAACAATTGAAAAAGAGGCTGGAATGGCGGATCGCGTCGAAATGACCAAAACAAATCGTTTTAAATCTTTTAAAATAACTGCCATATGTAATTGATATTTTTTCTTTTTTTAAGATGGTCATTATGTTACTACTCCCCCCTATCATTTTAGACAAAGTTTGACCTTAAAGAATAGATTTAATTAATTTTAATTTATTTTAAAAACCGTCAGAGACCAAATTTTCGGTAACCCTAAACATTACTTATTTAATAAGATTAGCTAGGTGTGGCACAAGGACCATAAGTTATAATGCTCTTTAAACCGTTGACGCATGCTATCGAAAGTTCGTGTAGAAAAATGTCCTAGTAGCCACAATGCATTCAATACAGAAATACAGATGCTTTACCTTCTTGGTTATTTGCCCGAATTAATGACACTAAGTTTTGATTCGATATTTATTTTCTTACGTATTTCAGATAAAAGAAACAAAAAAAATCAAAAACAAAACAATTGTAAATATCTAATAATCAAAAAATCTAACATAATTTTCAGTTTTGTTTCCTGAAGTTCAAATATCACCGGATGTACATACATCTAAGGAGAAAAAAATCTCTAAAATATCTTGACTGAAAGGCTAAGAACCAACAAAGGAGAAACATCTGAAAGAGATAAAACAGATAAAATAATGAAAATGCTTTATCTCAGATCTTCAGACAATGAAAGAAGGCCAAAAGACATGTCGCCGTAAATGTTTGTTATGATAAAGAGTATAGTCGATAAATTCATTGGTAAAATGGTTTAGTTTAGTTTTAAAAGTAAGAGTTGATTAGAACAATATTCAAATACATTCATTTAAAATGTTTGGTTCGCTGTTTGGTTTTACTACTACTACTACTACTACTACTACTTATACTAATAATAAAATGATTTAGACGGATCACCTTATCCAAGCCAGGACACGACCTATTGATTAAAAAAAATAAAAACAGGGAATGTCAACTAGTAGATTTTTGCAGTTCCAGCAGATCACCAGAGGTGAGGATGAAGGAAACTAAATAATAGAAGAATACCCGTGACTTGCCAGAGAATTGAAAAGCTGCAGAATATGAGGGTGAAGTGATACCCATTGTAGTTGGTGCACTTGGAACGGTCCAAAAAAGCCTTGGGAAAAAGACTGGAGGAAACAGGAAATAAGAGGAAAATTGAGTCCCATCCAGACAATGCTTCTGGAATTCGGTTAGAAGTACTCAGAAAAGTCCTGGAAACCTGAAGAAACTTGTTGTCACTCAGACTCCTGCTGAAAGAACACATCTCATAATAATAATAATTGGAAAAGACTGGCGGGAATTGGAAATCAGAGAAAGTAATAGAGACCAATACACCAGAACATACACCAGCGATGACTAATGCTTAGACTCCAGGAAAATGACTTCGTCAACCCGAGTTCAATTCCGTGACGAAGCTGTTGGCCATTACAACATGGGCCTAATACCCTTAGGAAAAGGTATGAATCAATTCTCCTCCAGCTAGGGTAGTAATAGGAGGACAGACTGGACTCTTAACATGGCTAGGTAAACAGTCTAGGAGAGGAAAACTCTGAATCCAAAACCTGTTTAAACCCGCTTAGAATTGACCTTGTGTCGCATCCTGCGTCGTGCGGAAGGGTGCATTAGCCATAGTAAGATCGTGAGGAATATTACAAAGTCCTGGAAATGAGGATACTTGTTTGTCGATGCGAATTCCAGTAAGGACAACCAGTAAAATTGGTAGAAAAACGTTGCAAGACTGAATAAACCTTGTATGCATTAAAGATATAGTTATTGGATATTCGCAAGACATGGTCCCAGAAACTCAAGAAAAGAAACGATTAGTGAGAGATCGAAAATTTCTCTCCACATCATTCTGCCTTCCCAAATTTAGCACCTAGAAGGATTTGTTTATTCGATCACTTGATTATGTCATAAGTCGGAGGAAAATTCAGATACAAAGTTAGGGTTGCGTGGACCATGATATCAACGTGCTTTGGTTACTGGTTTTCGCCATCTCCATAATAATATTTAATAACCACACAGGATTTCAGTATTAAACATCGATGAAGGCTGATGTTCGCTGCATGTTCCTCAATCTTGAAAAGTGGCCAGTGGATCAAAATAGGATTCATCTTCCATATTCTCCTGCCACAGGCCCCCGGATAAAAAAAAACTTCCCTGTGTCTGGAATGAAACTTGATCACCATAAGTCTGTTAATTTTCTTTAAATCAGTCACATTACATTTAGACTGGTGGGTTACCGTTTAAGGAAACAATGTTTTCGATTTACAGGAGGAGACAGACATTTTTTAAAACTTCAAACTCGTATAATAATTATTATATTATATTATTATATAATGATATATAATATATATATATATATGTGTGTGTGTGTGTGTGTGTGTGTGTGTATTTTATGTATCTATGTTATGCATGCATATATGTGTGTGTATATATGTGCATGTGTCTATATGCATATATATGTGTGTGTATATATATATACATGTATGTGTATATATGTGTGTGTGTGAGTGTGTGTATATGCATATATATGTATGTGAGTGTGTATATGCATGTGTGTGTGTGTATGTATGTATGCATATATATATGAGTGTGTATATGCATATATATGTATGTGAATGTGTGTGTATATGCATATATATATATGAGTGTGTATATGCATATATACGTATGTGAGTGTGTGTGTATATGCATATATATGTGTGTGTATGTATGTATATATATATTTATGCATTTGAGGAAAATAACAGATTAGGAAAATTTCGACAAAATGTAAGGAAATGTATTGGAAAGGTGAATAATGAACACAAACAGTTAAGGTCAATTAATATTTTGTCTGTTGGTTGTAGAAACTTGTTTGTGTGTGTGTGTGTGTGTGTATATATATATATATATAAGTAAAAAGAAAGGAAATTAATCCGACAATATGAGTAAGAAAAGGTGGAATGAAAACATCACACAATGCTGTTAAAGAAGAAAACAATTTATAATATAATCATAGCTGATATTGATCAATATTTCGATTTTACAAAAATCATCATCAGAGCTCATTCACTCCCGTAGTTGTTTGGGTCGGAGAGGAAAGTTAAAATGAGTTTACAAAACAAAAACCTTAATACTGCAAAAAACGAAAGACGTTACAATATTCACCAACGTGGGCATTTCGCGCCATATATATGTCGGTCATGTTCCATGTATATCTTTTGACAATAGATGTAGCGAATTTTTGAGATGTTGGCAACAAAGCGAAAACAATTTAAACGGAAGGGGATGGGTGTTAAGAAATGTGACGGTTGGAATTCAAAAGACTTTTATTAAAGGAATTTTTTTACGATTAAATGTTTTATTATTTAAATTTTATTTTTAAGTTCTGTGATTCATAAATGATTAGATATTTACTGTAATTAGTTTTTATATATAAAGTGAAAAAGTTATGAGCGGAATATGTTAATATTTTAGAAAAGGAGTTTTTATATATTTAACGATTAATTATTTTTAAATTTCTAATTATTATTATTATTAAGTTCTGTATTTAATAAATGATTAAATATTTAAAAGGAGTTTTTATATATTTAACGATTAATTATTTTTAAATTTCTAATTATTATTATTATTAAGTTCTGTATTTAATAAATGATTAAATATTTATTGTGTTTTGTTTTTATATATAAAGTAAAAAAGGTTATGGGCGGAATTGGTTATTATTTTAGATAATGTTAAGCGATTTGGATCTAATGTAATGTAATACCTTACATTAGATCCAAATCGCTTAACATTATCTAAAATAATAACCAATTCCGCCCATAACTTTTTTACTTTATATATAAAAACAAAACACAATAAATATTTAATCATTTATTAAATACAGAACTTAATAATAATAATAATTAGAAATTTAAAAATAATTAATCGTTAAAATATATAAAAACTCCTTTTCTAAAATATTAACATATTCCGCTCATAACTTTTTCACTTTATATATAAAACTAATTACAGTAAATATCTAATCATTTATGAATCACAGAACTTAAAAATAAAATTTAAAAATAAAACATTTAATCGTAAAAAAATTCCTTTAATAAAGTCTTTTGAATTCCAACCGTCACATTTCTTAACACCCATCCCCTTCCGTTTAAATTGTTTTCGCTTTGTTGCCAACATCTCAAAAATTCGCTACATCTATTGTCAAAAGATATACATGGAACATGACCGACATATATATGGCGCGAAATGCCCACGTTGGTGAATATTGTAACGTCTTTCGTTTTTTGCAGTATTAAGGTTTTTGTTTTGTAAACTCATTTTAACTTTCCTCTCCGACCCAAACAACTACGGGAGTGAATGAGCTCTGATGATGATTTTTGTAAAATCGAAATATTGATCAATATCAGCTATGATTATATTATAAATTGTTTTCTTCTTTAACAGCATTGTGTGATGTTTTCATTCCACCTTTTCTTACTCATATATATATATATATATATATATAAACAGCTGAAATATTATGGTGTTTATTTTCTGTAACTGCAGTTTCATGCATATTATGCAATCTTCAGATGGTCAAAAATTCTAAAATATTAAAATGGTTCAGCATTTATAGAATGTGAAGTCTGCTCACGCAACGGAATGTTATAACATAAGACTGTGATAACACACAGATCAGATAACCCAATCTGTGCTACTCATGTGCCGAGTTGGCGGGGACCAGTATCGAACCAGATGCTCTACTGACTGAGCTAATCCGCCCCCCCCCAAAAAAAAACATTTGACAAACATTGAAATTATAAAAAAAAAAAATCAATGTTAAAAGTTTGCTATTGGTAAAAAAAGAAGTTCTATGTACAGAAGAGAAGACACCAGTCTCCTGGTATTGACTAAACTATTTCTTTTTTGTTATCTTCTTCCTGACTCCCAACAAATTTATTTCCTCTTCATCTCACCCACCCATTTACCCATCCATCAACCCCCCCCACCTAAAAAAATCCTCACAGATCCATAACCCACTCCACCCTTGTTACCCATTTAACCTGCCACCCTGATTAGTCACCAGGGCATTGTTTATATTAAACTAATGTGGCCTTATCTCCGTTTAATGGACAAACCTTCAAGGGTTAGGGGGGGGGGGCTCCTTGGTTGTGGTTTAAATATTAGTAAGAAGGTTTACAAAAAAAAAAAAGAAAAAAATGTTTCTTCTCTACAAACACTTCACACAAATAACAGTAATGTATTTGAAGGAAGACGAAGGCGGACATTATGGGAGCGGATAGAAAAAGTCCAAGAAATATTAATACAGTTTGTGATTGAGGCACATCGAAGGTAGGCAGTTGATCCTCTTTGGGAACAAGGGGTAAACTGGATCATTACACACAATTTTGGAAAAACACATACACTAATCTTATTAAAATAGAGATAGTGTGTGTCTGTAACCGAAACTATGTCACTACCAATATCACACTTCACTTAGTTATTTAAGTTACATTCTCAATGGTTATTAAATAATCACTATTTAATGCTAACTAGCATCTTATTTATCAACAATGTCTCTATTAAGGTTTAGCTGAGATAAATTTGCCTCAAAACAATTAATCTGTTTAAAATCTTGCCATGTGTGTTATATATCATTGAGAAATAAATGTTCACATACTATATGGTTTAAATAATTTGCATACCAGTTTTAACAAAACCATGTTTAATAAATAATTACTTGGTGTTACTGAATTCTATTATTATTGTTTTATTCTCAAACGTATTAAAAGCAATCCTATAAATAATTTTATATTGAAACCAATTAGAATAAAGTAAAAATAAGTGTATCTTTTTTGTATTCGTATTTAATTTCGTTTTTCTAATTCACTATAGTATTTAATTGTATTAAAATTTAAATACTTGTGCCCGGAGGGTGCATTTTTTGGCTAGTACATATAAAAACACACACACTGCCATCTATAATATAAGAAATGCACTAATACATATAAAAACACACAAAATATATATACACACCCACTATACATAATATATGCAAATATCCACTACATATATTATACACACCCACTATAATATAGGCACACATCCACTATATATAATACATATATTATACACACATACCCATTATATATATATATATATATATATATATGTGTATTATTACAGTGTGTACAGAAATAATCAACTCAAGTTTCACCATAAGGATCTTCAGGGTTAAATCCACTGAATTAATCAAGATATTGATTAATAACAGCTAATTGCAGGAGTTCATGATGTAGTTATGACCGTGCTTTTAACAATAATATCTTGATTAATTCAGTGGATTTAACCCTGAAGATCCTTATGGTGAAACTCGAGTAGGTTATTTCTGTACGCACTATAATAATAAAGTCGCTCTACTTATGTATTGAGCACTTTATATTTGTTATGATGCTGACCTATCTGGGTAAAATCTGTACCAACTAAATATTGAAACCAACCCAATATTTTTACCAGTAAGTCATTCCTTTTTCATATATAATATATACACTCACTATATATAATATACACTTTGACTATATATATATATATATGATGTACACACCCACTATATATAATAAACACACACAATACATAATATACATACTCATATATAATATACGCACACACACAATATACACTCATATAATATACGCACACACAATATACATACTCATATAATACACACACACAATACATATTATACATACTCATATATAATATACTCACACACACAATATACACATACACATATATATTTAACACCCACATACACATAAAGCATGAAAGACACCCACATACATACACACCCAATTCAGGAAAGACCCACACACACATTTAGAGATTGAAAATTAAAACAACTTTCCTTGTTTGTATAGTCAAGGCACAGGGAGACATGGACTCATGCCTTTCTAAAAGTTATTAGTGCTATTTATGCATAAGCAGTATCAGTATTACATTTGATTGGTTGAATTTTAGATGGTACCCTAACAGGTACTACCACTCCGGGTCAGAGTGGACCTGGAAGTAATAGTGATAAAAGGGTACTCCACATTCCGTGGGCTCCAGAATTGGAACTTCACCATTAGATGAAGTTTAACATCATGACCAGAAAACTAAGACCCTCAGCCACCACCTTTTAGCACATATAAAAAAAGGTTTGGGGTTGTCATAAGAGCAATTAAGGAATATGGTTGTGACAATCGTATAGGTGCTAGGCTTGACGTGACCAACCAATTGATAAAAAAGGTTGAAGGGTTTGCCATAAAAGAAATAGGGTTGCGACAATAGGGTTGTGCTGGTATTCAACTTCTGTTAGGTCTTATGTTGTTTGGTTTGGTTTGGTTTTCCGGCATATCAACCTCAGTGGGTCATTTAATGCTGATAAAGTTTTGAAATAAATCAATTCTTAATAGATAATACAATTTTTTTATAAATACATTTTTCTATTTAACCCATAGATGGGACCCTAACAGGTACTACCACTCCAGGTCAGAGTGGACCAGGGAGCTATGGTGATGAAGGGGTGCTCCACATTCCCCAAACCTCCAAAACTGGAACCTCACCATCAGATAGAGTTTAACGTCATTTCCAGGTTATGTAGACCCTCAGTCACTGCCTTCTAGCACCCATATGATAAAAAGGGTTGGGGCTTGCCATAAGGGCAATAGGGTTGGAGCAATCATATAGGTGCTAGGGCTTGACATGACCAACCGATTGATCAGAGGGGGCCTCTCTGACCATCCATCTATTAGGTCGCCAAGTTCATTTCCAATGACGATGACCATTAAACTATGAGCGACTCCAGACAAAAACAGCTGTACCTAAAAAATTATCCAGTATCACATCCTGGTGGAGAGATAGGTAAAAACAAATAACTAGAAAGATAATACATAGACCATTATGGAAAAACTAGCAATTTCAAAATAACACCTAAACAATTTTGTTTTCCTTGGGTGTAAGAGATCTTACTTCCCCTACACCCATGTAGCCTAATCTTACTGTGTGTTTGGGAGGAGAATTATCTTGGCATGAAATGTAAAAGGAATTAGTGTGCAAACCCCCACACCCATCCCAGAAGTCGTAAAAACTCAACAACCATCACCTCTATCAGATTCTGAACGATTAAATTAATCAAAAGAAATTAAAAAAGAAATAAGTAACCTCCAACAAGAATTGAACACTGAATGACATCTTTCAAGCCTGTAAAGTAGGCTAGGTATGATACTAAATTCCATCTGATGGTGAGGCTCCAGTTCTGGTTATCTGAGGAGTGTAGAGTACCTCTTCATTACCATAAATCCAACTATTCTCCTTCCAGCTATGGGTAAACAGTAGGACAGAATGGGCTCTTTAACCTTTGTATGGTAACCAGTCTAGGAGAAGGAAACACTGAATTCAAACCCATTGAATAATAAAGTTGGTTGGATGGCCTATTGTTGCTATCAGCCAGATAGTAAAGGAGCCTATCTTCAGGTGTTTCCTGTCAGCAGAGTAGGCCGGAGAGTACATCAACGAAAACATATATATATAACAATAAAGATGAGAACAACAGTCTGAATAATCCAAATAATACAAATTGTTAAACATCATCTAAAAAATAACAAGGAGCACTGAAAAAAGTTGGAGGGTACATCAACCGAAACATTATGTATATACCAATAAGAGTCTGAAAAATCTGAATAATACAAATTATCAAGCCTCATCTCAAAAATACAAATAAGTAAATTAAATTTGTTGGCAGAGTAGCCTATTGTCGGTATCACCCGAACAGTGAGGGAGTCTATCCCTTTTTTGCTAACACTAAACCAGGGAGATTGTTTTTGCTGAGGTGGAGCACCACACCTACCCTCAGCTCCCCACTTTACCACACAGATCAGATTACACAATTTATGCTACTCATACATCGGGTTGGCAGGGACCAGTATCGAACCAAAGGAACCTTGTAATTTCTAGGCAGGTGCTCTAATGACTGAGGTAAACCAAACAAACAACAATTAATAATTGTCATTTGTGCTGGCAACTTCATCAGTGTTTAATAATTAACAAGATTTTAACACTGACCTGGAGTGGTAGTACCTGTTAGGGTCTGGTCTATGTGTTAAAAAGATTTTTAAAAATGAGTATTAAAAAATGTATTTTTTTAAAATTTGAATACCCAACAAAAATAAATAAAACAAAATGTCTTTGGCATAAAATAACCCAGCAAGGGTTGACATGCTGTATAATCCTACTAACCAACTTTATTTGTTGAATGATCCTTCTATTTCTTTCATGTTTATTTCAATTGATTTATAATTTTCTTTTTTTTTGTTTTTCTTCCCCAAAAGTTTTGCAATTGTTCCTGGGACAATCGGATCAAATTCTGCTCAAAAAGTGTCAGTTTCATTGATTTTTATTTTTTAGGATATTCTTCAATAATCCAGATTTTTTTCTTTTTCTTTTTTTTTGCAATCCAAAAATTTTATTCTATTTATGTTATTTTATTTATTTTTTCAATCCAAATTTTTTTTTTCTTCTTTTTTTAATCCCAAAGATTCTGCAGCAATATTTTATTGAAAAATCTGTGGAAGGTTAATTTTTTATACAAAGTCTCTTTAAGAAAGTTGTTATCTAAACAATTCCCTTATTTTTTTTTCCCCTATTCTAAAATAAACGTAAAGAATCACTGTGGGCAAAAGCAACAATTAATGAAACTGACACTTCACCTCAGATTGACAATAATGAGAGAAAAATATTTCCAAAGGGAAATCGTCCTCCGCAATCTGTCTGGGTAATTAGCGAGATTAATGATGGGTAACACTCGGCTGTGGTTAACTAATTTGGTCTGTTGCATTTAATTAATGGGATAATAAAGTTAACCTGTTTAAAAACAGAAAAATAACAAAAAGAAAACAAAAAAACACATGCCTTACCCCAGCCAAAAGCAAAAATCACATTTTATTTAAATATCTAGAAATATGATGATATTAAGGTTGGTTGGTTGGACTTTAGGGCATGTCAACCCTTGTTGGGTTATTTAATGTTGGTTGGTTGGATTTTATGGCATCTCAACCCTAGCAGGATTATTTTATGCCAAAGACGTTTTGCTTTTGGCATTCTTAATGGGTACTCAATTTTTTTAAACACATTTTTTTTCTATTTAACGCACTCCTTCTGTGCCAGTTTTCTGCTTTTACTTATTATATGGTTTAATGTTTCATCTCTCTTATTATTATTATTATTATTATTATTATTATTAGTGCAAATTTACTATTTACCTATTACCTAGTATCTAAATCCTTTTATTAGTGGCATACAAACATCATGATCTGTGGGGTCAGGGCCACCCTAGTGGCCAATAAATACTGATTCAGATTTTTCAAAACTTCACCTAACTTCCCACCATCAAATTCAATTCATTCATAGTTCAGAAGTATAGTGGAAAAAGTGAGGCAATATATTTCAATATGTTGTAATGGAATATTCCACACTCTTAAGACCCATGGGGTCTGACTATATATATATATATATATAGTGAGCACAGCATTATGCTGGGCTGGCTTCGAGGACTAGTAGCGTACCTCAGTATTCCTTGTCTGTCTTATTGTATCTCTCTGCAATAAAACCCTTTATCTTAAATCAACAAAAGTGTTGAGTTGTTCTTCCACCCAACTACAAACTTGTCTGATTGTATCCCTTTTTAAGAACATAACACAATGTTATAGCAATGCAAATGCTTTGGGGTTAGGGCAATTTTGTTCCTCCGAACACCCCACCCCCCCAAAAAAGTGAACCCCCAGGCAGATGCTCCACCCTGACACCCCCTCCCCTTTGTTCCACCTCTTACACATTCCCATTTATCTTTTACCTATCTATTCACCATAGATGACTAGGCCATTAAGAGAAAAAGTTACAAAATTTCCACTGACGGAATAAGTGTTTTAGAACCACCTGTTGGTCATATGTGGCAACCTGTAATGCCTGAGGACAGGATTGTTGTGGCTGAGCAGTCCATGGCCACAGCACTAAGTGGTCCAATGACATGCAACACTACTCTTTGCCTCAGACTTGGGCTAGACGAGTGGTCAGAGAGGCCCAATCCAATCAATCAGCTAGCACTTATATCAAGCCCTAGCATTTATATGATTGTCCCAACTGTATTCTTTAAATTTCTCTTATGGCAAACACCCAATCCTTTTTATCCTATAGGTGCTAGAAGGTGGTGACTGAGGGTCAATGACCAGTTTATTAATTCAACCAATTTATTAATATTCATGAAGTTAAAAAAAATGAAATAGAAACACTGGCAGATTTCCCGTATGAATTTAAATTAATGATTAAATAACAACATTAGTAAAAACAAATATATTAATAATACTATATTTAATGAATAATGATAATTAAGGATAATTATACTTATTTGGTTTGGTTTTGTTTTACGGCATATCAACCTCAGTGGGTCATTTAATGCTGATAAAGTTTTGAAATAGATCAATTCTTAATGGATAATACAATTTTTTTTATGAATACATTTTTCTATTTAACCCATAGATGGAACCCTAACAGGTACTACCACTCCGGGTCAGAGTGGACCAGGGAGCAATGGTGATGAAGGGGTGCTCCACATTCCCCAAACCTCCAAAACTGGAACCTCACCATCAGATAGAGTTTAACGTCATTCCCAGGACATGTAGACCCTCAGTCACTGCCTTCTAGCACCCATATGATCATAAGAGCAATAAGGTTGGGAAAATCATATAGGTGCTAGGGCTTGATGTGACCAGCCGATTGATCGGAGGGGGCCCTCTCTAGACTGCCTATCTAGCCCAAGATAGGGTCAAAGAATTATACTTATGAATTAAATTTGAGTGATATATATTAGAATTAAATCAACATTAAAATTAAACATAAAAATTATACTTTATAAATGTGTTACGTAATGGGTGTAACATAGACAGTGAGGGTGACCTGACGTGTGGATTAGAATGGAAAAGTTTAAGTGATGATTTGGAATGGACTTGGCGTAATTTGATTGGATGATAGAATGAGATGTGGCAAAGTGGCAGAGAGGAGAAGTAAGAGGTCAGAGTGAAAATTGAGTTGGAGAGAATGTGTTAACAGAGTAAGACATGGATTTCTGGTTATTGGGAATTGTAACTCAGGGGAAAAAAAAATATTCATGAATGAAAAGAAGCGGCCTTGTGCTATTACTAAAAGCTCCAAATGGCACAAGGCAAGTCCCTCAGCCCAAAGTTGGTTCCAGAATCCATAACATCATAGAACTGCCAGCCAACAACTGAACAGCAGCCCAACATCAAGGATTCCAGCCTTTTCCAATGTAGTATCGGTACAGAGATAAGTATATTGAATAGTTCTTTATCCACGTTTTGTTCACTCCATTAGAAATAAGAGCTATACTGTACAAACATGGACACATAAATCTCTCCATTCGGAAATGAGTGTAAGACGTAACGAAGAGTTGACACGTCATCATCTCAGCCATTCCAACTAGGAGAGCATAGTGTTACATAATCAAAAATATATCAAATTACAAATTTATACTATATTCATATAATTATGCATAAAATTGGAACTCAAAACAAAATTATTATGATATTTAGCATTTATGTTTACATTTTACATTAAAATTAATATGAATTATAATTAATATTTAGTTTAAAAACTGTAAGACAAAGAAATACGTTAGAAAAATCCATTATATGGAGCTTCGAAAAAAAGGCGTCATACATCTATGAAGAAACACTTATGAATATCATGAAGTTAATGATAAAACTAACATAAAACATATACCAGTTTATAAAACCAAATAAAAATATTTACCTAGAAAATATTTGCTTAAGAATCATATAAAGTGTGATTGAAAAGTAACTCCCTATTTTAAATTATTTAGAATTTTCTTATATGCAGTTATAATTCTTTCAATTCATTATGTTATATACTGGCCTTTTCACTGTACCAAATCAGCATATAACGTTATATACCTTTCTTACTTCTTACTCTGGTCGTATTCTCTTCTGGCCGGCTTTGCTATTCTATCTTCTAACATCTTGGTCTGGTCTTGTCATGGTGTTTCTTGGGGACTTCGGGTCTGGTTTCTATTGGGGATCACTCCTTATCAGAAGCCCTGTGTCATTGTTAGTTTTTAGTAATAAACACAAGACTTCGATTTACGTTGATGTTACTTTATTCCAATTCCCCAACCCAGACAATCTGCGCAGATGAGGCTTACATGTTGCTAGCTCGGCTCCTAACTTCTGACTTAAACTGACTATATCCTTAAACCGGAAGAGGGCCTTCTATTGCCTTCCGGTTCTCACGATCCATTCCCGGAAAGCAAGGTCAGAGTAAGGTCAAGTGCCGTCACTCACTCCCAAGGCCATCAGCTGTACTAATCGACATAATGATTTCTACAATACCTTATAAAAGCATTAGGGATCCAATAATTATGTAACAATATATGTTCCTTAATGTATGGCAATAAAATCAGTGTTGATTTTTCTTTTCAGAATGATTGTTTTGTTTCAAAATTGGAAGCCCTATAAAGATATCTAGATGTTTAATTTAATTCAAATACCTGAGCAGCTTGAGAGGCTGGAGGCAAATGCTGGTGCCCATAAAGAATTTTAAATAAAACTCCATGTTATGTGTGTTCTTTTCATATTCATTTTTGGTAAAAATGATTCAAAAACAATATTTTTAAAATAGGGAATAGAGTTACTTCTCAATCACCCTGTATATAAAAAAAGGAAGATTTGGCATTAAATATCCCACAACAGTTGATATGCCATTAAACAAAATAATCCATTCAAAATTATCCCTTACTTCTTAGTGTGGCACAAGTTGTTATTGATTTTACATGCTAGTAGTGTATATTTATTTTCAGAGACCCCCAACCCCCATCCAAATAAAAGATGTGAGGGTGCCAGTCAGGGAGCATTGATTAAACAGACTAGTTGAATAAACTGTTTGTCAGTATAAAGCAATTTGTTTGTTCTTTTACTGACTAATCCATTATTGCGGCCGTGTAATGTAAGGAGCATTTAGAAAGAAAGAGGGAAAGAAGGAAAGATAGGAAGTCTAAAAAGGAGGAAGAAGAAAAGAAAGAAGGTAAAACAGAGAAAAAGAGGATGAAGGGGAAAAGAAAGTCAGAAAAAACAAAGAGAGGAAGTGGGTGGAATGGAAAGACAAAGTTGAAGGTTTGGTTTGGTTTACGGCATATCAACCTCAGTGGGTCATTTAATGCCGACAAAGTTTTGAAATAAATGAATTCTTAATGGATACTCAATTTTTAAAAAAACTTTTGTTTTTCTATTTAACCCATAGATGGGACCGTAAGAGATACTACCACTCCGGGTCAGAGTGGACCAGGAAGCAATGATGATGAAGGGGTGCTTTATATTCACCAAACCTCCAAAACTGGAACCTCACCATCAGATAAAGTTTAACGTCATTCCCAGGACATGCAGACCCTCAGCCACTGCCTTCTAGCACCCATATGATAAAAAGGGATTGGGGCTTGCCATAAGGATGGCACAAGTGCCTTTGCCAAGCTTTGCAGAGTTTTAAAAATACCAAAAATCAAAATATGAGACCAGGTAAAAAAAAAAGAAAGAATTACTAAATCTATTCAGCTAAATGCAGGTTTTGTACTGACAGATCTCAAAACAGAATAGACTGACTGCTCAATCAGAGAGCACTTTAAGACGAAATCTAATTGTACACCCCCAACAACCCCCAACCGCCACTACATCACATTTCCCAAACCACCAAAAACCAAAAAGTCTATAAATGATTTTACACAGAGTAATTCAAAATGAAAACTAAACCAATTCTTCTAATGCAACCAGCATTTTACCAAATTCTACTTGGCCAATGTCTCGGGTTTGAGCTGACACACGGTAGAACATGGATTGGGGGGTCAGACGGGGGGGGGGGAATAAATGGTTCCGGGTGGGGCATTTAGAGAGAGAGAGACTAAAAGTAGCCTTTCTTTCTAAAGATAAATGCAGGAAAACCTCTTAAGATTCTAGCGATCAAGAAAGGGGAGAGATTCCAATTTCTAGGCAATGTGAATGTTGTCATATTAAATTAGGACCCCTGACACATTCGGAACGGTTGAACCTTCTTTAAGTGCAGAAATTGGATATCTTAGGTAAGAATTTTCATTGTCAGATAATCAAGCTAAAAATTAAGTAAAAATAATATATATATATATATATATATATATATATATTATTTTTTAAATAATTTATATTCCTATATATAGGAATACCTTATGTGGTGTAATGGTTAGCAAGCTAGATTAGCAATCCATTGTTAGTGAGTTTGATTCTCACTGGTTGCCCTATACTTCTGGCATTGTGCCGCATCTAAGCTATGGTTAGTAGATAACTATATGCTTATATATATCATTTTCAAAATAATATATATTCTTTTATATAAGAATACAAATTATCTTAATAATCATATATATATATATATATATATATATATATATATATATATATGATTATTAAAATAATTTATATTCTCATATATAATTTCTGTAGATGAGATATTATTACCAAGGTATGTGAACTTGTCTACTAATTTAAGAGACTTATACCCAGGACATTAAGTCTCTCAGCCAGGGCTTTCTAGCACAAATATGATATAAAGGGCTGGGGCTTGCCATAAGGGCAATAGGGTTAAGAGAATCATACAGGTGCAAGGGTGAAGCATGATCAGAGGGGGCCTCTCCGACTGCCGTCTAACCTAAGGGATAAAGTGGAGTGTTGCAAGTCTTGAACTGCTCAGTTACCAGGGTTTCATCCTTTAACATTAGGGGTTACCACCCACAGCTAACAGGTAGCCTCATTGGGGTGGAGGGAGCCTTACCCCTCTGCATAGGTGCAGTCAGTGTATTCTAAAGCCCCCAGCCAACAGGGCTTTCTAGGAGAAGAAAAACTGATTTTAAATCAGCTTTTGCTCTTCTTAAGTGTCACATCCTGATCATTGAGGAGGGGTTGGGTAAATATATACAACTAGAAATAAAGGAGAAATGTTGAGAATCTCGGGATTGATCGAAAAAAAAAAAATCTATTTGTTAAGGTTGCTTTAAAAAAAAAATTTAAAAAATAAAAAATAATGAAACCATAACCTAACGTTGTTTGTGAGAGTGGTGGTTCATATTTCGTTACTTTTAAAAGCAATATCAACCTTCCATCCCACAGGTTTTCTCGGCCCCCCAGCCCCACCCGATCCAATTAACCTTATGTTAAAAGGTTTGATCTTTTGATTGGTTAAAAAATTATTTGGATGATTGAAAAAGAAAAATGTTTTTAATTTTTCCTCTCAAATATCAAGTGGGTGTTTTTTTCAGCCGAGGTTTGTATTTATGACGGCTTAGTGTTTAATTCCGTTTATATTGGCAATTTGTTGAATTAATTAACAAAGATATTAAATTTCTTAATAGAAATCATTTGGGAGAAATTAAACATTTGTAAACTACATCAACCATTGACATGAGAGAGAGAGAGAGAGAGAGAGTGAGAGAGAGAGAGAGAGAGAGAGAGAGAGAGAGTGAGAGAGAGAGAGAGAGAGAGAGTGAGGGAGAGAGAGAGAGTAGAGGAGAGAGAGAGAGAGAAGAGAGGAGAGAGAGAGAGTAAGAGAGAGGAGAGAGAGAGAGAGAGGGAGAGAGAGTAAAAGAGAGAGAGAGAGAGAGAGAGAGAGAGAGTAAAAGAGAGGAGAGAGAGAGAGAGAGAGGGAGAGAGAGAGTAAAAGAGAGGGAGAGAGAGAGTAGAGAGAGAGAGAGAGAGAGAGGAGAGAGAGAGAGAGAGTAGAGAGAGGAAGAGAGAGTAGAGAGAGAGTAGAGAGAGAGAGAGAGTAGAGAGAGAGAGAGAGGAGAGAGAGAGTAAAAGAGAGGAGAGAGAGAGTGAGAGAGAGTGAGAGGAGAGAGAAGAGAGAGAGAGAGAGAGAGAGAGAGAGAGAGAGTAAAAGAGAGGAGAGAGAGTAAAAGAGAGAGGAGAGAGAGAGAGAGAGAGTGAGAGAGAGTAAAAGAGAGGGAGAGAGAGAGTAAAGAGAGGGAGAGAGAGAGTAGAGAGAGAGAGAGAGAAGGGAGAGAGAGTAGAGAGAGAGGAGAGAGAGGAGAGAGAGAGTAAAAGAGAGGAGAGAGAGAGAGGAGAGAGAGAGTAAAAGAGAGGGAGAGAGAGTAAAAGAGAGAGAGAGAGAGAGAGAGAGAGAGTAGAGAGAGAGAGAGAGAGAGTGAGAGTAGAGAGAGAGAGGAGAGAGAGAGTGAGAGAGAGTAGAGAGAGAGAGGGAGAGAGAGAGTAAAAGAGAGAGGAGAGAGAGAGAGAGAGAGAGAGAGAGAGAGAGTAAAAGAGAGGGAGAGAGAGAGTAAAGAGAGAGGAGAGGAGAGAGAGTAAAGAGAGAGGGAGAGAGAGAGAGAGAGAGAGAGAGAGAGAGAGAGAGAGTAAAGAGAGGGAGAGAGAGAGAGAGAGAGAGAGAGAGAGAGAGAGAGAGTGAGAGAGAGAGAGAGAGAGAGAGTAAAAGAGAGAGGGAGAGAGAGTAAAAGAGAGGGAGAGAGAGTAAAAGAGAGGGAGAGAGAGAGTAAGAGAGAGAGGGAGAGAGAGGAGAGAGAGAGAGAGAGAGGGAGAGAGAGAGTAAAAGAGAGGGAGAGAGAGTAAAAGAGAGGAGAGAGAGAGAGAGGAGAGAGAGTAGAGAGGGAGAGAGAGAGTAAAAGAGAGGGAGAGAGAGAGTAAAAGAGAGGGAGAGAGAGAGAGTGAGAGAGAGAGTGAGAGAGAGGAGAGAGAGAGAGAGAGAGAGAGAGGAGAGAGAGAGTAAAAGAGAGGGAGAGAGAGTAGAGAGAGAGAGAGAGAGAGTGAGAGAGAGAGTTGAGAGAGAGGAGAGAGAGAGTAAAAGAGAGGGAGAGAGAGTAGAGAGAGAGAGAGAGAGAGAGAGAGGAGAGAGAGAGTGAGAGAGAGAGAGAGGGAGAGAAGAGAGAGAGAGAGAGAGAGTAAGAGAGGGAGAGAGAGAGTGAGAGAGAGTAGAGAGAGGGAGAGAGAGAGTAAAGAGAGAGGGAGAGAGAGAGTAAAGAGAGGGAGAGAGAGAGTAAAGAGAGGGAGAGGAGAGTAAAAGAGAGGGAGAGAGAGAGAAAAGAGAGGGAGAGAGAGAGAGAGAGAGAGAGAGAGGAGAGAGAGAGAGAGAGAGAGAGTGAGAGAGAGTAAAAGAGAGGGAGAGAGAGAGTAAAAGAGAGGGAGAGAGAGAGTAAAAGAGAGGAGAGAGAGAGGAAGAGAGAGAGAGAGTAAAAGAGAGGGAGAGAGAGAGTGAGAGAGAGTAAAAGAGAGGGAGAGAGAGAGTAAGAGAGGAGAGAGAGAGAGAGAGGGAGAGAGAGTAAAAGAGAGAGAGAGTAAAGAGAGGGAGAGAGAGAGTGAGAGAGAGTAAAAGAGAGGGAGAGAGAGAGAAAAAAGAGAGAGAGTGAGAGAGAGAGAGAGAATTATTTTTTTAATCTATTTCTTTCTTTTTTTCCATAGCTCTATGATGGTTTTTAGTTTCAAATAAATGTGCATCTGAACTTTTAATTTTGTTTACCCATAAATGATGAGAGCCTGCTTAAATTTATGAACATCTCATGGGATAGGTGAAGTATGGATGATTGAAAATGACAAAACCTGACAGTGACTAATGGATATTATACATATTTAGTGATGCTGGTAGCTTTTTGATTTAGTGCATCCTGGGATGCACATATCACAGACAGCGAGGGAGTTTATCCCCTTTTTACTAGCACTAGACCAGAGAGATTGTTTTGCTGAAATGGAGCACCACACCTACCAGCAGCTCCCCACTTTACTACACGGATCAGTTTACCTAATCTGTGTTACTCATGCGCTGAGTTAGCAGGGACCAATATCGAACCTGGAGCCTTGCAATTCCCAGGCGTGGCTCTACCTACTGAGCTAAGCTGGCCCCCATATATGCTGCTATAGTTTCTGTCTTTTTAAAGAATATTTTAATTCCTAATATTATTGATTGTAGGAGATTAATATTCTGATTTAT
>CM042161.1:81908054-81950554 GCA_023376005.1 Doryteuthis pealeii | reverse complement strand
TAAAATACAAAAAAAAATAAAAGAACAGATTGTGCTGACCCACCTTCACATAGGCCACACCTACATCACCCATCATCATTTACTAGAGGGCACAGAATCCCCAATATGCACTACATGCCAAGAGAGATTCACAGTGAAACATATACTGCTTGCTAGAGTGTGTAGATTTTGATCTAGTGCAAACAAAATACTACCAAGCAAGTTATTTGAAAGAACTTTTCATGAAAAGAAGACCATACAGGATTTTTACATTGGATTGTACTAAAAAATATCAGTAATTGAACAATAGTTCAAATATATACATATATACTTTTTTTTCTACCAAAATACCGCTATGAATCCAAAACTTAGTTGGCATTAAATGACCCACCATTTGTTTGATTTTTGCAATGGCCTTTAAAAAAGAAGTCTTCATTAAATTTTATTTTGTGTAAAACTGTTGCTGTTTCAAGAATGTTTCAAGCAAAAATCTTCACATTTTAGATGTGGTGAAAAGTCTTTTGAAGATGAACAATAAATCTGATCAATTCACATTAAGTTAAAATGATAAAAATGATAAAAATCTGCATAATCAGTGAAGATCATTGTTGGACTGCTGGCTGCTTTGTCTTCATGCCAGAAAATATTAACAAAAGTTTTAAAAATTAAATGCATTTCTTCAAGATTTGTCCCATTTCCTAATAGATATGCTGTAAAACCAAACAAACCAAATCCATGGCTTGAGGGGGGGGGGTTCCTGTTGTGGATTGTGAGTTATCTCCTTTGAACCATTAAAAAGTTGAACAGAATTACAAAAAGTCCATTAGCATCTGAAACTTTGGCATTAAGTGAGACAGCAGATGCAGGATTCTTCATCTCTTCTTTGGTGCAAGAAAATGTTGATATGGCTGTACTACTACTACCAGTACAATGATATACAGACAATGGATCACCAATTAGTGCTTTAGGCACTACAAATTTTGTTAGTGATAGAAGACTGAGAGTGAACGCAGCAAGATTGAGGAAAATGGTCTCAGAAGGGGAAATTGAGGTATTTTGGTTAGATGGGAAACTGGCAGATTCCCTGACCAAAAGAGGAGTATAAAATTGTTAGGAGTACTTGATACATCTCAACTTTGAAATAAATTCTTTTTAAAGTACTAAAGAGATCTGCCATGTGGATTGTGAGTTATCCCCCTTGAACCATTTCTGACTACTTAAGCATTGGTCTTTGGAAGAAGGAACTCTTTGACAAAAAGAGAAAAAAAGTTGTATTGACAACATACTGGAGATACAACTAACATCAAACAAATTGACAATAACTGTGTAGAAACAAATGATTATTATTATTATTAACTTGGAATGATTACTTTAAATTCTGGTGGCATAACACTTATTCAAGTACAAAATGGACTCAGTGATCCAAGTTCAAATCCTGGACAAGGCTGGTTGCATTTCACTTTGTCCTTGGTAAGATTGTGAGTTATCTCCCTTGAACCATTTCTGACTACTTTGGAAGAAAGAACTCTTCGATGAAAAGAGTAGACAAGTTTTATTGACAACATCCTGGAGATATGACAAACATCAAACAAATTGTGACAGAGTGGCTAATGTTGGAAAGTGACATTGTAGTAACTCCAGTTGCACAATTATGTCCACTTTCAGACATTACCCTTGAGAAAGGCATGAACTCCATTACACCACCCCAGCGACAGGTTAAATAGTATCACTACTGTTCTGTCCAGTTTAGCTCAGCTTGGAACCACAAGGTTCTAGGTTCAATACTTGCCTTCGCCAATTCAGCGTATATGAGTAGCACAGTGCGGTAAAGTGAGGAGCTGATGGTAAGTGTGGCACTACTTCAGATGCTAAAAAACAATCACATTGGTCTAGCGCTAGTTAAAAGGGATAGACTCCCTCGCTGTCTGGCTCACATCGACGACTTTACTTTTTACTTACTGTTCTTCTACAAAGGATGGTTTTGGCATAAAATAACCCAAGGAGGTTTATATGCCTTTGAACCGAACCAAATCATGGCTTGAAGTGCTTTAGTCATGAGATCTAAGCACTGCAAACTAGAACTTACCAAAATATTTGAATCATTCTAGTATATACTATATTTGACAGCATATAGGATGCACTTTTTTCAAAAATTTTGGCTTCGTAGGTTAAGTTTGAGACCTCCTGTAGGCCTAGGCTGATCTTCTCTATGATGCTCACTAACCCAGCCTTACAATCAGTACTTTTACCTACCCTAAACTCCATGCATCCTTATTTTATTGCTGGTATTGTTATAATCAAAGTTAACAGGAGCGTATGGTGGTGAAGATAACAATATCTGCTTAAATACACTAAAAACTTTTTTTCCTGAATCTGACCTGCTGAAATGGGGGTTTGTCTTATATGCTGTCAAATATGGTACATATTTACCCAACACCTCCACACTAGTAGGATGTGCCACAAAGTGAATTTCTTAAGCAGAGTTTAACAGGTTTGAATTCAGTTTTCCTTTTCCAAGACTAGTTATCTAACCAAGGTTAAACAGCCCAGTCTGCCATACTATTTACTTATAGCTTGTGAGAAAAGAAATGGATTCATACCTTTCCCAAGGGTATTAGTGCTATGTAAGCCTTGTCCAAGAATTGAACTCATCTCACTGTATCCATTTCTTACTATGGCAACCATTACACCATGTGCCTCGTTCTAATATATGATGAACAAGTACATGATGAAGAGCTGTCCAAGAGTGCAAGTTTGTTTTTTTGCTGTGCTGGTGAAAAGGTACAATGGGCTAACCACTCTCCCATTCATAACATTGTGGCAATGACTCCTTCCTGTTTGTCAGGAATCTTTCGGCATCTGACTCTAAGAGTCTACACAGATTCTTAAGACGAATGTAAGAAGAGAGCAGAAAAACATTTATCGAGGAGTGGGAGGCAGGAGAGGGGGTGGTACGTGGAAGAGTTATGTCACCCTCTCTCCTGCCACCCCCCCCCAAAAAAAATGAGAGAGAAAGTATTTCCATTCAGAACAAGGCAAATGAATTGTATCTTTT
The DNA here is from genome assembly GCA_023376005.1 of Doryteuthis pealeii. Taxonomy (NCBI): domain Eukaryota; kingdom Metazoa; phylum Mollusca; class Cephalopoda; order Myopsida; family Loliginidae; genus Doryteuthis; species Doryteuthis pealeii. The sequence goes on along the minus strand of CM042161.1, from coordinate 81,947,520 downwards.
TTACCAGCACTTGTTTCTTTCTTTTCTTTTTTTAAATATTTTATTTTTTATTTTTCCGAGCAAAGTGTGTGTGTTTGTATTTGAGAGCAAGAGGTGGAAGGCAGAGAGGGTGGTTGAACATTTGATATACTGTAGTAAGTTTTAAAAAAAAAGAAAAAAAAAAGAGAAGTTTTATTTCTCCCTTTTAGCTCGTATATACAATGCCTAAATAATGTATGTATACCAAAGGAGATGTTTTAGTGCGTACGTTTGTTTATAGATGTATTCTCATCTGAGATATCTTTATATGTCTAGGAGTGTGTAAGTTTATTGCATGGAGATGATGATTATCACACACACAATTGTACAGAAAAACTTGTATAGATACACACACTGAAGCAAATGTACTATATATATATATATATATGAGGAAAAGAGGGTTGGAATGAATCCGACAGAATGAGGTAAAATATGAGGAATGAAAGAACAAAACTCAGACAAAAATGTGTAGTATATTTCACCGAAGTATTGAACTCAGCATCTTCAGCATTTATTGCATTATCAGGATCATACAAGTGTTTTGTAGAAGGGGGAAGTAGGTGGGTGGGTAAGTTTTGTGGTGAGGGAAAGATTTGGTTGGTTATAGGGGAAATCTTAGGTTTGGTTTGGTTTGGTTTGTTTTACGGTATATCAACCTCAGTGGGTTATTTAATGCCAATAAAGTTTTGAAATAAATCAATTCTTAATGGATAATACAATTTTGTTTATTAACTCATGTTTTCTATTTAACCCATAGATGGGACCCTAACAGGTACTACCACTCCAGGTCAGAGTGGACCAGGGAGCAATGGTGAAGGGGTGCTCCACATTCCCCAAACCTCCAAAACTGGAACCTTACCATCAGATAGAGTTTAACGTCATTCCCGTAACCACCACCTTCTAGCACCCATATGATAAAACGGGGTTGGGAATTGCCATAAGGGCAATAGGGTTGGGCCAATCATATAGATGCTAGGGCTTGACGTGACCAGTCGATTGATTGGAGGGGGCCTCTCCGACTGCCCGTCTAGCCCAAGATAGGGCCAAAGTGGAGTATTGCAAGTCATGGACTGCTCATCCACCTGGGTTCTATCCTTAAGCATCACGGGTCGCCACCCACAGCCAACAGGGAGGAGTCTTACCACTCTGCAGAGGTGCAGTCGGTGCATTCTAACGCCCCACTGACAGGGCGTTTTTTTAATTGTGTAACTTTAAACACAAATAAGAAAAAAAAATTCTAACTTTTTCGCTGACTTTTTCTTTAAGATAAAATACTTTTCTCTCAATGGATTTACAACAATCTTATATATTTAGCCTGAAGAAGGCTGTATTTCTTTGTACACAAAGATTTTATAATTTTCTATTATTATTATTTCATTTTATATTTAAAATAATAATAAATAGAATACATGTGTACATGAACAATCTCCTGGTCGAAACACGTGTTGGTAACTCAAATTAGATCAATTTTATCCATTCAACATTTTCTTTATTTCTCCTTTCAACTTACACACACACAGATATATATATATATATATATATATATATATATATATACACACACATACATACATAAAAACCTAGGTACATATACATGCACGCACGCACATGTGAGTGTGAGTATATATATATATATAATTTTAATCATGTAGTTTTAAATATTGACCCAATATAGAACAGGAAATAAGAAGAGAATTCTCACAAGTTAATGGGTACACACCAGCGAGACATGACAAGATGCAATTTTTGGCCTTCCTCTGTGAGATGGGTTTTTTTTTTTAAGGTTCAAGTCTCAAAATAGTTAAGTGGCACCATTAAGATTCCTTTCTCAAAGACAAAAAAAAAACAAACACAAAAAGTTCCAAAATTATAACAGAAATTTATTCCTTCACACTGGAGCAAGGTTTGTTGGTTGGTTGGATTTTATGGCACGTCAACACTTAAGGGTTATTTTATGCTAAAGATGTTTTTGTTTTATCCATTCTTGGGTACTTAATTTTTCTTAAACTCCCTTTTTAAAACTCATTTCTTTTTGGTTCTATCTAACCCCATAGATGGGACCCTAATAAGTAACTACTACTTCTTGTTAGAGTGGACCTGGGAGTAATGGCCCCAGAGCTCCAGAACTGAAATCTCACCACTAAATGCAGTTTAGTATCATGCCTAGAACCAATGTTTTTTGGGGGGCTGGGGGCGTTGGGGTCTTCTCCTTCAGAATCATTTATATTTATTGGGGGGGGGGGGGTGGAGTCTTACCTCCTCAGCTGGAGATACAGTCCCCGTGTATTCCAAGCACTGCTGACTCTCTGTCAGCAGGGCTTAGAATACACGGACTGCTTTGATAAAAAATGAGCTTGACATCATACACACACACACATGCATATACACAAATACATATACAAGCATGCGCATATACACACACAACACATATTATAATATATATACAAACACACACACGAAAACGCATGCACACACATATATATACACACATATATACAAACACACACACACACACATATATACAAAATGGCACACACATATATACAAATGTACACGCACACATATATAAATGTACACACACGCACATATATAAATGTACACACACACACAATGTACGCACACGCACACGCACACACATATGTAAATATACGCACACGCACACATATGTAAATGTACACACACATATGTAAATATACATACACATATATATAATGTACACACACATATATATATAAATGTACACACACAACACATATATATAAATGCACACACACACATGCACACACACACATATATATAAATGCACACACATACACATGCACACACACATATATATAAATGCACACACACACATATATATATATATACAAATGTACACACACACACATATATATATATATATACACAATGTACACGCACACACACACAATATATATACACACAAATGTACACACGCACAACACATATATATACACAAATGTACACACACACATATATATATACACAAATGTACACACACACATAAATGTACACAACGCACACACACATATATATACACAAATGTACACACACACACAAAATGTACACACGCACACATATATATACACAAATGAATGCACACACACACATATATATACACAATGTACACACACGCACACACATATATATACACAAATGTACACACACACACACACACATATATACACAAATGTACAACACGCACACACACACATATATATATACACAAATGTACACATACATATATATACACAAATGTACACACACGCACACACACATATATACAAATGTACACACACGCACACACATATATATACACAAATGTACACACGCACACACATATATATACACAAATGTACACACACGCACACATATATATACACAAATGTACACACACGCACACACATATATATATATATATACACAAATGTACACACGCACACACATATATATATATACACAAATGTACACACACGCACACAATATATATACACACACGCACACACACATATATATATATACACAAATGTACACACACGCACACACATATATATATATACACAAATGTACACACACGCACACACATATATATACACAAATGTACACACACACACACATATATATATACACAAATGTACACACACGCACACACATATATATATATATATATACAAATGTACACACACGCACACATATATATATATACACAAATGTACACACACGCACACACATATATATATATATATATAATGTACACACATATATATATATACACAAATGTACACACACACACACACACAATATATATATACACAAATGTACACACACACACACACATATATATACACAAATGTACACATATATATATACAAATGTACACATACATATATATATATATACAAATGTACACATACATATATATATGTATATATACAAATGTACACACACATATATATATATATATATACAAATGTACACACACACATACATATATATATATATACAAATGTCACACACACACACACACACATATATATACAAATGTACACACACACACACACATATATATATACAAATGTCACACAACCACACACACACACACATATATATACAAATGTCCACATACATATATACAAACGCACACACACACATATATTTTGTGTGTGTGTGTATTTGTTGGTGTAAACGTCAAGATCCTTTTTGTTTGTTTGTTTGTTTAAATCAAAAGTTTTCTTGTTTCATTCCTCCCAATTTCCCACTGATCAACTCCCAACTATGGATCGGCCACAGTTCTCACAAAAGACACAAGGTTTTTTTTTTTTGGTTTTTTTCGGCAACCAATTCAAGAGGCCAAGGAAAAGGTCATCAGAAAAATAATTCACAAAAAAAAAAAAAGAAAAAAAAGAGGAAAATTGAGAACATTAACAACCGCAAAAAATCTAAACAGAAAAAATAAATAAATAAATAAATAAAATGGCCGACAATGGCTTTTTCTCTCATGGGATGTTTCATTCAGCATAAATAGTTTATTAAATTTCACTCAGTTTCTTATCCAAAATATAAAGTTTAGGTTAAACGTCACTGGCATTCGGATAAATCCAGGGTTGTGGAGTTGGAAAATAAAACCTTCGACTATTTTTGATTTGATTTGATTTATTGGATTTTACAGCATGTCAACCCTTGTTGGGTTATTTTATGCTGAAGACATTTTCTTCTGTTTATGCTTTATGGGTAATTCAACAATTTTTTTATAAACTCAATTTTGTTTTTAAACACATTTTTTTTTAATTATTTTTTTTTATTCTTATTAATCAAATATATAGGGATTGTAGAGACGGAACACAAAACATTCAATTGACTATTTTTAGTTTGGTTTGGTCTGTTGCCTTTTACGGCATGTCAATCCTTGTTGGGTTATTTTATGCTGAAGACGTTTATGTTCTATTCATGCTTGATGGCTATTCAAAAATATTTTTAAACGCATTTTTTCTTCTAATTAATCCATAAATGGTACCCTAACAGGTATTACTACTCCGGGTCAGAGTTGACCTGGGAGTGATGCTGATGAGGAGGTACTCCACATTCCCCAGAGCTCCAGAATTGGAACTTCACCATCAGATAGAGTTTAATGCCATACCCAGGACAATAAGGCTCTCAGCCGCCACCTTCTAGCACATATATGATAAAAATGGTTGGGGCTTGCCATAATAGCAATAGGGTTGGGCAATCATATAGGTGCTAGGGATTGACATGACCAACCGACTGCTCGGAGAGGGCCTCTTCGTCTACTCATCTAGCCTGACTATTTTTAACGGCTCTGTTATAATTAACTAATTATAACCTATAAATCTCATAAAACCTATGCATACACTCCTAACTTGATGGTTTGGTTTGGTTTGTTTTGTTTTACGGCATATCAACATCAGTGGGTCATTTAATGCTGATAAAGTTTTGAAATAAATCAATTCTTAATGGATAATACAATTTTTTTATAAATACATTTTTCTATTTAACCCATAGATGGGACCCTAACAGGTACTACCACTCCGGGTCAGAGTGGACCAGGGAGCAATGGTGATGAATGGGGTGCTCCACATTCCCCAAATCTCCAAAACTGGAACCTCACCATCAGATAGAGTTTAACGTCATTCTCAGGACATGTAGACCCGCAGCCACCGCCTTCTAGCACCCATATGATAAAAAGGGATTGGGGCTTGCCATAAGGGCAATAGGGTTGGGAAAATCATATAGGTGCTAGGGCTTGACGTAACCAGCCGATTGATCGGAGGGGGCCTCTCCGACCGCCCGTCTAGCCCAAGATAGGGCCAAAGTGGAGTATTGCATGTCATGAACTGCTCATCCACCTGGGCTCTATCCTTAAGCATCACGGGTCACCACCCACGGCCAACAGGTGGCCCCATTGGGGGAGTCTTACCCCTCTGCAGAGGTGCAGTCGGTGCATTCTAATGTCCCAGCCGACAGGGCAGACTCCTAACTTGAGTAGGCCTATATTATTATAACTGGCTTATACCAAGGAATAAGAGGTGTGTGGTGTAATGGTTATCATCATAGGAAATTAACTAGGCAATCCTGGACAACACTGTTTACATTTCACATAGCGAACCCTTAGGAAAGTTCTGCATCCAACTATTCTCCTTACAGCTATGAGTAAATAGTAGGCAGACTGGGTTCTTTAACTTTGGTTAAGCAACCAGTCTAGAAGAAAACTTTGAATTCAAACCTATTAAACTCCACTTAAGAAATTGCCCATGCAGAGGAGTTGGTAAATATATATATATATATATTGTAGCTTACCAAGTTAGAAGCATCCATGTGTTAATGTGGCAGTGGCCGGAAGTCATCCTGAACATCTGTGGGTAGGCATGTGCCATAGTCAGCCTTTATCACGATTGCCGAACCAAGCATGCAAATGCATGAACACGTGCTGCTTACTATATAAGAAGCATGAACACTTAAGCAGGCAGTAGTAACAACGGCGCTGGTGTGAGAGGACAGGAATACATTTTTTTCGGAAGATACCCAAGATATATATAAAAAAATAAACCCATACGGCCATATTAAGTGTAAATTCAACTGGAGTCGGAGTCGGTATAGTTTTACCGCCCTGGATTAAATCACATCATCACCAATAATATATATTTACCAACCCCTCCGCACGAGCAGGATGTGACACAAGGTCAATTTCTTAAGTGGAGTACAACAGGTTTAAATTCAGAGTTTTCCTTCTCCTAGACCGGTTGCCTGATCAAGATTAAAGAACCCAGTCTGCCCTACTATTTTATCCATAACTGGAGGAAGAGTAGGATTCATACCTTTCCCAAGGGTATTAGTGCTAAATGAAATGCAATTACCATGTCCAGTATTTGAACTGGGTGCAACGAGTCCATTTCCCATGACTTTAACCATTACACCACGTGCTTCCATATAATATAGGTTTGCATTCTTTGTTGCTGGTAGCAGTTAATTTCAATGCGTAAATTGCAAAGTCTCACTGAGTTCTGTTCAAGTGGTTGGCTTTTTAGTGAAGCTATTTGCTCACGTATGCAAATTATTGATGGCTTTAAAAGGGTTTGTCCTGCCCATGCGTAGCAATGGAATTGCAAATGGCGGCTGCAACAGTATAAATCACTCATCAAGGACGCTTGTAGTCCGGGATGTTCAGACCTTTAGGTCCCTACTTCACTACATTGTCAAGGGAGATAACTATGTACACCAATTATTGAATAGTAAAAAAAAAAGTTAGCAGTGGCCGATTGTCAATATCGGCTCTGGAGTATATCTCCTTTTTTTTTGTTAGCACTAGACCAAGGAGATAGTTTTGCTGAGGTGGAGCGCCAAACCTACCATCAGCTCCCAGATGCTTTACAGCATAGATCAGATTAACTGAGCTGTGCTACTTATGCGCAGAGTTGGTGAGGACCGTTATTGAACCGGGAAATTTGTGATTCCTAGGTGGATGTTTTACCAACTGAGCTATTCCCATTATTTTTATCCTCCCTGTTGGTGGGACTTAGAATATGCTGACTGTATCCTCTGCAGAGGGGGCAAGACTCCACTAAAAAGGAGAGTCCTGTGTATGATACTAAACTGCATCCATATTATCCATGTACAATATATTGTTCATGAATTTGATATAGAAATTCACTAAAAATCAATTGGTCAGGAATGAATTCTATTAGAATTGAGTTATTCACACAGACAAGAAAGTTCCAACCAAGAATATATTTACAAGTGAAACTTACTTTATAACAGGCCTATATTTTGGGATACCAATAGAGAAAGGCACAAGTTTAGAAAATGGTTAGTAAAACACTATGGTGTGTGTATATATATATATATATGATAAGTTGTAAACACGGTGTGTTTGGAATGGCTTTTTGCCGACAATATATATATATATATATATATATATATATAACACAACTTACACACAACACATATCACACACCTATATATACACAACAGCCATGCATATATATTTATATATATATATATAAAGTAAAGAAATAACAAAAGACTTAGATGATTAGCATTATAGTCTATTATATATATATATACTATAATGCTAATCCTCTAAGTCTTTTGTCATTTCTTTACTTATATATTTGCTCTGTGATTCTAACTTTAAGAGCACACATTGAGCTCTCAAACTCCAACAGTTTTTTTTAAATAAAACTTTTGTATCGTAAGGAAGATTTCTTCTCTGGACTTTTGGATTATATATATATATATATATATATATATATATATACACACACACATACATACGCTCACAACACACATGTAAGTTGAAAAATGGAAGTGAATCTGACAATATGTTGAAAAAATAAATAAGGGAAAGAAAATCTTGAATGAAGTGCCAACATGTGTTTCGACCAAGAGATTGTCTTTGTACACGTTTAAGCGTCGATAAATAAATTCATCTTATTTTTGGAACATTTGTTTTTTTCAAATTATTTAATATATAGATATATATAAAACATGTATAATATACACAGACATATATAAAATACAACATATATGTGCACACACAACATACACATGTTATATATATATATATATATATACATATATATATATATATATATATATATATAATATATGCACACACACAATACACATATATACAACAACCACATATCATATACTTAACTAAATGTTCAACAAGGCTAACTTCCTAGTTAACACACTAGTATATATATATATATATATATATATATATATATATATATACAGCCATATAATATATACAAGCACACATATATATCTAGAGTGAAACATAGATTGTCAAATGACGAGTACCCTAAAAATCAAGTTTAAACAACAACATCAGCATTTTTGGTGGGTGGGTGTAGGAGTGTTGCCTTAAAAAGACAAACAATTATTTTCCAGAATTTCTCATTGAAAAAGCAGCATCAGGTTTTGTTTAGATCCAATCTTACCCCCACAGCTGGCACACAAATGTCCCAGACAGACAGACTTCCCTCCACAAAAAATGCAGTCTTAGAAAAAAAACATTTTTCCTATTGTTAACTATTCATTTCATTCTACAAAAATCTTTTACTACTTTGCTCCTTTCAAATAAAATAAAATAAAGTTTTTGTGTGCTACTGCTTTGATTTCCTTTTTTTTTTTTTTCCCCGAATTCATCAAAAACATTTCAATATATATATATATATATACGCACGCATTTATTAGCATATTATTTTGCATGATCAAATCTTCTGTGTATGTACTGAAATTTACATCTATATATCATAAAATTATGAGGATAAATATGCTGTCAAAAAAAAAAAAAAAAAAGATGCGACATGTTTATATAAAATTGCTGTTTTCTTAAGTTCTTACTATCAGTAGATTTAAAACATGGGAGTCTTTTTGTTTTACAGCATATCAACCTCGGTGGGTTATTTAATGCCGGCGATGTTTTGAAAAATTTGTAGCAATAGTTTGGAAGAAAATTTTTTAAACTCAATTTTTTTCCATAAACAAATATCTATTTAACCCATAGATGGGACCCTAACAGGTACTACCACTCCGGGTCAGAGTGGACCTAGGAGCAATGGTGATGAAGGGGTGCTCCACATTCCCCAAACCTCCAAAACAGGAACTTCATCATCAGATACAGTTTAACGTCATTCTCAGGACATGTAGACCCTCAGCCACCGCCTTCTAGCACCCATATGATAAAAATGGTCGGGGCTTGCGATAAGAGCAATAGGGTTGGGGCAATCATATAGATGCTAGGGCTTGATGTGACCAGCCGATTGATCAGAGGGGACCTCTCTGACCGCTCGTCTAGCCTAAGAAAGGGCCAAAGTGGAATATTGCATGTAATGGACTGCTCATCCCCCCAGGATTCCATCCTTAAGCATTACAGTGTATGTACTGAAGTTTACATCTATATCATAAAATTATGAGGATAACTAGGCCGTCCCCAAAAAGATGCCATTTATTGTTTCATTGGGCCAAGACTGAGAAGTAACCAGGCGTCAGTGTAACAGTTGGCATGGCTGCATTCCAAGCAGTCAATCCAGGTTCAATTCCCAGCCGACACAGGTGTAAACCATGTGTTTTCCCTTTTATATATGTGTTGTAATGCATTTGACATGTTAGTGTGCATTTATAAGATTGTTATCTGATATGAATTGTCGTATCGTTGAGGTGGTAAAAGATACACAGAGAAATAATGTGCTTGAGATATATTTTATTCAGCACTTGTATCTGGTGCTAACAGATACTTATTACATAAAATCAAGAAGTAGAACAATTCACAAAGACAAACTTACAAGAATGAGGAGGGTCAAATGTGTGTAGTTAAACGCAGTGATTTTGTCCAAATATAATTTTTTGTTTCTATCACTGTTACGTCGACTATTATAAGGCTATGAGCCAGTCCATCTTGTAGGGGTGTTAACTCCTCTACAACAATAAGGCTATGAGCCAATCCATCTTGTAGGGGGTGTTAACTCCTCTACAACAATAAGGCTATGAGCCAGTCCATCTTGTAGGGGTTTTAACTCCTATACAACAATAAGGCTATGAGCCAGTCCATCTTGTAGGGGTTTTAACTCCTCTACAACAATAAGGCTATGAGCCAATCCATCTTATAGGGGTTTTAACTCCTCTACAACAATAAGGCTATGAGCCAGTCCATCTTGTAGGGGTGTTAACTCCTCTACAACAATAAGGCTATGAGCCAGTCCATCTTATAGGGGTTTTAACTCCTCTACAACAATAAGGCTATGAGCCAGTCCATCTTGTAGGGGTGTTAACTCCTCTATATTAGAAGATACTAATATTCTAAGTTTCACACTGAATTTCTTTTTTACAACAGGCAATGAATATTGTAAGCTTGATACTTGTTAAAGTCCCAGTTGACATTGATTTAATACAACGTCTTTGTCCTATAATATCTGTTTCTTTTAGATATTGTTTCATTAGGCTAAGATTGAGATTTTCTTAAGTCCTAGTAGATTTAAACATGTGAGTCTTTAAATAAACTATTGCCTATAAATAAGTACATCACTACTACAATTTTTATTAATTTATTTATTGTTCATTTTCTTCTAGATCAAAGATAACCAATTTTTTTTTCTAGTAGAACTATCAATACATATTAAGTATTATTAATTCTCAAACCCAACAGCATATTTAATCAAAAATAATATTGCTATATATATATATATATATATATATATATATAGCAATATTATTTTTGACAAGGGTAATTTTGACAAGGTAATTTTGACAAGGGTAATTTCGCAGGGATTGTTCGCTATGTACCGGCGGCCGAACGGATATGGTCTCTGACTATGCCTGTGAAGTCCCGGTTTCGATTCCTGTCGGAGGGGAGTCGTTAGTATACATCGCAGAAGAGACTTAATAAAGTCGAAACAGTCTGTACGGTGTTCTGCATAGCGAGCTATCCTTTGCGGGATTCACTTGTCAAGATTATTTTCTATAATTATCGAATTTTATACGATACATGCATTATAATTGCCTTCAAGCAAAAATATAAATAATAATTTATTCAACAATGCTTCTATAAACAAACAAACATCCAAAAATCTTATATATATATATATATATATATATATATATTATATATATATATATATATTTATATATATTGCAGTATTATTTTTGTGTGTCTATGTACAAAAAAAAACAGCACATTATAGCTAGAGTTCTATTAGACCAATATATGTAAAATCCTCTAAAATAGCCGCATCAATATCATCATGGACTGCTGTGATGAGAATCCAATGAGTTCATAGGTCGTCTAGTGGGAGATTTTTAAACATCCTCAAGAATTCCTGAAACTGAAAGAAATTCTCTGCGATGCCAAGGGACCAATTTTTCAATTTCCAAAACAGAAAATATCAAATGTTAGGATCCATAAGAAAGAAAAAAGGAAAGAAAGAAAAAAGGAAAGAAAGAAAAAAGGAGAAAAAAAGAAAGAAAAAAAAGAGAAAAAAAAGAAAGAAAAAAAAGAAAAAGACTAAAATAAATATTTTTGAAAAAAATCCATATCTAATGTCAGACAAAGGTTTCGTCTTTCATGTCAAGGCAATTATGCCTAACTTGTAGCCCATGATGCCAATTCCCCTACCCTGGGGCCACACAGGAATTCTCAGGAGCAAAAATGAAATTCTTAGAAGCGATTCCAAGACTTATGCCGAGAGTGTGTAAATGTCAATTCGGAGATTTGTCACGTTAACCAGATCAAATACGACAACACATTCAGTTTTGCTTTTCTTTTTTTTTTTCTACTGGACAGGCACATTTAATCCGAGACCGGAAAGGTTACAAAAAATTGCCCAAGTCAGAATTATGACGTTGAATTAACATTTCTAAGAGTTCTTTGACAGATTCCTCTTAAAGAATTTGACTAAAACATAAAGGAAAAAAAAATGTGGCTATCCTAATACACAATTTTCTTGCTCAGAAGAAATCAACAGGGAATCAGAAAAAGGAGTTACTGGTCAGATTTTTACAATTATAATTTTTTAAAAAGATATAAAAGGACCTTGTTGAAGAGTAACGGTTAACAAGCTAGCTTCACCTACCAGTTCTTTCTCGGAGGAAATTAACAGGGAATATAAAAAAAAAAAGGAGTTACTGGTCAGATTTTTACTATTGTAATCAAAAAATGATATAAAATTCTGTTATCTCCCGTGTTAAAAATTTGAGGCTTACTCTTTCCTAACCAGGTCGATGTCCCTTACAAGCAATATAAGTACAAAAATTTATTTTGTAGGTTAACCCTCTTCAAACCATTGTCAATTATAAATCACTAGCAAAATAAAAAACGCCCTCCGGGCAATGTAAAAATAGATTTTTGAACCATAGTGCCTGAGGGATGGGAGTTAAAAATTCAATGTCAGCGAGTTTGTACCCTAAGTAAGTAAAATCATCAAATTCATTAAAGGATTAAAAAATAAAACAATTTGAAATGTAAACTTTAAATATGTATTAAAATAAAACAAACTATATATAGATATATAATACCAGACATGTATTTATTAAAACTTGTTTTAAAAAAAACAATGAGGACTGTCTAATGTTGCATGTTCAAATTTTGAGTGTATTTATTCTATGTTTTGAGGATTTTGGGTAATGTGGCGTAAGCAGTGACGTAGTTTTTGTTACAGACAAAAACCAGAAGCGAATCTCCATTATTAATAGATATCAATAAACTCTCTACAGCTTATTGTGCCACACATGTACTGTTGTATACCCTTCTCATTACTTCTTCTATTCTTCTTCTGTTCATCTTCTATCTTAGGTTCTTCTTCTTGGGGTCGCACTTAACTCATTTCTTCTATATCAGTCTTGTTACCAAGACATTCATTAATCACAAGACCGTGTGAATTTTCTTAAACTTTTATTACCTTAACTAAGCATTTCATATAACTAACATAGCACGCGTATGCAGTGTGAGTTCCAGTTTAAGGCAGGACATCCTCTCTGCCTGACGTCCAACTGAAAACTGAGGACTCAACCAGGTCCCACGTGACTTCACATATTTCGTGGGCTTTCTGTACTATTCCATGGAAAGTCCCGCTCGTGATATGAAAAGGGCCATCCCTTTAGAATTACAGGGGATTGACAATAATCTTATGCAACCGCATAGATTATGTAACAGTACCATGTGTGGTGATGATGGTTATAGTGTGACTATTATCAAAGAAAGAAGTGATAACATCAACAAAACAAGTAAGGAATGTGAAAGTAGCATTTATACCATTGCAGGGCAATGTGTTCATAAGAGCTATAGATGAGTAATGGTTAACGAGCTAGCTTCATCTACCATTTCTTTCTTGGAAAAAATCAACAGAGGACCAGAAAAAGGAGTTACTGGTCAGAATTTTACAATTATAACCCAAAACATTATAATATACAGGGTGATTGTAAGGTAACTCCCTTCCCTATTTTATATAAGAAAAGTCGTCGAGGTGGCTTAAAATCAGTATCAGCCAATCAGCAAGGGAGTCTATCCCCTTTTCACTAGCACTAGACCAAGGAGATTGTTTTTGAATCTGTGGTGGAATGCCACACCTACCATCAGCTCCTTACTTTACCTCATACGCTGAGTTAGCAAGGGCCGGTATCCAACTAGGAACCTTGCGGTTTCTAGCCAAACGCTAAACAACATTTATATATACTAGCAAATATATGCACCTTCCGGGTGCAAGTATTTAAGTTTTAATGTAATAAAATATTGTATTAAATTGGAAAGGCTAATGAAACTAAATAAGAATGCAGATAAAAAGATTTGAAACAGAGGGAGTATAATAAAAGTTTTGAAACAGAGGGAGTATAATAAAAAATAGCACAACTGAAACTTACTCTTCCATCACTCTCGTCTTTTATTGTTATTTTTTTCTAAGTATTTAGTTATAAGAGGAAGTAAAGAATAAAATAACAGTTATTTTATCTTGTTAATGGATTTCATTTAAGATTCATTGAAGAGATTTTTGCTTATATTCATTAAAATAAAACCAAACAGTTAGAAATCAATAATACTAAGCACATATTTATTAAATTCGATTTTTTAATGCAAATTAGCCTTCCCGTTCACACTATAAACCACTATTTTGTTGTATATATAAATATAATTGCATGTTGTCAGTATGTAGACATAGTTAACAGTATTAATAATGTAAGACAATTTTATTAATAATTGAGGTTTAGATAAAAAATAAAATCATGGAGAATGTGATGTCAATAACTAAGAGAATTGTGACTTGAGTAGGAATATAGTTTCGGTTACAGACAGGAAAACCCACAATCTCCATTATAATAAGAGATTTATATTAAATAAAAATAAATATACACTAGTAGCATGTAAAATCAACAATAACAACTTGTGCCACACTAGAAAGTAAGGGATAAATTTGAATTGGTTGCTTATTTTGTTTAATGGCATATCAACTGTTGTGGGATATTTAATGCCAAATTTTTTTTTTTTTTTTTTTATATACAGGGTGATTGAAAAGTAACTCCCTTCCCTATTCAAAAAATCTTATAATTTATTTCTGAATCATTATTTTTATACAAAATTAATATGGGAAGAACACACGAGTTTTAGGGGTTGAAAGTGGAGAGAAAAGTTTAAATTCTGGTCAAGGTTGTTTGTAGTTATCTATCTAGTTAGTCTACCTTCATACACACATTTACCCAAATTCTCTGTCAAAAACAGGATGTGACACAAGGTCAACTTTTAAGCAGAATAGATGTTTGCATAACCTCTACACACAAGCAGGATGTGACAAGTTCAACCTTTAAGGGAAGTTTAACAGGTTTGAATTCAAAATTGTCCTTCTCCTAGACTGGTTGCCTTACCAAAGTTTAAAAGCCCTATCTATAGCTGGAAAGAATAGTAGGATTCATACCTTTTGCAGCCTCGCCATCTGCCATTGAGTTTAGTGTCATACCAAGGAGACCCCCTTTTTTTTGGGGGGGGGGGGTTGATCTTACACTTCTGCTGAAGATATAGTCAATATATTATAAACATTACTGACTGGGAAAATTTCTCTCTCTCTCTCTCTCTCTCTCTCTCTCTGTGTGTTTAATAATTAAGTAAAAAAAATCTTTTAAATACTTACCTCCCCACATTCCATAGACTTTGATGCAGTACCTTGCACCATACACGTTACAAGGTTCCATCTTAATTGAGTTCATTTGTGTCTTTTCAAATTTCTCATTACAATTCTGATCCAAAGTCGAGTTACATACAAAGCAATTGAGACCTTCGGTTCTTCCGGAGTAAACTAGAAAGAAACACACAAGAATTAAAACACATGACCAAAGACAAGTTATGGCCAAAGACAAGTTATGCCTACAGATAAGTTTGCCTACAAAAAAATCTCGGAAAAATAAATTGTCAAATTTCTACGAAAATTTTTGATACTTATTCAGCTTTAGATGAATTTATGTTTAAAATAGGTTTTTCCGAAAATATATAAGCGGGAATATTTTTGACGAGGTCGAAACTAGTCTTACTACTACCATTTATATTTTTTTTTGCGTAAATTCTTCTGGCTGAATCACCTCAGTATTTTTGCCAGAAAAACAAATACTTTTTAATCATCTTAATCTTATCAGTGAAAAATCTTTCAAATTTTCATACATTACATTTATTTTTCTAATTTAAATTTGAATTGGTGAAAATTCGACCGGCATAAGTTGAAAAAAAGTTACTTTTACTGTGAAATTTTAATAGCAAATTTTAGTATTAAATTTTTTATTGTTTTAGATGACTTTAGAATCCATCCTGCAGAAGAATTTCTCTGAATTTTTTTAGATAATGCTTCATTATTTGCATTATTCAGACTATTGTCCTCATCTTAATTGTTAAAAGCAATGATGCTGATAACTTTTTGATTAAGTGCATCCTGGGATGAACATATTCGCTTTTAAAGAGTCCCAGGGAAAATTTATGGGTCCCAACTCAAATTTCTAAATAGATTGTAGGGATTTTATTTATAATCTGGGGAAACAACTAAAGTTGCCTACCAACTACCTTGTAACCTATTCATTGCAAGCCCTAAATCCTAAACCAATTAAGAATCACTGTGACCCAAAAATGCTTTCTAATCTATTTACACATATATAAAGGGCAGTTGTGTATATGTATGCAGTGATGCTGATAGCTTTTTGATTTAGTGCGTCCGAGGACACACATATTTGCTTTGAATGAGTCCACAGGAAAATTTATGGGTCCCAACTAATGCTGTCTAACTCCTACTTTGTAACCTATCTTGTATAATTCATTTCTAAGAAACTATTGAAATGTATTTCCAGTTAGCTTGAAATGGCGAGGGAAGAAAAAAAGATAAACATTAGGATGCATGGATATGATTTTACTGCGTCCTTTTAGATTTTTGAGTGTCAGGGATGCAGGACACGTACCTATCAGCATCTCTGAAAAAGGCTGGATTAGATTTTTTTAAATAAATAAATAAATAAAACGCAATATGAGTCAAGATAAAAAAAATCATACATAAGTATAAAGGTAAATATTCGGCTAAATTTGCAAATTGGTCAGAAAATTAAAACGGAAAGTTTTTTGTGGTCCCCCATGACAGTTTAACTACAGTCTATGAATGAACTTATTTGCGAATTGGGTTACGATTTAGGGGTTTGGGGATTAAGGTTGGTTTTTATTACGTATTGCTTAAAACAAAAAAAATTACTATACATTTTATGTTGAAAAATATTTTTTTTTAAACCAAGTTTAATTGAAATTATACATTGCAATACTAACACAAACAACTGAGACTAATGTGTCTACCATTGGGTTCAATAATTAATTTCAATGGTTAATTAAATGTACAGTAATTTTGGGTTTTTTGTTGTTTTTTTACGTAATTAAAAAAAAACTTAATCCCCAAACCCCTAAACCGTAACCCAATTCACAAAAAGTTCATTCATAGAATGTAGTTAAACGGTCATGGGGGACCACCAAAAAACTTTCCGTTTTAATTTTCTGACCAATTTGCAAGTTTAACCAAATATTCCAGATAAAATGAACATTAGGTTTATAGATTTCAAAAATACTCTCTGCTAGGTTTAGTTTAGTTTCTTTGTTTTATGGCATATCAACTTTTGTGGATTATTTATTACTAAAGCTATCTTTGTAGAAGAACAGTAGTACTATTTGACCCAGGATGAGGGAGTTCATACCTTTCCCAAGGGTATTAGTCCAAATGTGAATGTAACCGCATGACTGGAGTTCAAACTCACTTGTTATGATGTCACAATCCAGCACTCACCCCTAACTTGATTTTACTTAAACGTTGGTCTTAGGAAGAAGGAACTCTTCGATAAAAAGAGAAAGAAAGTTGGATGGATAACATAGTGGAGTTACAGCTAGCAATGAACACATTGATAAATGGTTCTCAACCTTTTTTAACTCATGGACAGCTTTTCCTCTTAATTTTTTTTATGTGGACTCACATTGCCATTCCACAGAAAGAAAAAAAACCTTTATAGTTTCCTCCATACACACACACACACACACACATGCTAATAAGTATGTGTTCTGTGTCCCTGACACATAAAAATTTAAAAGGGTGCAGTAAAATCATATCCATGCATCCCAGTGTTTTTCTTTTTTCTTCCCTCACCATTTCAAGCTAACTGTAAATACATTTCAATAGTTTCTTAGAAATGAATTACACAAGATAGGTTACAAAGTAGGAGTTAGACGGCTTTAGTTGTGACCCATAAATTTTCCCAGAGACTTATTCAAAGCAGATATGTGCATCCCCGGATGCACTAAATCAAAAAGCTATCAGCATCACTGCATACATATACACAACTGCACTTTGCTGGCATCCTTCTGTCTACTAAAGACGATGGCATAGTGTCACTTTTTTTTTTTATCTGCAACTGAGTAAGGGGCTGATCAGACCAATTTTTGAATGGCCATCTCTGGTGCAGGGACTGCAAACAAACAGTGATGCTTGCTGGAGTTGCTGTTGTCTCTCTTTCTTTTTGGCTCTCTTTTCCATGGTGGCTACTTTCTTCTCTTTTTCACTCCTTCTCATTCCTTGTTTGACGAGCAGGCGCCAAGCCTCCCATGTGTTGGTGTTGATGTGGCATGTCTTCATGTCCCTCTTGCCCTTTAAATATGTGTAAATAGATTAGAAAGCATTCTTGGGCCACAGTGATTCATAATGGGTTTAGGTTTTAGGGTTTACAATGAATAGGGAGAGTATGATCAACAGACAGACAGCTTTTTGCATTTTATAGAGAGAGAGATGGTGTTGTTATAATATCTTGGTTTAGAATTGCTGCAAACCATCTGGAATATCAAATATGATAAACATTTTATTTTTATGTTGTTTTGTTTCGGGGGTTTTGGGGTCTTGTTTTTTGTTTTTTTTTTTTTGGGGGGGGGGTTCAATTGCCAATTATTAAGAAGGTAAGAAGAATTTTATCAATTAACACCAATTCAGAATATTCTTTATAATTATTACAATCTACAACGGCTGACAGCTACATTGGAGATTGCAGGGGGGGGGGAGAAAATTATCCAATTTATTTCTGGAGATAGAAAATTATTTGAAAAAAGGAAAAAAGAAAGAAGAGAGAGAGAGAAAGAAAGATATATATATATATATATATATATATATATAGATAGATAGATAGAGAGAGAGAGAGAGAGATTTACAAAGAATAAAGAGAGAAAGAGATTTACAAAGAGAGAGAAAGAGAGAGATTTATAAAGAAGAGAGAGAGAGAGAGAGAGAGTTACTAAGAAAGAAAAGAGGGATAAACATTTACTGAAAGAGATTTATAAAGAGAGAGAAAGAGGGAGATTGAAATAAAAAAGAAAAGAGGGGGGGGGTAGAAAAAAAAAGGTAATTTTCTCTTCCTTCCAGGCAATTTGTTGATTGCAGGAGTTAGACAGTTTTTGATTTGTAAAGCAATTGAAAAGATGAAAACTGGCAACACCACGCAAAAAAAAATTAAAAAAGAACAAAAAAAGAAGAAATCAAAAATAAAATAAAACAAATTTTTTAAAAATTACTTTCAGTTAGAAATTCCAAATGTCTTCCATTCTTTAAATGTTGAGAGAAAACCCAGTGGTGCTGAATCAAACGACAAAAAAAGGATTTTCTTTCTCAGAATTTCATTAACACATAAACCATATGGACAGATACATAGATTTTTAAATCACACATCCTACACTAACACACACACACACACACACATATATATATATTAGTTGTAGAAAAACAGGTTTTCTCTCTACCATAGTTTTGGTATCCAAGGTGCACCTTCTTCAGAAGAACTAGAAATAGGTTTGGTTTTGTTTTACGGCATATCAACCTCAGTGGGTCATTTAATACCGATAAAGTTTTGAAATAAAACAATTCTTAATGGATAATACAATTTTTCTATAAATACATTTTTCTATTTCACCCATAGATGGGACCCAAACAGGTACTACCACTCCGGGTCAGAGTGGACCAGGGAGCAATGGTGATGAAGGAGTGCTCCACATTCCCCAAACCTCCAAAACTGGAACTTCACCATCAGATAGAGTTTAACGTCATTCCCAGGACATGTAGACCCTCAGTCACCGCCTTCTAGCACCCATATGATAAAAAGGGGTTGGAACTTGCCATAAGAGCAATAGGGTTGGGGCAATCATATAGGTGCTAGGGCTTGACGTGACCAGCCGATTGATCTCCGACCGCCCATCTAGCCAAAGATAGGGCCAAAGTGGAGTATTGCAGGTCATGAAATACTCATCCACCTGGGTTCTATCCTTAAGCATCACGGGTTGCCACCCACGGCCAACAGGTGGCCCCATTGGGGAAGTCTTACCCCTCTGCAGAGGTGCAGTCGTTGCATTCTAATGCTCCAGATGACAGGGCGAAGTTTGGCTTGGAATTAATTTTATTACTCATTCTGACTTTTAATTATTTTTGTATAAACTTTAGTTTCTAAGTCTTGTCATTTTTTTCTTTGAAGTTAAAATTTGTTTTCTGTGAAATTCACGTCTCCCTCATTCAGGCAAAAATAATTTTTAATTTTCTCTGTTATCTATACCTACTTCAACTCCCTCCTCTTTTTTTCTTTATTCATTTTGTTAATATATCCTTGTGTATTTTATATTTATATATATATATATATATATATATATATATATACACACGGGACACTGCTGGAGAAGCAAGGACAAACTCATAAGCGACATCCTCCTGTGGAAGCCAGCACATGGGCACACCAGTGTGGGCTGACCAACAAAGACATACATTGACCAGCTCTGTGCAGATACAGGATGCTGCATAGAGGACCTCCCGAGAATGATGAGCGATAGGGACGGATGGAGAGAGATTGTCATGGATATACGTGCTAACAGCGCGACATGATGATGATGATATATATATATATATTATATATATATTTATATATTGTGTCACCCAGAAATTTTAAAAAACTCTAAAAAGTTTGTTTTTATAAACTAGTAATTCCAAAAATGAAATACATCCGCCCAAAACAATATTGCCATACTATTTATTTATTTGGAGGGAGTGTAGTTGGATTCATACCTTTCCCAAGAATAATTAAAGTTTCAATTACTGTCGAACTGCGAAGACAAGGCAACAAACGATTGTAACTCAAATACAAACCCGAATGCTACAAAGTCCACTGCAAAATGACAAAGTATATATAAGACTCCACAATGTCATTCAAATCAAGCAGTCAAGCAGCCAATCAGAACTCAAGGAATGGAATCACCCAAATCACCCAGATTCATGGATGGATCATTCTTGAGTCCTATCTATACCAACTGTCTTGGACACTGCTTGAGTGGTACTTAGCTGCTGTTATTCAAACCAACAGTAGGCTAACTGACCTCAATAACTGTATGTTACATAATCAATAGGTAGCCTATTAATTATGTACAATAAGTCTAGATTAATTCAAAACTAATGATTATGGAAAAAAACAGGTAAAATGATGGACAGATTTTTACCTGCATTCGACTTCTCTTTCAGTTCGTCTACGTAAATGCGAGAAAGAGTTTTAAGAAAGATTTTAGTTGAGCACTGAACGGGATGATTACAATGGTGATATGTCAGTTGAAACTAAATTCTCAGATACTCAAAGAAAAAAATAAAGTCTTGTGTTCATTTCATAGAAAAACAAATGGCCAAAACACAGAAGATTTCTCAGAATAACATCTACCATCACAGATACGGAGATAGATCCGGGTAGGAATAACATCTACCAGCCCAGATACGGAGATAGATCCGGGTAGGAATAACATCTACCAGCCCAGATACGGAGATAGATCCGGGTAGGGGTAGGAATAACATCTACCAGCCCAGATACGGAGATAGATCCGGGTAGGAATAACATCTACCAGCCCAGATACGGAGATAGATCCGGGTAGGAATAACATCTACCAGCCCAGATACGGAGATAGATCCGGGTAGGAATAACATACCAGCCCAGATACGGAGATAGATCCGGGTAGGAATAACATCTACCAGCCCAGATACGGAGATAGATCCGGGTAGGAATAACATCTACCAGCCCAGATACGGAGATAGATCCGGGTAGGAATAACATCTACCAGCCCAGATACGGAGATAGATCCGGGTAGGAATAACATCTACCAGCCCAGATACGGAGATAGATCCGGGTAGGAATAACATCTACCAGCCCAGATACGGAGATAGATCCGGGTAGGAATAACATCTACCAGCCCAGATACGGAGATAGATCCGGTAGGAATAACATCTACCAGCCCAGATACGGAGATAGATCTGGGTAGGAATAACATCTACCAGCCCAGAAGATAGCAGTATCCTGAGATAAGATAATAGCCATATAGATAACAGATACAGAAGATAAGATCCAGCAACTCAGAACAAGATAAGTAGAAAGAAGATAAGTATATCTGTGTACAACCATGGGTATGCAGATATACTCTACAATATACTACAATATAAAAGATAAGTAAACGTCTCAATTTTAGAAAAAAGGCTATGCAACATGTAGTATTATGCTTTCAATTTTTTTAAATCATAAATGCCCCAATATTTATAGGTATATCATTTGAGCTTAGAGGCTTCTTTCATATGAGAACAAAGAAATAAGGAAGAATAACACTGAGAGAGTATCAGGCGAGCCCACCATCTCACAGTCCAGTGTGGTTCATCATGTTTATAACCTGCTGAATTCTCCTAGTATATATATTTACCAACCCCACCGCACGAGCAGGATGTGACACAAGGTCAATTTCTTAAGAAGAGTTCAACAGGTTTGAATTCAGAGTTTTCCTTCTCCTAGACCAGTTGCCTAACCAAGGTTAAAGAGCCCATTCTGCCCTGCTATTTATCCATAGCTGGAGGAGAGTAGGATTCATACCTTTCCCAAGGGTATTAGCGCTAAGTGAAATGCAATTACCACATCCAGGATTTGAACTCAGGGCGACGAGTCCATTTCTCATGACTTTAACCATTACACCACACGCTTCTCCTGGTATAAGATGTACACAAAATCGTCACTTCTATTTATGAACTTTCCCAACAGGAGCAGCCATTTCCAGTAAAAATTGGCCAATCAGAGATGAGGTCAGAAAGCATTTAAGATCATTTATGACTGTCATCAAATCAATTGCTAAACTGAACTTTTTGCAAGGAAGGCCCATCTTTTAGATTAACACCAGAGGAAACCTACAGAACAACCGAATCCCACTTAGTATAGACTTGAGCATACATATTTATGAAACCTACAGATTAGGATTAGTTTTTGGTTTGTTTTACGGCATATCAACCTCAGTGGGTCATTTAATACCAACAAAGTATTGAAAAATTCATTCTTAATGGATAATCAATTTTGTTTATAAACTCATGTTTTTCTATTTAACCCATAGATGGGACTCTAACAGGTACTACCACTCCGGGTCAGAGTGGACCAGACCTCCAGAACTGGAACCTCACCATCAGAAAGAGTTTAACGTCATTCCCAGGACATGAAGAACCTCAGCCACCGCCTTCTAGCACGCATATGATAAAAAGGGGTTGGGGTTGTTATACGGGCAACAGGGTTGGGGCAATCATATAGGTGCTAGCATGTTACCAAAATATTGCAAAGCTTTCAACTCACTGTAGTATTGTTTTTCTATTTAAAACAAAGTCGTAGATGGCCCAATATTTATAGGTGTATCATTTGAGCTTCAAGGTATCTTATGTAGGAGAACAAAGAAATAAGGAAGAAACCTCACATGCAAAACCATTACAAACAGAAGAAAAGACCGTAGCTCGAAAGATATGGCTATTTGTTGAGTTCTTTGATGATAAAAGAAATGAATTGTGATACGGTCTGTATGTGTTGTGTCAGTGCCCAAAAGCAGTTACCATTTTTATAGATGAGCGGAACGAGAAAAAAAATCTGAAAATCTGAGGATGAAAGAGAAAGGAAGTCTTAAAGAGAATCTTTTCTATTTCCTTTCCGTAATATGATTTTTATTTTTGGCAAAATATTCAAAGACTACAAGAAGAATTATTAGATTTGATTTTTGATTTTTTTTTTTTTTTTCTAGATTTTTTTTATTATTCCTTTTTTTTTCTGTCATCTTTTGTTTTGGCCTTTATGTCTTTTTTTTTTCTTCTTCTTCTTCTTCCTTTATTTTTCATTTATATCTTTGTTCTTCTTTCCTTATATATGTTAGTATACATTGTAATGTTGATTATATATATATATATATATATATATATATATATATATGTGTGTGTGTGTGTGTGTGTGTGTGTGTGTGTAAAGAGGAGGACAAGGGTGATAGAGAGAAGGGGGTAGAGAGAAAAGAAGAGAGAAATAGAAGGAACAAGGGCGAGAGAGATAGAAAGGGCCAAGGGTGAGAGAGAGAAAGAGGGGTTAGCGAGAGAGAGATAAAGAAAGAGAGAGAGGGAGGGACAAGGGTGGGGAAACAGGAACAAGGGTGTATATGAGAGAGAGAGAAGCAAGGGCAAGACAGGGAGACAGGAGGGGGAAGCGCCGGAGAGAAAGAAACGGCGAGAGAGAAATAAAGGAAAAGAAAAAGAAAGGGACAGAGAGAAAAATAATTTTTTAATCTTGTATGCCACGTTTGGTTTGGTTTTTCTTCCTTTTTTCATCTCTTTTTCTTCTTTCCTCTTTTTCTCTATTCTCCTTTATGTCACATTTGCTTTTGTCTTTTTTTCTTCTTTCATTTCCTCTTTATTTTCTTCTTCATCTCTTCTTTATTTTCTTTTTTTTTCTATTCTATTTTTTTCTTCTTCCTTTTTTTCATTTCTATCCTTTTTCTTCATCTTTTTCTCTCTTTTCCTTTATGTCACATTTGATTGTTTTTCTTTTCTTCTTTTTCATAAATCCTTTTTCTTCTATTTTCTCTTTTTTTTTTCTCTCTTCTCCAATGTCATATTTGCTTTTGTTCTTTTTCATCTTTTGTTTTCTTCTTTCTGTTTTCTCTCTTCTTCATCTCATCTTCCTCTTTTTCTCCTTTAAGTCACATTTGGGTTCTTTTCTTCTTCCTTCTTTTCATTTCTATCCTTTTCTTATTTCATTTCCTCTTTATTTTCATCTTTTTTCATCATTATTCTTCTCCTTTCTGTCACATTTCTGGGTTTTTTTTCTTAGTTTTTTCATCTGTCTTTTTCCTTTCCTTCTCTCTTTCCCTTATGTTACATTTGTTTGTTTTCCTTCTTTCTTTTCTCTCCATCCTTTTTTTATTTCCTTCTTTCTTTTCTCTCCATCCTTTTTTTTATTCCTTCTTTCTTTCTCTCCATCCTTTTTTTTATTTCCTTCTTTCTTTTCTCTCTCCATCCTTTTTTTATTTCCTTCTTTCTTTTCTCTCCATCCTTTTATTCCTTCTTTCTTTTTCTCCATCCTTTTTTTCCTTCTTTCTTTTCTCTCCATCCTTTTTTTATTTCCTTCTTTTTTTCTCTCCATTTTTTTTATTTCCTTCTTTCTTCTCTCCATCCTTTTCCTTTTCTTCTTCCTTTTCTTCCTCTTATTGCTCTTTTTCTTCTTCCCTTCCACTCTTCTTTGACCAATTCTTTCTCTTTTTCTCATTTACTCTTCTTCCTCCTTTTATCCCCCCCCTACTTCCCCTCACTTCCTCTTCCCTTTCCGCCCAATCTTTCTTCTTGTGGTTTCTATAATTACAATAAAGGAATTGTTCAGATTTCAACCAATACCCCTCCATCCCCCCCCACTTACCTAGAGAGAATCCATAATAACATTCTACACCTATTAACTTTATTTAGAAAAGATCATTATATCTGCTCTTAAATTCCTTTAGACTAACATCCTGATCTTTGAAATCATCATTAACATTCAGTCAGGATTTCTCGGCAGTTATTTACCACATTTCCTCATATGCAACATGCACCTTTTTTTTTTTTTTACAAAAAAAATATTTCAGATAACAAAAACAAATAAACAAACCCTATCTATATATTAATACCCTTGTTCCTTAATCTTACAACCATTATCATCTCGCAACACCCTCTGGTTAAAAATGAGACTGTCCAAATCATCAAAGATGAAATGCAAAAATGTAAATCCTGATTATCTGGTGTTGCTTGTCTGCCAATTTCTTATTTCTTCACCTCAGCTAAATAAAAAAATATAATTTGCCAAAATAATATCTAGATGACTGCAGAATAAAACATTCATAATAAATAGATCTATCCCCTCCACAGGAGTAGGATATGACACAAGGTCAATTTCCTAAGTGGAGTTTAACGGGTTTGAATTCAGTTTTCCTTCTCTCAGACTGGTTACCCTAATCAATATTAAAGAGCCCAGTCTGCCCTACTATTTACCCATAGCTGGAATGAGTAGTTAAATGCATACTTTTCCCAAGGGTATTAGTATTGATGAAATTTTCCTAACTTAAAGAAAAAAAATCAAATATGTTTTTAATGTTTAATTGGACACATAGCATAGTGGATTAGGTTAAGACAGTTCTAAGAGACAGTTATCTCTAGGCTGCAGGTTCAATTCTGGTCAATGGCAACAGTAACATAGAATAATAATTATCACAGCTTAACACCTATACCCAGCTGTAGTTAGTGGAATGAGACAGGATACCCCCATGGATTGAATAATGGTTTGGGTTCAAAGTTCCATGATGGCTTCCGATTACGACAAGAAGGATCCCGAGTTCAAAAAGAAGGTTCCCGAGCTCGAGAAGGCTCCCCAGCCTAACAAGAAATACCAGAAGAAGGCCGGAGGGCACATCTGCCAAAATATTGTACAGATAACAATAAAGATGAAGACAATAGTCTGAATAATCCTAATAATACTAATTATCAAGCCTCATCTAAAAAAAATCAAAGAAATAAAATATTTTTAAGTTGTTGCTTTTTTATTTATTTATTTATTTTGCGCTTTTGAGTCTAAAAATAAGTTTCCATAATTGTACACAATATTGTATGACGTCAAACTTTGTTGTGTACATTACTGAACAGACACCAATATAAACAAGTACCTTTTGAGGTTTTTTTATTACTAAAAAAGAATCTGTATTTTAAATAAAATTATTTTAAGTAAATGAATATTCAAAAGTCAGGCGATGTAGAATAAAAATCTGTCCTTTTTTCAAATCAATTCTTTGTCCAGTAGTTTAGATTTGACAATATACTTTCTAGTAAACTTTGATTTTATCATCTAAATCTAATTTATTTTAATAATCATTTGGTTTACAGAGGTTTAATTTAATTAAAAAAATAATAAGATAGAAAACTCCTAAAAAGAATTGTCCTACTTATTTTTTCTGTTGTTTAAATCATTTTAAAAGTCGTTTATTTAAAGTTAACTAAAAATTGAAACAAACAATTTCTCTTATTGTTAAAATTAAGAAATCGAAATATATATATATTTGGGACTTTTAGTTACAACTATTTTTTTAACATTATATATGTAACGATTCAACGAAAGATATTTTTAAACTACAATGTTTCCATGATTTTCTGTTTAATAAGTTGGGTGCCTCTGTTGTGTAAGGTTGAACAAGCTAAACCAGAAGACTTTTTATTTAACGAGTTCAATTCTTACTGGCTACCCTTATTATTTGCCTTGTGCCATAACTAAACGAAGTTTAACTTAGCTTCTAGGAGTTGGCTATTACAAACACCATTTATTTAGGCTAAAGAAATATCAACGACTTCCTGGATTTTATCTGGGTGGTTCGATAAATATTTTGGCAATTTACACTTCTCATATATTTCAACTTTTAAATATGTTTATAAAGTTTAAATTAATAACAATTAGTTTAATTAGTGAGTGAGTTTTTAATGGAGGTCTTTTTATTGTCAGAATAAGAAATTTATAAAAGATACGAAAAATTGTTTAAAACGAAATTAGACCGGAACTTGCAAAAAACTAGGCGGGACTCCTAAGAATAACAACCTATTTTATTTCTAAATAATTATAAATTAACTTTTTTAATTAAAATAATAATAATAAAACAGAAGTAAATCAAATTAAATACATCTTTAAGTAAAAAAGGATGTTAAACTAATTAGAAATTGCTTTAAAAAATAATTACCCACGCCTGAAAAAGAAAAAAATATATAAAAAAAACGAAAACAAGTGAACGACGCACCTGTTTCGGAAATCACTTCAAAATGAGTCGAGTTTTTCTTTTAATAAAATACTTACATGTAAAAAAGACGAATAAGGAGGCTATAAAATGGAACCACGTAAACTTTATCCGTATCATTTTGACTTTTTTAGAACTGATCTTCGAATTTGGACGTACAACCAGCCAGGTAAACAAAAAAAGTTACTTGTTTAAAAAAAAAACAGGTAGTTGAACTGAATTCACAGGTGTGATGGCTGACCAAATCAGTAGAGGGCGCTGTTGTCGCAGGTAAACTTGACTTGTGTGTAAGGACAGGTAAGCGACAGGTGTAAGCGGAAAGATTCCCTGCCTCACCGTCACTATTGTTTTGTTTTTTAGTTTACTCGAGATTCTCTGCCCAGCAGGACCTCATCAACCGCGGTCTCACTAATCCGCGGTCGGCCTATTCAAACAAAAATCGTTGTGTTCAAAACATTTCAGAATAATGGGAAATAAAAGATATTTTAAATTCTGCTATGATAATTATTTAAGGGCTGAACTTGCAAATTCGGAAAATTAAAACATTTAAAACAATTTACTAACTCTAATCCTAACCCTAAACTAGATACCCAAATTTGTCGGCTGCTAGCTTTTTAAAAATAATTAAATCTATTATTTAAGGTCAAACTTTTGTCTAAAATGATAAGTAGTAACATAATGATGATCATTAAAAAAAGAAAAAATATCATTACATATGCAGTTTATTTTTAATAGATTTAAAACAATTTGTTTTGGTCAATTTCGACGCGATCCGCCATTTTGCCTCTTTTTCAATGGTTTTAGGCGCTTGTTTACAATTTTAAAATAACATTTGGGATGGAAAAACAAAATTACCAAAAATCAGGTAATTATCCGATTTTAATGAAATTTTCAGTATTGATTTATCAATTAATGAATTCTATAATGCATCAGTTATTTTATTTCAAAACTTTAATTTAGTATTTTTGCTATGAAAAATTAATATATAAAATTCATTTAAAATATGAAAAGCCTGATGTTAAGTTTAAAATGTTATATTTTTAGATTCTAGAAATAAATATCTATTTAATGCAAATCTTTTATTACTGAAAAGTATACTTTTTGAAGAAAAACTCGACTGAAAATGTACTCCCTCCCCTTTTTAAGTAGAAAAAATATTGATGTATAATTTTTTCTTTTATAAAATAATAGCCAATTAAATAATTATCGAAATGAGTAAAAAAGAAATCTCCAAAAAATTAATTAATATTATTATTTTTTTTTTTTTTTTTCGATTTTCAGTACTTATTTTCTCATAGAAAAGCCACTGTAAAAAAATTTTTTTTGTTTTTATTCATCAAGAATGAATAAAACTTCTTCAGCATAAAATAACCCAACAAGGATTAGCATGCCATAAAATCCAACCAACCAACACTTGTATTATTTGGATTATTCAGACTATTGACCTCATCTTTATTGTTATCTACACAATTTTTCAGTAACAATAAAGATGAGAACAATAGTTCTGTTGGGTCAGTAAAATAGTGATTCCTGTATATAGAGTGAGTGAGGGAGAGGCTCTCTGTGATTGGATATACCAATCACGTGATGAGCCCAGAAGTCTTGGTGCAATATCCAAAAGCCCAGGAGATAGATTCCACCAGCGGTTTCATGAGGCAGTGATTTGAGGGGCTCCAACAAATCACCCTACGATTATCTTCAACATGCCGGTAAGTCCCTTAAACTCATCTTTATATACAGGAAGGACTTTATATTGTTATTTGTTGTTTGATGTGCTGGCCAATAAATTGTTTGAATTAAAGGAAATATTAATTCCTTTCTTGTTGTTTTTAGTCTTAGAATTGAATGCTATACTAATACAATGGTCCGAATAATCCAAATAATCCAAACTATCAAGCCTCATCTCAAAAATTCAGATAAATAACAACCAACATTTGTGCTTGCAAAAATCCCACTACAAGGTGCTATCTTTGCTTTCGTACATATAAAACTCAGATTGTTCTGATATAGATTATTATTTCAGGATTTTCATAAAGAATGATTTATTGATAAAAATCGAATTAAACTTGGAAGTAAACGACGCAGAGCAATATAAATATTTGCTTGATGAAAAGAAAAAGAAAGAAAAAAAAAATAAAAGGAAAGAAATTAAACCAAAATATTCTAAAGTTTGAATAATTCAAGAGACATCTTTTTAGTTTTAAAAATTTCAACAATTCACAGTGTGTTCTCAACACTACCTTTCTTTTCTCTGTTTGGTTTTGCAAAAGGCAAAGTAATGGAACTCTCTAATGATAGAGTCAAAATTAACTGTGCATTCTCATTGGTATTCTACAATCAGAATTCAAGTGTCAAAGTGTGGCATCTCAGCAGAAATTTTTTTTTTTAAACTAAAAAAAAAAAAAAAAATGGATGATTGCTTTGAATATTAAACAAAGTCAATAACATTTTTGAATTTTGAATAAGTTTGAGTTAAAAGTTGAGCAACAAAAAATTCAAATATGGCTTCTGTCCTAATATCAATATTTATTTTTACTCTATGCAAGTTTTTCCCACCAATTTTAACTGGTGGTTTTTCACTGAAGTTTGGGTGACAGCAAGTCTCCAATTGTTTTCATCCATTTTTTTTAAGACAATATTGCAAATGATTATGTTGGAGATTATTTTGGATATCTTCATTCCTGTAAAAAAAATTTTTCTAATCCATTGTAGACAAATAGACAAATATATTAGATTCAATTTTTACTTCCATGGCCTGTGGATATGCCACAATATGATAATTTAATCATTACAAGATTTGATAAGAAGAAACATGACTGGGTGGGAAAGGTGATCCACTGAGAACTGTGAAAAAGATTTAATTTCACCATGCTAACGAATGGTACTTGCACAAACCAGAATCTGTCCTAGAAAATGAGGTACCTAAATTTCTCTGGGATTTTGAGATACAAACGGATCACCCAATCTAGCCCAGAAGACTTGGTGTCCTGGGTTTGATGTTAAACTGCATCTAATGGTGAAGTTCCTATTCTGGAGTTTTGATGAGTGGTGAGTACCCCTTCATCACCATTACTCCCAGGTCCACTCTGAACCGGAGTGGTAGTACCTGTTAGGGTCCCATCTATAGGTTAAATAGAAAAAATTGAGTTTTAAAAATGAAACTGATTACGCATCAAGATTGATTAAAACAAAGTATCTTTGGCATGAAATAACCCAAAAAGGGTTGACATGCTGTAAAATCCAACCAACCAGCTGACCAACCAACCAGAAGACCAGCCCTAGTTTTAATCAACTAGAAGAAAAGAACTTGTCAGCTAGCGGATTTTGCCATTCTAGAATGAAAAGATAGACAAATAATTGGATCTTGTTAGAGAGCTGAAAAAGATGAAGAATATAAAGATGATAGAGATACAGATTGTAGTTGATGCACTTGGAACAATTCTCAAAGGTTTGTAAAAAAAAAGACTGGAGGAATTGGAAATCAGAAGAAGGATCACAACTATAGAAACCAAACTATTGTTGAGAATGGCTAGAATACTCAGAAGAGTCCTGGAGAATAAGAGTAACTATGAAAACAGTAGCACAATATAATGTGATAAGAACTCATTATATCCAAGCAAAAATTGATAATACACGGGAGAATAGGAATTATAGGCAATGTGGTGACAGAGATGAAACAGTTATTCACATAATAAGTCAATGCAGTAAACTGGCATTAAAATGATATGAGATGGGTGGGAACATTATCTACTGGGAATTGTACAAAAAACTGATGTTTCACATACTGACAAATGGTATATACACAAAGCAGAATCTATCTTTGAAAATAAGGCCAATGGGATTTTGGGATACAAACATATTACTTAATCCCAGCCATAAGATCAAACTTGGTTTTAATTAACATGTTGATTGGTTAGTTGGTTGGTTTTTATGGCATGTCAACCCTTGTTGGGTTATTTTATGCTGAAGTTGGTTTTTGTTTTATTCATTTTTGTTGGGTATTCAACATTTTTTTAAGTTCATTTTTTTTTTTAAACACATTTTTTAATTCTCATTTTCTTTATTTCATTTTAAAAAAAAGAAGAACAGGTAAAAATTTAAAAAATCCCTTTTATCACAGAACTCATTCAACACTTTTGAAAAAGGGTTCTTGATCAGCAAGGGAATCTGTGGTAAAGAGAGAGAGAGAGAGAGAGAGAGAGAGAGAGAGAGAGAATTTGGAATAATGAAATTACTTAATGTCAAACCTTGTGAAATCAATTTTGGGTAAAATTCAGTGCTTTATATTATCATCATCATCATCATTATCATCATCATCATCATTATCAATATTATCATCATCATCATTCTGCTCATGCAGAAGGGTTGGTAAATACATACATGGGAAAGGGGTTCACAAAATAAATTAGGAAAATATCAAGTATTTTCTATTTTTTATTGTTCCATAAAATATTGTGAACATTTCTCTAGGGTCTTTTTAAAAATTATTATGTGCAATGTATATATCAATGTATTTTATTTCTCTCCTTTGTATTGTGGGGATTAGAATAAAACAAAAATGAAAATGTTTTTAAATTAAATTAAAAAATAACAAACTCCCATGGGGTCTTCACTGGAAGAACTCTCCATGCATGTCTGACAAAAAGGACTGTCCCCCCGACCCCCAAAAGAATCTCTCAGCCATTTCGAGTCAGGCCATAACTGAATATAGTCACTTTCTCAGCCAGGGGGATAACCCCTTGCCATGGTTGACTATGACCTGATCAATAAAGCCTAAGTCATAAAACTACCTTTTGTCTCTTTCTTTTCGTTCCTTAAATTCCTTCTTTTCAGCGCAACCACCAAATGAGATGGGGTTACAACAAAAAACCCTAAGAACATGCAACCAAGAATATCCAGCTACATTTAAACCATAAAACATCCCCCAAACCTCATTCTACCCCATCATATTTTGGATAATTTTTGTTTACTTTGTCTCAATAACAAAAAGAAGAAAAGTCAAATAAAAAGAAAAAAAAACATTCTCCCTCACTCTAATTTAATTTTTTTTTTGTCACTTTTGCAAATAAAGAAATTTTTTTTCTGGGTTCTCACAACCATTTTTTTTTTTTTTTTTTAAGTGTAGGTGAATTTAAAATTGTATACCAATTTATTATTATCTTTGATATGCATTGTTCCTCCCTGTCATAGAAATAATAACCTGTGCTAAAAAAACAACTGAAATTAATAAGACAAAAGAAAATTCTAGTCATTATTATATCATTATTATTATTATTATTATTATTATTATTATTAAACTGGCACAACAAGAATACAAGGCTAGGCACGACTGGGTTGGGAAGGTGATCCACTGGGAATTATGCAAAAACCTAAATTTTGACCATACAACAAAATGGTATATGCATAAACTAGAATCTGTTCTTTAGAATGAAATGCCTAATATTCTCTATGACGTTGAGATAAAGACAGATCACCTTATCTCAGCTAGAAGACCAGACCTAGTATTGATTAACAAAAAAAGAGAACTTATCAACTGGTAGAATTTTGCAGTTCCAGCAGATCACTAGGTGAAGATGAAGGAAAATGAAAAGGTAGACAAATACATGGACCTTGCCAGAGAATTGAAAAAGCTGTGGAATATGAAGGTGAAAGTAGTTGCTGCACTAGGAACAGTCCCCAAAAGCTTGGAACAAAGACTGGAGGAACTGGGAATCATAGGAAG
This sequence comes from Doryteuthis pealeii, assembly GCA_023376005.1. Lineage (NCBI taxonomy): Eukaryota > Metazoa > Mollusca > Cephalopoda > Myopsida > Loliginidae > Doryteuthis > Doryteuthis pealeii. Next base: position 81,913,615 of record CM042161.1, on the reverse strand, counting down.
AATTGAGACCATCCAGACTAATTAAATATTATATTGAATTAGAAAGACTAATGAAATTAAATAAGAACACAAAACAGATTACACTTATTTTTACTTTATTCTAATTTATTTCAATATAGAATTATAAATAGAATTGCTTTTGATACGATTGAGAATATTTAAGCTGGTTATAGTAGGTTCATTGGAGAACTAGTAACTGCATGGTTAGGCTGCAACATTTGAACTTATCAATGGTAGCAGAGCGTTAAAACATGTCTACTTACAAACATCCACCCACATTTGAAAAAAAGGACGACTGCCAATGGAAGAAGGAGGTTGAATTGTGGCAGATGTTGACTGAAATGGACAAAACAAAGCAAGGTATAGCACTGGCACTCTCCTTGGAAGGAAAAGCAAGAGAAAATTGCCATAGCTATAGATAAATCTCTCCTAACAGCTGATGATGGTGTTAAAAATGTTTTAACAGAACTGGACAAGTTATTTGAGAAAGAAACGACAACCAAATGTATGAGGCCTACACAAAGTTTGAAAATCTAAGAAAAACAGAGGAAATGTCAATGCTAGACTACATAGTAGAGTTTGAACAGATTAAATAAGAGGTGTACCAATTTAAAAATTGACACTGATGCATTATTTGCCCTGAAATTACTATACAATGCAAATCTTAGTGAACAACAAAGACAGTTGGCTTTAACAGCATGCCCCCAAATGAAATATGAAACCATGAAAAATGTTCTTACCAGGAAGAGTCCATTAAGCTGAGGGGGTATTTGACTGTTCCACTGTCCAATAGTTAACAATCTGTAACAGTCATTTCCAGACTGCAGGTTCAATCCTGGCTAAGGGTGAAAGTAACACAGAATAACAATTAACAGAGAATAAAACAATAATATCAGAAATCAATAAAACCAAGTAATTATTTATTAAACATGGTTTTGTTAAAACCGGTATGCAAATTATTCACACCATGTACTATGTAAATATTCATTTCTTAATGATATATAACACACATTGCCGGGTCTTAAACACATTAATAACATGGGCTCTTTAGGGCCTGTGTCTATTAATGAAATTAACAACATCGATCCCAGGGGGCTATCCCCCCAGGCAACACCTGCCCCCTCGATTTAAAGGGGCAGGGCTGGGTTTATTGCCCAGCGCCTGAGGCGCCCCTCTCAAGGGGGAATACCAACGGGATCGACGCATTTTTGTGCCTACCACCCATGAGCTTCGACTTGTGGGTGGGCCCACATAAAAATGTCCTTGTGTCACGCCCTTATAAGTGGGATGAGAGGCAAATACCTATTAATAATATGGGCTGTTTTGAGGAAAATCTATCTCAGCTGGAACTTAATAGAGATATTGTTAATAAATAAGATGCTAATTAAGATTAAATAATGATAATTTAATAACCATTGAGAATATGATGTAAATAACTAAGGAAATTGTAAAGTTGGAGGTGACATAGTTTCTGTTACAGACAGAAAAACACCTAAGCTCCCTTATAATAAAATATCAAGTATTTTCTATTTTTTTATTTTTCCATTAAATATTGTGAATATTTTCTCTAGGGTCTTTTTTTTTTAATGGGTGTGTGTGGTGTAGATCTTTGTATTTGGATTATTTTTTGTTTTGTTTTGCCTCAGGTGTATTTGCAAGATGTGCAAGATCATCTGCACAGTCTGCATTGAAGAGACTTGTTGTCCCTGATCTCTGCTTGATAACTGCTACTGTGAAAACTCAAGAAGTACAGAATTAGACTAATGAAAAAAGAAATTGTTTCATATGGTAGTTGGAAAGAAAGGAAGAGGTTGAAAAAAAAAAGTAATCTAGGCTAAGGTTTTTGATGTAACATGTCATGAAATTGTCTGGCTGTTAATAGCTTTTGCCCATAAAATCACAGACAACAGACACTTTTTTTTTAAGTGGGGGGGGGGTGAAAATTAAAAGAGAATTGACTAAAATTATAAAAATCTCATAAAGATGTTTTTTAAAAAGTGAAGAAATATTGGTCGGAAACGTTTACTGTGGGGTGTAATCTGTAATCAGATGAGAAGGGAAAGATGTGGAAAATGGCTTTTTTTTAAAAAGAAGGCCATGACTTTTTTTTCTTTTTTCTTATTGACAAGACATTCAGTTTCCGGTTTAGCTCAGTCGATAGAGCACCCACCTCAGAATCGTAAGGTTCCGGGTTTGATACCAGTCACCACCAACTCAGCATATGAGTAGCACAGATTGGGTATTTTGATTTGCTTAGTAAAGTGGAGAGCTGGCAGTAGGTATGGCACCTCACCTAGCACTAGTGAAAAAGGGAATAGACTCCCTCTCTGTCCAGCTGATACCGACAAAATGCCACAGATTGGGTAATCTGATCTGTGCGGTAAAGTGGGGAGCTGATGGTAGGTGTGGCACTTTACTTGGTCAAAAAAATCTCCCTGAAGAGAAAGGCATGGAAAATTTTTTTCTTTTTAGAAAAAGAAGGCCATGACTTCTTTTTTTCTTTTTTTTTTCCAAAAAGTTCACAGTTTCCTGTCTAGCTCAGTCAATAGAACACCCACCTCAGAATCGCAAGGTTCCGGGTTTGATATTGGTCGCCACCAACTCAGTGCACGAGAAGAACAGATTGGGTAATCTGATCAGTGTAGTAAAGTGAAGAGCTGACTGTAAGTGTGGCACTCCACCTCAGAAAAAAAAAAACTCCCAGGTCTAGCACTAACGAAAAGGGAATAGACTCCCTCTCTGTCCAGCTGATACCGACAAAATGCCACAGATTAGGTAATCTGATCTATGCAGTAAAGTGGGGGAGCTGACGGTAGGTGTGGCGTTCCACCTCAGAAAAAAAAGACTCCCTGGTTTATCTCTAGCAAAAAGGGGATAGACTCCTCATTGTCCAGCTGATACTGACAAAAAGGCCCCACTACCAACTTTACTTACTTTACAACAGCCTACTTATAACGTGTAATAATATCATTTCAACTCATACTGACTTATCTAAATATTAATACTCTTGTTCTTTAATCTTCCAACCGTTATCATCTTGCAACACCCTCTGGTTAAAAATGAAACCGTCTGAATTGGCCAAGATGAAATGCAAAAATGTAAATACTGATTATCTGGTGTTGCTTATCCGCCGAAGTCTTATTTCTTATGAGTGCCATCACCTCAGCTAGATAATGGACCATTCTGTTTTTATCATGAAGAAGGATAGGGAAGAAAAAAGACATGCCACACAGAAAAAATATAGAAAGAAAGAAAGAAAGAGATTAGAGGAAAGATAAAGATAAAGAGAACTGGTGAGCGCGCGGAAGCGATAACGCTAATCTGTTTCAATCGGACATAATGAAAAGATGAAAAGAGAGAAAAAAAGTGAGCGAGAGTTAAATCAAGATTATCATACATATTACGTATTGAACTCTTTAGCAATAGCTCTTAAGTAAACATATCAAACATTGTGATAATTAAATTATCCTATTGTGGTATATCCACAGGACCCACTAGTTTTTATCAAAGTGTATGAAAAGTACTTTTATTTTGACAGACCCTTATACCAAGAATTCATTTAAAAACTACGACCCTAGGCATACGAAGCAGTGGGACAAGGGGCTGCAGAGGAATTGTACATTTTCAGGACTGTTGTAAGTCGAGTATCAGAGTTAACAGAGAAATTATAGGAAGGAACACGACAAATATTAAGGATAGGGAAAAAGGTTTACTAAGCAAAGATACAAGGTAAGCAGAGTAATTAGCAATTTCTTGGTTGAATTAACAAGTCCCGTGAGATCTTGTTTCTCTCTTCTGAGGTTTCTTCAGAAAGTTGTTTAAAGAAAAACAAACGATTCCATTCTAATTATTTATGTATTTATATGACAAGGACAATTTTTTAAATTATTAATTCTGTCTTAGAATTTCACGTTAGACTTTACATTATCGATATTGCAACCCAAATGAAGCTGCTCACTACTTTATTTTTCACAAGAAACATTGTACAAATTCGACCATTTTTAGATAGATTAAATAATAAGAGGAAATGCGGGTTTAAAGGGGGGGCTCTTAAATCACCCATTTGTAGGCAAATTGTTCAGACGAAAGAAGACAAACATAATGGAAATTTAATACATGTATTGACAAATAATACAAGAACTTGTAAATTTTATTGGCTTTTGCTACCAGACTTATCTGTGAGGTTAAATACTGTTCGTTGGAGAAGTGGCGCTAACAGGGGTATTCTGGTTGCTGGTTGGAATGTTGTTAAGACGCTTCGTCAGGTCGGTTCTCGTTCCTCAGCCTTCTGTTAGTATGCTATTGTGACAGCCTTAGAAAGTTTGCTGGTGGGAGCGCTTATTTGACGTGAATCCTCAGGTTGACAATCTCCAGACAAGTGAGCCCTGTTTATGGGCAAGGTGGTGAGAGCGCTTATTTTTGCGTCTCTCCTTGGTAACTGCTCCCTGATAAGTGGGTTTTTTGATTTGGCGCCAACTTTCTCATGGCGATTCGCCCTCTAGCGGCAGGGGAAGATAATTCTCTATCAGATTTCCGATAATAAAATTGTATTCATGATGAAATTATTGTGGGCAACATGCCATCTTCCCACGTTTAAAATGCACTATTAAATTTTTAAGTGTATAAAAATTGGCCAATTTAATTAGAAAAGTTTATTTTCATCAATTCAAAAGGAAAACATTGTTTTTTTAATCACGAAAGAAGAAAAAACTCCAACAAAAATCATTTTTTGAATTTAAAAAAAAAATAGCTTTTAAAATCCAAATAACTTTTTTCGAGTAATGATTTTTTAATTTTATTTCTTTACGTTGTTTTTAAGATTTTATCTCTCTAGAAATGTATAACTACGGACTGGAATTTTGGTGGTGAAAGATCTGACTTACCTCTGACCATACGCATCTGCTTGGCTTGTCAGGTTTTGCTTAAACTAAACTAAAGAAACACGGCCACTATTGACGGTCGGATTTATAGGGTGTGGTCTCGTTTTGTCTCGTTCGTGGTATATGCAAATTATGCCCACGAAGAACCACAGTATAAAAGTAGCTCGTTGTGTCATTTGGGCAGGGGCAATTTCGGTACGAAAACAGATTGCAAGTGTGGCGTGTACAATGGGCGAAGAGAAGTGCTATTATCACAAACAATTTTCATTTTTTTTTATTCAAAAGACCAAAGATCAACCCCTACAATCTGAATTGATGAAAAAAAATTTTTTTTAATTTTTAAAATAAAATAAGTTATTCATTATGCTGTAAAAGATTAAAGGTACTGGTTTACTACTTTTGAGAATTTACTGCAAAATGTAGAACAATACGCCCCCAACCGACAAACGGGGCTCTTAAACTTCATAAATAAATAAATAAATTAGACACAAAAATAACAATCTCCCAGAGGGCTTATGACAGGAAGAGCCCTCCTCTAACACAAACCATCCAGTCCAGTCGGCTGGAGCAGTAGAACATACCAACTGCACCTCTACAGAGGGGTAAAATCCCCCCAACGGGACCACCTGCTGGCCGGGGGGGGGCAACCCATAACGAAAGAGGGATAACCCGGTCTGATGT
>CM042161.1:81903054-81905554 GCA_023376005.1 Doryteuthis pealeii | reverse complement strand
ATGCATATCTTACTTGTTAATTCTTCTTTTGGCCATTTGTGATCGTCTTCTAGTCTTTCTCGCCATGTTGGATTCTATTTCTTTCTACTTCGGCGTGATGTCCACGTCTGGTTCTTCTTTCCGGCCATGTTGGATTCTACGTCTACGTTCTTCATCTTCTCGCTTGGTCGTATCTCACTAAACTGTCCCTGGCGTCCAATCGCACGCCTTCAAGGGTCAAGATTATTACCCGTCACCAACTGTCGGGTAACTTTCCATGGACCCCGTCATTTTAAGTTTATAGGACCCTAATTCAAAATTCTAACTACAGATACGTTCAATTTATATGCACTCATAAATTATGTAACATACTCCCCCCCACACACACACACACTTATTTTTTCAACGACTTTACTTTTTATCTGATTTTTTGAGATAATGTTTGATAATTTGTATCACTTGGATTTTTCGGACTAATTTTTTTTTCCATCTTTATTATTATATACACAGTCCAATTGGACACATGGCACAACAGATATAAGGGTTGAGTTAATACAGTTCTAAATGATAATCATCTCTAGGTTGCAGGTTCAATCCTGGTTAAGGCGGTAATAACATTAGAATACTTAACATAGCTTAACACTTGGTTAACGGAATGAGAACAGTCTATCCCCGTGGATTGAATAAAGAGTTCGGTTCGAAGTTCCATGAAAACTTCCGATTACGGTATGAAGGCTCCCAAGTTCGAACAGAAAGTTTCCGAGTTCGAAGAGAATGTTCCTGAATTCGACGAGAAACATTTGAAAAAGGCTGAAACGTTGTATATAGTTATTTACTAAGCTAAGCTTAGATGTGGAACAAGGCCAGAAGTATAGGGCGCCCAATGAGAATCGAACTCACTGGTCTGCAAATCAATGAGTGACACAATGTAACCCTGTATTTACATTATATTTGGTGGTTCTTCAATTTTGTGGTCGTCAAGCTAAAAGGGAATTAAAGGAAGGAAGGAAAATGAAGAGACAGACAAAATGTAGTTTTAGGTTTCAGACTTTGTTCGTGGGTTCATAGTTACTTTGTGAAAAGGAAATTTCTTCCTGTCCAGTAATAGTGTCTGACACCGCTTAAGTCCTGAGTCCCGAATGGCCGAGCGATTTTCTTCATGATAGGAAGTAGGTCCTTTTTTCCTACTCATGCCCAGAGGATTCTTCTTGTCTGAAGGCTCATGGGAAATTGTTATTTTTTGTTTTATTTTTAATTTCATTTTATTCGTATTTTTATTTTAACCTCCACACTACAACCGGATTCTCTGATACAAGTACACACTTGTTCAACTTAGGATTTCAAAAACTACAATTGGACTTTCTACTGAGACTAAACCATTTTCTACCATTGGATTTACCAATAGAAAATCTAAACGCCTAAAATGGCAACAAGAATCAGAACATTAACTCAGAGCCACTTATATTTATAGACTTTCCCAAAATCAGGAGCACGTATTGATCAATTAAAATGTCGTTGGTGATTAGCAGGTAGCAACTGATTTCAGGACAATACCGGATCGACCACAACTGGATTCTCTGCGACAAGTACTCTCTTGATCTATTTAGTATTTCAACTGGACTTTCAACTGAAACTACACCCTTTTCTTGCATTGTATTTACCAATAGAAGATATAAACGCCTAAAATGGCAACCATAATCGTAACAGTTGCTTCACTTTGTAATAAATGGAATAAATGGTTAAACCTAACAGACGTGCTCTAATACAATGATTGGGGAAAGCGTTGAATGAATGAACCTAACAATATTTCAAACAAGATTAAAACATGGTGTCAGAAGTGGTTAGAACAAACTGATGTTCTTCAAAACGAAAAAAAAAAGGAAAAAGAAATGAAAATGAATCTAGAATCGCCAGAAGTGTTTGATTTGTTTTGTGTTCCTCCACGTGACCGACTTGGCGCCAGAGATTCGAAAGATTTTGAATTGCGTCTAAGTTTTATTTGGAAACTGGCCCAATTCAGATAAATACCTTAATATATTGTACTTGCGGGATCTGTGGATATACCATAGTATGATAATCTAATCATTACAACGTTTGATAGTCTTTAAATGAACTAACTCTTGGTATAAGGCTGAGTCAAAATAAAAGTACTTTTCATACACTTTGATAAGAACTAGTGGGACCACAATATGATAATTTAATTATTACAACGTTTTATATGTTTAATTAAGCGCGATTGCAATACATACAAAGTATAATAATCTTGATTTAACTTTCTCTCTTAGAATAAATCTTGGTAATCCTTAACTTGTTCCTCGTAAATTCCTACCATAAAATAAACTGAACCCTCATTTTATGTCCGTGTTTTTTTCAATGTATTATTTTTCTTGCACCCGTTAATTTACAATACTGAATATATTTTATTTATTTATTTTAATATTCATTTCAATGTGTATATTCTAAAAGTTTTATTTTGTGAGAATGCTTAGTTTTAAAGTGGGGTTCGTTTTACTATTTAGGC
>CM042161.1:81888054-81898054 GCA_023376005.1 Doryteuthis pealeii | reverse complement strand
GGTAAATGCCATTAGCATTAACAACCCAAAGATTTGTCCGGACTACTGAATTAATTATTTTTATAATATCAGGATTATGAGAAGAGTCGTTATCATTCAACAAGTTGCCCATACCATTGAATTAATTCTTTTTACAGTGCTATAATTTGGGGAACAGTTATTATCGTTCAAATAATTGTCCGGACTACTGAACTAATTCTTTTTATGATACCATGATTTTCAGAAGAATCATTATTATTCAATGAATTGTCCGGACTATTCAACAGATTCTTTCTGAGATAGCATATTTTTTTACAAAAGAATACCGTATTTGACGGCGTATATGATGCACGGGCATATAAGACGGACCCCCATTTCAGCAGGTCAGATTCAGGAAAATAGTTTTTAGTGTATTTAAGCATATATTGTTGAAAACAGTCTAGCTGTGCACCATACAAGCAGAAACATAGCTGTATAAAAGCAATTTGGCAGTACAGGCAAGAAATAAGCATACACAAGACATCTCAATAGCAGGAAATAATAGAGAAAATTAGCCTAGGCCTACGGGAGGTTTCAAACTTCACCTACGATGTATAAGACACAGGGCAATTTTTTGAGCCAAAATTTTGGAAAAAAAGTGCGTCCTATATGCCGGTAATTACCATAAATTCTAGTTGTTCGAACTATTGAAGTAATTATGTTTACAATGAAATCATTTAAAAATATGCCATTCTCATTTTACCCAGGTAGTAATAACATTTACAAGCTGTTACCTCCATTGTTAACTTTGAAACAGGACCGAATAGTTGTAGGATATATGAAACTTTTGCATCGTGTTTATTTTGATTCCCAGATCCACGAAAGTCTCATTTTATTCACGCTAAGCATTAACGATTCTTTGAAGAGATGTTAACCTTTCGCCTCATTTTGATTCACGATCCGAAAATGAAGAATATATGCTGATCAGATTACCTTATTAGGATGTGAAGTAACGAGTGTCAGATGAACAACACTACATCAAATTCAAATAAGGTTTTACACACACACAATTGTTTCATGATCAATTTCCATTAAAACGTTCCTAAACAATGGTCGACTTCCTGTTATGGACTAGCCTATCTTACCTTTCCTTTGAGTAAATGAATTCGTCCAAAACTACTTGTGTACTGGTGTTAAGGGCCGGGATAGCTCAGTTGGTAGAGCGTTCGGCTAGAAACCACATAGTTTCTAGTTCGATTCCGGTCCTCGCCAACTCAGCGTATGAGTAGCACAGGGATCTGTGCGGTAAAGTAAGGAGTTGATGGTAGGTGTGGCGCTCCACCTCAGATGCCAAAAACAATCTCCTTGGTCTAGTGCTAGTTAAAAGGGGATAGACTCCCTCGCTGATTGGCTGATACCAACTTTAGGCCGCCCCAACGACTTTACTTTTACTTTACTTACACATACACACATGGTACTGTTGTAGAGTGGGTAAAACCCCTTCGGCACTCTACCAGATGGACTGGCTCATAGCCATAAAATAGCCCACGATTAAAGTAGATTAACTAGCTGAATATATTCAGACTGACTTTGCTGCGTTGGCTATACCGAACTGATCCTCCTCTATTAGTGTACATTTGTCATGTTAATTGTTCGTACTTATTTGTTCTGTGTTTGTATGTATCCGTTCAGCACCGCATGATGAATGCTTAATAAAGGTGTTAAGCACACCATTAATCTGTGTATCTTTCCACCTCGTGATACAACAAATACGTCAGGTATATCATAGAGAGGGAGAGGGAGAGAGGGGGGAAAGGGTATATATATATATATATATATATATATATATATATATATATATATAAGATAGATTATAGATGATGGTTCTTATTTTACATTCTGCTTGTAGACTTACTGCTTCTGCTGGTTCTGACTCGTCGGCCATTTTCTCTGAGCTGACTTCTCTTCGGGGCTTCTGCTGGGGATTGATCTTCTTTGTTAATTTCTTTGTACAGTCATTTCTTGTTTTTAATATTCAATTAACAAACAAGACTTGTTGTTTTCTTGATAAAGCTTTATTTCCAGAACCCAGCCCATGATTCCGCCGTGGGAGCGATGCCGACTCAGAGCGGTGACAATAGCGTTCGCGCTCCTCAGAAATCGGGTCGCATCTAACTAACTAAAACTTATTTTCAGGGTGCCCAATCGCACGCCTACCGGTAACTTTCCGCGGACCCAGTAATTTTTAATCTAACGGACCTTATTCAAAATATTCCATCTACAGGTACGTACATAAATCATAAGCTGATTATGATTATGTAACATTTAGAGCAGTAGCAGATCATTATAAGAACCATCTACCTAAGACTTCAATTCTTAGCACTCAGTTACAAAGTACTTTATTTTTATACGTACCTTCGGGGCCTGTGTCCGGTGGCTTCGGCAATTGGATTGGCAATAGAATTAACGGCGTGATCTCAGGGAGGCTATACCCAGGCAACACCTGCCTCCTTGATTTAAAGAGAGAGCTGGGTATATTACCCAGTGCCTCAATGGCGGGGGGGGGCTTTTTTTTGTACTCCCATCACATGAGCCTCGGTTCGTGGGTGGCCCTACATTATTCGACCGGCATGGCAGGGTGCTGGAAAATATCATCATTACGAGAACCGTCTACTTAAGACCTCTATTCATAACACTCTGTTGCAAAGTACTATATTGTTATACTTACCTGATCTTCGGTCCTATGGCCAGGGGCTTCGGTTGGTCAAAATTTAAAATCGTTTAAGGTAGGACAGAGTGAATGTGTTAAGGAGATCCGTAAAAATACGCACGGCTATAATTTTGTCATATAGTACTTGAATAATGAGAATGGAATCGTCTGTTCTTCCTACAAATAATGTCTGACAAAAACTCGAAAGAGAGAAACAACGAAATGTACATGACTCGTTAATTCAACCTAGCAATTGCTAATTATTCTGTTGACCTTGTATATTTGCTTAGCAAACCTTTTCCTCTGTTCTTAATACTCATTGTATTTCTCTGTTAACTCTGATACCCGAGTTATAACAGTTGGCGACGAGGATGAGATACACCCAAAACGAAAAATATATGTTTCCTAGTGGAGTTAGATCTCAAAATTGGCACCACACTTCATGGTGTTTGTCATAATATCTAAATAATGAAAATGGAATCGTCTATTTTCCTATAAATAATGTCTGACGAAACGTAGCTGTAGAGAAACAACGAAATCTCACGGGATTTAATCTAACCTGGCAATTGCTAATTACTCTGTTCACCTTGTATCTTTGTTTAGTAAGTTTTTTCACCTATCCATAATACTTATTGTGTTTCTTTCTATCATTACTCTGATTCTTGAGTTACACCACTTTCTCTTTTTCTTTTTACTCTGCTCACCTTGTATCTTTGCTTAGTAAACCATCTTCCCTATCCTTAATACTTATCGTGTTCCTTCCTATAATTTCTCTGTTAACTCTGATACTCGACTTACAACAGTCCTGAAAATGTACAATTCCTCTGCAGCCCCTTGTCTCACTGCTTCGTATGCCTAGGGTCGTAGTTTTTAAATGAATTCTTGGTATAAGGGTCTGTCAAAATAAGAATACTTTTCATACACTTTGATAAAAACTAGTGGGTCCTGTGGATATATCACAATATGATAATTTAATTATCACAATGTTTGATATGTTTACTTAAGAGCTATTGCTAAAGAGTTCAATACGTAATATGTATGATAATCTTGATTTAACTCTCGCTCACTTTTTTTTCTCTCTTTTCAACTTTTCATTATGTCCGATTGAAACAGATTAGCTTTATGGCTTCCGCGCGCTCACCAGTTCTCTTTATCTTTATCTTTCCGCTACTCTCTTTCTCTGTTAACTCTGATTCTTGAGTCAAACACCCTTTTTTTTACTCTGTTCACTTTGTATCTTTGCTTAGTAAACCTTTTTCTTATCAATACTTGTCGTGTTTCTTTCTATTATTTCTCTGTTAATCTTTATACTTGAGTTAGAACACTTACTATCTTTGCTTAGTAAACCCTTTTCCCTATCCTTAATACTCGTTGTGTTTCTTCTTATCATTTCTCTGTTAATTCTGATACTTAAGTTACAACAAATTGATGGGATGAGAATCTTTCACGGATCATAGTGAAAATCAACCAAGGCAGATCACCATGGCAACAGTAAGGATTTTGCAACTTGTAAATTCTAATACTTCAACGATGTCATTTAGGGGTTAATTCTTGTACGAATTCGTGATGGTGCAATTTTGAGGGGTTTTTGGGGGGAGGAGTTGGGTGGGGTTTTAGCGGAGGGGGGCTTTAGTGGACAAGTCAATGGTCGGGCGGAAGTCTATTTGTTAAATTGGCGCCAAAATGAGTTTCCGCGCCACTAGGGATCCGGAGAAATGCTACCCCCCCACCACCACCAACGGAACTGTGTTTTTCAATCTTCTTCTTTCAATCCTCTTCACAATTTCACACTTTTTTGTCCGTCTTTCTCGGTCAATACATCATTATTTATTTCTTATTCACAATTTTTTCATCCACTCTTTCATTCATTCATTTCTTTTTCATTCCTCTTTCATTCATTCATTTCTTTTTCATTCCCTCTTTCATTCATTCATTTCTTTTTCATTCACTCTTTCATTCATTCATTTCTTTTTCATTCCCTCTTTCATTCATTCATTTCTTTTCATTCTTCTCATTCTCTTTCATTCATTCATTTCTTTTTCATTCCCTCTTTCATTCATTCATTTCTTTTTCATTCACTCTTTCATTCATTCATTTCTTTTTCATTCCCTCTTTCATTCATTCATTTCTTTTTCATTCACTCTTTCATTCATTCATTTCTTTTTCATTCACTTTTCATTCATTCATTTTCATTCCCTCTTTCATTCATTCATTTCTTTTCATTCCCTCTTTCATTCATTCATTTCTTTTTCATTCACTCTTTCTTCCTGGTTAGAAATATTGTCTTTCTACTCCAGTCTCTTCTTCGTTCTCATTTTTACTAATTTTCTTAATTTCTCAATTTACTAAAGATCATATTCTTTCTATCTCTTTCTCTTTCTCTTTCTTTTCTTTTTTTCTTTCTTTTCTCCTTTTCATTTTTTCTTTTCTTTCTATTTCCTTTTTTTTCTTTTTGCTTTTCCTTTTTTTTCTTTCTTTCCTTTTCTTTCTCTTTTTCATTTCTTTTCTCATTTTCTTTTTTTTTCATTCTTTCATCACCATATCGATTTCGTTTTATTTTTCTTTATTATTTCTTCCTTTCTTTCTTTTCATTATTTCTCATTCTTTCTTTGTTCTTCTCTCTTCCTTTATTTCTCTTTAACTTAATTTCCTTCATTTTCCTTCTTTCTTACTTCTTTATCTCCATTTATCTCATTCTCTTGACATTCTTTCTTCTTTTTTCTTCTTTTTCTTATATTTTCCCTTTCTTTCTTTCTTTCTTTCTTTTTTCTTTCTTTCTTTTCCAATCACCTGATAATTTGTTCTCTTTTTGTTCATTCTTTCTTTCTCTACTGACTTTTTCCCTCTTTCTTTTTTTTCTTGCATTTTTTTCTTTTTTTCTTCTTTTTCATTCTTACTGCTTTCTTTTTTCTTTTCTTTTCTTTTTCTTTTCTGTTTTTATTTTCGCATTTTCTTCTTCATTGTTTGATTTCTTTTACCCTTTTCTTCCCTCAATTCTTTTTCTTTCATTTTTCTTTAATTTTCTTATTTCTTATGATTGTCGTCACCTCATCTAAATAATGGATTATTCCATTTTTATCAGAAAGAAAGAAAGAAAGAAAGAAAGAAAGTAGGAAAAAGATAGACATGGGTTAGAACGTGGAAGCGATAACGCTAATCTGTTTCAATTGAACATAATAAAAAGATGAAAAGAAAGAAAGAAAAAAGAGTGAAAGATTAATATACTTTTTACATATTGAACTATTTGTAATAGCTCTTAAGTAAAGATATCAAACGTCGTAATAATCATACTGTGGTGTATCCACAGGTCCTGCTAGTCTTTCATAGTTTGTGTTGGAACCTAAGATCAAATCAATATTCAGACAAAATAATCTGGTTCCTGAGATTTTCAGTTTGGTAAAATTTTCCTTTTTTTTTCTTACAGTTTACTTTTTCATTTTGAGTTTTCTTTCTTTCTTTCTTTCTTTCTTTCTTTCTTTGATCTTTTTCTTTTTTCTTTTTATTCTTTCTTTTCTTTTCTTCATTTCTTTATATTATTCTTTTTCTTTCATTTTTCTTCTTTCTTGTCTTTTATCTTTCTTTTTTCTTTCTACTTATATTTCTACTTTGCATTATTTATTTATTTATTTATTTATTTCCATTATTTCTCTGTTTCTTCCTTTCTTTCTTCCCCTCTTTCTTATTTCATTCATTTGTTGCTTTCACTTTTTCTTTCATTTCTTTCTTTCATTTCTTTCTTTCTTAAATACTTTTCGTATTTGTTTTCATTTTTTATTATTCTATTCCTCTTTAGCTCTCATTTTTCTTTTCTTCCTTTTTTTAAAATTACGTCTATATTTAATTTATTCTCTTTTAATACCTTTCTTTTTCTTTCTTTTGTTCTTTTTCTTTCATTTATCTTTATTTTTCTTTCCTTTCATCTTTCTTTTTTGTTTCTTTCTTCATATTTATATTTATACTTTGTATTATTTCTTTATTTCTTTATTTTCGTTTATTCTTCCTCTTTCTCTCTATTTACCTCTCCCCCTCTCCCCTCTTTCTTTCTCTCTCTCTCTCTCTCTCTCTCTCTCTCTCTCTCTCTATCTATCTATCTATCTATCTATCTATCTCTCCCTCTCTTTATTTTGATTTCTTTATTGTTTTCATTTCTTTCTTTATTTCTTTTTTAAACATTTTTCTTTTTTTTCGTTTTTTATTATTTACTTTTTCATTATCTTCCATCTTTCTTTTCTTCCTTTCCTTCTTTTCCCGCGTTACTTTCTTTCCTTCTTTTTCCTTTTCTTTCTCTTAAATTCTTCAGTCTTTTTTCCACTTTTCTGCTAGTTTTCTTTTTCTTGATTTCCTGTTTTCTCACTTCCAATTATTACTCTCTCTCTCTCTCTCTCTCTCTCTCTCTCTCTCTCTCTCTCTCTCTCTCTCTCTCTCTCTCTCTCTCTCTCTCTCTCTTTCCTTTCTTTTTTTTACACAGTTCTTCTTTTTTTCATCCTTTCTTTTTTGCATAATTTGTTTTCTTTTTTTTTTCTTAGATTTTCTTTTCTTTTTTCTTTAGTTCTTTCTTTCTTTCTTTCTTTCTTTCTTTCATGGTTTTTCTTTCTTTTTTCCAGGGTTTTATTTCTTTCTTCCTTTTTTCCATAGTTCTTCTCTTTCTTTCTTTCTTTCTTTCTTTCTTTCTTCTTTCTTTACTATAGTTTTTTTTTTCGTTCTTTCTTTTTTCCATAGTTCTTTCTTTCTTTCTTATTATATTATTCATTCACTTTTCTCTTTTTTCTTTCTTTATTGTTTTCTCAATTTTCTCTCTTTCTTTCCATCTCTTTCTCTCTTTTTTCTACGTCTCTTTTCTTCTTCTTCTTCTTCTTCTTCTTCTTCTGCTTCTTTCTTCTTCTTTTCTTTTCTCGTTTCCCCTTCCCCTAACTTTTTGTTATCACCTCTGTCTCTTTGTCCCTCCCACCCATCTTTCTACCGTCTTTTTCCCCCTTCCTCACGCTCGACATTGTCTCTCCTCCCCCTTCTCCTCCTACTCTTACCGGCTCATCACTTAGGTAACGGGACTGATCACGTGACGCGTTATTATGTCCTATTCCGGCCACACCTCGGAGGACGAGAAGCCGAAATCGCTGAGTCCTGCCCTTTTCTTTGCGATGTTTTAAAACAACAACTTTTAATGTTGCATCGTTGACACCTTTTTTCTTTCTTTTTTCTTTTTTCTTTTTTTTTTGTCATGTGGTTTTGATAAAAAGGTCAACCCATACCGGGAATTCGAGGTCACGATACTGAAATTCTGTGTCACGATGCGGGGAGAGAGAGAAAAAAAAGGCAGTACAATATGAAAAGCTTCATAACAAGGACAATGTAAAAAAAATTACGACGTCTAAGTCCGAGGAAAACGAGGTCGGTTTCAGCGAGAGAAAAAATCCAGAGAAAGTCTATTGGGATAAAAATAGATTGCAAGATATTCTCTGTGATATCGAAGGTTATATTGTCTATAAAAACTTTAGTCATTTCCTTCAAAAGAGGAAACTCTGGTCATTTCATACAAAAGAAGAAATTCTGGTCATTTCCTTCAAAAGAAGAAACTCTGGTCATTTTCTTCAGAAGAAGAAATTCTCGTCATTTCCTTCAAAAGAAGAAAATTCTGGTCATTTCCTTCAAAAGAAGAAATTCTGGTCATTTCCTTCAGAAGAAGAAATTCTCGTCATTTCCTTCAGAAGAAGAAATTCTGGTCATTTCCTTCAGAAGAAGAAATTCTGGTCATTTCTTTCAAAAGAAGAAAAACTTCGTCATTTCTTCATTTCCTTCAGAAGAAGAAATTCTGGTCATTTCCTTCAGAAGAAGAAAATTTCCTTCGTCATTTCCTTCAGAAGAAGAAATTCTGGTCATTTCCTTCAGAAGAAGAAATTCTGGTCATTTCCTTCAAAGAAGAAATTCTGGTCATTTCCTTCAGAAGAAGAAAATTTCTGGTCATTTCCTTCAGAAGAAGAAATTCTGGTCATTTCCTTCAGAAGAAGAAATTCTCGTCATTTCTTCAAAAGAAGAAATTCTCGTCATTTCCTTCAGAAGAAGAAATTCGGTCATTTCCTTCAGAAGAAGAAATTCTGGTCATTTCCTTCAGAAGAAGAAATTCTGGTCATTTCCTTCAGAAGAAGAAATTCCTTGGTCATTTCCTTCAGAAGAAGAAATTCTGGTCATTTCCTTCAAAGAAGAAATTCTGGTCATTTCCTTCAGAAGAAGAAATTCTGGTCATTTCCTTCAGAAGAAGAAATTCTGGTCATTTCCTTCAGAAGAAGAAATTCTGGTCATTTCCTTCAGAAGAAGAAATTCTGGTCATTTCCTTCAAAAGAAGAAATTCTGGTCATTTCCTTCAGAAGAAGAAATTCTGGTCATTTCCTTCAAGAAGAAGAAGAAATTCTGGTCATTTCCTTCAGAAGAAGAAATTTCTGGTCATTTCCTTCAGAAGAAGAAACTCTGGTCATTTCCTTCAAAAAGAAGAAATTCTGGTCATTTCCTTCAGAAGAAGAAATTCTAGTCATTTCTTTCAGAATAGCAGATGACGTAAGCAACTCTCGGCCTGTTAGTTAGTGAGTTAGATTTTACGACATATCAACGTCCTTCCTACCATGTTTTATCTCTGTGTAGTCATATGCATCTAAGTCAAGTAAATATCAATCAATCAATCAATCAATATATATATATATATATTTGATAATTTTTGAATCATATTACCACGACCAGACAACTCGGCAAACACCATTTGCGACATCCGGAGCACTGGACAGCTGTTTCGACCTCCTTTGGTCTCATCAGCAGTGCATACCACAATCTCCGCCACTAGAGATTGAACTCGTGGACCACAGCGTGAAGAGCGGGGACTTAACACACTGGGCCACGAGCCCATGCCACAAACGGAGAATGCCAAATCATCTAGTCAATGGTAACATTAATTCAAATGCGCAGTCACCTAACCTATACTGCCACGAGTTCAATCTCTAGTGGCGGAGATTGTGGTATGCACTGCTGATGAGACCAAAGGAGGTCGAAACAGCTGTCCAGTGCTCCGGATGTCGCAAATGGTGTTTGCCGAGTTGTCTGGTCGTGGTAATATGATTCAAAAATTATCAATTATATATATAATTCCTCTATCAAAAAATTCATATATATATATATATATATATATATATATATATAATATATATAAACAAGTAATGTTTATTTCACCTACACTGCAGTGTTTTGATCTGTTTCAATAGATCATCATCAGGGCTTTCGTTAGTTTAATGAAAAATAAATGTATCACAGAAAATAAGGAATCTGCGAGACTCATTTGCTTAATGGTCG
>CM042161.1:81853054-81883054 GCA_023376005.1 Doryteuthis pealeii | reverse complement strand
TTGAATATGTACCAAAAGGTCAATGCATAAACGTAACCATGATGCGAATTAACATTTTTTTTAAAGTAAACTTTCCATATCAGTGGAGATACTCAAGGAAGAGAAATTGATAGCTTGATAATTCCTAGAGTATCTAAATACGTCAGATTATCAATGCAAAAAATAAATAATCTTCTATATATTAATGTTCGTGTTCGTACGACCGTTACCATCTTGCAACACCTTCTGGTTAAAAATGAGACCGTCCAAATCGTCCACAAGATGAAATAGAAAAATGTAAATCCTAGTTATCTGCTGGTACTTATCTGCTGAATTCTTATTTCTTATGAGCGTCGTCACTTCAGCTAAATAATGGACTGTTCCGAAAAGAAGTAGTGGAAAGATAGAGAGAGGGAGTGAGCTCCCGGAAGCGATAACGCTAATCTGTTTCAATCGAACATCATAAAAAGGTGAAAAGAAGGAAAGAAAAATAAAGTGAGAGAGAGTGAGTTAAATCAGGATTATTATACTTTTTACATAGAGTGAGAGGATTTTAAATGCACTAATAATATGAGCAGTTTTGAGGCAAATCTAACTCAGATTATCATCGAGACATCGTTAATAGATAAGATTTATTCTATGTATTAATGATTTTGACTATAAATTAATACTTATTGATAAGTTTATGCAATTTCTGAGGGTATTGTGACGTAAGCAGTGACGTAATTTCTGTTAGATAGACACACACCGAATCTCCAATAAGATATTTAATTCTTTGGCTACCAAGTTTTTCCCACGGCTGTGCCAAATTTTGTTGGTATTTTTACCTGATTATTCTATTTAACTGGTTCCCTATTGCAAAAGGATTAAGTCTAAACAAGAGACACGTGGGAGAACCACAGCTCTCGGCTTACGATAGGATCGCAAAGGTGGGAGAGCCGCTGTAAGCGGCTTAATGTAAACAAAGAGTTGGGGGTTTTGTTGCAACCTAACAAAAGGTTACTAAATGAGAAATAACCAAACGGAGGTTGGAAATGAAATGGAATCTTTATAACATTGATAAAATACAATACTCGCCAGCGGTGTAGTAGAAGGTGAACCACTGCTGTTGGTATAAGACTACCCAGTCAGCACAATACTCCCGTATTTATGAGGATTGGAACATACCTATTCATGTTCATAGGTAGGGTATATAACAGTTTTTTTTTGGGGGGGGGGTTCAGATGAGTAATTTATCATTCATCAATTTTATTGATTTTAATTCATTTCTTTTTTTAAATTTTTTATTTCAGTTACTTTTTATCGCAATCCACACGGATAGTTATTTCTACGACAGTGAGAAACATCTCATATTGGAGACAAGCACTTGCTGAGATTTAATCTCTCATCTCATTTTTCTTTGGCGAAACATGTTTAAATATATGAAGCATCATATTCTTCATTACGGTTAAATAACGCTGAAAGCACTGGTCCCTGTTAGATCATCGAAGTTAAACAGCAATGAGATTGTTCAAAAGTCTCTTAACATCCTATACCGCCTCATTCCGCCAGAAGTCACATTCATTTTCCTAATCCAACCCAAATGATAGCCTTTGTTTAAATGTAATATTAAAAATATTTAGAAGTCTTTATTTCTAGGGAAATGACAGGTAACTTTAAATGAAAAGGTCATTATTAGCCATTCTTTGATAAATTCTTATAAGAAACAACAAGAGTCTATCCCCTTTTCAATAGCGCTAGACCAAGGAGATTGTTTTTTTTGCATCTGAGGTGGAGGCCACACCTACAATCAACTCCTTACTTTACCGCACAGATCCCTGTGCTACTCATACGCTGAGTTGGCGAGGGACGGTATCGAACTAGGAACCTTGTGGTTTCTAGCCGAACGCTCTACCGGCTGAGCTAACACAGGCCGTGTGTGTGTGTGTGTGTGTGTGTGTGTGTGTGTGTGTGTGTGTGTGTGTGTGTGAATAAATAAATACCTTAGTTCACATATAAGTTTACATTTTTATCATTTATTCAAAAAGATTTCATATCTTCAAATTATTAAAAATCAGGCTGAAAGAAGCAAAAAATGCTGAAATAAATTTAAATTTATATCAGAACTTAGGTATTTATATATTGATTTATATATAGTACTCTGTATATGTAAAAAAAATATATATACGCAAATCTTTATGTGTACGTTTGAGTTCTCAATTTTGGTTGAATCCTATCAAGGAAACAATTGATACCATCCACCTATATGTATATATATAAGTAAAAAAGTAAAGTCGTCGGGGCGGCCTAAAGTCGGTATCAGCCAGTCAGCGAGGGAGTCTATCCCCTTTTCAATAGCGCTAGACCAAGGAGATTGTTTTTTAGCATCTGTGGTGGCGCGCCACACCTACCATCAGCTCCTTACTTTACCGCACAGATCCCTGTGCTACTCATACGCTGAGTTAGCGAGGGCCGGTATCGAACTAGGAACCTTGTGGTTTCTAGCCGAATATATATATATATATATATATATATATATATATAGAGAGAGAGAGAGAGAGAGAGGGGAAGAAATAGAGAGATAGGGAAAGGCTTATCTCCAAATTACACTGAAAGTAATTGTTACCATCAGATCACCAAAGT
Organism: Doryteuthis pealeii; assembly: GCA_023376005.1. Taxonomy (NCBI): domain Eukaryota; kingdom Metazoa; phylum Mollusca; class Cephalopoda; order Myopsida; family Loliginidae; genus Doryteuthis; species Doryteuthis pealeii. The sequence goes on along the minus strand of CM042161.1, from coordinate 81,880,453 downwards.
TAAGCCACAATAAGCTTGTGCAGTACTTAAGTGGGTGACGATTTACTAACATCAATTATTGTAAGTAAGATGAGGTAGCCCTGTCAGCGTGGGCTGTAAAGTACGCTGACTGCACCTCTGCAGAGGAGTAAGACCCCCTTCCCAATGGGGCCAGCTGTTGCCCGTGAGTTGCAAGCCATGATGACTAAGGATGGAATCCTATTTGCTGATCTGTCCATGGCATGCAACACTCTACTTTACCCTTACTTGGGTAGACGGGCGGGTGGAGAGGCCCATCCGATGAATTGGATTGTTACATCAAGCCCTAACACCTATATGATTGTCCCCACCCTATTGCTCTTATGGCAATCATCAACTCTTTTTATCATATATGTGCTAGAAGGCGGTGGCTAAGGGTAATAGTGTCCTGGTTATGACGTTAAACTACATCTAATGGTGGAGTTTCAATGTTGGAACTATGTGGAATGTGGAGTGCCCCATATTCGTTATTACTCCCAAGTCCAACCTGACCCAGAATGGTAGTACGTGTTAGGTGTCATCTATGGGTTAAATAGAAAAATATGAGTTTTAAAAATTTGTTTAAAAATGAGTTTAAAAAATTTAAATACCCATCAAGAATGAATAAAACATATGTCTTTACCATAAAATAACCCAACAAGGGTTGACATGCCGTAAAATCCAATCAGCCAACGCATCTATGGGTTAAATAGATCAAAAAGTAGTTTTAAATATGTGTTTAAAAATGAGTTTTAAAAAAACAAGATTTAATACCCAACAAGAATGAATAAAACTAAAATATTTTAAACATAAAACAATCCAATGGTTGACAAGCCGAAAAAACCAACCAACCAACCAACCAACCAACCAACCAAGATGAGGCCTGTGTCAGACTAAGCAAAATTTAAGAAATAACCGTTGTTATTCTGAAAAAAATGAGGAAAGGGACAGTATTTTAGGGAATCCAGTGAGAATCGAACTCACTAACCTATCTTGCTAATACTTAAACGAGGCGAAGTACCTACAGTTTAAAAAGATCTCATTACCATCGAGGTTACAATTATCTAAATATATTAATTTAGTGTTTATCAAACGATGAGATACGATAAGCCTGTTTTCCCGCCAAGATAACAAACATCAAGCATTCTTCCGCCATTTTAAACATGGCTGATCATTTGCTTCTTTTTATTGGTCTCCGAAGTGTCATTTCTGGAGTCTCTCCTCCTCAAGTAATCAACATTGCCCACCCACGGTCGTTGTTGCTGTAGGGTTAAGGAATCCCTTTGTAGATAAGGACAGCCGTTCGCCCCGGTTATCTCATCTCAGTCGGAGCGCCTGATATTGTCGGAACATTTGTCTTTGACATAAATCTTAGAACTGTCGTCTGCTTTACACCAAAAATGACCGAAAACGCTTTAAGATGGCGACGACATAAGCGAGCAAAGAGGTAATAATTTAAGGTGGTAACTGATGTGTTGAAACTGTTGACCTTACGTCTTCCTCCCTTAGAAAAAATAAAATAAAATAAAATAAAATAAAAAGAATAAAAAAAGAAGGAAATAAATAAACTGCTTCTTAAGGAACGTTGATTTTGGTTCTGCGTGGGTGTGTCTGATAATGTGGGTGGCAAGCTTCTCAAGCGGACGCCATTTTTAGACAAACGAAGAAAGCCAATAAATAAACTCTCTCTCTCTTTCTTTCTCTCTCTCTCTCTCTCTCTCTCTCTCTCTCTCTCACACACACACACACACACACACAGAATGAAGGAAAGGAAAGAAAAGAAAAGAAAGCAAAAAGAAAAAGAAGACGAATTTTTCTCTCAAACTTTTCCGTTGTGATGATAAGCAACATTTATCTTAGGCTATTAATTCTAAAATGAAGTTTCAAATTTACACATCTACCTCGGGCAATATTAGTCCTTTCCCCTTCGTCCCTGACTTGTATCGTATCACTCTGCTCCGGTTGGCCTGTCTAGTGTGGTTACGAAATTTGAAAATTTATGTTTAGTGGCAATTAAAGAGTACGGGCCGTCTACCATTTTTTTGGGGGGGGGGCGAGCAAGGAGGGCATTTTTTATCACTACCACCGGGAGACTTGAAAAAGAATATAGAAAACATTTCTTTAAAAAATGACAAAATTTCTGCAATTTTCACCGCTAGATGTCGCTTCATATTTAATGAAGCGACATCTAGCGGCATCAAGCACTTATTTAAAGACTCAACCCTTTCAGGCATTCCCTTTATTATTTATTCATAATGATGATGAATTCTTATATTACTTAAATATACTCTTTGTTTTTTTGTTTTTTACCTAATACTCAACGGCCATATGTGACCCCTTTTTATTTCCCTTTTTTTTAAATTTGTTTATATGTTTATATCTTTTAATACACTCAAGGGGATTGGCTAGAATGTATTCATGGGAGGTATGTAACAGTGAAAAGCGAGATGGAACTAAAAATCCAAGTACAAGAAATGTTTGAAGTTCAGAAGAAGAAAAAAAACTTTGTCATTTTGTTATAAATTATTCAGACACTTATCCTGACATTTGTTTTATCCTACTAATCTTAGCTAAGTACATATTGCTATACATATTTACCCAACCCCTCCGCACGAGACAGGATGTGACACAGGGTCAATTTTTATAAGCAAAGTTCAATAGGTTTGAATTCAGAATTTTTCTTCTTCCCTATTGCTAGCATAGAGATCAAATAAAGTTTAAGTTGACAGTCAAGGTTGACTAACAAGGTTAGTGCAACTATCAGTAACATAATCTGATATATATATATATATATATATATATATATATATATATATACAGTCTTAGAGATAATAAAAAAGTCTGAATTGAAACCTGTTAAACTCTGCTTAAGAAATTGACCTTGCGTCACATCCTGCCCATGTGGAGGGAATTTATATATATATATATATATATATACGTGATGACAGATAGAATGTATAACTGGAACCCACCTGAATCACGGAAGAGAATAACTTGTATCATACTAGAAGAAAGCAACCTAACAGACGATCTGATTGCTTTCGTACAGCAGAATTCTTCGAAAATCTGCAGAAAAAAGTGTTGGAGGACCCTCAGATACCTACGTGGAGTTGTTAAACACTGTAGTCAGGCCCTGGATAACAAGGGTAGTCAATGGTAGGCCATATGTATGGCAGTAGGATTCCTGCCACACCCCTGGGAAAAGTCAAAAATGCTTGTCAGCGAATTTTTACGATTACACCAGTCCCAATATTTGGCATCCGAACTCCCCAGATCTTAACCCCATGGATTATTATGTATGCTGCACTGTTCAAAAAGACACCAATCGCCGTTCCAGTACTACAAAAACCCAGTTAATGGACAGAATTAAGGTAGTTTTTGAAACCATTCCCAGGGAAACTGTAACATCACCTTGCTCCAGATTCCGGAGCAGGATTAAGACTGTGATCGACGCTAATGGCGGTTATTTTGAGTGAAACTGGTTGACAGTAGTGTAATTTCCATGTCTGTTGAATTTCTTTACAATCCATTAAATTTTGTAGTTACCAAGCACTTTTTCTTTTTCCTAATCAAACTGTCAAATTTATACCGAACACCCTGTATATATATATATATATATATTATATATATATATATAATATATATATATATACCAACCCCTCTGCATGAGCAGGATGTGACACAAGGTCACTTTCTTAAGCGGTGTTTAACTGGTTTGAAATCAAAGTTTTCCTTCTCCTGGACTGGTTACCTATTCATGGTTAAAGATCCCAGTCTGTCCTACTGTTTACCCATAGCTGGAGGGGATATAGCAGGATTTATACCTTTCCCAAGGGTATATGAAATGTAAACAGCCTCGTCTAGGATTTGAACTCGTCTTATCATGTCCATTTCCTACAACAGTAACCATTACACCACGCTTATATATCATATATATAAAAGACGTGTGATGCGTGTCATATGTATAAAAGACGGACCCCGGAACAGTGGACAGTGATCTTTTAGCACTCGAAATGCCATAAGCGAGTTCCGGTGTCGTCCGAGAAAAGTATACTGTGTAAACGAGTTCCGGTGTTATCCGATAAAGAGTATACTGTGTAAACGAGTTCCTGTGTTATCCGAGAAAAGTATACAGTTTAAATGAGTTCCGGTGTCGTCCGAGAAAAAGACCTTCCTCTGTCAGGAGAGACGTTCTTCTTTGTCATCACAAAGGCTTGTAGGTAAAAGGATATGTAAAAAGCCGCCATCTTTTATTTTCATGAATTAATTCTTGTTTAATGTTTTCCAAGAAAGGTGTCTTTGTTAGATATTGACCCGCCACGCGTATGATGTGATACAAGGTCGCAAGTATGGGGCATCCAGTGAGAATCTAAATCGCTATTTAGTAGTAATAGATCTGCGAGACTACCTTGCTAACTATTACACCACGTCTTAGGTATGTGCGTACGGAAAATATATGTAAATACTCGTTTTCCTTAATTGTAGACCCGGCTTTTTCAACATTTAATCATTTTTAGGTAAAATAATCGTTAATAGCTTTAAGACGCCAAATCCAAACCAAACCGCCATTCCTAAACCTACACAAAGTCTCTAACCATTAAAAAATTAAAAGCGCGTGGTGTAATGGTTAAAGTCATAGGACTTGTCACCCCGAGTTCAATCCTGGATGTGGTAATTGCATTTCACTTTGCGCTAATAACCTTGGGAAATGTATGAATCCTACTCTACCTCCAGCTATGGATAAATAGTAGAGCAGACTGGGCTCTTTAACCTTGGCTATGCAACCGGTCTAGGAGAAGGAAAATTCTGAATTCAAACCTGTTGAACTCCGTTTTAAGAAATTGACCTTGTGTCACATCCTGCTTTTGCGGAGGGATTGGTAAATATATTTAAAACATTTTTTTAAATCTCCTACTATAGTTTAGTACTAACCAATTTTTCAACTTAGTTACTCCCTATCCCACGTCCTTGCACCAGTACTAGAATATCTTCATGCATCAGGGAGTCAACACCTGACCTGCGTTCTCCCACTTCCTTTCAGTTTTATCAACCCTATCAACTTATTTCCTTCCACGTCCCCACGTCACTTTTTTAAGGTCTTCCATGCGTCATGGAATCTGCACCGGCTGATACTTCTTCATATACAACCAGCACTTCTCATCTTCTGTAAGTGGCTCACCATCTCCACTCAAGATTTCACCACCTGTCCCGATGAAGGTTGCATAAAACGAAACGTTATAATTTCGACATTACTATCAACAATAAACTCATTCAGAATACTTCGTGTTTTTCTATTTTTCTACACACACACACACACACACACAACACACACACACACATATATATATATATATATATATATATATATATATATATATATATATACTTGAGTTACGGGAGCTCTAGCTTATGAGTTTCCGAGTTACGAGCTGTTACTCGGTCGATTTTTTGCTTTATGTTCAGGAGCTAAAATTTGAGGTACGAGCAACCTTCATGTACGACATTATGTCAATAAGTTCACTAAGAACATTTAAGTCTCCATAAAAAATAAACATTAAAACATATTACAGCACATAATTCATTATATTCTATTTATATATGTTTTTATTCAATACGGTGCAATTTTTCTTATTTAAAAAAATGTTAAAAAAATTATGATCATTAAAACACTGATTAATCATCGTTTTAAATTCTGTCTTTTCTTTCAACATATTTGAATATCAACAAAAGCAGCCACATACCAAAAGCAGAGGCTCGCAGACTTTCGTTTTCATTAATAATTTATTTTTCCTTAAACCAACGAAGGCCCTGAGGAAGGTTTGTTAAACAAACCGAAACGTTGCAGCGTCGGCTTATTAAACATCATTCGTTAATAAAACTCGTATTTTTTCAATTTTCATATTACACACACACACACACACACACACACACACACACACACATATATATATATATATATATATATATATATATATATATATTCGACACATGTCAAACAGATTTTTTTAAACGACTTCTTGGTTCCATGTCTTAGCAAAGATCTTCATCTTGTAGTTGTTGTTTACACAAGAAGAATTTCGTTGTGAAATAATCCGTAGCCAAAAGAATGTTCTGGAACTGGGAAGCTCTTGTTTAACACGACCATTTCTTTTTTTTATTTGTTCACTATGTTTTTTTATTGTTTGTTTTTTTTTTTGTTGTTTTTTCTCCATTGAATGATGTATCTGTTAGTTTCGCAGACTATTTTACCAGTTTAGTGAACTTGATCTAAACCTGGCGCTCCAGATTCCAGGCCGTGTGCCATATTTAGCCAAAATTACTGAATCCCTTCCGCCTTACTGATGTCCTGGGTATGATGTTAAACTGCATCTAATGATGAAGTTTCAATTTTGGAGCTCCGGGGAATGTGGAGTACCCCTTCATCACCATTACTTCCAGGTCCACTCTGACTTAGAGTTGTAAAAATAGAGTAATCATCAAGAATGAATAAAATAAAAACGTCTTCGGCATAAAATAACCCAATGGGTTGACATGCCGTAAAACCCAACCAACCAACCAACCAACTAATCAACTGCCTTACTGTGAAGCAATATTTAATTTAGTCTAGAGAACTAGTAAAAAGTAAATTTGGCGAAATGGCCTATTGTCTGTATCAACCGGACCGCGAGGTCGCCTATCCCCCCTTTTTTCACTAGACCAAGGAGATTGTTTATGCGTCCGAGGTGGAGTCTCGCACCTACCATTAACACCCTCCTCCCACACACACTTTACCGCACAGATCCAAACGGTATTACTGGACCATATGACCTTTAGGCACCCCTTTTTGATCTCGATTAAGAAAGGACAAGTTTTTCATTTACACCGTCAATATCCGGTTGTTTTAACAGGCGATTTTTAGTTTGTTTTTTTTTAATTATAAAACTAACCCCTAACCCTAAGCCCTAACCCCTAACCCTAACCCCTAACAAACAACCGGGTATTGACGGTGTAAATGAAAAACATGCCCTTTCTTAATCGAGATTAAAAAGGGGTGCCTAAAGGTAATATGATCCGTATTACTCATGAGCTGATTGGGCGTGGAGCCAGTATCGAACCCAGAACCTTGTGATGCTCTACCGATTTAAATAAACTGACCCTTCAAGTCTAGAGTACTAGCGAGTTCAAATTAAGACCAATCCACGTTAAAAGCACCGGTTTCTCACCTAGATTAAACAACAGCTGGCATTGAAAGCAACATGAGTCCATTGTTTATGAAAATGATTTGATTTGGCATTAAATGACCCAAAAAGGTTTGATATGCCGTAAAACAAAATAACCAAGCCAAAATAAACTTAGTGATTTCAAATCCCAATTGCAATTTGATTGGTTAATTTAATGGCATGTCAAACCATCTAGGATTAGTTTATGCCAAGAGGTTAGGGAATCACGTTCATCTATGGTTATTTTATGCCTGAGGTAAGGTGTAGCTTAAATGTTTTTAATTTTCTTCCTCTCCCTACTTCTCTGTCTTCTTCAAATTCTCTCTCTCCCCTCCCCACCGCACCGTACCGTCCCTCTCTCTCTCTCTCTCTCTCTCTCTCTCTCTCTCTCTCTCTCTCTCTCTCTCTCTCTCCCCCCTCCCCATTCTCATATTTTCTTCTTTCTCTTTATATTCTCACTTCCAACTACGACTCCTCCTTTTATGCTCCCCTCTTCATGTCCTCCCTTTTCGAATCCCCTTTTTTTCCCTTTTATAATCTTCAAAATCCACTCATTATACTCGCAATTACTCCTTCGACTCCACTCTCCTACCACCACCTCTTTTAACTCCTACTCCCTCTTCTCAATCTTCTCCTACCACAACGTTTCGCCTCTTCCTCCTAATTTAACCCCTATTTCTTACCTTATTCACAATCAATCATTTTACTCTCAATAACCAAGCTTAAATCTCCTCCCACCATCTTCACAAACTCTACTCTTCCTTCTACCACTGCTACTTTTTTTCGTTTTCTCCTCATTTAACCTTTACCTCAAATCCATTTTTAACTCCCACTAACTTTCTTCTTCTCCTCCCACCACCTCCTTTAATTTCTACTCTCCCTTTTCCTCATTCCTTCCTTTTTTTGCTTCCTCTCAATCTAAACCCTTTTTTTTTCTTTACCTTTTACTTAATTTCATTTTATCCCCTTCATTCTCCTTCAACTTTTTTTGTTCATATGACTTTTTATTAATCCAATAATGAAAAGGGCGAAACTTCTACTCTCCCTTCTCCCACTGAGCCTTTCATTTTCTTCTGCTTCCTTCGCAGCCATCAAACTCTCATCGTCGCCATTTTCCCACTTCTTGAAACGTTTCATTTTACTGGCCAACCTTGTCGAAAGATGGCGTCTCGAATCATCAGATATGTAAGACACAAAAAATGGAGGGAATAAAGCAAAGAAGAAGAAGAAGAAGAAGAAGAAGAAGAAGAAGAAGAAGAAGAAGAAAAGAGAAGAAGAAGAAGAAGAAGAAAAGAAGAAGAAGAAGAAGAAGAAGAAGAAGAAGAACAAGAAGAAGAAGAAATAGGGATGAGAAGAAGAAGAAGAAGAAGAAGAAGAAGAAGAAGAAGAAGAAGAAGAAGAAGAAGAAGAATGAAGAGGAGGAGGAGAAGGGCTAATAAAATAAAGAAATAAAAGGGGACAATAAAGAAGATGGCAATGAAAAGATAAAAGAAAAGGAGGAGAGAAAGAGGAGAATGATGGGGGAAGAGCGGGAGAATAAGTAATAATGGTTACGCCACGTCGTCCCTTTTTTTAAAATCTGATGGCCATTTTATTTTTTTCAGTCGCTTCCCAGGTCAGGTGGTCAGAATGGAGCGGGTGAAAATAATTGTGGAGTGGAGTCCGTGTGTCTAGCGACACTTCGTCACGATGTGGGACGACGAGAGGTTGCAAGTATCCACTTGACCTTTGCCCTCTCGCCCCGCCCCCACCCCGACCCCTCCAGCTCTTGGAAATTTTTTGGCGGGAACACAGAGAGGCGAGATAAACAAGTACAAGCAACTAGGACATTGCTATACACACACACACACACACTCATACACACTCACGCGCACATGAACGCATTAAAACCCTTTACAACACATACACACACACACATACATATACACATCGAACATGTACACGTACAGACAGATACATGTAAATGAATCTGCGTCTTTGGTGTATACACTCATACATTCGAATATATTTACCGTAATATACTCATGTATAAGGCGACCTTTGATTTATGGTCACAAAATCCGTAATTTATGGAACTGGTTTTTGAAGCCTACGGTTTCTCTTAGTTCTTATTATGTTGAAATACTGAACACATCACGTATAAGTATATCTCGTGTATAGGTCGACCCTTACTCCTAGTTCTTTTCATTGTATTTGAATACGGAACATGTTCAGATAGAAGTCAATCTCGTATATAGGTCCACCCTTACCCCTAGTCCTTTTCATTATATTTGTATACGATACACCTTCGTGTATAGGTCGACCTCACCTATAGTCCAACCATTATTCCCCCTCCTTCCAATTAAGATTGAATACTGTACACATTCGTACATAAGTAATTCGACTATTGCTCCTAGTTTTTCTCATTATGTTTGAATCTCATATATATATATATATATATATATATATATATATGAGAGGTATCCAAAACTTGGTAGTAAGGGATGATTCTATATGTGATATCTAAGACACAATGTATTATTATTGTATGATCCAGTATGTATAAATACAGTGAATTTTTAAATCACTAAAAAGAGCTCAATGTATTATAAACTTTTTAGATTATATACAGAGCAATATTTATCTTTGAAAGGAAGGAAAAACTCAACACCGTTATTCCATAATAAATTTATTTCGACCAAAATTGGGGCCTTTATAAATCTAAGTTGATTTAATATAGCTCCCCAAAATTTCATCTCATCAGATGGTAGATCAAGATAATTTAGAAAATTATGATTTAGAAAATTATCTTGATCTACCATCTGATGAGACGAAATTTTGGGGAGCTATATTAAATCAACTGATCGTAAAATATATAAAGAAATGTATGTATTTAATATTTTAAACAGTTTTTTTGTGGTAGGGGATAAGAATAGCTGCTTTCTTGTGGGGTACAACATTTAAAATTTCTTCAAGTCAGCACGCCGCATCCTTGTGTAACTCTCATTTATATTTTTCTCAAATCGTTTTTTGAGTCCAAATGGTGCAGTTGTACAGTAGCACTGATGCATCTACGGCTTGGAAGAATTTTCGCTTTATCCTATCAGAGAGATCATATTTCCATATGATCGATCATCTCTCTATAATAGTCCATGCCTTTCTTATGCGTACATTGACATCACTTTCTGTAGATGAGATATTACTACCTAGGTATGTGAACTGGTCTACTAATTTCAGAAGATTACGATCTAGTGTGGAGATTTATCCATCTTGATTAAAACCAGCTGAAAATCCACCCTAAACCTCGATATCCAGTCAAAATTAGAATTGTACTTTTCCGATTGCAGTACGACCAGTAAAAGCGAAAATAGAAAAGTTCTTTATTTTTGAAGATCTTCCTACATAGATTAATGGCAAAGGCTTCTTCGCTTTACGCCTTTTCGACTTACGAAAAGTTGGATAGACATTCTCTTTTTTTGGTGGGAAAAGCCTCTATTATCGGATATCAGGAAAATATCATTTTTGGATTGCGGGAAAAACCTCTATTCGGTTGACGAGAAAAGCTTCCATTTTCGGATAATTGACGGTTTGGTGGTTTGGTTTGGTTTAGTTTGTTGTGGCATATCAATCTCAGTGGGTCATTTAATGCCGACAAAGTTGTGAAATAAATTCATTCTTAATGCATAATACAATTTTGTTTATAAACTATGTTTTTCTATTGAACCCATAGATGGGATCCTAACAAGTACTACCACTCCGGGTCAGAGTGGACCAGGGAGAAATGGTGATGATGAGGTGCTCCACATTCCCCAAACCTCCAAAACTGGAACCTCACCATCAGATAGAGTTTAACGTCATTCCCAGGACATGTAGACCTTCAGTTACCGCCTTCTAGCACCCATATGATAAAAAGGGGTTGGGGCTTGCCATAAGAGCAATAGGGTTGGGAAAATCATATAGGTGCTAGGGCTTGACGTGACCAGCCGATTGACCGCCCGTCTAGCCCAAGATAGGGACAAAGTGGAGTATTGCAAGTAATGGACTGCTCATCCACCTGGGCTCTTTCCTTAAGCATCACGGGCCGCCACCCACGGCCAACAGGTGGCCCCATTGGGGGAGTCTTACCCCTCTGCAGAGGTGCAGTCGGTGCATTCTACGCCCCACCGACAGGGCTGACGGATAATTGAAAAATCCTCTATTTTCACATGGTGAGAAAAGACGGTATCATATAAAAACATGATAAAATAAAATAAAATGAATTTTATGCTGTAATATATTTTAATGTTTATTATTATTTATATTTTGAAGGCAATTACAATGCGTATAAAATAAAATAGTGTCCAATGTCTAATCAATTTCGAAGTATCTTCATCTTCAGAGACTGTTTTTGAAATGGACGCGGTCTTGTGTGTTTATATGTATTTTTGTTTTGGACACACTTTCAAGACCGTGTCCATTTCAAAAACAGTCTCTGAAGATGAAGATACTTTTATTTTATACGCATTGTAATTGCCTTCAAAATATAAATAATAATATACTTTACTTAACAATGCTACAAGCAAATTATCAAATACTATTATTTTAATGTTTATTTTTTTAATAATATTTGGGGGGCGTAATAAATTTGGAAGCATACGTTTTTAGTTAACTTATTAACATAAGCATATCTGAAGCTTGCTCATACCTCAAACTCTAGCTCCTGAGCACAAAGCAAAAATCGACCGAGTGACAGCTCGTAAGTCAGAAAAGTCGTAAGTTTGTCACTCGTAAGTCAAAACGCCACTGTATTTTGATAAAGATTTCATCTTGGCGATTGAAGGCGGAAAGAGCTGTCAACTGAGAGAGATTATTCGCGCTAAGAGGCCTTACACTGATATACGAAACGTTTCCTATTACATATCATATAGATCATTAAAATCCTTTCTCCTTCCTAATTCATGGACCGCTGTTATAACAGGAACCCAACAGGAATTCACGTATCATAATATAATATATATATATATATATATATATATATATATATATATTTGTCGTTGTGGAGTCTAAATCTGATTCTGTGTTGGTATATCTGATGAGTCTAATTTTCAATGTACATATTATATATGTTATACATATCCATGTCTATATAAATGAACTTAGTACATAACATCCAACACAGTTTCTCATTTATTTCACACTTTACCCGTGCTTCACACTAAATTCCAAAAACATATATCGTATATATATATATAATATATATATATATATATAATATATATATATATATATATATAAAACCGACTTTTCATCTGTTAGAATTCTTAACCACTCTGACTGAAAAAATCAGTCAGATTTCAATCGTGGCTGCTAAGTCTAGCCACACTGAAGAGACATGATACGGCGAAAAATGGTGTCTTCGGATGACTAATATATATATATATATATATATATATATATTGAAAATTAGACTTATCATATATATATATATTAGTCATCCGAATACACCATTTTTCGCCGTATTATGTCTCTTCAGTGTGGCTAGACTGACTTAGCAGCCACGATTGAAATCCGACGGATTTTTCATCAGTCAGAGTGGTTAATTTGACTCCGGCTGGAGTTCTTAACCACTCGTCCATCACCACCCACAAGCACGTAGCGGAATTTTAACTGATAAATACATACATGTGCATATATGTCAAGGTCACCAGAGAGTTCATATCCTTTTTATAGGAGATGCCTGGTATTTTTAAGCGTATATGGTAACTGTCAGCTAAATTCCCTTCAAAGAGCTCTACCACACACACACACCACCACCACCACCACCACCACTACATACACATACACACACACACACACACACACACACACCACACACACACACACACTACACACACCACACACCACACACACACACACACACACACACCACACACACACACACACACACCACACACACACCACACATACACACACACACACACACACACACACCACACCACACACACACACAAATATGCGCGCGCGTGTGTGTGCGTGTGTAGCTATTTTGTATTTGAGAAATGAAAATAAAGTGCTCGATTACAGGTGTAAAAGCTGTATTCATGTGTTATAATGTATAATACAATTAAAAGGCGATTGTTATCATTGGTTTCAAAGAAGTGTACAAGCCACTTCTCGTCAGGACAACGTGTTGTGTTGGTAAGGGTGGATAACTTTCGAAAGCCACTTACACACAACATTTCTTCCATCTGAAGTCTTGATGAAGGTTTGCTAAAAACCGTAACGTTATAACGCCGAATTCACCATCAAGAATAAATTCATCTTTTTGGAATACTTTGTGTTTATATATATATATATATATATATATATATATATATATATATATATATATATAAAGAAAAGATAATTCTAGAAGCAAACCCTTTCTGTAAACTTAAAATAGTTTCATCTCGAACTGAAGCAAATAAGTTTTTTTTAATTCCGCGTCTTCTCGATAATACTGCATTGGTTGTTGGGAAAAGTTGAATGTATTGGTTGGGTCTCCACTCTCGAAATACGGAAACACAGTGCGCCGTGTAGGGTCACAATGTTTACAAAATTTCTTTAATATCCAAGCTTCATTAAGACGTTTCATAGTTCTTTTCTATAGTGAAGGTACTCAATGACCTTATATCCATATAGATGTACACATACACATTTTCTTCTCTCTCTCTCTCTCTCTCTCTCTCTCTCTCTCTCTATATATATATATATATATATATATATATATATATAAATATATATATATATATAGACAGAGAGAGAGAGAGAGCATACATTGTAATTATGTGTTTGGTTATGTGTGTGTAGAGAGAGAGAATGATATGTAATATATATATATATATATATATATATATATATATATATACAAACGCATAATTATAATATATATATATATATAATTTTTATGTATAGTCTCTCTCTCTCTCTCTCTCTCCCTCTCCTCTCTCTCTCTCTCTCTCTCTCTCTCTCTCTCTCTCTCTCTCTCTCTCTCTCTTCACATATGTAAATATATAAATATAGATAGATAGATAGATATAGATATGGATATATGTGTTTTATTGAAATGATTATGTATGGGTGTATTACTAAAATGATATATATACATATATATCATTAACATGAACACACACACACACACACACATATATATATTTATATATATATATGTATGTGTGTGTGTGTGTGTGTGTGTGTGTGTGTGTGTGTGTGTGATAAAATGCATATAAGAAAAATTGCATAAAATATTTTAAGAGTGAGTCCTAAAATATCAAAATTCTTTTTGTGTTCGTCTGGGCTTATTTTTTGCCTCGTGTTTATAGAATCCCATTCACTGTACGTTTATATTTACAATTTTGCACACAATTATCAAAAAGATCAAATAGAAATAATTTGAAGAACGCAACTTGAAGCTTTCAATTAATTCCCATCTAACACATCATAAACAATTACATACTTTCAAATAACCAATTCTAGTCAATAATAAACATTTGTTTGTATCCAAGCATTGCTATTTACAGTTAATCTATTAATAATGGAGATTCGCTTCCGGTTTTTGTCTGTAACAAAAACTACGTCCCTGCTTACATCACATTACCCGAAATCATCATAACATAGAATAAATACACTCACAATTTGAACATGCAACATTAGACAGTCCTCATTGTTGTTTTAAAACAAGTTTTAATAAATACATGACTGGTATTATATATCTATATATAGTTTGTTTTATTTTAATACATATTTAAAGTTTACATTTCAAATTGTTTTATTTTTTAATCCTTTAATGAATTTGATGATTTTACTTACTTAGGGTACAAACTCACTGACATTGAATTCTTTACTCCCACCCCTCAGGCAATATGTTTCAAAAATCTATTTTTACATCGCCCGGAGGGTGTTTTTTATTTTGCTAGTTCAAATAATTCTTAAACATATATATTTGACCCTTAGACCAAACACTAACAGTAATACTATGTCATACCTAAAAAAACCTTTTTTATTGGTGTGGGGGTGGGGGATTCATATCCGTTATGCAGGGGAAATAATCAATTTCATGTCACGAGACGGAAATCGGAATAAAACTGATATAATTTTAAGTCCATAATTTAAAGTTGGAAACTTTTTGTCACGTGATATGATATTGATGCACGTGACGCACACGAGTATATATATATATATATATATATATATATATATATATATATATGTGGTTTTCGGGAGAAATTTGACAGTTTCATTATGAAAAAGAAAAAGTACTTGGTAACTACAAAATTTAATGGATTGTAAAGAAATTTAACAGACATGGAAATTACACTACTATCAACAAGTCTCACTCAAAATAACCGCCATGAGCGTCGTTCACAGTCTTAATCCTGCTCCGGAATCTGGAGCAAGCTGATGTTACAGTTTTCCTGGGAAGGTCTAAAAAACTACCTTAATTCTGTCCATTAACTGGGCTTTTGTAGTACTAGCACGGCGATTGGTGTCTTTCTCAACAGCGCTACATACATAATAATCCATGGGTTTAAGATCTGAGGAATTCGGAGGCCAAACATTGGGGCTGGTGTAGTCGTAAAAATTCGCCGACGACCATTTTTGACTTTCCGAATCCTGCTGCCATACATATGGCCTACCATTAGCTACCCTTGTTATCCAGGGCTTGTATATATATGTGTGTGTGTGTGTGTGTGTGTGTGTGTGTGTTTATTTGATAAAATTTATTTTTATAATCTCTATTAAAACTAGTTTAATATTGTTAAAACATTTTTGTGTGCATTTAATACGACTTAGTGACGAACAGATGGGGAAAGTTTCTGTTTTGTATATAATGCATAATATCCACCGAATCCAGCCGAATGAGCGAAAATGGCGGAATAATGTCTGAATATTTTCATAGATATTTATACTTATCTGCACGTGATTTGAAGCGTTGTGAAATGGACCTGGTATCGGATAGACAAAGTGTCATGCGATGCGACAAGGTCGTAGTAGTTAGACCAATGTAGGTGCTTTTATTTTTAGAGAAACAATCTCCTAAGTGGCATTTACATTTTGTACACTACATTAGTCTCGTTAAGACAGCTAGTCAGGGGATGAATCGTTGCTGATGATAAGTTCGGCGGTTTTGCGCGAGGATCACTCGTTTCTATTTTTTTTCTTCTCATCTGTCGGGGGCGGGGGACAGATGAGAAGAAAAAAATTGAAATGTTTATTTTAAAAACTTTTCTTTTATTCGATAATAAACCGAATATTGGATCTTTTCAAGGCTCTAATAAAATTATATACTGCTAAAAATAATATAATATATATATATATATATATATATATATATATAAAGCGTAAGTATACATCGTTGATGAGACTTAATAAAGTTGAAACAGCTGTACGATGTTCTATGTAGGGGCGATATTTGTCGAGTTCGCTTGTCATGATTATTTTAATTAATTATCGGATTTTATACGATATACGCATTGTAACTGCCTTCAAGCAAAAAAAAATAAATATAAATAATAATATACTTTACTCAACAATGCTTCTAAAGCAAATTATCTTAATCTCATTCCCTCGCCGGAGCATAGGCCTAAATTTGCGATCTTCTCAACGTCCACTCTGCTTTGTATAGTAATAATAATAGTGACATATTTACACTTGACAAGCTACTTTCGTATGTATCGTTTGCTGCGTATCGGTGGCCCAGTGGTAAAGTCTCTGAATCTGCGTGCCGAGTTCCCGGTTTAGATTTCTGTCGGGGGGAAATCGTAAGTATACATCGCTGATGAGACTTAATAAAGTTGAAACAGCTGTATGATGTTCTACGTAGGGGGCGATATTTGGCGAGTTCGCTTGTCATGATTATTTTCATTAATTATCGAATTTTATACGATATACGCATTGTAATTGCCTTCAAGCAAAAAAATATAAATAATAATAATAATAATAATAATAATAATATATATATAATATATATATATATATATATATATTGGACATATATAGATATTGATAATATAGTTTGCTATATTTATAAGTAAAATATATAATATATATATATATATATATATATATATATTATATTTTAATTTAATTTACCTCTAATAATATTCCTTTTTCTGGTAAATGATATTATGACAATTTCCTTAATATTTGTCATGTATGCTATTAAACACATGCAAATGTGGAAATTTAATTTATAATTTTTCATTTATTTCTATTCTAATTCTAATTTTAATTTACCTCTAATAATATTCCTTTTTTTGGTAAATGATATTATGACAAATATATATATAATATATATATATATGTGTGTGTGTGTGTGTGTGTGTGTGTGTGTGTGTGTGTGTGTGTTTATTTGATAAAGACTATTTTTATAATCTCTATTAAATCTAGTTCAATATTGTTAAAACCATTTTTGCGTGCATTCAATATCACTTGGTGACGGACAGATGGGGAAAGTTTCTGTTTTGTATATAATAGATAATCTATCCAGCGAGTCGAATGAAACGAAAAGAGCGAAAATAATGTCTGAATATTTTAATAGATATTTACACTTCCCGCCAAAAAAATGTCTGCACGCCATGCACTCAATAACCTTGGACAGAATTTGTAACCGTCAAATGTCTCTCGCAAACAATTTAGTAATGTCAACAGAACAACAAATCATGGAAAGAGAGAGAGAAAAAAATGAAAAGAAGAAAGAAAGAGAGAGAAGAGAGAGAGAGAGAGAGAGAGAGAGAGAGAAAGAAAGAAAGAAAGAAAAGAAAGAAAGAAAAAGAGACCAAAAAGAAAAAAGAAAGAAAGATAACAAAAAAGAGAAAAGAAGAAGAAAATGTAAAATAAGAAAGAAAGGAAAAAAAGAAAAAAGAAAAAGAAAAAAGAAAGACAGATGGATATAGAGAAATAGCAAGGAAAAGAAAGAAAGAAAAATGAAAGGAATGAAAGAGAGAGGGGGGAAAAGACAGAGAGAAATAGCAAGAAAAAGAAAGAAAGAAAAATAAAAAGAATGAAAGAGATGGGGAAAAAGCGAGACAGGAAGAAATAGTAAGAAAAAATAGAAAGAAAGATAACAAAATATAACGAAAAAGCAAGAAAGAAAGCAAGAGAGATAAAAAAGAGAATTAAAATATTTATATTTCCATATAAAATCATTCTTAGGATTGATTTTTTTTTTTAAATGAAAAATAAAAATTGAGGAAAATTTGATTTTTAGAAAGAAAGAAAGGAAGGAAAGAAAAAAGAAAAAGTGAAAAGTGAGGAAAAGAAAGAAAGAAAGAAAGAAAGAAAGAAAGAAAGAAAGAAAGAGAAATGAAATGCCCAAATCAAATATTGAAAAGAACGTTTTAGATAAGTAAAACTAGCGGAAATATTTTGGAAGCAAACGAACAACTGTTGAATACGAAGACGTTTAAAGAGAAGACGTTTAATTGTCTTTTTAGTGGCCATTTTAGATTGAGAAATAATTTGATAAAGAACAAAAAGAAAAAAAGAAAAATAATTCTTCAAGCTCACATGGTGAAGAGGCACACCTTGTTGTTGTTGTTGTTGTTGATGATGATGATGATGATGATGATGATGATGAAGAAGTCTGTTTAGTAAATGTTATGTACTTTTGGCTCAGCAACATCCTCACATTCATCTAACTTGTTTCTCAACATTTTTGTCTCTATTGACGTAATAATATGATTATGTTTACTTCTAGGATTTTTGATACAAGTTTGTTTTTTTTTCTAAATATTTTATCTGTTTTATTGCACGCTTAAAAAATGCAAAAGTGCGACGTCGTGTTTGACGTTTTTATGCGTCAAAATTGAAACCGTTCTCTTTATCGATGGTGTTATAGTATTGCACTTAATATTAACCCCCTACGCACCTACTCACATTACCGGAAGTAAACACTTCTGTAAAAGGCACCCGTTTAATAAACATGCTTTATCATTCGCTCCTTCGTCCGGCTACCCTTATTACCTGCATGTACCCACTAACACCCTAATTCATCATGGTGGCAGATACTGAAACTTAAAAAGAAATCTCACAACTCCAAGAGACAACAACACATCGTTGAACAAGTTTAAAAAACAATCCATAAGAAAAAAACACCCTAATTCATCACGTGGTTTGTCTATTAAGTAAATAAACAGATTGTATTCAAAAAACTTTGTTATCACCTGAATTTTAAAAATCAACTTAATTAGAATAACTTTATCACCTTCAAAGTAGTTCCCCTGGGAAACCACACACTGGGAAAGTCACATTGTACTTTACATATTCACCCACCACTCCCCACTTAAACTGCATCTATGGGAAGTTTCAATTTTGGAGCTCTGAGGAGCGTGTAGAAGTACCCCTTCATCGCCATTACTCCCAGGTCCACCCTGACCCGGAGTGGTAGTACCTGTTTGGGTCCCATCAATGGGCAAGATTAAAAAAAATGAGTTTTAAAAATTGGTTAAAAATTGAGTTTTAAAGAAATTTTGAATACCCATCGAGAATGAATTTAAAAAATGTCTTCGGCATAAAATAACCCGACAAGGGTTGAAATGCGTAAAATCCAACCAACCACTCCACACGAGGTCAATTTCTTAAGCGGAGTTTAAGTTTGAATTCAAAGTTTTCCTTCTAGACTGGTTATCTAGCCAAGGTTAAAGAACCCAGTCTGCCCTACTATTTACTCATATCTGGAGGAGAATACCTTTCCCAAGATTATTAGCACTAAATGAAATTCAAATAGCCGCGTCCAGGATTTGAACTCGTCTCACCGTGTCCATTTCCTACGATGATAACCATTACAGCACGCGCCTCCATTTGTACTTATAAAGTATCAAAACATTTATGTTGCTGCTTTCTTGAGTAGTGTAGTGGTTGTTACTCATCACCTGTGACCCTAGACATAAGTTGTAAATGTGAAAATCAGTTTCATTACTTTCTCTCGATCTACTTTAAAAAAAGGTTATTATCTGCATCGCAACTTTTTTGTCAACCCGAACAATGTCGTCCAGAAATATGATTATGAGTAATACTTATGACCTGTGGATATACCACAGTATGATAATCTAATTATTACAACGTTTGATTTGGTTACTTAAGAGCTATTGTAATATAGTTCAATATGTAAAAAGTATAATAATCTTGATTTAACTTTCTTACTCTACGCGGGCCCGTGGTTATACCACAGTATGATAATTTCATCATTACAACGTTTGATATATTTACTTAAGAGCTATTGTAATATAGTTCAATATGTAAAAAGTATAATAATCTTGATTTAACTCTCCCTTTTCTTCTTTCTTTCCTTTTCCATCGATTGAAACAGATTAGCCTTATTGTTTTCTCGTTCTCACTCACTCTCTCTATCTTTCTCTAACTCTCTTTCTTTCTTTCATATTATATTTTCTTTCTTTATAATAAAAACGGAATGGTCCATTATTTAGCTGAGGTAACGACACTCATAAGAAATAAGAATGTGGTGGATAATCGACACCAGATAATCAGTATTTACATTTTTTGCATTTTATCTTGAACGATTTGGACGGTCTCATTTTTAACCAGAGTGTGTTGAAAGATGATAACAGACGAAAGATTTAGGAAACCACAAGGTTCTTGGTTTGATACCGACCCTCGCCAACTCAGCGTATGAGTAGCACAGGGATCTGTGCAGTAAAGTAAGGAGCTTATGGTGGGTTGGCGCTCCACCTCAGATGCCAAAACAATCTCCTTGGTCTAGCGTTATTGAAAAGGGAATAGACTCTCTGGCTGATTGGCTGATACCGACTTTAGGCCGCCCGCCCCGATGATTTTACTTACTTACATATAGATAGATTTGTTCTTCGACTCTGAAGGTAATGGATGTTTCTCAATTCATTACAGATTGTATGTGCAGTTCCATGAAAGTTGTAATCTCACCCCCCAAAGATGTTTTGGACTGTTCCGCGCAGAATTTGGTTGTTTTGTTATGCAAAGACGAAAAAATGCCAACAGTTGTGAGGCGGATTCTTTGCCAGTTTTAATGAGAACAACGTAGAGGTATGTACAAAAGAATTTTTAAATCCCTTCGTTTTTTCTTGCCTTATACAAAAATTAAATATGCTCGTTATTCTATAGTACCTAAATAATGAGAATGGAATTGTTTGTTTTTCTATAAAATGATCTAGATTGAATTAACAAGTCTCATGAGATATTGTTTGTCTACTCCAAGGTTTCATCAGACATTAGTCATATGCTGATGCCCATATAGAATTAAATAAAACTCCATATTATGTGTGTTTTTCTCATATTCATTTTTTGGAAAAATAAGGATTCAGAAATAAATTATAAGATTTTTAAAGTAGGGAATTACTTTACAACCACCGTGTATATATATATATCCTGTATACAGGATTAAAAGGCACCTTCGGTAGCCGTTAAGTTCAAAATTGCGTGGCAACGTATTTATAGATTTTATATTATAGCTGGGAGAGCTACCAGGCGTTGCCTGGGATGTAAAAGTCAAAAATAGATCTTTTATCTCTATCTATATATAGATTAATAAAAATACTTTTTTTCTAAATATTTGTTTTATCTTTTATTCTTTAGATATTCTTGTTTTTAAGTTGTTTAATTCTTTTTATTATTATTATCATTTGTATTTTTTTCTTTTTACGTTTTTATTCTTTATTGATTTATTTTACTTTTTACTGGCTGAAAAATGGCATTTTGGGCAAACCTTTGAAGCCCCATATCTCCCCCCAATTCTCAACAGAATTCAACCATCTTTTACTATCTGATACTCCTCATCAAACTCTATCAGAAAATTAGTTTGGCACTTTATTTGCACACGAAATTTGCCATTTTTGCCCTCTCTCAGGGGGGTTATCAAGCCTCGAAAATCACCTAAACATACTAAATGAGCACTTTTTTCACCATCTGTAAATTCAAGGCATTAGAATCCATAACGTACATTTTCATCAAAATACGTAGTCTTATAATGGCTGAAAAATGGCCTTTTGGAGGCAAATTTGAAGCCCCATATCTCCACCAATTCTCAACAGAATTCAACCATCTTTTACTATGTGATACTCCTCATCGAACTCTACCAGAAAATCATATTAGATTTTAAAATATAATAAAAAGTAAAATAAATCTTTAGATTAGCTCAGTTGGCAGAGCATCTTACTGTGGAACCACAAGGTTCCGGGTTCGATACCAGCCCTCACCAACTCAGCGCATGAGTAACACGGCTTGGATCTGTGCGGTAAAGTGGAGAGCTGATGGTAGGGGGAGTGGCGCTCCACCTCAGACGCAAAAACAATCTCTCTGGACTAGCGCTGGTGAAAAGGGGATAGACTCCCTCGCTTTCCGGTAGATGCTGACAATAGGCCACTCCACCTACTTTAGTTACTACATACTTTTATACCCTTATGATATTTCTATTTAGATTTTCTTATGGAAAATGTGGGGTAAAAAAATTTTTGTTACCCCCCCCCTCTCGGACAATAAGAATAAAGTGTGGATTTTATTGAACTAATGTGTAGTAACTAAACCTGATAATAACAGAATATTTAGATACAGATATGTACATATAGAAGATTTACTGCTTACGTAGGAACAACAGAAACCTAGATTAGTTTTCAGCTGTCATAAGCTGATGTTTAAATGTTGTTTTACTTCTTTGTAGCTACAATGAATGAAAGAAGGAAAGACAGAAAATTGAAGAGAATGAAAGAGAAAGGAAAACAAGGAAGGAGGAGAAGAAAGAGCAATAAAGAGAAAGAAAGAAAGAAAGAAATCTAGAGGGATAAAGAAAAAAGATAGAAAGAGAGAAAGAAGAGAGAAAGAAAGTGTGTGAGAGAAAAGAGAATAAAATAAGAGAAAATAAGAGAAAGAAGGAAATCGATAGAAAAAATAGAAAATAAATAAATAAATAAAGAAAGAAAGAAAGAAAGAAAGAAAGAAATAAAAAGAATGAAAGAGAAAAGAAAACCAAAACAGATACATAAAAAGAAAGAAAGAAGAAAAGAGAGAGAAAACGAAAGAAAACAAAAGAGAGAGAGAGAGAGAGAAGAGAGAAGAGTAAGAAGAAAGAAAGAAAGAAAGAAGAAAGAAAGAAAGAAAGAAAGAAAAGAAAGAAAGAAACCCATCGCCGGAAGACAAGGGGGAAAGGGAAATAAGTGTTGCGTCTAAATCTAAATTTGGCTGCCAATGTAATATTAATAATTCGAACAATTCTTGGAGAGTGACGCAAAGATTTTCTTACCTCAGTCAAAATCCGACCAAAAAAAGGTCTTAAAGTGTGATCACCTTCCGGATGAAGTGAGTATTGCTAATCTGGATTGAAGATTGTATTACTTCTGATTACAGACACTGGAAGCACATTCGAAAAAGAAAAAAGAAAACATTAAATAGATAGATAGTAGATAGATAGATATGAACAGACGGATAATTAGATAGATAGATAGATAGATAGATAGATAGATAGATAGATACAGACTGGGATAGATAGATAGATAGATATGAACAGACTTAGATAGATAGATAGATAGATAGATATGAACAGACTGGGATAGATAGATAGATGGATAATAGATAGATAGATATCAACAGACTGTGATAGATAGATAGATAGATAGATAGATAGATATGAACAGACTGGGAGAGATAGATAGATAGATAGACTGAGGGTTTCGCCACATCTTATGTGTAGATTGAACTCAATACCCGTGACTTTTAAGTCCACTGCACTTTAGTGGTGGCTTTTCGTATATATATATATATATATATATATATATATATATATATATATATATATTTGTGTCAGTCTGTTCATCTCTTCGTTGCCTTTTCAAACTGATAATTGGTTCCATTAATAAAATTGGCATGATTCTCACACCAGAATTCTTCACGTTTCTCCCAAACCCGAGGCTTGTTATCGCAAATTCCACCATTTGGCAAGGCTTTTCGGGGCTACCATCAGCAAGGAATGCTCGATTACCCCCCTTTGCCGCTTAGTTTAACAATTTACCGCCTAAATGAACGCTGAGAACAAAGATGGCGGTTGGCCACACGAAGTGACAAGTCCCAACCGGCAAATGCCCATCGTCCACATTCAGGTATTTTCGGAGGCGTTTTTGTTCGTTAAACCAAGGCTTATCGCCTAGAGCAGACGGCTTCAAATTCACACCAGTCAGTGCCAATGAAACTGTCTTATGGCTGAGAGAGTTGTATATGGTGCTGAAAATCAGGGTTCGTGCCGAATTACCGAAACTCCAAACAGAAACAGCAGGAAATATGAATAAATAACTATAATTAAGATAGAAGAAATACAGTGATACCTTGACTTGTAAGTTTAATTCGTTCCGCTCGTAACTCAATTTCCTCGCATATAAAATCAATTTTTCCCATTGAAATATCATTAATCTGTTAAAGCTCCCCCCCCACACACACAAAAGCCCTAATTTGCTTTGTTACGTTCTTTTTTTAAAAAATAAAACAGCACCGTATTGTATAACATCAATAAAAAAAAGAATATAATGAATTATGTGCTGTAATATGTTTTCATATCTATTTATTTTTTTATAAGTTATATTTTTCTTTGGCGTAATAAATTTGAAAACTTAAATGTTTTTAGCGAACCTATTAACATAAGCGTATCTGAAGCTCACTTGTACCCAAAATTTTAGCGGTTATTTCCTATAAGTCTAACATGATCAAAGGGGAACCACTCTTGACTGATAAATTATTTATTCATTTATTGATCTACTAGGAAAAAAGAAGACGGGGTTAGAGTTAGGGTTAGGTTTAAGGGTTAGTTTAATGGGAAAATGAATAAATAATTTA
This sequence comes from Doryteuthis pealeii, assembly GCA_023376005.1. Lineage (NCBI taxonomy): Eukaryota > Metazoa > Mollusca > Cephalopoda > Myopsida > Loliginidae > Doryteuthis > Doryteuthis pealeii. The sequence continues at coordinate 81,855,452 of CM042161.1, read as the reverse complement.
TCAGTCAAAAGTGGTTCCCCTTTGATCATGTTAGACTTATAGGAAATAACCATTTTAGCTCGCAATATAAAGCAAGAAAATTGATCGAATGACAACCCGTAACAAAAAAAAATAGGGTGGTCATTTTTTTGGAGAGGGCCTGGAACAGATTAATGGAATTTCAATTTATTTCAATGGGGAAAATAGATTTGATATACGAGGAAATTGAAGTATGAGCAGGACGAATTAAACTCGTAAATCAAGTACCATTTTAATTACATTTTTTTACGAAAATATTTAGTAAACTTATGACGGAAAAATTTTCCATTTATTTTCAAAAACTCCAGCAAGCATGGCATTCGTGAAAAATCCGCTATTTCTGTCGACGGGAAATCCAAACATTTTTATGTAATTATGCACAATAGCGCGCAACTGATAATATCATTAGAATCGCATTTTACGTATAAATAACATTAGCAGGACCTGTGGATATACCACAGTATGATAATTTAATTATTATAACTTTTGACGTGTTTACTTAAAAGCTACTGCGAAATAGTTCAGTATGTAAAAAGTATAATAATCCTCATTTAACTCTCTCTCTCTCTCTCTCTCTCTCTCTCTCTCTCTCTCTCTCTCTCTCTCTCTCTCTCTCTCTCTCTCTCTCTTTCCTTCTTTTCATCGTTTCATTATGTTCGATTGAAACATATTAGCGTTATAACTTCCGCGTGCTCACTACCTCTCTATATTTCCCCCCATACTTTCTTTCTTTCTTTCTTATCATATTTTTCTGTGTTGTCTCTCCTTTTTATTCCCTTTCTTTCTTTATGATAAAAACGGAATGGTCCATTATTTAGTTGAGGTGACGACACTCATAAGAACTAAGATTTCGACAGATAAGCAACACCAGATAATCAAGATTTACATTTTTGCATTTAGTCTTGAACGATTTGGACGATCTCATTTTTAACCAGAGGGTTCTGCAAGATGATATGCGTCGGAAGATTAAGGAACAAGTATATAGATGTCGGAAACTCCAAAAGTAGCCTAATCCTAACTCTAACACTAACCCTAACCCTAACCCATACCCTAACCCTAACCCTAGCGTCTCAAAGGTTCGGGTATTTCCGTGAAATGTAATGCTTTTTATACGAAACCTGATATCATCTCCTGCGCACTATTCTACATTAGTACACATGGTGGGAGAGCCGCTGTGAGCGGATTAAAGTAGGCAAAGAGTTCATTTGGAAGGCTGGTCGATGGTACTAACATTTTGATAAAAAAAATAAAGTAAAAAACGGATCAAGGGATTAGGTGATTTCTAATCGCGATTATCTGTAGGGGCGTAGAGGGGGGGTACTTGCCTTTTCTCCACTTGACCTATTTCGCGATTAAATAAAACAGATGAAAAAAAAGAAAAGAAAGAAATGGAGAGAGAGAGAGAGAGAGAGAGAGAGAGAGGGAGAGGGAGAGAGGGAGAGAGAGAGAGAGAGATGCTGATATATTACTCGGGACATCGATATGCTACCCTAGTTAGTATTATGGGGGTTGGGCCTTTGGATTCTTGTGTAGTCCACGCATATATCTAGGTCGTCAGTGCCGGGTATCGTCAGGTGAATTCTTCAGAGTGTCTAAATCATAGCTGGGGGTTAAGTTCTACAAATATATCTAGGTTTATCTAAAGTTAAAATTAAGGGCTACTATAGTCTAGTGGGGATTAAATAACGTTATATCTGGAATTTCACTCTGTGTCTGCACTTGGCTATGAGTTCATTGCGTTTATTAAGGATTTTCTATAATTTCTATTTTTCCGATATGCAAAGTGGGCATTTACCTTTGAAATTTGTGGTCGAGTTAGAGGTTCGGACTATTTTCCATTTGACCACCGGGTCGTTGTTCTGTTCTTCTGATTTGCTTTCTTTAGACTTCTTATCTTTGTGTCCGTTGTTGTTCTTAGCAACGAACACAAGACTTGGGATAATTTTAGACATATTTATTCAACCCCAAAAGTAAAAATTAGCCAATTAGAAACGATATTGAACACATTTAAGTCGTTGGTATTTGTCTTGAAATCAGTTGTTGGACTTTCTAAAATCAAGACCTACAGAAGAGGATTACAATGAATATAACAGACTTTCAATTACATGGAGTATCTACTGAAACTACAATCTTTTCTCCCGAAGATTTTAAGGAATACAACAGGCTTTCTACTGCAGGGAGTATCTACTGAAATTACACTCCTTTCTATCCAGGATTTCAAGGAAATATAACAGACCTTCTCCCACAATGAACTGAACTAGGGATTTATCATCAGGGAAACTGAACGCCTAAGATGACGACTAGAATCGTAACAGTAACAATCACATTTACATGTAAAATGTACATTTCTTTTTTCGTGATGGTTTTCATTGGGACATGA
>CM042161.1:81778054-81848054 GCA_023376005.1 Doryteuthis pealeii | reverse complement strand
TTAAGAGATACCTACCCTATTTATGATTACCTCCCTTTTCGACGAACTCTTTAGTATAAACTAATCTATTTAAACTCACAATACGTGTAACTATTATTCTAAGCAGAATAAGTCTTTCATTGTAATAAGTAATTAAGAGTTATCTCCCCTATTTATGATTAATTCCCCTTTCGAAGAACTCTTTAGTAAATACTAATCTATATAAAATCATGATACGTGTAACAAATATTCTAAGCATATTCTTAAGTCTTCCGTTATCTTTTGTCGTTATAAGTAAATACCTTCATTTTTTGTTCTTTTCAGATCGTGTAGATTATAATCCGATTTGTCTTTTTTTTCTTTCCTTACTTTTTTTTTTGTCTTTTTTTTTTTTTTTTTTTTGTAAGAAAAGATGAGAGAAGACAGAAGAGAAGAGAAGAGAAGATAGAAGTGAAGAGAAGAGAAAAAGAAAGGAAACAAACCGGAAGAAGTTCGGATATCAATTTCCTTTTCTTTCTTTTGTTACGACTTCGCCTCCTCCACAGTCGTCTAACTTTTCACTTCGTTTTACGTCCATTCTAGAAAAAGGTAATCCCCGTTTCCTCCGCCGGTCGCCAGGTGGCGCTTAATTATTTCAAGGAAAAGATTTAGGCGCTAAGTACTTAACACAATTCTGCATTGAGTTTTTGTTGCCGGAAGTTGGGATTTGGGCCACCGGAAATTGAAGGAAAGGTGAATGATTGGTAAAAAAAGAAGAAGAAAGAAGGAAAAAAGAAATAAAAAAAAGGAAGGGATATAGGTAAAAAGAAGAAACAAAAGAACTGAAAGTGAAAGAGGGTGAGAGAAAGAAAGTAAAACGAAAATAATAATAATAATAATAATAATAATAATAATAATAATAATAATAATAATGAGAAGAAGAAGAAGAAGAAGAAGAAGAAGAAGAAGAAGAAGAAGAAGAAGATAACAACAACAATGAATGAATGAATGAATACGAAACAATGCAAGAAAAACAGTGAAAAGGTGTTCAAAAAGAAATACGAAACTAAGAGAAGAAAACGGATAAAAAAGAAAACTATATATATATATATATATATATATATATATATATATATATATATATATATATATATGGGAAAATAAATTGTTGTTTATGCTTCTAAATAACCCAAAAAATACTTTCTATAATATAGAGAAATATGTAAAAAAAAGTAAAGTCGTCGGGTAGCCTAATGTCGGTATCAGCCAGACAGTGAGGGAGTGTTTCCCCTTTTCACTTGCACTAGACCAAGGAGATTGTTTTTGCGTCTGATGTGGAGCGCCACGCCTACCATCAGCTCTTCACTTTACCGCACCAGTCCCTGTTATACTCATACGCTGAGTTAGCGAGGGCCGGTATCGAACCAGGAATCTCTAGTGTTCTACAGACTATATATATATATATATATATATATATATATATATATATATATATCAAAGAAAGAAAAACTTAACTAACCGTCCTCACGTTATATTTTATTTCAACCAGAGACTCAAAATTGAATTCTTGCCTCATCAGACGTGTTTTACAAAATGCAGGGACCCTAAATAAAAAATAAAAATAAAATAATGAAAAAATAAAAATAAATCATATCACCAGAAAATAATTCCTCATTGTTCATAAAAAATATTTAAGACAATAACAATAACAAATTTAAATCCTAGGCCAAGTATAAAAAGTCATTTGGATTACCTTACAAACACACACACACACATATATATATGACGGATTTTATCTTCTCCAATAACTTATAGAACAATTATATTAACTTGATGCTTCAAAGGAGTCTAATAATATATGAGAGAAACTTTCTATCAGGGACCCCACTCTCAAAAAGTGTTTTAATACTTTTGAGAGTGGGGTCCCTTGGAAAGGATTTTTCATTTATCCTCCTCATTTCATTCATTTTTATTTCATCCATTCATTCATTTTACCATTAATTTTTAACTATATATATATATATATATATATATATATATATATATATATATATACATTTGTGTGTGCGTGTGTGTGTGTGTGTGTTAAGAGTAAGGAAATGAATCCGACGGTATATGTATAGATAAAAGGATATGAAAAACACACTTTGTTGTTAAAATGAATGCATTTTTATATCTTTTTCATTGATAATATTGACAATATTTCGATTTATAAAAGAATTATCATCAGAGCATAATGATAATTAGGTCCATTTTTAGATGTAAATGTTTTTAATCCGGACTCATCGAGAGAGAAGCAGAAAATAATTTTATAAATAAAATATTGTTTTTTTTATAAATCGAAATATTGTCAATATCAGCAATGAAAAAGATTTAAGAATATATTCATTTTAACAACAAAGTGTGTTTTTCATACCCTTTATATATATATAAATATATATATATATATATATATATATATAATATATATATATACACTCCCTTGGTGTCTGGCTGATACCGACTTTAGGCCGCGACTTTACTTTACTTTACTATATATATATATATATATATATATTATATATATATATATATATATATATATATATATATATATATATATATATATGAGGTGTTCGGAAAATAATACAGTACACAGGATTGCTTTGTTGGCTCGAATTAACAGTTCTTTTTTCAAGAATTCTAAACTCCAGTGAATGATTTTAGATCAGCTAATGAAACCCATAGTATTGGCTTTCCAACAGAAGCCATGTTTTCTGCAGTCATCTCTCAGATCTTGATATTTTACAGCCGACCTTCAGAAAATTCTGTCAACATTTTTCTGAAAAAGGAAATTCATTAATTTAAACAGCCAGACGACAATGTCAGGATGCTGAATGGTTTACGTTATCTGAGAAAGACGACACGACTTTTCTGCTTCTACGGTGATTCGTCAATCTGCACGACTATCATCAGGTTTACATATATATATATATATATATATATATATATATATATATATATATATATATATATACACACACACACACACACACACATATATATATATACATATATATATATATATATTGTTGTGATGTTAATCCAACAGTAAAAAAAAAGTCAAGTCGAGGTAGGGTAAAATAAGACAGGTGTATTTACAATAATGGTACAGGAACGGCTAGCTTGCCGTTAAACGGTAACAGTACAACCTTTTCACTCGGTGTCTCACTATTTATAGTGAGAACCGGTGTATATTCTCCACTGTAGGAACGGCCAGTACAACATATATATAATATATATATATATATATATATGTGTGTGTGTGTGTGTGTGTGTGTGTGTGTGTGTGTGTGTGTTTGTATAATATATTTTTGGTGAATTTGTATGAAGCATGGGATGTGAAATGAATGAGAAACTCCGTTGGAAGTTAAGTGTTAAGTTCCATTTCCTTTTATTCAATATTTCGGCACCATGACCTTTCTTTATCAAGCAAATCTAGATTATTTTATGTTGCTTTTGGCGCCTTTATAGTTAGAACGAATATATATATATATATATATATATATATATATATATATATATATATCTGAAGATCGAATAGGCGAGAAACTGTCAGTAATCAGGCGCGGTTGACTCCATGTCTATGATACCTTAGATATAAATGATCTATCAATGATATTGAGCATTGTTTACTTATAAATGTAGCTCCCGTATTATCTACATATAATATATATTATATATATATATATATATATATATATATATAATCAATGGTAATATTCTGGTTTTACACTCATAACTTGAAGTTTCATGGTAATCCAATCATCAGATGAGTTCAATGGTTGAGATCTTAAAAACCAGTCGTGAAATGGTTGAGATTTTAGAAAACCAGTAATTTTTTAGCGTTTATATGAAGCGTTTTCACGCGATGGGAAATATAAAGCTAAAAAATGTTTTTTTTAAACTGTGGCTTGTTTAACGTTTATGTGACGTGGATCTCATATATATATATATATATATATATATATATATATATATATATATATATATATGATCTCAATCTACCCGTATCTATCTATCTATTTTAGTATGTTCCTATCTATCATATGAATTGACTTCGTGGGTGATGGATGGAAAGAGGAAGTGATAGATCGATAATTACTTATATGCAATCTATATTTGCGCTAAATTATTTATTAATCAATCTAATCTCGTTTTATTCAGATTTATTTATTTATGTATCTATGTATGTTCATATCTATTTATGATTCAGTGTTCATTATCTATCTATCTATCTATCTATCTATCTATCAATCAATCTATCTATATATATATATTTATCTATTAATGTATCAAATGTTTCTATCTATCAATGTGTATCTATCTATGTCTTTATATATATATATATATATATATATATATATATATATATATATATATATAATAACGTTTATATGTATCTATTCATGCATCTATCTGTTTCTATCTATCACTTTTCTATCTATCTATCAACCACTTTATATCTACCTATCCATCAATATATATATATATATATATATATATATATATATATATATATGTGTGTGTGTGTGTGTGTGTGTGTGTCTGTCTGTGTCTGTCTGTGTCTGTGTCTGTGTATGTCTGTGTCTGTGTCTGTATGTGTCAGTCTCTATCTATCTATCTATCAAGATTTATATGAACAGACTGGATAGATAGATAGATAGATAGATAGATAGATAGGAACAGACTGACACATAGATAGATAGATAGATAGATAGATAGATCGTCTTTTGCCCATTGACTGGTCACGGTTAACGCTGACGGCGTCGGACGTGGTTCGTTTTTGTCTGTCGACAGAAAGAAATGGCGACGAAGAATCATTACTGAACTCGTTAGGATAACTTAATGGTGGCTGTGGCTGGCTGAGGCAGGGCGGGGGGGGGGGGGAAGACATCCTATGTGTCGGGGCTTTTGGGGCCCGTCGGGTGGAAAGGGTGGAAAGATGTTGCGGATCTGTTGGAATTCGAATGGGACTAGAGCGAAACGACACACAAACAAATCAGAATTGGGCAAGAGGTGGGGGGTGGAATAAAGAAGAATGATCGAATAAGTTGAAAGAAAGAAAACCATAATGTTATAATGATATATATATATATATATATATATATATAGAGAGAGAGAGAGAGATAGAAAGATAGATAGATACAGAGAGAGAGGGGGAGAGAGAGAGATTGAAAGAAGAGAGGGGGAGAACAATAGAAAAAGGTGAGGTTGAAAGAGAACGAACGAAAGAACAAACAAAAGAAAGAAAAAATGAAATGTATAAAGAAAAAAACGAGTGAAGTTGGCGAGAAAGAGAGAGAGAGAGAGAGAGAGAGAGAGAGAGGGAGAGAGGTGGGAGAGAGATTGAAAAGGGAAAGAAAGAAAGGGTGAAAATGTGAGTGAGATGGAAAAGTGAAAGAAAGAAGGAAATATAGAAAAAACGCGAATGCGGTGAAAAGAAAGAAAATAAGAAGAAGAAAAAGAAAAATTGAGAAAGAAAAGGAAAGAGAGGAGAACGAAAAGAAAGAGGGAGAGAGAGAGAGAGAGAGAGAGAGAGAGAGAGAGAGAGAGAGAGAGAGAAATGTGAGTAAGATAGAAAAGAAAGAAATTAAGAAAGAAATGATAATTAAGAGAAGAAGAAAATGATTGAAATAAGAGAGGAAAACAGTGTTACAAATAGTTAAGGAAGGAAAGGAAAGAGAAATAAAAGGGAGGAAAAAGAAAGAAAACATTGGGAAAGAAAGAAAGAAAGAAATAGAAAAAGAAAAATAGAAAGACAAAAAGAATGATTGATAAAGAAAGAAAGAAAGAAAGAAAGAAAGAAAGAAAGAAAGAAAAATATTCGTTAAGAAAGAAAGCAAAGAAGAGAGAAAGGATAGTACAAATGAAAAAAAGATAGAGGAAGAAAGAAAGGAAAAGGAAAGACAGAAGGAAAGGTGGGGATAAAAAAACGAAGAAAAGAAAAATAATTCATTAGGAACAAAAGAAAGAAAGAAAGAAAAATAGAAAGAAAGAAAAAAAGGAAGACTTGTTAAATAAAAAAAATAAATAAATAAAGAATTGTTTAAAACAAAGCAAAAAAAAAGCATTCTAAAAATAATGATTAATCAAAAACAGAAAAATGTAGATATATATATATATATATATATATATATATATATATATATATATATATATATATATATATATTATAATATTGAATATTTGTTTTACTTTGAACACCTTTATTCTTCACAATAAAACTAAAAGCGGCTATCCAGCATCGCCTAGGTATATGGGGTGAAATCCTGGAGTATTGATTTGTTTACCTTTAAGATTTATAGATGCTGTATATTCTTAAGTAGAATTTCAATGTTATTTATTTGTATATTTTGATTTTAAAATATTGTCTGATATAAACCAGATATTCATAATTTTTGCACAAAAAGCAAGAACTGGTGATATTTAATATATATATATAACTTTGTTTTTACTTACTGTCACACATGAATCGCTTCCTCTCGTATGCGACCGTACATGACTGAGAAGCCCAGCCCTCGACGGGCAGGCCCTGCCACACGCGTCACATATATGGTCCGGCTTAAATGTAGGAAATGTGTCCATGACGTCCGTCCTGTGCCGCTACGTAGAGACCGCTTCAGGATGGAGTGCTCGAGCCGCCCTACCCCAAACCCCTTACATATACCATAAACAAATCTCCCCCAAGCCACACAATTCGTAGCTATCATCTCCCACTCATGAGCGTTTATATTGAGGATTTTAATGTTGTTTTTGAAACATCCGTAATTGTTTTATTTTCGTAGTTTCATCCCCACATACATACATACATACACACATACATACATACATACCAACTGCCCTTTATATATATATAGATTATCAATCATATTGATATACTTTTTTTCTTTTATACTTAATTACTATACAAAGCAATGTATAAACAAAATACAACAGAGGAATAGACGAAAGGCTGCATCCTCCCCTTCTCTGTGAAAGGCGACTTTGGAATCAATAAGAACCACAGAGATATAACTATTACTGTCATAGATGTTAAGGTATATAATGCCCTACTTCTTAATTGCATCCGACTAGAAGGTTATAAACATTCGTCGAGTACGATCAAAAAATCTTGAGGTAACACTTTTGTTTGTAGATTTCTCCAAGGTATTTAACTCCATACACGGAGAAAAGATGGAGCAACTACTTCTAGTATATAGTCCCCCTCCCCACACACATACACAAAACTGTTACCGCTATAATAATTCTCTACAAAGGCACGAAACAAATGGCTCACTAACCCGATGGTGTCTCAGATTTCTTTGAGATTGTTGCAGGAATCTTTCAATGCGATGCATTAGCACCATTTCTAATAATAATATTTCAAGATTACGTACTTCGAACGTCACTTGTGAGGAAAAATGGTTTCACACTCTTGTTGGGCCATTTTATGCCGAAGACGTTTTGTTCTATTCGTTCTTGATGAGTATTGAAAATTCTTTTTTTTTTAACTCAATCTTTTTAGACTCATTTTTGTTAACTTATTTTCTTCTATTTAACCCATAGGTGGGACCCTAACATTACTACCACTCCGGGTCAGAGTGGAACTAGGAGTAATGGCGATGAAAGGGTGCTCACACTCACCAGAGCTCCAGAACTCGAATTTCACCATTAGATGCTGTTTAACGTCATGCCCAAGACACGCAAAAGGTAAAGGCGTTGTTGATCACAGTACAGAAACCAAATGACCGCCCTGTCGGTGGGGCGTTAGAATGCACCGACTGCACCTCTGCATAGGGGTAAGACTCCCCCAATGGGGCCCCCTGTTGGCCGTGGGTGGCGACCCGTGATGCTTAAGGATAGAACCCAGGTGGCTGAGCAGTCCATGACTTGCAATACTCCACTTTGACCCTATCTTGGGCTAGATGGGCGGTCGGACAGGCCCCCTCCGATCAATCGGCTGGTCACATCAATCCCTAGCACCTATATGATTGCCCCAACCCTATTGACCTTGTGGCAACCCCCAACCCCTTTTTATCACATGGGTGATAGAAGGCAGTGGCTGGGGGTCTACATGTCCTGGGAATAACGTTAAACTCTATCTGGTGGTGAGGCTCCAGTTTGGAGGTTTGGGGAATGTGGAGCACCCCTTCATCACCATTGCTACCTGGTCCACTCTGACCCGGAGTGGTAGTACCTGTTAGGGTCCCATCTGTTTTATATATTGAGTATCCATTACGAATGGCATTATTTCAAAATGTATCGGCATTAAATACCCACTGAGGTTGATATGCCGTAAAACAAAACAAACAAAGAAACCAGATGACTAAAAAAAATGGCTCGGATTACAGGTCTCGAAAACCATAGATTCTGAGGCCGTGTTCCAAGATATAGAGTAATACTCAGAGAGTATCAGGTGAGCTCGGCATCTCTTAAGATATCAAAATGGTAATTTCAAAATTGCGCACTAAAAACATATGAAAGAGATTTAAGTTATCTTAACATCTGCTTCTTAGCATCAAGTTTATCCAATCAAATATAAGATTAATTCCGAACTAACTCGATTGGGGACAGACGTTGATTTGAAAGTCTCCATATCTAAGATGAGATCTCTTCTGTTCTCATGTATTTACCGATTCCAAGACAACACCGGAACAGTGTTGATAGTTTTAGTGCGCAAGACAGGACGTAGTCAACTAGCAATGCTGTATCTGTTTCCTTGAGTTTACGAAGGAAGTTTGGACTCCCAGTCAAAATGTCTAAACATTTCTCTAGTCTCGTTTATTCAAAAAGAAAAAGAAAAGAAAAAAAAGATTCCCGTCGACAGAGCGATGACAACGAGATCACGTTATCTATAAACAGTCATTTCAATCACAAGAACGAGAGCTTGGATGATTAATCAACATGGCGGGCGAGAATTTTTAAAAAAAAACTTAATTTATCTTTCTTTTTTTTCTTTCTTTTTTTTTTCTTTGTCATGTGGGGGGGGGGGCTCAGATAATTAAAGAGATTTCGGAGGGGAGTACAAAAAGGCATAGACTTTAACTCTCACACATTCACATACACGTACACACATATATATATTAATATCAATAATTATAATCTAGTATGCTATATTTATAAGTAAACAGTGCTCAATATCGTTGATAGAGCATGAATAAGTTAGAAAGAACAAGTCAACGGCCTTAGATAAGTGAAAGTTTTTCACCGATTTTCAAACCAAGTGAATATTTGTGTTTTTATATATATATATATATATATATATATATATACGTGTGTGTGTGTGTGTGTGTGTCTGTGTGTGTATAAAAATGGAATTGGAAATGAATCCGACAATATGAGAAAGAATGAATAAAGAAAAGAAAGAACAGAATGGATGATAAAAGATGAATTTAATCAATATCACTTACAGATGTGATGAACTGACCGAAACACATGTGTAAGTGATATTGATTAAATTCATCTTTTATCATCCATTCTGTTCTTTCTTTTCTTTATTCATTCTTCCCCATATATATATATATATATATATATATATATATATATATATATATATATATATATATATACCATCCCTTCCTTACGAGCAAGATGCGACACACGGTCAATTTCTTAAGCGGAGTTTAATAGGTTTGAATTCAGAATTTTCCTTCTCCTAGACTGGTTACCTAGCTATGATTAAAGAGCCCAGTCTGCCCTACTATTTTCCCATAACTGGGTGGGGGGGAATTGGATTCATACCTTTCTGAAGGATATTAGTGCCATGTGAAATGCAAGCAGCTTCGTCCAAGAATTGAACTCGGGTCTACGACTCCATTTCCTACGATTCTAACCATTAGACCACGCGCCTGTTTTTTTTTCTTATATGATGTTGTGTGGTGCATCATGGGAAAGATCAACCAGTTGATTTTAGTTTAGTCTAGAGGTTAATTTTTTTACTTCATATTAATTAGGTAAGAAATTAATCTCTTTTCTTCTTTTTTATTGCCATAGGGGGCAGGCAATTAAAGAGATTTGTGTGGAGAGTACAAAAAAGGCATGAACTTTAAAACTGTAGATGTTATGTTCACTTCAGATTGATTAGACAAGAAATAAATGTACGTCTGATGAAAAGGTTTCACTGGCATGTCAGGATTGTTGATGAAGAAGTGAATAAACATGAGAATATTTCGGTAAACCATTCTCGCAGAACTACCATAATACCTGCTCAAGAAAGGGCATCAAAATTCTGCCCGATCTTTGGTAGGTGATAATAAAATAGATAGATTGGTAGATATGAACAGAAGGACACAGATGGATACATAGATATAAGTAGAATAATGCAGATAGATAAATAGATAGATAGATATTTAAAAAATGACAGAGATATTAATAGAATTAGATAGATATATAGATAGATAGACATGAACAAAATAATGCGCGCGTACACACACACACACACACACACACAAAAATATATATATATATATATATATATATATATATATATATATATAGAGAGAGAGAGAGAGAGAGAGAGAGAGAGAGATGGAAAGAATGACAGATAGATGTGAATAGAATTATATAAATAGATAGATGTGCATAGACTGAGATAGATAGATATATTCGAACATAATGACATAGATTGTTTTCTCCATTGAAATTGAGTATAAAAGGGTTTAACTGTTACGGCTTAAGAAGAGATAACAATCATGGGAGAGTGGTTAGTCCAATTGTTCGCCAAGCCACCTTCTTTTTTTGAACTTAGTGGCTGCCAGTGATGAAACATAACATTTCATGTGGTTTAACGCTTAGCAAGGCTGGTTAGTAGGTCTTTGCTAGTGAGTTCAATTCTCACAGAGTGCCAAATCCAGCTAAACTTAGAAAAAGAAAATCTTGAAACACAAAGAGAAAAAATTACCTGTGCGCCAAAGTAAGGAGCTGGTGGTAGGTGTGGCGCTCCACCTCAGAGGCAAAAACAATCTCCTTTGTCTAGCGCTAGTGAAATGGGGATAGCTGTCTGGCTGATACCGACATTAGGCCGCCCCGACGACTTTACTTACTTATAAGTTAAAAGAAAGGAAATGAATCCGACGGTATGAGTATCGAAATATTGTTCAATATCAGCTAAGTTATAAAATGTTTTCACTTTAACAGCATTTTGTGGTGTTTTCATATATCTTTATATATACTCTTACTTATTTATATACATAAATAAATAAATACTAAAGAGAAACTATCGTGGAGTGTGGGTAATTAGATGAAGGTGATATTCAGTGATGAGTCAAGAACCTGAATTATCCATATCAAATATCAGTCTCATCATTCAATTATGTAGTTCTGGACAATTCGACAGAAGCATTTAAATAAATTTACCCAAGTTGGTGGAGATCAAGTTCTATTTCAGTTTTTTTTATGTAGCACGAGGCATTCTATATTCAAATGTCTTTGCTGTTTGCTGGGTAAATAATGCATATGATTAAACCCAGATTCCACGAATTATACGAATTTGGAAATATCTTGTAAAATGGGGTCAACAGTTGCACAAATCTTGGAATATTTTGCTATTTTTTCATTCATCCAATAATATTCAATTCTTGAATTATTGTTTTTAATGAGAAGGAAGAATATTTGATTGCCGGTTTGTGAGCTGCAAATAATTACGTTCAAATTCTTTCTGTTTGCTTAGTAAATAATGCACATGATTAAACTCAGATTCCACCAGATACAAATTTGAAAAAGTAGCTAAAATAGGCTTAACAGTTGCACAAATCTTGGGATATTTTACTAGTTTTTTTTCTCTTCATTCATCCAGTAATATCCAATTCCTTTAAATGTGTTCATAGATTTTGTTTCAACATCAAAAGTCATTTCAATAAATTATTCTTTAAAAAAAAAAGGGTTTAAATTTGCACTTTCCACTTCAACATCACTCATTCATTTAAATGAACCATATGTTTTTTTCAATGGGTCAGATGTGAATGACACACTTTAATATACATAATCAGGTATTGTTGGAGGCATACGGTATAATATACAATTCCTTTAATTGTAGACATAGACTTTAAGATCAAAAGTCATTTCAATAAATTCTTCTTTAATCTCTTCCCTGATTATCTCTAATATTTCCGGGATAAGCATTCTGGACATTTTTTTACAATCCCGAGTATTTGTGTTCTATAAATGAAACTAAATTTACTGGCCCAAGACGTTCGCCGATAATTTCCCGTTTTCTCGATTACTCTGTGGGTGGTTTATTAGCAACTCTGGTGTGTTTTAGTTACTATTTTCAAAATATAAAAGAATACTTTTTCTCAAGTTTATTTCTGTATTGTTTTTAAAATTAATTTATTTCTGTATTGTGTTAAAAATTCCAAATTGAAATGGATACTGAGAAAAAGATAACTTCTTTCTTTTAATGAATATAAATGATTTCATTTGAAAGTAAAATTTCACTTCACAAAACTAATGCTGTGAGAAATGGAAATGAAACAGTTTTTTGCATAATTACAAATAAAACAAATAAGATTTTTATTTTATTTTTTACTTCAATTCTGTATATATGGGGTGAGCGCGCATGCGCGCACGCGTGTGTGTGTGTGTGTATATATATAATGCCTTTACCGAGAATACTCGGGATAATAATAACAGGATAAATTTCAAACCCATATAACTTCAAAAATATTGATAATTTGTAAGAAATATTCTCAAATTCCCTTAATCAAATATAAAAGAGATTTTTAAAAACCCGCCTTGTTTAGGACATGGGAAATTTTTTTAAATAAGTGAAAGTGAAGTGCTTAAATAAGCAATTAACTGCGGAATATAAAACTCTGTTCCGGTCGATCGATCACAGAACAAATTGAAGGAAAGATAACAAGAGTATTTGCATTTGATCTGATCGACTTTTGATGATGAAAATAATTGGTGATGAATTAACATGTATCAGCTGATTTTCAATCAGGGTTGCAAACCTGAAAAATAAAACAAAAATCAGTCTCATTATTTTTTAGAAACCTTTCTGTGAACGATTTGTGTGTGTGTGTGTGTGTGTGTGTGTGTGTGTGTGTGTGTGTGTGTGTGTTGGTGGATGACAAAAATAGATATTGTGACAGAATGGTGTATGTAGATACAAGCTAAAAAAGAAAAAAGAAAAAGAAAAGAAAATAGAATATATATGTGTAACGCAATGAATGTGTGCGTGTATATATATATATATAGAGAGAGAGAGAGATAGAGAGACAGAGAGAAAGAAGAAGAAGAAGAAGAAGAAGAAGAAGAAGAAGAAGAAGAAGAAGAAGAAGAAGAAGAAGAAATGCTAATTAATTATTCATACATTCCTTGTCTCATTTCCGGAGAGGGGTGGTTGGGGGGGGCAGCCATGTGGTGGTTTGGGTATGGTTCAAGATGGCTCCGAAAGACGGACCCTGATTAATTTAATAGAAGAGCACTGGCTTTCTGGTTGTTGTGGAAAAAGCCCCTGGGTCGGGGTTAATGAATGAACGGTGACCAGAGGCCTTCCGGGCGTGGGGGATTGCAGAAGAGTGGGGGGAGGGAGGGTCAGCGAAAATAGCAGACTTCATGTCGTAATTGGTTGTGAGGGTGAGGCTGACTGTATATACAGGGGTCATGAAACATCGGATGTGTGTTGTGTATATACGTATGTGTGCGCTTATATGTGAAATTACACACACACCCTACACACACACACACACACACACACACACACACACACACACACACACATATATATATATATATATATATGGATATCTTGGTACAGATACAAATTTATTTCGGCATTTCTTTGCTTGCCCAGTCTGATTCTTACTGATTCGAAAACTTCACACCCGTATCACAAGGTATTCATTTATTCGTTTATTTGTAAATTTGTACTCATAAATTCGTAATGAATAAAGCATTTATTTTCCACTGCAAACATCCATTTTTAAACATGATCTCCTCCCTTTAAAATAAACTTAATTCGGCGGTAAATATTTGTCACATAGAATATCATACAGTGAAATTAATGCTAAGCCACAGACTTATTGACCCTCTTTATATAATATATATAATATATATAATATATATATTATATATGTTGTGTGTGTGTGTGTGTGTGTGTGTGTGTGTGTGTGTGTGTGTTCAAATAAATTTGGTTATAGATAATAGAATCCTTAGTTTTTAAGTTTTTTTTCTTTTTCTTATAAGTTTTCTAACAATTATTTTATGTTATCATCTTGAAAGGCGTTAATCAGTTGTCCGAAAGAGTTATTATTGGTAAACCAAGTACTTTCGATTCTTTTCTTAAGACTACTTGACTAAACTATTGTTTTGTTTTAATCGCTAAGGTAACGTTATTTGTTTACCAATAATAACTTTTCGGAAAACTGATTAACGCCTTTCAAAATGATAACATAAAAAGTTGTTAAAAAATTCTAAAAACTTATATATATATATATATATATATATATATATATATATATATATATATATATATATATATATATATATATATATATTAATTATACGACAGTGTGGACCAATAGTTTTTTAAAGGTACTAGTAAAAATATGTTAACATAAATACTAAAACATAAAAAGACTAAAATTTTGACTAAAAGTTTCACGCTGTATACAAATCATCAGACCTTTAGTTTCAGATATAAATTTAATATGGTTTATATATACTAGCAGAAAAACACCCCTCGGGCGGCGTAAAAATTTATTTTTGAAAGATGTGGGGATTAAATAAAACTAAAATTAAATTAAAATTTAAAAAATCAAGAGACTCACATGGACCGGAAGAACCCTCCGCGCATGTCCGACAAAAAGACTCTCCCCCGACCCGCAAAAGAATCTCTCAGCTATTCAAGTTGAGGCCTTAACTGAATGTAGTCGCTTCCTCGACCAGGGGAATATCCCCTTGTCATGGACGACTATGCCCCCTTCAATAAAGCCTAAGTTATAAAGCCACCTTCTGCCTTTGTCTCTTTCCTTTTTCGTTCCTTAAATTCATTCTTTTCAGCATGACCACCAAATGAGATGGGGTACAAAGCAAAAAACCCTAAGAACACGCAACCAAGAATATCCAGCTACATTAAACCATAAAACACCCCAAAACCTCATTCTACCCCATAAAGATATTGCCCGGGGGGGGGGAGTTAAAAATTCAATGTCAGAGGGTTTACATCATAAGTAAGAAAAATCATCAAATTTATCAAAGGAGTAAAAAAAAAAAAAAATAGATAAATAAAACAATTTGGATCGGAAAGTTCTTAGTTCTGTTCCCCTCAAATAATATGTTGCATGCATCTATTAATTATTAACTAAATAATTATTTTGAATATTTTACACATAAATTTTACACAAAATCTTAAATATCTGTTTATTTGTAAACTTTTGTTGGTTGATTTTTTTTGCTTTGTGTTGTGAGCTAAAATTTGAGGTACGAGCCAGCTCATAAAAAGATATTTTATAAGTTCGCTAAATACATCTAAGTTTCCAAATTTCTTACGGCAAAGAAAAATATTATTCAAAAGAAAATGAATATTTAAAACATATTACAACACATAATTCATTGCATTCTATTTTATTATGTTTTTATACAATACAGAACTATTTTTCTGATTTACAAAAAAAAATTAAAGTGCTTTAGGTGATACAGGCTGAAACGGATTAATGGTATTTTAGTTTATTTCAATGGGAAAGATTGATTTGACACACGAGTAAATTGAATTACGAACAGAACGAATTAAGCTCGTAATTCAAAGTAGCACTATATGTATGTGCATGTATGTGATTTAGGAGAAACGTTGGGTTATACGTATTTATACACGTGTACCCGTTGCTCTCTGGGGAAAAAATGGACACTACGCCATCGTCTTTAATAGACAGAAGGTTGCCAACCAACCAGTTGAATTCATAGGCAGATCCAGTGCGTTCTATAGCCAAACACCCCGACTGAGATGGGGTGAGATGAGCTAGACGATCAGGTAAGGACAGGTTTTGTATATTTTCAATGAATACTACTTTATGAAAATTGACGAAATTAGCACCGGCGCAGTGTATATGTTGATCCTTGATTTAGGGTCACGTAATCATTAATTTATGTAATTACTTTTTAAAGCCAATGATTGCTCATAGACTTTCAGTTTGTCTTAAACACCGTATACACTCGTGTACACGTCGATCTTGTGTATAAGTCAACCGTTGGTTTATGTTCACAAAATCATTAATTCATAGAATTCATTTTGGAGGCCAAGGGTTGAACTTACAGTGATGCTTTTTTAATTTAGTGAGTCCTGGGACGCACGTATTTGATTTGAACGAGTCCCCGGGAAATTTGATGGGTCCCAACTAAAATTTCTTAATAAATCATAGTTTTTATTTATGAACTGGTGAAACAACTAAAGCTGTCTAACCCCTACCTTGTACACCATCCCGTGTAATTCGTTTCTAAGAAAATATTGAAAAGTATTTACAGTTATCTTGAAATGATGGGGAAAGAAAAAAAGAAGAAAAAGTACTGGGACACATGGATACGATTTTACTGCGTCCTTTTAGATTTTATGCGTCATTGACGCATGACGCGTACCTATCAGCATCTCTGCACTTAGTCCTTCTCTTTAGGTCTCAAATACTTCATATCGGTTTCCCCGCAAACTCAGCGCGTTCAGATTGAGTAATCCGAACTGTGCGGTAAAGTGGGGTGCTGACGGTAGGTGTGACGCTCCACCTCAGCAAAAGCAATCTCTCCTGGTCTAGCGCTAGCGAAAAGGGGTAGTGTCCCTCGCTACCTAGCTAATACCGACGATAGGCCATTTAATTTTTATTTAGGAATACTTGATGTCACTTAACTTAGGGCGTCCCATCGTGATGTAATGATTAGCAAGCTAATCTCGCAATTCCATTGCTAATGAGTAGAGAGTTCAATCCTCGCTGAATGCTTCATACTTGCAACCTAGTGTCACCCGTGGCGAACGAGTTGATACCATATATATGTGAGCAAACAAATGATTATTATTATTATTAAATAGGAAGTTACTATTATTATTATTATTATTATTATTATTATTATTAATAATATATATATATATATATATATATATATATATATATATATATATTAAGAAATTTGAAAAAAAAACAAGTGTTCCTAAAATAAGATGAATTTATTTATCGACACTTAAACGTTTTGGTTTCTTTAAACCTTCATCAGGATGTATTATGAGGTGAAGAAATTGATGGATGTTTTCCGAACACCCTCCTCCAACTTATGTCTGAAACTGATCATAACTTTAGTTTCAATGATGCCACAATATTAGCTCATATTTACAACAAAAGACTACGACAAATTTTTGAAGCCTGTGCAATTTCGCTTTTGCCCTCCCTTAATAATCGACATGGATTTTTTAACATATCACCGTTTCTAGCTAAAATAGTTTTAAATAACTACAAAATACCAGGCTTTATTTAATTATTTAGTTATCATTCCCACTTTGTTCCCTTTGTTCTCATAAAATCAGTCCATTAATACTTTTTCTTGTCTTTTGTTGAATGACATCTTCGCATGTGCGGATCGCGACTCGTCTTTCAAAATATAACGCTGAACAAATACAGTTACACAACAAAAAAAACAATTTTTTTTATCTCCTGTCGTCCTTAAAACATCCATCAATTTCTTCACCTCATAATACACCCTGATGAAGGTTTAAAGAAACCAAAACGGTTAAGCGTTGATGAATAAATTCATCTTATTTTTGGAACACTTGTTTTTTTCAAATTTCTTAATATTGTCGGATTTATTTCCATATTTACTCCCATATATGTATATATATATATATATATATATATATATATATATATATATATATATAATTTGGTCTAAACTATTATCATTAATTACTTGAATCCATATAAAAAAGGAAAGTTTTCACAGTGGTCTATTGTTGGTATCAGATGAACAGAGAGGGAGTCTGTCCCTGATCTAGCGCTAGATCAGGGATATTGATTTTGCTGAGGTGGAGCGCCACACCTACTGTCAACTTCCAGATGCTACTTAACCGCACAGATCAGATTCCCCCTAGCTGTGCTACTCTTGCACAGGTTTGGCCACAAACCGAGCATAGGAAGACAACACGAAGTTTTAGGTATAACAAGATTGGGTGAACAAAGCAGGATATAGATACAACATAATGCGGGGGGGGGGACAGAGAGATGAGTGTAATACTGACGTGTAAATTAGCACGGAAAAGTTTTTAGCAAAAATGTCTTAGATGAGAATGGAAAGGTTTAAGGATGAATCCTCATAATGCCACATAGCTTTGTTTCAATTGGACGAGTCGAGAGACGTGGCGAAGTGGGAAAGAGGAGGAGTGAGGTGTGAGAGTGTGGCTGAGTCTGGTAGAATGCGCTGAGAGAGCAAGACATGGGCTTTTGCTCTCGGCAGTTGTGACTTTGGGGAAAATAAAAATCTCATGAGAAAAAGAAGTGGCCTTGTGTTATTACTAAAAGCTATAAATGGCACAAAGCATGATGTCCTCCCAGCACCCCAAGTTGGTTTCCAGACTCCAAACAACAAGAAATTGTCAGCCAACCGAACAGCAGTCCAGCAACCAAGATTCGGGCCTCTCCAATGCAATACTGGGCTAAAGATAAGTATACAATTAAATTATTTCTATATGAACCCTTCATCACTCCATTCGAAGTAAGAGCCAGAACGTAACGAACGTTGACACGTCTTCTCTCCATTCCGGCAATGAAAGCATAACGTAACAATAGATTCGAGTTGTCGATTTCTTCAGCATCGCTGGCCGGGAATGTGAGGTTGGTTGGTGTCGTCGGACAGGTTTTCCGGGCGCTGGAAAGCGGTTGGACAAGGTCGATAGTAACGTCTTTTCGGACTAGAAAGTTTCTGGACTGAAAAAAAAAAATCGTAGTCGGTAAGAGTAGACTTTATGTTTTGTTATGAAAAGGACAGTTCTGCTAAGCTGTTGCCGTATCCTTTGGTACTACAGTTTAAAGCAGGTTCGGCATAGGCCGGATCGTCGTCAGCAGAAGACTGGATCGTCGGCAGGTCGGTAGAAGGGTCGAGTCGAGAGCGGGCTCGATCATGGTACCTGTGACACAGTGTGAAGGAGTGTGTAGCTCCAAAGCTGTGGACTTGTTTTGGAGCTCGACGGAAACCTGCGGGTGCGTTCGAACAATGAAATAGCGAACACTGCCTCCAACTAGTACCCTTGGGACTTAAGTAGTGCCTCGCCGGGTACCGGGGATAATGAGCTACTCTCAATACCCCAAATTCTGCTGAAATGCTGTAAAAAGGCTCCAATTATATTGAATTTCGTATGTCCATATTCGCACGTACAGCATTTGGTATTAACACAAGAGAACACAGAACACGGTGTAAATACTATTAGTGTCTGTTAATATTATTACTGATTGGCATCTGCTATAATATTCATAAAAATGAATACTTCCGGTCAGTTAGAAAGGTCCCATCTTCCGGTTGATAAGAATCCTGGGAAAGAATGCGTCGCTAAGGCTAGCAGTATCTGCCTGCTGCTGATTTAGTAGCAGGGAAGAATCGGAAAGGTGAAGGTCGCGTATGTTTTGGGCAGCCAAGACGCAGCTGCAATAAAAAGGAGGAACAGACTAAAACAGATAGAATTAGAGGGGGGAGGAGGCAACTCACTCGTTAGACAGAAAATCGTTAAGATAGTATATTGGACATCCTGCACGGCATAATGCAATTAAATGGTTATTTCCTATAAGTCTAACATGATCAAAGGGTAACCACTTTTGACTGTTAAATTATTTATTTATTTTCCCATTAACCTAACCCTAAACCCTAACTCCGTCTTCTTTTTTCCTAGTAGATCAATAAATAAATAAATAATTTATCAGTCAAGAGTGGTTCCCCTTTGTTTAAGTTAGACTTCTAGGAAATAACCAATTAAATGCTCCCAGTTAAATGGCCTTGTGCTATATTTAATGATCCCACTCAATATCTACCCTTGAACAGAATTTGGCATCACGCATATGTTCAACTCAGCTTAAATTGGGAGCGTCCACCTTTTCTCCCCCAGCCCCAGATCCTCACCCCTAGCAAGTATGGATGAACAACTCTGAAAAGAAACCATTACGAAGGAAAAAATTAATAAGGATAGTTGAAGTAACAATCATAATAAGAACGTCACATAGTTGCGCGATCGACCAGAAACGAAACCATTAGATTTGTGTGAAAACCCTGCGGCCCTGTTTTCTAACTAATAACAAAAACGGCGCTGCTTACTCGCTGGGGTCGGACAAGGGAGAGAGAGAGGGGGGGGAGAAGGTTCTTCCTCACGTAATAACGCCTTCTAGCAACACTGAGGGGGGGGGGGGCGAAACACAGCGGCAGGTTTGACGATCTGAAACTCTCGAAAAAGCCGACACAGATTCCAGAATCATCGGTGGAAGCCCACCAGGACTTCCGACCTATAAATTAATTTCTAATTAGTCTTCTTCCGTACAATTCCCGTTCCCTTTTCTTCCTTTCTTTTCTTTTTTCTTTTTTAATCATTATTATTAGAGCTAATTATGTTCGTTAGGGGCTTCCATACAGCACATAGTTTTCTTACACGACAGATTTAATTTATAAGATATGATACGCAGTATTATTTGGCTCGTTGTGTTTAGTTATTGGAAAGGTGTGTGTTTTATATGTTTGGGGCTCTGTGTGTATGCCGTTCGTGCGTGCGTGCATATATGTTGGTAAAAAAGAACAAGTTCTTCGTAAATTCCTACCATAAAATAAACTGAACCCTCATTTTATGTCCGTGTTTTTGCAATAAATGTTTTTTTTTTTTTTAACCCGTTATTTTACAATACTAGATATATTTTATTTATTTATTCTAATATTCACTTCAATTGTATATTCTAAAAGTTTTTATTTTGTGAGAATGGTTAGTTTTAAAGTGGGGGCTCGTTTTACAATTTAGGCATAAATTGGATCCTCTTTTTATGACCGTAATTTTGTTTTTTCGTCGACGATGATTAAAATCTGACGTTTTTATTTTAGAGTACCAAAGCCAAAAAAAAAAGAAAAAAGAAAAAAGAAAAGAAATAACAACAACAAAAGGAGCCCCCACTTTAAAACTAAAGTGTCGATCCAGTGAGTTTAACTTTGCTGAGTGCCACTCATTAAAAGCATTGTCCCAGACTCACCAAAGAGCAAAACAATCATGAAGCAATGGTTAGCAAGCTAGTCTCTCAAGGTCACAGCTAAAGTGAGTATTATTCTAAGAACCACTTCCTCATAGCTTTGTTCCAGAGACTTAGCAAAGAGAAAATCACCCGGGAGTAATTGTTAGTAAGCTAGCCTCTCGGGTTGTTTCTGTAGTAAGTCGTATCCGGAGTGCTACTTACTTATAGCCTTGAGCCAGACTCAGCTAAGAGCACATCATCATCGAATAATGGTTAACAAATTTTCAAGAGATTCTATTATTATTATTCATGAAATAGCACATCATTTATTTTTTTTTTTTTTGCTTAAAACAAACTTAAAAAATAAGTTTTCAAAATAAGCATATATTTTTTCTTTTCTTTCTTTCTTTCTATCACTTGTTTCTTTGTTTTCCTTTCTTTCCCCCTCCTTTTTTGCTTCCTTCTTTCTGTCCATTCCATTTAAGCAGATAAAAAGCATCTGATGCATAGCATTATCCTTTCTTCTCTCTTCATTCCCCCCTTTTTTTTTTCTTCTCTTTGAACTCACTTTCTTTCGCAAATATAGCGTATTCTTTTTCTTCATCTTCTTTCTTCACAATCAAAACAATATTATTAGTTATCTGATGACAGGGCGTAACATTTGAACACACGTGTTCATGTCTTATCTAATAATATCATAGAAAATAATAGTAAAAACAGACTAACCACAAAAACATTCACCGGAATAAGTATGCTGAATACCAAGTTTTGGAACACATTTCATGTATACCTATTATCATACTAAAGCTGAGTATATCAATCTTTGTCTCCTAAATGCTTTTTACTAGTTAGTTTAATGACACAAAAGTTACACTAAATTATTCCTTACTTTTAGGATTGAGTTAGAATTTTCCATTTTAATTGGTTCTAATTAGTCTTATTTTGCAAATAAGTAAAAACCTGACCCATCTCTTACTCGAAAGACTGTCACTTTTTTATGTATATATTGATTACCTCTTCGTTGTATATGTTAGTTTCTCAATGAGAGAGAGAGAGAGAGAGAGAGAGAGAGAGAGAGAGAGAGAGAGAGAGAGAGAGAGAGATTTGCGAGTTTGAAACGGATTTGTATGTTAAGTTTCATAAGCTGCCAACATCTTGGCTCTTAATAAATTTAGATTAGATCAAATGTTCTCTTTCTTAGAAATCTTAAAAATGATTTTAATGTTGTTTTTTTTTTAATTCTCAGGCCGTATTTATTTTCAAAAATGTAATTCGCTTTACAAACTCACTTTCCCCTAATCCCAATTATCTACCAAGAGCTCAATGAGTGACCCAACTGTCACGTTTTGTCTATATATATATATATATATATATATATAATATATATATATATATATATAAGGGTAATAATAAATCCTCTGGTATGTAAGTAAAGAAATATGAAAAAACAAATGTTAAGAGAATTTGTTTATGCATAGTCTGTTTACATTTGAGCATTTTGTTTTTATACATATTGGATATATCAACCAGGGCAATATTAAGGAATGATAATATCAATAATATAATAATATCAATAATATAAATATTGGCCTGACTATGGATAATATATCCAATATATATATAAACCAAAACATTTGAATGTAGGCAGAACTATTTATTGATTCATAAATAAGCACATCCTCTAAATATTTGTTTTTTCATATTTCTGTACTTAAGCACACACACACACACACACACACACATATATATATATATATATATAACCCTCTACAAAATGCGACACAAGGTCAATTTCTTAAGCGGAATTTCATAGGTTTGAATTCATAGTTGTCCTTCTCCTAGACTAGTTACCTAGCCAAGGTTAAAGAGACCAGTCTGCCCTACTATTTACCCATAGCTGGAGGGAGAGTAGTTGGATTCATATCTTATATTCTTATGGGCCATCCTGTAGGCTTTAAGAGCGCTTGTCCAGTGGAATTGGATCCTTTGGTTCTTCTGGTAAAGAGTCCTGAGTATTGTAAGTCCCTCTTCAATGATGGCAAGTATCAGTGTTTAAGTAGTGAATCAGCCACGTATTATGGTTGTTGATTGGCAGGAGGAGTAAACCACATAACCTCGGCTAGTCTATAAATTCAGGTAGGGAATTGGAGCACACCTTATATACAAAAATATTCCAACACTTTTCCCAAGGTTATTTGTGCTATGTGAAATGCAAACAGCCTCGTCCAGGATTTGAACTGAGGTCGACGAGTACATTTCCTATGATTCTAGCCATTAGACCATGTGCTTCCAACTAATATAGGACAAAGAAGACGACAATATGGAAAATCAGACTGATATGTGTTGAAGGAAGAGGTGATACAGGACAAAGGACCCTTTCATGTAAATCCCTAAAACCGTCACATTGCATATGCTGATTTGTTGTTTTTCTACAGTGAATCCCAGTGTCATTACTTTCTACATACATATAACTTGTCATTTTGGAAGTGCGTGGTGTAATGGTTAAAGTCATGGGAAATGGACTTGTCGCCCCGAGTTCAAATCACAGCATCGATCCCAGGGGGCCATCCCCCCAGGCAACACCTGTCCCCTTGATTTAAAGGGGCAGGGCTGGGTTTATTGCCCAGTGCCTGAGGCGCCCCCTTGAGGTGGAATGCCGACAGGATCGACGCAATTTTTCCACCCGCCACCCATGAGCTTCGGTTTGTGGGTGGTCCCACGTTAATAGGGCCTTGTGCCTAACCTGTACAAGTGGGGTACGCAGTAAATACAATGCATCCAAATGCTCTCTCTTCAGCTATGGGTCAAAAATAGGGCAGACTGGGCTCTAACCTTGGCTAGGTAACCAGTGTAGGAGAAGGAAAACACAGAATTGAAAATTATTAAACTCTGCCTAAGGAAATGACCTTGTGTCATATCCTATTTGTGGGGAGGGGTTGGTATATATATATATATATATATATATATATATATAAAAGCTTGGTATGCTGATCGGATAGGTGAGAAAATGACAATCAACACTGTAGACAGTCTATGCTATTCAAACTTAGATCTCCATATAGATTAACAATATAGAGCACTCTTTCTTTATAGTTATAGAAAACCCTGTAATTATTACTGATATCTCTCAATATATATTTATATACATATATTTATAAATATACACACAAACATATTCATATATGTAAATAAACACACATATACATATATATATATATATATACATCTTTGTGTCACTTCCTCCTCATGCAGAGGGGTTATATATATATGTATATATATATATATATATATAGAGAGAGAGACAGAGAGACACACACAAAGATACTGAGAAAGATGGTTGGTTGGTTGGTTAGATTTTACGGCATGTCAAACCTTGTTCTGGGAGAGATATGAATAGTTTGATAGGCAGAGAGAAATAAATAAATAAATGTAAATAATATTCTGGTATATATATATATATATTATATATATATATATATATATATATATATACACACACACATATTTATACACATACATATATATATACATATATTCTGTTCTTTCTTTTGGAAGTCTGTTGCAGACGATGATGACGTCACTCCATACCCTCTGTTGTGGACATATATATATACATACATATATCTTACATATATATGCACATACACATATATTTACACACATACATACACAAACATATATATATATATTTAATAAAGAAATGTTTTTTCATGCATGTGATTATTACTTGTCCCTCTCAAGTAAGCAAGAATTTGAATGTGCCTTTCTGATTATGTTTTTTGGAAACTTGTGGAGAATAAGACATAAAAAATAACAAAGAAAAGAGTCGGAAAAAACCCAATCCTGTTGGAAATGGAACCATCTTGAAATAGTAAATAAGTTTTCTTATTAATGGGCGTACAGAAGAAAGGAGCACAAAGCTGAGTGGAAGCTGTGAAAACCAGTTTGTTAGAAAAGAACGAGGGAAAAAGAAAAGAAGAAAAGAAAAAAAGCAAATGGCTGAATGTAGTGGAATTGAGAGCTCTACAAGAGTTTACATGACAACCAATCAAAAGAGAGGATCTTTTTTGACGTCAAGATTAACTAAGATGCCGGCTTATTATGGTAAATTGAGGGAAATGAAGCGCGAAGGGTTTGTGCGGTGTCAATCTTCTAAAATGAGGGTGGGTCAGACCCACATGCTTTGAAAAATCGGCTTTTCAAATCCTGGGTACAGAACACCAATGATTGGTGGTAGATATAGAAATATACAACTAACTCACACAGCCAACAGGATATAGTAGCAAATAAATGTTGGTGATGAGATATGAATAGACGGTATATATATATATATATATATATATATATATATATATATATATATACGTACATGTGTGTGTGTGTGTATATATATAACCTAAATAACCAGAAACTACCTACCTAGGTTTCACCTAATGGATCACCAGGATAATTCTTTATTTATATATAATGGTCTTTTCTTCTTTTTAATATATTTTTTTCTCGAGACCTCAGATTGTAATATATTGTCAATCTTCTAAAATAAGAGAGGGTCAGCCCCACATGCTTTGAAAAATCGGCTTTCCAAATCCTGGGTACAGAACACCAATGATTGGTGGTAGATATAGAAATAACTCACACATCCAACAGGATATAGTAGCAAATAAAGGTTGGTGATGAGATATGAATAGACGGTATATATATATATATATATATACATGTACGTGTGTGTGTATGTGTATATATATAACCTAAATAACCAGAAACTACCTACCTAGGTTTCACCTAATGGATCACCTAATATAATTCTTTATGTTTTTTTCTTGAGACCTCAGATTGTAATATATTTCTTTATTTGCAAATTGTATGATCTGTTTTTGTTTTTTTTCATGCCGTCAGAGTTATGGAAAACTAGATCATATATCATCATGTCGTGCAACATGGATATCCATGACAATCTCTCGCCAACCGTCCCTATCATTCATGGCACCTGACAGGTCCTCTGCGCAGAGTTGATTAATATATGTTTTTGCTGGACGGCTTAAGAAATTGACCTTGTGTCGCATCCTGCTCGTGCGGAGGAGTTGGTAAATATATATATTGAAAACCACTACTGTGTGAATTTTCCCCGAATGGATGATGGACGAATACCTGAAGGATACCCTTTAGGCAGAGCTTTCATCTGGTAAGAGACAGATTGGTTGCCCCCAGCTGATTGGAAGAACAATCTCAAGTGCTTTGGCATTGCCCCTTTCAGCTGGGAAAATTTGGCTCAAGGCCGCCCTCGGTGGCGGCAGGCTCTCTGTAGAATACTGTTCGTGTCTGAAGTCATCCTGGTGCAACACCATAAAGCTAGGAGGTCCAGAAGAAAGCAGCGGCAACAAAGTGTCGGCACATCAACATCTTCAGGGACAGCCTTCACATGCGACATCTGCGGTCAAGAATTTTTCTAACATTGGACTTTACAGTCAAAGGAGGCGCTGTAACTTCAGGGGAAAAACTATATTATAGTCTTCCCAAGACTGAAATGCCAATAATATATATATATATATATATATATATGTATGTATGTATGTGTGTGTGTGTGGAGAGAGAGATTAAATGTCTCCAACTAACTTTCATAGCTATTAGGCTACGGGCCCAAAGGCCAAAAAGGCTCTAGTTTTTTTTATTTAATTTGTAATTTTGATGGTGGGAGAAAAAAAGTGGCCAAATGAATGCCTATAGACTCCTGAATATCATACTTTTTTTCTGATGCATAAATGTTGCATATATTAAAGTTTTCCGTGGTACCACCAATTTTACCGTGAAATTTACCCTCTACTATATTTAACATAATAAAACTTGCATAAAGGTTAATATTATCTTGAAATTTTTTTATTCACTCGAAAGAAGAAGCATTAAACAAACTCCTAATGATTTATTTCAATTTTTTTTCGGCTTACAAAAATAATGCAAATTATAAACGAAAAACAATGTTTACATTTTTTCACCGTTAAATCAATTGAAATTTAACGTAGCCAAAAACAAGTTATAACTAAGGTTTTTTTTAAAAAATTCTATGAAATATAAATTAATGGTCCAATTTTCACGAAAATTTCCATAATTACTTACCTTTGGATGGATATATGTCTGAAATAGTTTTTTTTCTAAAATATATTAGGGGAAATATTTTTTATGAGGTCTATTACCCCCTATATTATCGATACTGTATATTTCCAAAATAGATTGCATGATCAGTTTAGGTCACGTTGAAGGAAGAAACGTAAATATTTTTTGAAATTGTGTTTTTAAATCTCGCAAAAAAGAAATAACGAACATAAAGAGCTGTTACAAAGAAAGATTTCATTCAAAAATCAAATTATCCAGTTGGGGAAAAAATTACTCATCATTATCGTGAACAATAAAACAGTCGGTTTATTTACAACACGGCCAGTTTCTTTATTGATATCATTTTTTAACAGAAGTCTGTATTTATGGTTCTTTTATTAAAAATCTTTGCCATTGAGACTTATAAAAATCTTCTGATATAATTATCTAGACTCTTATCTTTATTGAAAAAAAGTAAAAGTCGTTTTTGCCGGTTCATTTTTTCATATTACATAAAATAATATAGGGAGTAGTAGACCTCATAAAAAAATATTTCCCCTAATATATTTTAGAAAAAAAAATTTCATTTCAGACACATATTCATCCAAAGGTAAGTAATTATGGAAGTTTTCGTGAAAATTGGACCATTAATTTATTTTTCATAGAATTATAAAAAAAAACCTTAGTTATAACTTGTTTTTGGCTACGTTAAATTTCAATTGATTTAACGGTGAAAAAATGTAAACATTGTTTTTCGTTTTTTAATCATTAGGAGTTTGTTTAATGCTTCTTCTTTCGAATGAATAAAAAATTTCAAGTTAATATTAACCTTTATGCAAGTTTTATTATGTTAAATATAGTAGGGGGGGGGGTAAATTTCACGGGGAAAATTGGTGGTACCCACGGAAAACTTCAAAACAACATTTACACATCAGAAAAATAGTATGATATTCAGGAGTCTATAGGCATTCATTTGGCCACTTTTTTTCTTCCCACCATCAAAATTACAAATTAAAAGTCATCTTTTTCGCCTTGGGAAACCTACCTATATGGGTGAACTATGTTCATGCCTTTCATTACCTTGGCTGTCACTATATACACTTTCTCAGCCATGAGCGTTCTAAGCCAAGAGAAATGTGCCAAAGGTTCTATTCATTAATGAAGATATCCTGTGGTGTTATTGCAAGAAAAAATGAATCTCTCTTTATCTCTCTCTCTCTCTCTCTCTCTCTCTCTCTCACACACATTGAATGGTCTTTCTCTTTTCTTTGGTTCACATGATCAAAGTCTCTGATTAAAATTGGACACTGTAGACAAAGAGTTAACGATATCAGTTGTGAGGTTTTTCAGATGATTAAAATAACTCAATCCTTTCACCATCCTAGATATTTTTATAAATCTAGCCTCAATGAAACCTGACACTACATCTCTCTCTCTCTCTCCAAACTCTGTCTCCCACCACATACTCTCACTCTCCCTTCACAGTCTCTTTCTATTTCTGCATTTTAATAATCTTTCTGCTCTTTAATACAGCTAACTGGTTTTCTCTTCAAGGAACTGTTGATTTTGTGATCTTTTAAAAATGACATCATAGGGAAATTAGCCAATCAGATATCAGGTTGTCCAACCTCTCAAATATCAAAATGAACTTCTCAGATAGATAGATAGATAGATAGATAGACAGATAGTTGCAAACAACTTGTTGAATGAGTCGCAAAAATTTGAATTTTCCAAATTAGAATCGGTTATTTTGTTTTACATTATATCAACCCTTTCTAGCGCGTATATGATAAAGAATTGGTAGTTTGACATAAGGGCAATAGGATCGGGACAATCATATAGGTGCTAGGATTTGACGTGACCAGCCAATTGATTGGAGGGTGTCTGCCTATCTAGACTAAGCAAAGGCCAAAGTGGAGTTTTGTATTTTGGTCACACACAAGTTGAGCCTTTAATTATACTAATACAAAATAAAAAATACACCCTCCGGGCGATGTAAAAATAGATTTTTTAAACATATTGCCTGAGGGGTGTGAGTTAAAAATTCAATGTCAGCGAATTTGTACCCTAAGTAAGTAAAATCATCAAATTCATTAAAGGATTAAAAAATAAAACAATTTGAAATGTAAACTTTAAATATGTATTAAAATAGAACAAACTATATATAGATATATAATATCAGTCATGTATTTATTAAAACTTGTTTTAAAAAAACAATGAGGACTGTCTAATGTTGTGTTCAAATTTTGAGTGTATTTATTCTATGTTATGACGATTTTGGTAATGTGACGTAAGCAGTGACGTAATTTTTGTTACAGACAAAAACCGGAAGCCGAAGTTTTAAGATCAGTCCTAATGAAAAATATACCGAGTTGCTCACCTTGATCAGGAGAAGAGAGTTACCTCCCCTGGCGGGTGCATTATAGGCCTGCAAACCAGAAGGATAGGTTCCACCATGACACAATAAGTGTACTCCATGTTATATTTTAGTTACACACAAGTTGAGCCTTTAAGTATTTTGGGTAGAAGCATTTCTCGACCCTGAATTAAATAAAAAACTTCTTTATTTCCAAAAACTGGGTCTGCCATTTTTATTCAGTGTTCCACATTTATTTGTAAGGATTTTCTGACATCCCACCATGCCAGATGAACACAAAGTTCGATTATTATGGGGAGCCATGCACAAGCCGAAGCTCATGCAATGGTCAGTGTAAAAATTGCATGTATCCTCTTGGCATTCCTCTTTTGAGGCACTGGGACAATAAATCTAGCCCTGCCCCCTTTTTAGATGAGATGGTAGGTGCCCCCCACCCCCTGCGATCACACTATAGTATTATCTTACAAGGCCCGAAAAGCCAGGTAAGTATTTACTGACATTCCAGCATGCCAGTTGAATACAAAGATCATTAGAATGGGGAACCACACACAAACTGAAGCTCATGCGTGGCCAGTGCATAAAAATTGTGTGGATCCCTTCAGCATTCCTCTTTTGAGGCTCCTCAGGCACTGGGCAATAAACCTAGCCCTGGCCCTTTAAATCAAGGGAGCACGTGTTGCTGGGGGGATAATCTCATGGGATCACGCTGATATCAAATATCTTACTAGTCCAATGGCCAAAGCGACTGGACACATATTCAGTTGTAAGTATTTACTGACATCCCAGCATGTTAGTCGAACACAGGGATCATTATAGAGGGGAACCATGCACAAACCGAAACTCATGCATGGTTAGTGTTTAAAAATGGTGTGAATCCCTTCGGCATTCCTCTTTTGAGGCGCCTCAGGCACTGAACAATAAACCCAGTCCTGCCCTTTAAATCAAGGGGGCAGGTGTTGTCTAAGGGGATAGCCTCCTGTGATCACGTTGATATTAATATCTTACAAGGCCTGAAAGCCAGGTAAGTATATGCAGCTGTCGAAGTAACTCAGCATTTATTTGTATGTAAAGAAAAAAAAACTTTAAAATAATCATAAAAAAATAATGACAAATATTAAAAGACAGAACAGAGAGGCTCTTAACGATTTTAATGAAATAAAATTATTTTAAATTATCTAAAAATTTCCAGATCCTAGGGTCTCTCTGGGATGCTGACACCTCGGAATATGTAGAAGGAAATTTCTCCATTGTCCACAACGGCCCAATTCATTGGAATATCATCGGCAAAAAATCTGCTGAAGCGAGTGACGTCTGAAATACTCGGTGGATTTTCATCAACTCTGAAATAAAAGAAAAGCAAATATTAAAAAGATATAGAAATTAATTCAGTCTTTTAATTGGTTGGATTTTATGGCATGACAACCCATGTTGGGTTATTTTATGCTGAAGACATTGTTTTATTCATTCTTGATGGGTATTGCATTTTTTTTTAAACACATTTTTTTTCTATTTATTCCATAGATTAAACCCTAACAGGTACTACCACTCCGAGTCAGAGTGGACCAGAGCTGCAGAATTGGAAATTCACCATCAGATAGATTCTAATGTTATACTCAAGACAATAAGACCCTCAGCCACTGCCTTCTAGCACATATATGATAAAAGGGTTATGGGCTTGCCATAAGGGCAGTAGGGCTGGGACAAGGTGTGCTAGATTATCATACTTTTCACATATTGAACTATTTAGTAATAGCTCTTAAGTAAACATATTAAATGTAATAATTAAATTATCATACTGTGGAATATCCACAGGTCCTGCTAGTTATAATTATTGTATTACAATACTATTTATATATATATATATACATATAGTATGTGGTTATCACTAGCCTAGTTGGTAAGTTATTGGTAGACCAAGTTTTTTTTGCTATTGTATATGACAGTACCACTTGTAAAAGTAAAGTTGACGAAGTGGCCTAAAGTCAGTATCAGCCAATCAGCAAGGGAGATTATCCCCTTTTCACTAGCACTAGACCAAGGAGATTATTTTGGTGTCTGAAGTGGAGGGCCACACCCACCATCAGTTCCTTACTTTACCACACAGATCTCTGTGCTACTCATACACTGCGTTGGTGAGGGTGGGTATCGAACTAGGAACCTTGTGGTTTCTAGCCGAACACTCTACCAACTGGGCTAATGGAAACTAAAAGTATATATATATTATATATATATATAGTGTATATATATATATATATTTACACACACACAGTGATGCTGATAGCTTTTTGATTTAGTGCATCCTGAGACACACATATTTGCATTGAATGGGTCCACGGGAAAATTTATGGGTCCCAATTAAAGTTTCTTAATAGATTGTAAAGTTTTTATTTATGACCTGGGGAAATAACTAAAGCTGTCTAACTCCTACCTTGTAACCTATCCTGAGTAATTCCTTTCTAAGAAACAATTGAAATGTATTTACAGTTAGCTTGAAATGGTGAGGAAAGAAAAAAGAAAAGCACTGGGATGCATGGATATGATTTTACTGCGTCCTTTTAGATTTTTGTGTGTCAGAGATGCAGGACACGTACCTATCAGCATCTGTGTGCGTGTATATAAAAAGTAAAGTCGTTGGGGTGGCCTAAAGTCGGTATCAGCTGATCAGCGAGGGAGTCTATCCTCTTTTCACTAGTGCTAGACCAAAGAGATTGTTTTTGTGTCTGAGGTGGAGCCCCACTCCTACCATCAGCTCCTTACTTTATCGCACAGATCCCTGTGCTATTCATATGCTGAGTTAGCTAGGGTGGGTGTCGAACTAGGAACCTTGTGGTTCTAGCCCACTTAGCGAGTTATTGGGGGACCAAGTTTTTTTGCCATTGTATATAGCAGTACCAGTTGTACTTTAACAAAACTATTGGAAAAAGAAGCCAGATGGAAACTAAAAGTATATATATATATATATATATATATATATATAACGATTCTTGAAAATTCCAGTAAATATGGTTGAAATTGGGTAAAAACTGGTGGAGTCATATCTGCACAGACATTCGATGAATTATAATAAAAAACCTAATAACTTGGTTGTTTCGTGTTAAAAGCCATATTTATCTCAATCACCACGAACACTCCCCACCCAACTCCTTCGCCCCACCATCTGATATGCACTTATCGTTGTCAAGAGCAGTTGATTTATTACGGCTTTCACTGAAGTATCCGCGTTTATGACTGGGTGTCGTTGCTGCGGTTTTTGTGTCTGGAAAAAGCAAACTGCAACAATGTCACTTCTTTCATCTTCAGGATGAAAGGCAGAGCAGTGCTGGGCGGAGATATCAATCTCCCCGGGGGTCAGGATCAAATGTCCTACTCCAAATAGTGGGTGTCACCTCTCCAATATTATTCGGTTTGGAAACACACTCTTAAAATTGGAAAAAGAAGGAAAAGGGAAAAAAAAGAAAAAAGTTCAATAAGTTAGTAAAAATGAATTGCTATCTGTTTTGTGGCTGAGATAGGTAGGTATCCCTCCCCTCCCCTCCTGGTTTGGTTGGTGGGATTTTATAGCATGTCAACCCATGTTGGGTTATTTTATACCGAAGACATTTTGTTTTATTCATTATTCATGGTACTCAATACTTTTTAAACATGGTTTTTTAACTCATTTTTTTCTATTCAAGCCATAGACGAGACCCTAACAAGTACTACCACTCTGGTTCAGATGGCAATGAAGGGGGGTACTCCACACTCTGCAGAGCTCCAGAACTGGAACTTTACCATTAGATGCAGTTTAAATTCTCCATTGGTGTCAGAGGTTAGGGTTCAAGTCTAAAACTAAGCTGAGATTTTAAATGCTGATTTTCTAGCCTGGTAGGTTGTTTCCATTTGGAAGTCTGACATAACACAATGTTATTAAACCTGATTTCTCCTAATTTGATACAAGAATTCTATTAAGCAAGAGCAAAAATTATTTCAGAGTTTTGCTTCATAGATGAAATAATTAGACACAAGCTACTAATGGTAGAGTTTAAATGCTGATTTACCAGGTCAGCTCACTTAAGCCAAATGATAATCATTGCATAACATGGCCTTGTGCCATACTAAGCTAAGATTAGTGAATATAAAATACACACAAAGATCTCTCTCTCTCTCTCTCTCTCTCTCTATATATATATATATATATATATATATATATATATATATATATATATATATATATGTTCATAGTACCTTCTTCATGTTGGTTGGATCAAAAATGGTATGTCCAAAAAGGAGTAAAGAATAAAATTGTTTTTGTATACAAAGAGCAGGAAGGAATCTGTTGATGAGGAGAGCTTTTTGCTCTTTGCATACATTAATTTTTTTTTATCCAACCAACATGAAGAAGGTACTATGATAATATATATATATATATATATATATATATATCTGTGTTTGTGTGTGTGTGTATATATATATATATATATATATATATATATATATATTATTATAATGGAGATTGTGTGCTTTTTTGTCTTTAACTGAAACTATATCACTACTCAAGTTACAATTCCCTTAGTTATTGACATCACATTCTCAATGATTTTATTTTTATTTTAACCTCAATTATTAATAAAATTGTATTACATTATTAATACTGTTAACCCTATCTACATACTAACAACATACAATTATGTTTATATATACAACAAAATAGCGGTTTACAATGTGAAGGGGAAGGCTAATTTGCATATTGATATTAAAAAATCGAATTTAATAAATATGTGCTTAGTATTATTGATTTCTAACTGTTTGGTTTTATTTTAATGAATATAAGCAAAAATCTCTTCAATGAAATCCATTAACAAGAAAAAATAATTGTCATTTTATTCTTTACTTCCTCTTTTAACTAAATACTTAAATTAGAAAAAATAACAATGAAAGACGAGAGTGATGGAAGAGTAAGTTTCAGTTGTTCTATTTTTTATTATACTCCCTCTGTTTCAAATCTTTTATTATACTCCCTCTGTTTCAAATCTTTTTATCTGCATTCTTATTTAGTTTCATTAGCCTTTCTAATTTAATATGATATTTCATTACATTAAAACTTAAATACTTGCACCCGGAGGGTGCATATATTTGCTAGTATATATAATTGATATCATTTGAAATGTTGAGAGTGTTAAAAAAAAGTTGATATTATTTCATAATCTAATAACTTGACCAATTCTCATTCAAATGATCTCAAATGTTTAACAGCATGTGTAGAAACAAGTCAAAATTCTATGTTTAATATTTTTTTGTTTACGATGTAGACATTCCATTCAATGGAAAAATTGATATCATTTTGTAATCTAATAACTTGTCTAATGATCTCAAATGTTTAACAGAATTTTGAATTGTTTCTACACATGCTGTTAAACATTTGAGATCATTAGACAAGTTATTAGATTACAAAATGATATCAATTTTCTGAAATATTCTGTGGTAATCAGAACATTAGCTACATAAATGAGAGTAACTTCCCCTTGTTTCTTTCACTTAGAGGAAGCTGTCTGTTTTGGGCGGCCATTTTCATTTCACTGTAAATCTACACTGAAAATACGAATTTGTTTGAATCAATACAACTGAATGTTTTAACATGAAAATATCATAAAACATGTTCTTAATTGTGTTTGTGTATTATTTGAAATGAACTTAATTGTTATTAAGAACACATTTTATGATATTTTCGTGTTAAAACATACAGTTGTATTGATTACAGTGAAATGAAAATGGCCGATCAAAACAGATGGCTTCCTCAAAGTGAAAGAAACAAAGAGAGGTTACTCTCATTTATGTAGTTAATGTTCAGATTACCTACTCTGTGTGTGTGCATATTTGAGGCAAATCTACGTAAACAGAAAGAAAAAGAAAAAGTGAATAGAGAAACAAATGATTAACAAATTAAGCACTGCAACTTGATGAGAGAAAGAGGGAGTGGATAGAAAATGATGCACTATTTGGTTGCAATGACAAGGACTAAAAACAAAACCTTGGTAGAGAGATACAAGAACAGCTCACACATATACATATATAAAGGAATTGATATTCACTGCATTTCTTTCACAAGCATGTTGTCTTGATGATAAGTGGCTAACACACTGCTTTGAAACCTATGGTAACAATCACACCTTAAATGTATTGTACACTATAACAAATAAATACAGCTCTTACACCCATAATAGAGCACTTTATTTTTAATCCTTCAATACTAGAAAAAAAACTATTTATATATTTTATGGATTTCTCATCGATTTTCAACGCATGAGGGTTCACCCACACAGTGATTTGTTTATAGTGGTGAAGGCTTGTGTTGGACCATCCACACTTTTTGGCACAGTCGATAGGAAAGAATTGGTGCATCAAGGGTTGCCACAAACCCAATCAACGACCGACCTCAGGAATTTTGAATTCAGAGTTATCCCTCTCCTAGACTGGTTACCTACCCAAGGCTGAAGAGCCCAGTCTGCCCTACTATTTAACCCATAGCTGGAGGGAGAATATATGGATTTATACCTTTCCCAAGGGTATTAGTACTGATCCTATTAAAGATATATACTCATCAAATAATCAATGGGTTGCCAAAAATGATGATTGACAGATGAGGTAATAAAAGCCAAGGAATCAGAACTGAAGAATTCTTCTCTAAAAATCTTCAATCCTTCAGCAGTGTCATCCATAAAGCTAATTCTAAAACGCCATTCTAAAAGACTAACCATTTATTCAGGTGTGGAAGTGGAAAGACCTCATTAAAAATGTCTTTGTTATTTATTGTATTAATTAACACCAAGTGTTGGGTTTGTTAATACACAATGTCTCTTTTGTCATGTGATCTTGGCTTTTAAGTAGATGAGGCTAACAAGTGCACAAAACTGTGGGGGAGGGGGATTTTTTTAAAAAATTGATGCAGTAGGCATTCAGA
This sequence comes from Doryteuthis pealeii, assembly GCA_023376005.1. Lineage (NCBI taxonomy): Eukaryota > Metazoa > Mollusca > Cephalopoda > Myopsida > Loliginidae > Doryteuthis > Doryteuthis pealeii. Next base: position 81,811,507 of record CM042161.1, on the reverse strand, counting down.
GATGACCGAGTTTTTTTTCTCCCTATGACAACAATTGACCTTATCAAATGTTTAAGCATATAACAAAAATTTCTAACAGTAAAAATACCTTCTATACATCAATACATCTACTTCTATATATATGTATCTACTTACCTATGAATATATATATATATATATATATATACTTACCTATATTTGTTGAATATATATACATATATATATATATATATATATATCTTATTATAATGGAGATTGTGTGTTTTTCTGTCTGTAACCGAAACTATATTACTAATCGAGTCACAATTAACATAGTTATTTACATCACATTCTTCATGATTTTATTTATATCTAAACCTCAATTATTAATAAAATTGCTTCACCTTTTTATTAGTGTTGTCCATATCTACATACTAATAACATGCTATTGTATTTATATATACAAAAAATAGCGGTTTGCAGTGTGAACAGGAAGGCTAATTTGCATATTGATATTAAAAATGTGATTTTATTAAATATGTGCTTAGTATTATTGATTTCTATGTGTTTGATTTTATTTTAATGAATATAAGCAAAAATCTCTTCAATGAATCTTAAATGAAATCCATTAACAAGAAAAAATAAGTGTAATTTTATTCTTTATTTCCTAATTTAACTAAATAGTTAAATAAGTAAAATTCAGCAATGAAAGACAACAGTGATGGAAAAGTAAGTTTCATTTCTATTTTTCTATTATACCCCCACTCTGTTTCAAATCTTTTTATCTGCATTCTTATTAGACCTTCTAATTTAATACGATATTTCATTACATTAAAACTTAAATACTTGCACCCGGAGGGTGCATATATTTGCTAGTATATATAAATATAAATCAGAGATGAAATATTATGAATTATTATGCAATCATCAGACATTCAAAAATATTAAAATGGTGGCTTGTTCAGTGTTTATATAATTATTTATATTATTTACTGAACAAGAGAAGTGAACTGGTTTCAAAATGTAAACATTTAAACAAATTTCTCTTATGTCATTTGCCACCCAACCCTAATTAATCCCATATTTTTCGCCCTCTATTAATATAAAAAACATTTTCTTTTTAAATTCTAATTTAAAAAAAAACTGTTGTGAAAGGCTCAGAAGAATCGAGTCAACCTCTGAGGAGTTGGGGACAAACATTTACAGGGCACTCAAACTCTGTTGCACAGCTTCCTTCACCCTACAGAGATAGCAGCTCTTCAACAGACGCAAGCTTGGGAGATGATCATCCCAGAATCCACATCAGAACACATTTTCAGAAATGCAAGGAAGATGAAAGAAGTGTAAGGGACTAAATGGAATAGTCTCCCTTGGGTTTGGGTAATCTCCTGCGTCAGGAGCCCCTTTTTGATCATGTGACGCAGGAACCCAAGAAGATCACCCTCTTTGGTCGAAGCTACTGGACAAGTACGGATGTGCTGATCAACTCTCTCTCCAGCACACACATGGTGCATACCAGACAGTACAGACTCTACACACAGTAAGTGGTTTCCACCTATTTTGCCTCTATTACACTGCTTATGTGGGGCCAGTTTAGCTCAGTCAGTAGAGTGCTCGGCTAGAAACTACAAGGTTCCTAGTTCGATATCGGCCCCCGCCAACTCAGCGTATGAGTAGCACAGGGATCTGTGCAGTAAAGTAAGGAGCTGATGGTAGGTGTGGTGCTCCACCTCAGATGCTAAAATAATCTCCTTGGTCTAGCGCTAGTGAAAAGGGGATAGACTCCCTCGCTGTCTGGCTGATACCGACATTAGGCCGCCCCGAAGACTTTACACTGCTATGTATGTTTGGACACTTGTGACATTATATAGCCTGGGGAACTTCTTTTCCCTATATATGTTATAATAAAAGTTGTATAAATGTAACTAACGCATTTGTTGTTTTCCTAACTGAATTATTCCGCATTGGGTACTTTTCCTTTAAGTAACCTAATGCTTTATAAGAACCAGAGTTCACACTCTGTGAACCTCTTATAGAAGGAACAATGCCTGTTAGATTTGGTTTTTTTTTCAAAACTCTGGAGCCTTCAGAGATCATCAGACCAAACCCTTTATTTAATACATTGGGTAGATTGGTCCAGTAAGACACATGACACAACGAATATAAGGTTTGAGTAAATGTAGTTCTAAGTGATGATCATCTGTAGGTGGCAGGTTCAATCCTGACTATAGGCAAAAATAACTTAGAATACTCAACTTACATAGCTTAACACATGTACTCTGTCATGGTTAACGGAATAAGAACAATCGAACCATATCACCTTTAGGCACCCCTTTCACAATCTCAACTCACACGGACACTTTTCTCATTTACACCATCAAAATCAGGTTGTTTGTTGGGGGTTAGGGGTTAGGATATTTTTTGAGGATCCTTTTATTTTGTCAACCATTAAAGATTTAGTCACCCAGTTCTAAAGAAGAGTTTCATTTGGTTAATGTTTATTAAAAGATTTATTTTTATTACGGAAATGTTTTTAATTAACTTTCAGGATTAATTAACCGCAGCTGTTATTAAACAAATTGTGTATTCATTTGAGGGAACACCCTCTGCATATATGTGTGTGTGTGTGCGTGTTTGTGTGAGTGTGTCTGTGTGCATGTGTGTGTGTCTGTGTATGTGTGTGCGCTTCTCACACATTTACAAGAAATATGTTATGTGCTTGTGTGTGAGTGTGTATGCATGTCTGTGAGTGTGTGTGTATGCGTGTGTTTGTGTGTGTGCGTATGTGTGTATGCGTATGTGCGGGTTTGTGTGTGTATGTGTGTGTGTGTTTCTCACACATTTACAAGAAATATGTTATGTGTTTGTGTGTATGCGTGTCTGTGAGTGTGTGTGTGTATATGTGTGCATGTGCAAGAAATATGTTAATTGATGTTTATTTGAAAATTAGTCTTTAACTTTTCCTTCTTAACCGCAACTGTTCTTAACTAAGTCCATCAGTTTCATCCCCTTTATCTTTTTCATTTTTTTTTAACTCTTTGCCTGGGGAGTGTGGAGTCACTCTTCATTGCTATATCATTCCCAGATCCACTTTAACCCAGAGTCATAGTACCTGCTAGAGTTCCATTAATGAGTCATGTCTATCTGTTTAAAAATTATTCTAACTAGCAAGAATATACAACCTCTCTGGGTGTAAGTATTTAAGTTTTAATCTAATGTCAAGAACACCTCAAATTATATTATTTGAAAAATATTATTTCTATTGAATTCTGACAGTTATTTTTCTTCATATAAACCTTATTCAATGGCTGACACATGTGACAATTTTTCTTTTTTCTGAATGATTTGACATGGAATTCCCCATTACTAAAATTCTCTTTGTGTTTGTATAAATATAAGATGTGATCAGTACTTTATTTTAAACTTTTAAATCTCTGTAAAATACTTTTAGTAGATAAATATATGTTTTATTTGTATATTGTTATCATTTCCAATTTCATAATGAAATGTGGTGCCAATATTGAGCTTTATATATTGTCAGTATTTTGGAGGCAATATGATTTATACAAAGGAATTGAATTATTCTGTATTATTTCAAATATATCCAACCACCAAAATAATCCTGATCATTTCTATTACACACTGACAGTTATCTTGCTTCATATAGACTTTATTCAGTGGCTGAATGGAAACACTTAAAACATAAAAGTGTAAAATTTTAACTGATGTTGTAGCTTTGTTTCTAAGCCAAAACGAAACTATGTTTTTTGTAAATAATGTTCAATATATTTAAAATAATAATAGAAAATTTTTTTTTGTCATGTCACATCCGGATATTGATCTAGCTATGAAAATATCAGAAAATCAACAATGACTTAAAATTGGTTAACTTTCAGACTTTTTGATAGCACGGATTCCTTGGGTCAAAATGCTTTTATAAACCAATTTTTAGGAGTAAGGAAGCTCCAGAACTCATTTTACAGACAAAAATAGGTTACAAAAAGTCACTATTTTTTATGAACCCTCCCAAATTTGGAGAGCTAAAAATCCACATAATTCAGCCAATTTTTGGAATTGGAAGCTCAAGTTTTGGGGATTGTTTAACTTTAACATAGTCATACCTCAACAAATTTTAAGGGGGGTGTGATAATTTTACTTTTTTCTGGATGATTTGACATGAAATTACCCAACCATTGATTTGCAAGACAAGCTTTGTAACCATTATACCATAATGAGGTGCCATAAGCTTTGTAACCATTATACCATAATGAGGTGCCATAAGCTTTGTAACCATTATACCATAATGAGGTGCCATAAGCTTTGTAACCATTATACCATAATGAGGTGCATAAGCTTTGTAACCATTATACCATAATGAGGTGTCATAAGCTTTGTAACCATTATACCATAATGAGGTCATAAGCTTTGTAACCATTATACCATAATGAGGTGCCATAAGCTTTGTAACCATTATACCATAATGAGGTGCCATAAGCTTGGGTACAAAATGGGGCAATTAGTGAGGATGGGCTTATTTATAGATATTACACACAGGACACGTCCTTTTTTAGGGAGGTGGTCTTACTCCCCTCTGCGGTGGATGTATTCTAAGCCCCATCAAAAAGATTTTTGAAAATCTGATCATTTCAATATTCAAACTGGGGGTTTGTACGGTTGACTTTTAAAATGATTGTTTTCTCCCCAGTAAGAAATTTGCCTATGTAAACATGCACGCACACAATATGATCATGCGACTGCAACTTGAGGAACATAAATAATACTTATATATTTAATCACCTAAACAGATCTATACATAAAAACGTATATCCTTTTTCTTTTCTTTTTTTTTTACATAAGTACAAAGAATTGCACAAATGTATGTATAGCATATCTGTTTTCATTTACCCTCTTATTATTTTGTTTTGTTTATTTAGGGGGGTGAAGGGGGGAAATACTGGAGATCCCTCTGTAATTGCAGGAGCAAAAATAAATTTCTTTTTCAAGGGCCTCACTGAAAATGTGGTATATCAAGCAACTGTGAAAAAATGGACAAGGAGCGGATAGTATTTATATTGGAGCTACAGAAAGGCCTGGGAAACAAAGGTTTTATAATCACCAATTGTCCTTCCAAAATATCTGAATAATAATAATAAGTAAAAAAAAGTCGTATTTCTAAGCGGAGTTTAACAGGTTTGAATTCATAGTTTTCCCTCTCCTTATTTTATTGCTGGTATTGTTATAATCAAGGTTAACAGGAGCGTATTGTGGCAAAGAAAAAAAAACACTCTAAAACCTTTTTTTCCTGACTCTGACTGGCTGAAATAGGGGGGGGGGGGTCTTATATGCCGTCAAATACGGTATATATATATATATATATATATATATATATATAACTAGTAGGACCTGTGGATATACCACAGTATGATAATTTAATTATTATAATGTTTCATATGTTTACTTAAGATCTATTGTAAAATAGATCAATATGTAAAAAAAAAACATAATAATCTTGATTTAACTCTCTCTCTCTCTCTCTCTCTCTCTCTCTCTCTCTCTCTTTCTTTCATCTTTTCATTATGTTTGATTGAAACAGATTAGTGTTATTGTTTCTGTGCATTCATTCCCTCTCTTTCTATCTTTCCCCTATTCTCTTTCTTTCTTTCTTCTTATTATAAAGAAAGAAAGGTAAGAAAAAGGACATGGAAAAAATATAATAAGAAAGAAAGGGCAAAGAAAGAGAGAAGGGCAAAGATTGAGAGAGGGGATGAGCGTGCAGAAGTGATAATGCTAATCTGTTTCAATCCAATGTGATGAACAGAAGGAAAAAAAAAAAGAGAGAGAGTTAAATCAAGATTATTTTTTTCTATTATTATATATATATATATATATATATATATATATATATACTTACCAACCCCTCCGCACGAGTAGGATGTGACACAAGGTCATTTTTAAGCAGAGTTTAACAGGTTTGAATTCAGAGTTTTCCTTCTCCTAGACCAGTTGCCTAACCAAGGTTGAAGAGCCCAGTCCGTCCTACTATTTATCCATAGCTGGAGGGAGAGTAGGATTCATACCTTTCCCAAGGGTATTAGTGCTAAGTGAAATGTAATTACCACATCCAGGATTTGAACTCGGGGCGACGAGTCCATTTCCCATGACTTTAACCATTACACCACGCGCTTCTGCCTATTAATTATATATAGTCAGTACATTTTCAAACCAAACTGGATGTTATTTTTTGGGGGGGTGGGGGACATGCATCTATTATCGAGAACAAGATAAAGAATGTGATATGGGGTGTTGTTGTTGACCAACACCCTGCTCCAATCTAACTCATTAGATGTTAAAAGATGAAGGAAACCTTTTTGGTTCAGCATCCCAAAACGGCAGAGATGTTCAACATCTTTGTTTTTATCTGAAGACAACAATGTCTATGTCTTGTTCTTTTCGCGTTTATCTTGTTCTTGATAATAACCACAAAAGTGGACAAAAGCGCTTAGACACCCCCACCCCCACACCTCTTAAAAAAAAGAAATATCTGCAGAAAATGTTTTAGAAAAAGAAGTTAAAGAAAAAATTAATAATATGTTCTTTGTCTGAAACTTTCGACAAGATGTTTCAATGAAAAATTGCAGATTATATATATATATATATATAAGTAAAGAAATAACAAAAGACTTAGAGATTTAGCATTATAGTCTATTTCAGGGAGCTTAGACAAAGTGTCTAAATCTCCCGACTCATCAGATGCAAATGAATGATGAGATCATTCGCATCTGATGAGTCGGGAGAGTTAGACACTTTGTCTAAGCTCCCTGAAATAGACTATAATGCTAAATCTCTAAGTCTTTTGTTATTTCTTTACTTATATATTTGCTCTGTGACTCTAACATTAAGAGCACACATTGAGCTCTCAAACTGCGACAGGTTTTTTTAAATAAAACTCTTGTGTCGTAAGGAAGGTTTCTTCTCTGGACTTTTGGATTTATATATATATATATATATATATATATATATATATATGAGGAGTAACAGATTGGGTAAATCTGACAAAATGTGATTGAAAATTGAGGAAATATGGATAAAAAAGAGAACAACTTCATTCAATTCATATTTTGTTACATAGCGAGGCGAAATATCAACTGAACAAAGTTGTTTTGTGTTTCAATCTGTTGAAGTCAGTCAGTATACTGTTGGTTTGGGCAACAGCAACTGACTAAGCTCGACTGAACTAGTGCCCAAGATTGCTGGTACTTATGGGACTCAAGAATAGTCCATTCATGTATTTGGGTGATTCCATTCCTTGAGTTCTGATTGGCTGCTTGGTTTCTATGGTGTTATGAGGCTTTATAAATACTCTGTCATTCTGCAGTAGAATTGCAGCAGGTTAGATCTGTACTGAGTTACAGCTACTTATTGCATTGTCTTACCAATTCAACGGTAACTGGAATTTAGTATGAAATTTAGAATGGAATTTAAATACAATCATATATATATATATATATATATATATATATATATATATATATATATATATATATATATATATGAGTATATTATTTATCTATATATTTATATGTGTTGTTGTGGAGTCCACGTATGCTTCTTAGTTGATATATCTAATGAGTCTAATTTTTTTGGTATATATCATATCTATATCTCTATATATGTCTATATTATATATCTATGGGAAAATATTTTTTTGGTTTTTGTAGAAAGAAATGAGTAAAATAAATGAAATAATGAATATTTTTGAAATATAAATGAAAATGAAAAAATGAATATTTTTTTGTTTTTGTAGAAAGAAATGAGTAAAATAATGTAAAATAAATGAAAACTGAATTGGATATTATGTTCCATTTATTTTCCTGATATTTCAAAAGACTGTCTTTCTTTTACAATGGTCTATGTTATATATATATATACATGGTGTTCAGGATAAATTTGACAGTTTCATAAGGAAAAAGAAAAAGTGCTTGCTAACTACAAAATTTAATGGATTGTAAAGAAATTTCATCAGACATGGAAATTACACAACTGTCAACAAGTTTCACTCAAAATAACCGCCATTAGTGTCGATCACAGCATCAATCCTGCTCCAGAACCTGGAGCAAGCTGGTGTTACAGTTTCCCTGGGAAGGGTCTCAAAAACTACCTTAATTCTGTTGATTAACTGGCATGGCAATTGGCGTCTTTCTCAACAGCGTCCCATACATAATAATCTATGGGGTTAAGATCTGGGGAGTTCTGAGGCCGACAACCATTTTTTACTTTTCCCAGAGGTGTGACAGGGGGCCGAATCCTGTTACCATACATATGGCCTACCATTGAATACCCTTGTTATCCAGGGCTTGACTACAGTGTTTAGCAACTCCATGTGGGCATCTGAATTCAACCTGTTAACCTCTCTGAAAAAATGCGGAGGCATCACATCACCCTCAGAAGATACATATCCGAAAACCATCACAGTTTGGGAAATTTAGTCTGCATGGCACGAGGAGTGTCCTTTGGACTGTATGCAAGCCATCTGTTATTCTGTGTGTTGTGCTTTTGATCTTGGCAAAAGTTTTTCTCATCGGAAAAGAAACAGATTGTTTGTGGTTCAGCAGGATGTTTATGAATGAAGAAGGGTTCAAGCTTTTAAATGATGCATAGTGTGCGTCAATAGCTCTAACCTACAGAGAAAAATAACCAAACATAAGTATGTCAAATTTATCCCCAAAACCCTGTATATATATATATATATATTATATATATACACACACACACACTATGAGGATATATATTTATCTATTTTTGGTTTCATCCTTCTTTCGAAGTTCATCCCTCTTTCTGAAAGGTTTAAGGTAGACTGACTGTTCCTGTGACCCCAACAGCACATACAAGAGAAGGAGCAATATATATATATATATATATATATATATATATAATAAATATACTCATCAGATATACCGACAAAACCATATATGGACCCTATAACAACTATATATATATATATATATACACACACACATACACACAGAGGCAGTTCACATAGTGTAATAGTTTGCAAGCTTGATTCACAGGCCATTGTTAGTGAGTTCGATTCTCATTGGGCACCCCATACTTCTGGACTTGTGCCACATCTAGGTAAAGCTTAGTAAATAACTATACATACATATATACACTTACACATTTGTTAATGTTTACACAGATTCATAAATATTCCTAAGTATATCTTCTTACCCATATGTTTAGGCATAAATTGGGTCACAAATTATAAATCCTTCCTTGATAAACAAAATTGAATCAATATGTCACCACAGCAGGAGTCGACAATGGTGACTGTATCAAAACAAAATTTTTCCCTTGTATTTTTCGGTTTCTATCTGTGAACATCATAGACATGCATACGCACATAAACATCTTTGTCTACATATATGCACACACTAGAACACCTGCATATAAATGGATGTATATATATATATATATATTATATATATATATATATGTCAACATCTCTGATGACGAATAACACCGAAAAAGTGATATTCAGAAACCAATGGTTAGACAGACTTTTCATTTGTATTAGTTAATATGAATAAATAAATAAATTATATATATATATATATATATATATATATATACATTCATACAATCAACACAGAGGCTTTTTCCTGTTTGTTTCTTGGTCTGACAAAAACTTCTGCGCTGATAAGAGTGTAGAATATGTGCATATCCCTAAGGTCAAAGTGTTCCCCAGTACTTCTGCCTAGGATTAGAGTATAGTATTTGTACTCTAATAAAATCAAATATATTACAAAACATCTTTTGATAAGACTAATCATTTATAAAAGGGTGAGTTTTGAAATATTTTGGTACATGCTTGTGGTGCATATATCAGATAGAACCCAGGTGGTTGAGCAGTCCATGACTTGCAATACTCCACTTTGGCCCTATCTTGGGCTAGACGGGCGGTCAGAGAGGCCCCCTCCGATCAATCGGCTGGTCACGTCAAGCCCTAGCACCTATATGATTTTCCCAACCCTATTGCCCTTATGGCATGCCCCAACCCTTTTTATCATATGGGTGCTAGAAGGCGGTGACTGACTGTCTACATGTCCTGGGAATGACGTTAAACTCTATCTGATGGTGAGGTTCCAGTTTTGGAGGTTTGGGGAATGTGGAGCACCCCTTCATCACCATTGCTCCCTGGTCCACTCTGACCCGGAGTGGTAGTACCTGTTAGGGTCCCATCTATGGGTTAAATAGAAAAATGTATTTATAAAAAAATTGTATTATCCATTAAGAATTGATTTATTTCAAAACTTTATCGGCATTAAATGACCCACTGAGGTTGATATGCTGTAAAACAAAACAAAACCAAACCAACCAAAAAAAAAAAAAAACATTCTCTAAGCCATAGAGTCAAATCTTGTGAGTTGTTGAACTTGTTGGGTTAGTAAAACGATGTCTGAGTGGACATAAGTCCAAAATGAGTTATCTTCTGTGGCTGTCTTTCATTCGCTGCCAATAGGTGGCATTGGTATTTTGGCCACATGCAAGAACTACAGTTTTATGCCTCTTTCCACACAGACTGACAACAGATAAACATGAGCTAGGTGCCTGCTGTCTCTAAGCCGTTAAGGGACTTTTGCCCCCTAGATACCAGTAAGTGACATTCTCCATGACGTGAGTCGTACGTCTATTTCCACAGAATACATTTATGTATCTGTTTTATATACCTTCTATTCGTATGTGTATCCTTTTTACATATCTTTCTCTTAAATGTATCTCCGTCACTTGCGGAATAAATATTGTTATCTTTTACACCTTTGTCGGAATGTTTTTACGTATACACTTATATCCACATTGGGAGGTTACTTTAAGCTTTCCAACGTTAATATAACATCACATCCTTACATGTTATAAACTCAAAGAAAAAACAAATTGAATCAAAGAACTGAATATTTGCTCTACACAAACCTTCAATTCCATAAACAAATCATATTATATATATATATTTATATATAAAGGGTGGCTTACCGGTGAATATGGGCATGATCGTTGGAGGTGCACAGGATCCAGGGGTTAAGTCCGTGATAAAACAAATACAAAGTGCTCAATACAAAGTAGAGCAAATTTATTGAAGAAATGGATACAACAGAAACCTACTCGAGTTTCATCGTTAGAATCATTAGGGTTAAATCCACTCAATTAATTGGGTTACCGATTAATTGCAGCTGATCACACGTATGTTATTGAATCATACGTTCAATGAACATACGTGTGATCAGCTGCAATTAATCGGTAACTCGATTAATTCAGTGGATTTAACCCTAATGAGTCTAATGATGAAACTCGAGTAGGTTTCTATGGTATCCATTTCTTCAATATATATATATATATATAATTTTGGAAAATAATTTAGCAAATTCCTTATCGAATTGTTGATAATTTGCATATGACAGTATTCTATGAATTTTTTTTTTCTGACTTTTTTCTCTTAAATATAACCCTAAACATGTGAGTATTTTGAAACATAATTCTATAGAGTTGCACATGCTTTTAGTATTTTTGTGAAGAGTTCCACAAATCAATTGATCTCTAATTTTTGAATTATATTATTTAATCAGTAAAAATCTAAAACTTAATTTTTACTTATTATAATTAAAGTGTATGTGCGATTTTAATGCTCAATGACATCTCTTTTCTGAGTTGAGCCATGTATACCAAAAAAAGGACTCAACTCCTTTAGATGGAGGCAAGTCTTGTAATGGTTAACATCGTAGGAAATGGACACGGCAAGACAAGTTCAAATTCTGGATGAGGCTGTTTGTATTTCACATAGTGCTAATACCCTTGAGAAAAGTATGAATCCATATATTCTCCCTCCAGCTATGGGTAAATAGTAGGCCAGGCTGGACTCTTTAACCTTGGTTAGACAACCAGTCAAGGAAAAGGAAAAATTCTGAATTCAAACCTGTTAAACTCTGCTTAAGAAACTGTCCTTGTCTCACATCCTGCTTGTATCGAGGGGTTTGGAAATATATATATATATATATATATATATAAGAAAAAAGGAATTATGAAAAAGAAATTACAATCTGAGAGTTGTTTGAGGCCAGAAGTAGTTTTTTTGGCAACACAATTTTATGTCAGACACAAACCAAGAAAAAAAAGATATATATATATATATATATATATATATATATATAGAGAGAGAGAGAGAGAGAGATGGGTCCAGGTGTGATTAATATTTATTCAGATCTATATACTCAGATTTGGGACTTAATTAGATGCTACTGATGTTGTTTACCTGAGTGGGGAGCAAGTATGTGTGAGGGGGTGGGGGGAGGTGTTTAGGAAGGTAAGCAAGTGCATTTTTAAGCCAGCATTGACAACAAAGACATGTGAGTGAAAGGAGGAGTTGCATACAGTTTTGTGCATCTGTAAGAACGTCTCTCTTAGCACCTTTACACTTGTTGTTTAAAAGGTGTGTCTCTCTCTTTGACGACGGAGAAGATCAATGTCCTTTTAATTACCTGTTGACAAAAATATTCAGAGGTAGAAAAAAATGGAATCCAATCACACACGCATATACAGTGGAGGTGCGTGGTCTAATGGTTAGTCGTAGGAGATGGACTCATTGGCCCGAGTTCAATTCCTGGATGAAGCTGTTTGCATTTCACATGGCGCTAATAACCTTGGAAAAGGTTTGAATCCAATTCTCGCTCTAGCTATGGACAAATAACAGGGGAGACTATGCTCTTTAACCATGGCTAGGTAAACAGTCTAGGAGAAAGAAAACTCTGAATTCAATCCTGTTAAACTCCGCTTAAGAAATTGACCTTGTGTCACATCCTGCTTGTGCGGAGTGGTTGGTAAATATATATAGTCGAACCTTGGTTCTCAAACGACTCTGAAGTCAAATAATTCAGAGTTCGAACAAAAAATATGAGTATAAAAGGCCTCAGTTGTCAAACAAATTTTTGAATTTTTGTATTATTTGTATGTAGTGTTTCTATGATCGTGTATTCCTCTGGGCAATTGTAGAAACACTACATCCGGGCATTCACAATGTCCCGAGTCTGCGAACACTTAATTAATATAAATACTTGCCGATCCAACTATAGTGATCTTCAATTTTCCATTCTGCACAAGGCTAGGACAAAACAGAATTTAAATGTCCTTGAAGCTGTTTCGATTTTTTTATCATCCTACCTTGTGCAGACAAATTAGACCTAAGCATTCACTTATTTTATTGGGTGAGCGGCTTGGGTCTGGTGCGACTTTTTGGGGGTTGCCTTAGTTTTGTTTTCGCCCCCCACCTCTTGTCAAACCTATCCCTATGTCCTTAGCTTTCATTCCATGTTCATTCATGTCGTAAATATTTTACAACTTTGACTTTTATATCGATTCCGGGTGTAAAACTTGAAAAGCACCAGACGAAAGGGCCCTTGTTTTATCAATAAACAATTTTTTTTTCTTATTCCTTTCATTCCTCCTTAGTCTTACCATTCATTTATATCGTGGTGATCACTATGATAATAACCTCAATATATTATATAAATTTGCCTGTACCAAAACTATATATATATATATATATGTTGAAGTGAGTCAGTGGACTGTTAGTTTGAACAACAGCAACTAGCTAAGCACAACTGAACCAGTGCCAAGACAGTTGGTATTTATTGAAATCAAGAATAGTCCATTCTTGCATTTGGGTGATTCCATTCCCTGAGTCCTGATTGGCTGCTTGGTTTCGATGATGTTATGAGGCTTCATAAATAACTGGCATTTTGCAGTGGTATTGCAGCAAGATAGGTTCATATTCAGTTATGACTACTTGCTGCCTTGTCTTACCAATTCGACAGTAATTGGAACTAGTATGATTATTCTACAATATAGTAGGTGAATGTATATATATATATATGTAGGTGAATAGTATCAATTGGTTCCTTAGTAGGAATCAACCAAAATCAAGAACTCAAATGTACATATAAAGATTTGTGAATATATTTTTATATATATGGAGTATTATAAATAAATAAATAAATAAATAAATTGATACCTAGGTTCAGATATAAATTTATTGCGGCATTTTTTGCCTCTTTCAGTCTGATTTTAACTAATTAGAAGATTTCATATCCAGTCTTATTACTATGATTTTTCCCATCTCACAATAAGACTGGATATGAAATCTTTAAATAGTAAAAATCAAACTGAAAGAGAAAAAAAAATGCTGATCTACAATTTTTAATAAACATTGGACACACAATTACCACCAGTTGAATAAATCCAACACCACCTGAAGAAGTCCAGGGGGTACACAGCTGGAACGTGGTAAAAATAAAATATAGGTGAGTTAAATAATCTAATTAAATAAGGAATAAATAATAGGGCAGTATGGGCTCTTTAACCTTGTTATGGCAACTAGCCTAGGAGAAGAAAAACTCTGAATTCAAACCTGTTTAATTCCACTTAAAAATTGACCTTGTGTTGCATCCTGCTCAGGTTGTGTAAATACATCTATATTTTGGCATCAGTGTTATTTACAATAAAATAGCATTAAAATTCTACTTAAAAATGTCCAGCATTTGTAAATCTCAAAAGTAAACAAATCAAGACACCCGGGGTTTTTTCCCCCCACCAACCCTTCTACGATGTGACACTGGGTAGCCGCTTCTAGTTTTACTATAAATCTTATAAACCTGAGTGTGGTGAATTTGATAGGAAATGTTCCCCTGGTTGACACTTCTCATAGGTTGACGACAACGGCTGGCTGATAAGTTTCATGAGGTTAGGATTATAGATAATGAAAAGAGATTTAGGACTGCCATCTTTTGTTAACTGATGATTTATCCGAGCATTTAAAGCATTCATCCAGAAAATCTCTCTTGAAAAGTTACACTCACACATTTTGGAAAGAGGTTTTTTTTTTTTTTTAGATTTAAAATAAATTATATACAAGATGCAAAAAAAACGAAAGAAAAAAGAAGCTGATGCAGCTTTCTTTAAATAGCGAGATTTGCATGGTCATCTAAGGGAAATTGTTTTTACGTTGATTTGGCTACTAGGAGGCAAGTTATGGGTATTTTGGGGGTTATTATGCATATATACACACACACATATATATGTACATACATACACAATATATATATATGTGTGTGAAGAGAAATGGAAGTGAATCCGACGGTATGTAGTATAGTGAGAAATTTGAAAAAACACAGGTTTAAATAAAATGAGTGGTAAGTTTATTGGCCGACGCTGCAGTGTTTCGATCTGTTAAGTAGATCTTCTTTCATTATTCTGTGATAAAATTTTTTTCTCTTCCTTATATCAACAAAAGCCTGAAGAAGATCTACTTAACAGATCGAAACACAGCATCGCATAATAAACTTACACTCATTTTATTTAAACCTGTGCTTTTTCAAATTTCTCACTATACTACATATATATATATATATATTATACATATATACACATTATATATACATATTACACATACATACATCACATATACATATATTATATCACACATTACACATATATACATACTATATATATATATATACATATATATACACTCACATATATACACACACACACACAGATCCCCCGAAGCAGCAGACCTCAAATTAAACAGCCTAATCTGCGGATCATCCACCTATATATATATATATATATATATATATATATATATATATGCTCCCCACCCTGGTAGGTTGAGCACTTTGGAGGGGATTTTTGCAGACAACCCGAATAAGCTTAAAAGGCAACACTCTCCTATAAAACGGATGGAGCACTCACTGGCGGCCTTTACATATATACATATGTATGTATTTATTAGTTAAAATTCTCGTCCCAGTCTGTACGTAATGATGATAGCCAAGTGATTAAGAAGCCTGACATGATCAGGTTTCCATCCCGGCTGAAGGTAGCCTGCAAACCTCTAGCCACACTGAAGAGAAACATGGTGTCTGTGGATGACTATATATATATATATATATATATATATGGAGGCATGTGGCATAATGGTTAGAGTCGTGGGAAATGGACTTGTCAACCTGAGTTCAAATCCTAGACAAGGCTGTTTGCATTTCACATAGCGCTAATACCCTGAGGAAAGGTATGAATCCATATATTCTCCCTCCAGCTATGGGTTAAATAGTAGGGCAGAGTGGGCTCTTTAACCTTGGGTAGGTAACCAGTCTTCAATTCAAAATTCCTGAGGTCAATTGTTGATAGGGTTTGTGGCATTCGTGCACCAATTCTTTCCTATTGACTGTGCCAAAAAGTGCGGATGGTCCAACACAAGCTTTCACCACTATAAACAAATCATTGTGTGGGTGTTCATTGTATGAACCCTCATGCATCAAAATCAACGAGAGAGTCCATAATATGTAAGTTGAAAAATGAAAGTGAATCCGACAATTATGTTGGTAAAATGAATAAAAGGAAAGAAAATGTTGAATGGATAAAAATTATTTATTGGAATGCCGACATGTGTTTCGACCAAGAGTTCGTCCTTGTACATATTGTATTATATGTATTACTATTTTAAATAGAAAATAAAATGAAATAATAATAGAAAAAATATTAAAATTTTTAAGTATACAAAACAGCTGTCATCATCAGGACAAGATATTTTGATATTTGATAATATTTATCCATTCAATATTTTCTTTTTTTTATTTATTTTTTCAACATATATATATATATATATATATATAAAGGAAAAATAAATAGGGGTATTCATTAGGCAAGAAAGCCCTCAAATAGTAATAAACTAGCTAGTCCACTCTAGCAGAAGTCTTTATCTAAGGACATCTACCAAGATGTTCCCCATTCCAAACATAATTGGCTTTCTCTCCCTTCTTTCTAGGGTGCGGTAGGGGGGGTTACATCCTCCATAAATGCCAACCTATTAAAAGACCCTTAAAAGCTATCAATTTCCTACTCCCACACACTGGCTGCAAATCTATTTAGGGATTAAGATATTAACAGGAAAGTCCTACCCCCCTGCCCCCCCTCAGGGAGCTGAAAACATTGACAGCCCCCCCCCTGCCCACCCACACTGTACAGGAGAAGGATTTAGGAGAGGCCCATTGAGGAAAGGTCATCTTACCTTTCTTCTGTGAAAAAGCAATAAAGAAATACAAAACAGAGACCTACAAAGCTGAAGTAAATTACTATAGATTTTTTTTTGGGGGGGGGGGGATAATTTTAATATTTACATTTCCACTTTCAACATTTCATTTCTTTTTGTTTTTAATAAATCAAAATATATACTTTTAATTTTTCTTTTTGTTCTCCAGAGTACGAACAGCAGGTAATGAAAACAACCTTACGTCTATTCTACAAGGATACCTTGGGCATTATATAACCCACGAAGGTCAATATGCCATTAAACAAAGATACCAAACCAAACTAACAAGTTAAGCAATGATGAGCCTGGTCACTACATATATGGGTGACCATAGGAACAGCAGGTACTGAAAACAACATTAGGTCTATTCTACAAAGTTGCCTTTGGCATTAAATAACCCACGAAGGTCAATATGCCATTATGCCAAAGAAACCAAACCAAACAAAACCAAATAAGTTAAGCAACAATGAGCCTGGTCACTACATAGACGAGTGACCATAAGAACAGTAGGTACCACCTTAGGTCTATTCTACAAGGATACCATTGGCATCAAATAACCCATGAAAGTCAATATGCCATTTTGCCAAAAAAGACAAAAACAAACCAAATTAAATAAGTAATATAATTGTTTAACTCATTTCCTGTCTTTGTGTCTTTATTTTGGCCCCTAACCAGGCCACAACTAGTTTCAACCTTAGGTCATCGTCATCTAGTCTATTTGAATGTAACCATGATTTTGTAAGCTTTTCAGTAAATTTAGGACTGTTGTCTTGTTGAAAGACCCAACCAAATGTGCACTCTGAGATAGATTTCTCTCCAAAATATCCCCTAGATTCTCCATTCATCTTCCCTTCTATTATTTCAATGTTCCCTACACCTACAGAACTAAAGAAACCCCAAATCATCATTGATTAACCTTTGAATTTTACTGTTGGAATAATATTCTTCAGCAAATATTCAGTACCCTTTTTTTCTGCCACAAAATTTCAACCAAAAAGTTCATTTTTCATTTCATCAGATGAAAATGCTGTGGGTTTGATACAATGCTTGTTTGCAAAATTCAATCTAACAAGAACGCATTTCTGCTTAAGAAGTGTTTTTTTTTCATTGGAGTCCTCAAAAACATGTTTACATTATTATTATTATTATTATTAGCAGGACCTGTAGATATACCACAGTATGATAATTTAATTTTAGCTATTACAAAATTGTTCAATATATAAAAAGTATAATACTAATTTCCTTGATGTCATATCAATGAAGTTAATGACTAATTGTATCTGAGCTCAATTTTATTCCATTTACTTCAAGTCCTCACTGAGGTTCTTTATAGGCTAAACTTGCAAATCGGTCGGAAAATTAGGATGATACAGAAAAAACAAAACCCACATATTTTGTAATAAAATTGTTAATTTTAACTAGGGGGATTTAGGGTTGGGGTTAGGGTTGGGGTTAGTTTAATGGGAAAATAAATAAATAAGTTGGGTTCTGTTTTTTCTGAGTCACCCTAATTTTCCGACCGATTTGCAAGTTTAGCCTCTTTAAGTGTAACTCAGGGCTGATTGCCAACTTTTCTCATTAATAATTTTGCTGTATGTTCCATTCCATTTCTAGGACAACCGAAGCTTTTTCGGGGTGAGGGGGGGGACAAATGGAATGACATGTCTTCTAGTGACAAATTATTGTACCAACTGAACTTAGTGGCACATTTAATTGATTAGATATCTTCCGATAACCAAGTCCATTTGTATGGTGGCCAAAAATTTGTTTACCGAGGTCGAGATCAATTATTTTGCTTTTCTCTATTTTGTCAATGTTTTAAGGATGATTGACAGAATATTAATGATGCAATATTTTTAATCTATCCATATATAAAGGGCAGTTGTGTGTATGTGTATGTCGGATGGAACTATGAAAAAAAAAAATTAATGACAAAGTAAATATATATACACATTAAATATCACCAGGGCTTGATTTTTGAGCAAAAATAATGAAAATTTGATTTATATTTGTGAAGATTAAAAAAATTAAATTTAAATGATAATAACGGATTTTTTTTTTTTTGCATTTAGTATTTTAAATAGTAGACATTAATTTTTCTTTTCAGAGTGGTTGGATCAAAGCAAGGTCTTTTTTTTACATAGGGACTTTAATTAAGCATTCTATGAGGATCCAACTCACAATTCAGTAATAATGGATCTGCAAGATTACCTTTATTTTACCCTCCCCTCTACCTAGGTGACACTGGGTAGCCACTTCTAGTCATTCCTAAAAGTAATCATAAAATTAATCTGTAATGTTCTAAAAAAACAATCCCATCCTAATTTGGAACATTCTATTAGAATCACTTTTATAAAAAAAAAAAAATGTGTTGTAAACTTTTGTATTAGAAAGTATAAGGTTTTCTCTGTGGAATACTTTTTATAAAGTTTGTAAAAAAGTCTTATTGTTTGACTGAATATCTAAATATGTGTTCTACAAGAAGTAAAAGTTTAATTAATCTAACTGTATTAGAAATACCTGAAAAAAATTGTAATGCGCTGTAAACTTTTGTATGGCACTGTATATATAAAAAACAAGTCTTAGCCACCAAATCAAAATGCTTAAGTGCCGCCTGTGAGTAGAGTGAGATTTGAACTGAAGTTGATGAGTCGATTTGCTACGACTCTTACCATTACACCCCGCACCTTTAATATTTATAGACACACACACATATATATATATATATGAAGAGAGAAATGGAAGTAAATCCAACAGTATGTAATGTAGTGAAAAATTTAAAAAAACACAGGTTCAGAAAATGAGTGATGTTTATTTCGCCAACGCTGCAGTGTTTCAATCTGTTTTAATAGATCTTCATCAGGGCTTTTGTTTATTTGAGGAAAATTATAAGAGAATAAGGAGACTGTGAGCGTCTTTTGTTGGTCAATCTATTTAAATATATATATGTGTGTGTGTGTGTGTGTGTGTGTGTGTGTGTGTCTGTGTGTGTACAGATAGGTAGATTGATTGAAACCAAGACGAGGGAAGTCAAAGTAATTGATAAATTGATAGTGTTCCAAGTTTTGCATTTCTTTTAAGATTTTTCTAAAAGTTTTAATCATCATTTTCTCTTTTTTTTGTTTTTTAACACTCTTGCATAGTGATCTTCTAAGATAACGGGGTCAACTTTATCAGTACTAAAAGAGGATAAGGCTTGGCTCTACCCCCTATGGTTTGATAGTTGGGAAAGGGGAAGAATTAGAGAAGCCATTTTCTCACTTAGGGTGACCAGATGTTGCACCAATGACTTTTTTGGATGGTTGGATGACAATATTTAGGGATTGTCTTTGGGAAAGGTTAATGGCAAATTGCAGGAGGTAAGGAATTGGTACAATGTCATCCAAGAATTCAAGATTTGGGAATTAGATATTTGGTTAGTGGTAACATTTTACGGCATGGCAATCCTTGTCGGGTTATTTTCAGAAAACCCAATCAAAACTTTAAAGCATCCTTTACTTTATACCACAAAAAATAAACTTGGTCTACTCACCAAGTGAGCTATAATAACCATATATTGCTATATATATATATATATATATATATATATATATATATAAAAAGAATTAAAATTTTTTTTTCTGAGAACAAAATACATTTTGCGGACCTTCTTTTTTTATAAAATATTGAATTTTCTCCCGTTGGAACCAGAACAACATTTTATATATATATATATATAATATATATATATATATATATATATATATATATATATATATATAATATAATAAGATAAATATATAGGTTTTACATATCTATTTATTGGGTGACAAACGAATATTCACAACCATATTGGTTTCATGCGATGCATTCAACAGGTGAAGATGTTTCAAATGTCACCCAATAAATAGATATGTAAAACCTATATATTTATCTTATTATATTATATAACAGCTATATATATAATATATATATATATATATATATTATATATATATAATATATTATACACATACACACATATATAAATTGATTGATTGATTGATACAGAAAGGAGTGAGGAAAGCAAGGATACACACACACACACATATATATATAATATATATATATATATATATATATATATGTGTGTATTTGGGCAGCATTCTTTCATTTATACATGTAGAATTAAACAAAAGACACATCTCCTGTTTAACAATTTTATTTTTGATCTTTTCGAGTTTTCTGGCCAACTTTTTAATGTTTGGTTGGAATTCAAACTTTCTCATCAATTCTTCTCCTTCCAGCCTCCACATTAATTAAATTTTTAAAAACTGGAACACATCACCCCTGATGATGGCACTTCAAAGTGCCGAAAGTACTCGGGACCATGAACTTTGGTGGGCTAAACCACGAATTCCAACCAAACATTAAAAAGTGGGCCAGAAAACTCGAAAAGATCAAAAATAAAATTGTTAAACAGGAGATATGTCTTTTGTTTAATTCTATATATATATATATATATATATATATATATATATATATACACATTATCTGTGCAGTAAAGTGGGAAGCTGATGGTAGGTTTGGTGCCTCACCTCTGCAAAAACAATATCCCTGGTTTAGCGCTAACGAAAAGGGGATATACTCCCTCACTGTCTGGCTGATACTGACAATAGTCCACTCTGCCAACTTTATATATATATATATATATATATACACACACACACACGTGTGGTTGAGTTTTCCCCACATATCTTTGCACACACACTCCATATTCTTGCCTTTCTTTATTGTTAATATACTTGTTATAAAATATATTCAACTCTTTGTTTATTTTGGCCAACACTAAGAATAATTCTTTTTCTTTTTATAGGATTAATGGTCCTTATCTGAGAGACAAGATCTCTTTTAAGCTTCAATCCGCTCCACAAAGCCAAATATGTCTGTCACCTCCTGATCGAGACATAATCACCTTGTTGGTTGCTCAGCTGGCACACATTTTCATTTTAAAAAACATTCAGTCGTGATATTTTTTTTTTAAATCAAGTTTTGTATATATGAGAACGCAGATCTTTAACATTAAAGATTTATTTTATTTTTTACCTTGGAGTAAAAAAAAGGAAGTAAAAGTTGTTAGAGTGGTCTATTATTGGTATCAACTGTACAGCAAGGGAGTCTATCCTCTTTTCACTAGTACTAGACCAGGGAGATTATTTTGCTGAGGTGAAGCGCTACACCTAACGTTAGCTCCTTACTTTACCACACAGATCAGATTACTGAATCTGTGCTATTCATACACTGAGTTGGCGGGGACCATTTATTGAACTTAGAACCTTGCAATTCTTGGGCCAATGCTCTACCAACTGAGCTAAAGAACAAGAAAATTGGGAGGTGTACATTTTTCAAATGTCTTTGATCTTATGAGAATCTTGGTTTGGTTTGGTTTGTTTTGTTTTACAGCATATCAACCTCAGTGGGTCATTTAATGCCG
The DNA here is from genome assembly GCA_023376005.1 of Doryteuthis pealeii. NCBI lineage: Eukaryota > Metazoa > Mollusca > Cephalopoda > Myopsida > Loliginidae > Doryteuthis > Doryteuthis pealeii. Next base: position 81,788,963 of record CM042161.1, on the reverse strand, counting down.
ACAAAGTTTGAAATAAATTCATTCTTAATGGATACTCAATTTTTTTAATAAATACATTTTTCTATTTAACCCATTGATGGGACCCTAACAGGTACTACCACCCCAGGTCAGAGTGGACCAGGGAGCAATGGTGATGAAGAGGTGCTCCACAATCCCCAAACTTCCAAAACTGGAACCTCATCATCAGATAAAGTTTAACGTCATTCCCAGGACATGTAGACCCTCAGCCACCGCCTTCTAGCACCCATATGATAAAAAGGGTTGGGGCTTGCCATAGGGGCAATTGGGTTGGGGCAATCATATAGGTGTTAGGGCTTGATCGGAGGGGACCTCTCTAGCCCAAGAAAGGACCAAAGTGGAGTATTGCAAGTCATGGACTGCTCAACCACCTGAGTTCTATCCTTAAGCATCACGGGTCGCCACCCATGGCCAACAGGTGGCCCCATTGGGGAAGTCTTACCCCTCTGCAGAGGTGCAGTCGGTGCATTCTAACACCCCAGCTGACAGGGCAGGAGAATCTTGTGAAGAGATTATAAGGGTAATTACAAGAACATAAGTAGAGCTTTTAGAAAAACAATAACAATTAGCATACTAGCAGGACCTGTGGATATACCTCAGTATGATAATTTAATTATTACTATGTTTGATATGTTTACTTAAGAGCTATTGCTAAATAGTTCAATATGTAAAAAGTATAATAATCTTGATTAGCAGGACCTGTGGATATACCACAGCATGATAATTAATTGTTACAATGTTTGATATGTTTACTTAAGACTATTGCTAAATAGTTCAATATGTAAAAAGTATAATAATCTTGACTAGCAGGACCTGTGGATATACCTCAGTATGATAATTTAATTATTACAATGTTTGATATGTTTACTTAAGAGCTATTGCCAAATAGTTCAATATGTAAAAAATATAATCTTGATTTAACTCTCTCTCACTTTTTTTTCTTTCTTTTCATTCGAACAGATTAGTATTATTGCTTCCACGTGCTCACCCCTACTCTCTTTCTTTCTTACTATATTTTTTCTCTGTAGCATGTGCTTTTTCTTCTTTTTTCTTTATAATAAAAATGGAATGGTTTATTATTTAGTTGGGGTGACAACACTCATAACAAATAAGAACCTATCTCTCCTCCCTCCAGCTATGGGTAGATATTAGGTAAAATGGGAACTTTAGCCTTGTTATGGCAACCAGTCAAGGTGTGGATAAACTTTGAATTTAAACTATCTTCCATTCAAAAATTGACCCTGTCTCCTGTTACTTCTAAATATTTGGTATTTTCGTATCCATATTTCCAAAGATGTTAAGGAATTTTCACATGAAAAAAAAAAAAAAACTTGTTTGGGGTGTTCGCAAAGACTTTAGAATATATCCGCAATTTTACTAGATGAGCCATTGCAGTTGTGAGTTTAATGTAAAAGGTGGGCAGGTATTGTGGACTAGCCTAGTTTACCTTTCAGAGAGAGTGAATGCGCTGGTCCAGGACTATTCATACGCTGCTGTTTTAGAAATCAAAATAATTAATGAGACTGCGAAGATTATGGAACCATTACGCAAACCGTCTACCTCGAGGTTTTAGCACTTTGTTGCGAGTTACTCTATATCTGGCACAAACTGTAGTTGAATGAACTAGTATACTGAATATTGTATGATCCGGTATATAACACTGGCCAAAAAGTTTAGTTTATTAAATAAAAATAAAAGATAACTTTTATTTTGAGGTATTAACTGTATCGGGGGAAAAAAAACATATGGTTCAACTGTGTTCTATCATTTGTCATGTTATTTGCCAGAATTAATAATAACAAAAAAAAAATATATATATATAAAGGAATTATCCCTTTATTTACATTTGGCAATGAAAGGGAGATAACTCACAAAAAAAAAGGATATATAGAATTTTTGAACGTTTAAAAAGGTTTCGAGCGTCTCAAAAATTTAACAGAATCAGCGTTCCAGCAGTTGGAAAAGAAAAATTGCCGGGAGAAGACCGTCCGTGCGAATCTTGCATCTTCGAAATTAATGAAGAGGAATGAAACATAATATTCCGAAATGAGAAAAAGAAACAAAAAAAGATTATATATATAAATATGAAGAATTGAAAACAAACAAACAAACAAAAGGAAACTGAAAACAGATGAGTAAAAAAAGTTGAATTGTATTTCTAAGAAAATCTCTATTTCTCGCTATCCACATATATTGAACATTCTTAACTCTCCCGCTTCTTCTTATTATTATTTTTGATTGAACAAAAAAGGAAAAAAGATTATCTATGAATGAATAAATTAAATTTTAAATTATAAAATATATTTTTGTTTTTACATTATTCTTTCTGTCCAAATTCATATATATGTTTTCTCTCCATTATTGTTGGTTTTCTCAGAAGAATTAAATTCCGGCGTATCACACGCTTAAGTAGACGAACATAACACATTTTTCAGCTAATTTTATAATTGTATCCTATTAGAATATTTTTTAAATTTTTTCAACAAACAACAAATCTAGGATAATGGTTATCATCATAGGAAATGGTGACCCAAGTTCAAATCCTGGACAAGGCTGTTTGCATTTCACTTCATGCTAATAACCCTTCAGAAAGGCATGAATTCATCTCTTCTTCCCTCCTCCAGCTATGGGTAATTAGTAGTGCAGTTTGGGTTCTTTAGCTTTGGTTAGGCAACAAGTCTAAGAGACAGAAAATCTGTTGCGAGTTACTATATGTCTGGCACAAACTGTATGTACTAGTATACTGAATACTGTATGATCCCATATACAACAGTGGGTGGTGGTGTACTGACAGAGTAAAATTAAAATGCTGTTTTAATCAAAGACCGAGGAAAAAAGTGCTGAAAAAAAAGGTTTTGTTTTTCTTCAAAGATAAGACATTCCAAAATGTCCTCTTCACAGGGTAACCAAAGAAGATAGAACACGAAGAGAGCATACATAAAAAGTAATTACATTACAAGTGGTTGTAGTGAATCGGACATGAGAAGGTAACAGGGAAAAATACGGGGAATAAGAAAAAAAAAAAAAAAAAAAAGTTTTAACATTCTGAAATAGAATGCCAAACAAAGAAAAAGTAATATAAGAATTGAAGATTACTTTTTTTTTTTAAATCTTTGAGAAAGAAACTAAAAAGCAAAGGAAAATTAGGTGTACATTTTTCGAATGTCTCTGATCTTACGAGAAACTTGTGAAAGGGATTATAAGAGTAATTACAAGAACATGAGTAAATTTTAAAGAACAAAACAAAAAACACTAAGAATTAGCATAAACTGCAGTGTATTAACTAAAAAGGTAAAAAAATGTTAACAAATAAAGAATTATACAAGAGATGCTGATAGGTATGCGCCCTGTGTCTCTGACACACAAAAATCTAAAAGGATGCAGTAAATCAGTCAACCTAACTGTAAGATAGTTTCTTAGAAATGAATTACACTTGTTCTCAGGACTCATTCAAAGCAAATATGTGTCCTGTGTCCCTGACACACATAAATCGCAGTAAAATCGGATCCATGCATCCCAGTGTTTTTATTTTTTCTTCCCTCACCATTCAACCTAACTGTAAGTACATTTCAATAGTTTCTTAGAAATGAATTACACAAGATAGGTTACAAGGTAGAAGTTAGACGGCTTTAGTTGGGACCCATAAATTTTCTCAGTGACTCATTCAAAGCAAATATGTGCATCCCAGGGTAAATCAAAAAGCTCTCAGCATCACTGCAAGTCACCTACTGCAGTGAAAATGAAGAACGTTGAAAAAGAAAACAAAATGTTGAAATACAAAAGTGAATCAAAAGTGAATTATCAAATTTTGGTAAAGGAAAAGCAAAAATATTCATTATTATGCAGATTAAAAATAAGTTTCAAATAGACAAATTAAATCATTGTTTTGATTGAACTGTTCTTAAGACAAAATATTGTTCAACTCTAATAAGATTTAATATGTACAATGCAAGAAGTGTTATTGTTGGGCTGATTGGTTTGTTTTACGGCATATCAACCTCAGTGGGTCATTAAATACCAACAAAGTTTTGAAATAAATTCATTCTTAATGGATAATCAAATTTTGTTTATAAACTCATATTTTCTATTTAACCCATAGATGGGACCCTATTATATAAGTACATGGAATTTTAGCTAAACAATTTGATATTATTCTCAAGAATGTTTATAATTCTCCTGAAAATATTCAACCTCAGCATTTCTCTGCTTTGGAATTTCAAGCCAACAATTTTAAAAAAGAACTGCATTCCAAATAGATTCTTTTTCACCCATAATTTACTTTTACTAAAACTGATTCTTTTGCAACCCTTAATTATCCAAGCCCCCTTAATAACATAACACTACTTTGAGATACAAACAGATCACCCAGTCCCAGCCAGAGGACCAGGCTTAGTATTAACAAGAAAAAAAAAAACAACTAGCCATCTAGTGGATTTTGCTGTTTCAACAGACCTTTATGTGAAAATGAAAGAAATCAAAAGGTAGACAAATACTTAGATCTTGCTAGAGAGCTGAAGAAGTGGTAGAACAAGAATAAGAATATCCAAACCCCAGCAGTATTAGGAATTAGATCTTACCAGAGAGTTGAGGAACATAGAACAAGAATCTGTTTTGAGTGACATTGCAAGTTGAATCTGTTTCTAAGAATCCATATTGGTAGGTGGTTTATATAGCAGGTTAGGCTATTCCACTGTGTGGCATGGCCAAATCTATTTCCAGGATTCTCATTGGTTGGTGGTTTTAGTGTGGATATTTTTATCCATATATAATGAACACTTGACTGTGTTTTGGCAGTTGGTACAAAGTGTATTCAGTTACGCTCTGTCTTTTTTTTTGTCTGGTGACTGGACACTAGTCACAGCCTTCCTGTGAAGATGAGTATGATGATCATTCTATAGAATTGAGACTCTCTGGACCACAGCACTGTTAAGTTCAGCTAGAATACTTAGAAGGGTCCTGGAAATCTAAGGAGACTTGCTGTCATTCAGACTTCAGTTAAAACAGGTGAGAAAAACTTGCAAGTAGTAAAACAATAATGGAATATTTGTAGAAGAAATGAAATTTAAGTCGACCATTTAATAGAAGTAAAATGTAATTATTGCAAAAAACTGTCTCAATAAAAGATGAACAATTTGATGAAAGTAAGGAATGGTAGTAAGAATGTTTTGTTTTTTTCATACAAATAAAATGAAGCATGTTTTTGTGGGATTTTTGCCAAGACAGGGAGAGAGGAGGGGGGAGAGGATTATTGCCCAAGACAGAGAGAGGTGGGGAAGAGAATGAGGAGGGAGATGGGAGGGTAGGATAGAGAGGTTTTTTTTCAAAGATAGAGAAAGAAGAGAGAAAGGGAGAGGGAAAGAGAGGTTTTTGCAAAAAGAAAGAGAAAGAGAGAGAGAGAAGGAAGAGAGAGAGAGAGAGAGAGGAAGAAGAAGAGAGAGAGAGAGAGAGAGAGAGAGAGAGAGAGGAGAGAGAGAGAGAGAGAGAGAGAGAGAGAGAGAGAGAGAGAGAGAGAGAGAGAGAGAGAGAGAGAGAGAGAGAGAGAGAGAGGTGAGATATGTAGGAAAAGCACTATAGGGAAAATAAAACTCAAGGGAAAATCTTGAGAATTTTTTTAGCTGTAAATAATTTGACTTATCAGTGATGGTCTGAGAATGTTAAGAATTAATTAATTTTCTTTTTAATAAGTATTTAGGGTAACAGAAATTTTTACAAGTTTGTCTTTCATATTATGGATTGGCCAAACATTTTTCTAGTTCATTTCCTTTGGGAATTGAACTTGGCTCATCTCGTCCATTTTCTATGATGATAACCATTACGCTACTTGCACACCTAAGTGTCACGACACAAAGTTTGCAAATCCCAAAACCCATCTGCCAAAAAAGCCACCAGTTCGTAAGACTGTTTACGGAGGCTGTAAATGCGAATGTCTCATGTAAAGTGGCAAAGTTAAAATCAGCTTTTAACAAAGACGTGTGAAACAGTTAACAAGCTTTCTTGACCAAGACAATAAATAGGAAAAAAAAAAGAAAGAAGAAAGAAAAAGAGAGCCAGAGAAGAAGATGCAATTTTCCTGGCAAGAGGAGGAGGGAGTTGGAGAGGAGAAAAGCTGAATTGATCCTGATTTACAGAGTGAGTTACCTCCCTTGAGAGCAGTGCCCAAGCTGAGAGTTGTCAGCTTTAATACAGTTCACGTGAATTACTTTGCCGCTTTCATTCACAATCGTTGATTCCTGTTTGGCAAACACTTGATCTTAGCGTTGGTGCTGAGTCATGTTCTGTGAGCACAGTTGGCCAAATGCTAATTCTCTGACTGATGGCTTTAATAGTCTTGGGAAATGGTGGTACTGTACAGAATAGAAATTGGAGAAAAAAAAAAAAAAAAGGAGGGGGCAACATTAAACAAAACAAGAAAGACTTAAAAAAAAAACCCTAGCTGCCTGTCAGTATGTCAAAGAACCTTTCTACGTATTCTTTCCGTTTTTAGGAAGAATTCCATTATTCCATGAGGAATTAGATGTCTGACTCTGGGAAACGTCTTATTATTGCTATATATGCAAAGACAATGCACGTTATCTGACTGCTAAATCCTTGGTCATACACTTTCACAAAGTGACATCAAATTTGGCAGACCCCACAGCCTTCTGCTAAGTTCGGTAATCGAGTTGTCAAAAAATGGAAAATTACTTTGAAAAATGAGGAGCCAACAGTAATGACAGTTTGAGAGAAAAAAAAAGGTGAAAATTTTCCTTAACTTTTCCGTTTGAAGAGAAGAATTTATCCCTATTATATCCAAGATGTCGACAACTATCAAAATCTGATTATATATAACTTATAAACTTTGATATCAATTACTTAAACTGATATCAGTACAAAAGATTGTTGTTGGTTGGTTGGTTGGTTGGATTTTACAGCATATCATCTATTGGATCATTTTATACCAAAGACATTTTGTTTTATTCATTCTTGTTGGGTATTCAATTTTTTTTTCAAACTCATTTTTTAAATCTATATTTAACCCATAAATGGGAACCTAACAGGTTGGATTTCCAGGCTGTGGTTATATCAGTACTGCTGTATGGCTGCACCACTTGGACCCTAACGAAGCGCCTTGAGAATAAGCTAGATGGGAGCTGCACAAAAATAATGCGTGCAGTTCCGTGTAGGTTATTTTTATATACACTTTAATACTAAATCCGCTCTACTAACGCATTGAGCACTTTATATTGTTTATAACACTGATGTATTCCGTTAATATCTATATTCACAATTATTGACCACAAACAAATTATCAGTGATATGAAAATCAGATCTCACTGACAAGCTAAAGCGACATTTCTTCCAGGCTGTGGTTATATCAGTACTGTTGTATGGCTGCACCACTTGGACCCTAATGAAGCACCTTGAGAATAAGCTAGATGGGAGCTATACAAGAATGCTGCATGCAGTCTTGAACAAGTTGTGGAAACAGCACCCCACAAGGAAGCAGCTGTATGGCCACCTTCCCCCCATTTCACAAACCATCCGAGTAAGACAGACTAGGCATGCAAGACACTGCTGGAGAAGCAAGGACAAGCTCATAAGCGACATTCTTCTGTGGAAGCCAACACATGGGCATGCTAGTGGGCGCCCAGCAGGACCTACATTGACCAACTATGTGAGGATGCTGGCTACTGCACAGAAGACCTCCCAGAGGCAATGAATGATAGGGAAGGTTGGCAAGAGATTGTCAAGGATATCCGTGCTACTTGCGTGACATGATGATGTAATCCACCACTTTAAGTTATAGACTCAGCAAGGTCACATAGTTTAAACCCCAGTTAATCAACATCCCGAATATGTGGTTAGTTAACTATTTAATTGCTGATATTGACAGCCATTCATTTGTACGTTATTCGATATTGACGAATGGACCTTCAATCAAAGGATCATACCCAACATTAAGGGACACCAAGGAGCAACCAAAGGATCATATCCAACATTAAGGACACCAAGGAATAACCAAAGGATCATACCCAACACTGACGAACATTAAGGAGCAACCAAAGATTTCTTCACTAAGGATTGCGCTCTGCTTAACACAAGGGGTCTCCACTGGAGAGTGCTCTTGCTTGAAATGTGGATGGCCACAAAATCATAACAACAACCATTCCGGTTAAGGGTGGACCTGAGAGTAATGGCAATGAAGGGGTACTCCACATACCCCAAAGATTCTTACTTATGCAATCCCGGGGGTATTGAGAAGTAACAAGTGACATAGTTTTAAGTTACAAAGAGACAGACACTGAATCTCCATTATACATAGATTAATTCCTGACCACTGACAATACTTTTCTTCCTGATTTCGAATGTATTTTTGCAGTAAAGTCATTAGTACAAAGCTACATTATTATAGAAGGGGGGAAATATATGGGGGGGAAATAGATATTCGAATCAAGAAGTTCCTGCTGAGGGGAGGACCAAAAACAAGCGAGTTCACCGTCTTCTCACAAGCCAGACTTTCTTTTGGTCAACACATTCTTCGTCTTCGTCTAGCAGCTGGAAAATCCATCGTCGTAGTCGAAATAATCTTTAACAGTTCAAAATCGCAATTCCTATTTTGTTTTGTTTCTGTTGGACTAAAATCCATTTCTTTCATTGGTCGTTCGCAAAGCGCTTTGTCGTTGACGGCTTCTGCTGACTCACCAGAGCTCGACTCACTGGTTATTTATGGGCATATTTACCCAAACATCCGGGCACATCAGTCGAACCTCGCGTCCGTCCAGTGCCCAAATTGCATTTGTTTTTGCATGAGGGAGGACGCGAGTTCAATCCCGGTAGGCAAGACAATGTCTTGCTCTTTTTCTTTTCTCTTTCTCCATCACATATGATAGCTCTATTCAATCAGTAACATTCAAACAAATTCCTGACCATTGACAATCCCTTTCCACCTGATTTTGACTACATTTCAATAGAAAAACCTATTAGCAATATAAATTCATCTAATTTCATCATACACCTGCTGTTGCAATAAATAACAGCTGTCTCATAAAAAAAAAAAAAAACCCTTCAATTCTAGGGGTTCGGTATGTGTTTTTGAGATGGTGGGGCAGAAGCATCATTACCATTGACCCAGAATACTCTAGCAGACATTGTGGGGTTTTCCTTCACGATCCTGGAATGCCAGATAAAAATATGACCCCCATCTATTATTTTTTTTTGCTTGCTTCCACAACATTCCAGTTGATGTTTCTGAACCCGGAAATGAAACACTTAATTCAATGACGTCAGATTTCAATCAACTGACCAGAACTTTAGTTGGAAATGCTTGGTTGGTTGGATTTTACGGCATGTCAACCCTTGTTGGGTCATTTTATGCTGAAGATGCTTTGTTTTACTCATTCTTGATCAGTACTCAATTTTTCTTTTTTAAACTCATTATTTTCTATTTAACCCAAACAGGTATCACCACTCCAGGTCAGAGTGAACCTGGGAGTAAAAGCGATGAAGGGCAGAACATTTAAAATGCTCTTAGAGAATAAAGCTATTTCCAGCTCAGTTTTCAGAAATGACAATATCATTGATAAGACAAACTTCATAAGTCTTTCTTCATATGAAAGGTTCTTTAATTCATTCATTACTTTAGTAGCTCTCCTCTGTACTCCTTTAATGAATTCTATACCCTTGATTAATCTTGGATTCCAAATTGGCAAACATGATTAAATAATTATCCAAATTCTTAATATACTGGAGATGACTGTTAAATACAAATTAGAATTCTTCAAACTTTCCTGAATAGAAGCATCAATATCATCATGGACAGCTGTTAACTATGAAATGCTAATTAGAATCATTCACTCCTTATTGAATAGAAGCATCAATATCATCATGGACAGCTGTTAACTATGAAATGATAATTAGAATCATTCACTCCTTCCTAAATAGAAGCATCAATATCATCATGGACAGCTGTTAACTATGAAATGCCAATTAGAATCATTCACTCCTTATTAAATAGAAGCATCAATATCATCATGGACTCCTGTTAACAATTGATACATTATTAATGAGCAGTTATAAATTATGAACATACCTGTAGTTAGAATTTTGAATTAGGGTCCATTAACTTAAAACGACAGGGTCCATGGAAAGTTACCCGAAATTTGGTGATGGGTAATGACCTCAACCCCGTATAGGCGTGCGATTGGACATGTAGGATAGCTTAGTCAGATGACGCAGATTTCAGAGCGGGTAAACCTATGGGTTGCCGCTCTGAAGTCGTTTCTTCCACCGCAATGGAATCAAATGGACAGGGTTGTGAATAAAGCTTGATCAAGAAACTTGTGTTAATTAAATGAAACAATGACCAGCCCAGTCCAAAGAAGAATCAATCCCCAGCAGAGAAGTAAGCCCAACCAGAGGAACATGGTGGTCAAGGTAGAAGCAGAAATATAAAAAGTAAGACCATCACCATCTCAGTGTATGAGTAGCACAGGGATATGTGCAGCAAAGCAAGGAGCTGATGGTAGGTGTGACGCTCAATCTCAGATGCAAAAACAATCTCCCCGGTCTAGCGCTAGTGAAAAGGGATAGACCCCCTCTCTCTAGCTGATACCTACGTTAGGCCACCCCGACGACTTTACTTATTCTATTAATGTTATAAACAAAATCATAACAATGAATTTTAGATGAATGGTATCTAAATATTTTGTTGCTGTTGTTCTTATCAGTTCAGTAGATAAGAAAGTAAACTATGATACTGTTAGGGAGAGTTATCTCCCCTAACGATTCTGGACACGATATGCTCACTGCCCCAAGGCAGAGACTGATCGTAGTGGCTGTGATTATCACATGGTAATATAGTTGAACTCTTATTCAAACTCCTCCTACTGTATTCCCGGTCGGTGAGAATAAA
>CM042161.1:81740554-81775554 GCA_023376005.1 Doryteuthis pealeii | reverse complement strand
AAATGGATTCTTCATTGGCAAAGGTCAAGTAACAATCAGAATTAGTATAAACAATGGCTGCAGCATTTTATTTCAAAGTCACGGATGGTACGACTCACTACTTTCAAAAGGAAATAAGGAAACAATGCCTATATATATATATATATATATATATATATACATGTAGCAGTGCTACCCAAGGGACTGAGCAGCTCCTTGGGTAGCACTGCTCTTGACAGAGGTGGGTGCTGGGTACACTTTCTTTTGGAAGGGCAGGCGGGTGGGAGAGAGGCGGGTGGGAGGAGTGGGATTTGCAATTCGTACAGAGCTAGTCAATCTTAGTGAGCAGCCACACAGCGTCAGTGACAAAATCATGCACTTTTGGGACCCATTGGCAGGCAACCGTTTTATGACGGTCATCTCTGCCTATGCCCCCCCCCACTCTTGGCAGCGATGAAGAGGTAATTCTAACCTTCTACCAGAGTCTCAGGTCAGTCATAACTTCCATCCCAAAAGCTGATAAAATCCTACTTCTCGGTGATTTTAACGCCAGAGTGGGGAAAGATCATGGAACCTGGACGGCACTGGGTAAGTATGGATTGGGAGGAATGAGTAAAAATGGACTTCACCTGCTCCAGCTTTGTACTGAACTCAGACTCATTACCTGCAACACTTTCTCTCACCAGAATCTAGCTCATAAGGCAACCTGGATTCATCCGCAATCCAGGAATGGGCACATGCTTGATTATGTCATAACCTGCAAATGAGACCTTCAGGATGTGCGCACTGTGCGGGTCATGCGGGGTGCAGAGTGTGGCTCGATCACAAACTTCTGCGTCATAAATTAAAACTCCATGTCATGTGCAAATCTTGCGAACAGGGGGGGGAAAAGTCCCTAAACGCATCAATGTTTCCAAACTTCAGGACTCACATGTGTGACAGGAACGGCAGAAAGCCTTCGAAGAGGAGCAGTTTCACGGCACATGGGATGATTTTAAGAGCAACGTCTATGAGACAAGCGTCAAGATACTTGGCCTCAAGAAACGGAAACATTGCGACTGGTTGTGTATGTGCATATATGTTTACATTTACATATATATGCATATGTAACCCTATACAGACATATAAAGACGAATACCTTGGTAAAGGTATGAATCTATATATTCTCCCTCCAGCTATGGGTAAATAGTAGGGCAGACTGTGCTCTTTAACTTTGGATAGGTGACCAGTCTAGAAGGAAAACTCTGAATTGCTTCCCAAATATGTACATACATACATACATACATATATGTATGTATGTCCGTGGTGTAATAGTTACCATCATTGGAAATGGACAAGGGGACACAAGTTCAAATCTGGGAAGGGGCTGCTTGTATTACACATAGTGCTATTACTCTTGGGAAAGGCAGGCAAGAATCCACTTATTCTGACTTCAGCTTTTTAACCTTGGTATAGTATAGAAGAAAGAAAACTTTGAATTCAAACATGCTAAACTCCGCTTAAAAATTGACCTTGTGTCACATCCAGCTTGTTTGGAGGGGTTGGGTAAATACATAGATGTATGTGTGTGCATGTGCATATCTGTTTACACATACATGTACACATATACATTTGTGATTAAAAGTTAAGGAACAAAGTGGATAAGGACAAAGTGGATAAAGCACAAACAATTTCAATCAATTAATATTAATATCAATTAATGAAGAATAAGTTCCAATTACCGTCGAACTGGGAAGATAAGGTAGCAAGTGATTGTAACTTAAATACAAACTCGAAATGCTACAAAGTCTACTGCAAAATGACAAAGTATATATAAGACTCCACAATGTCATTCAAATCAAGCAGTCAAGCAACCAATCAGAACTCAAGGAATGGAATGACCCAAATCACCCTGATTCATTAATGGATCATTCTTGATTCCTATTTATACCAGCTGTCTTGGACACTGCTGGAGTTCTACTTAGCTGCTGTTATTAAAACCAACAGTAGACTAACTGACTTCAATATGGCGCTGCGAACAGAAATGGAACCTGAAGATTGGGAAAGCTACTTCATCAAAGCTGGTATAAATAGGAATCAAGAATGATCCATTCATGAATCAGGGTGATTTGGGTCATTCCATTCCTTGAGTTCTGATTGGTTGCTTGACTGGTTGATTTGAATGACATTGTGGAGTCTTATATATACTTTGTCATTTTGCAGTAGACCTTGTAGCATTTCGAGTTTGTATTTAAGTTACAATCGCTTGCTGCCTTGTCTTCCCAGTTCGACGGTAATTGGAACTTATTCTTCACCTATATGAATTTACAAGTCTTCATCAGAAAGTAAATTTACAGAGGTGAAATATTAATTGATTGAAATTGTTTGTGTTTTATTCACTTGTATTCCTTAACTTTTAATCACGTTTTGTCAGATTTTACCCAATCTATTATTTCCTCACATACAAGTCGGTTGGCAGGTTGGTCTAATGTCGATTTCAGCCAGAGTGAGGGAGTCTATCCCCTTTTCATTAGCGCTAGATCATTTGATTTCAGATGATTTCAGCATTTGAGGTGGAGCGCCACACCTACAGATCTATGTGATACTCATACGCTGAGTTGGCGAGGGCTGGTATCGAACCTGGGACTTTGTAAATCCTTGGCTGATGCTCTACTGACTAAAGCTAGGAGTGTGGGTACCTTTTTACAGAGGGTACCCGCTCTACTGACTAAGGCTAGGAGTGTGGGTACCTTTTTACAGGGGGTACCCACTCTACTGACTAAGGCTAGGAGTGTGGGTACCTTTTTACAGGGGGTACCCGCTCTACTGACTAAGGCTAGGAGTGTGGGTACCTTTTTACAGGGGGTACCCGCTCTACTGACTAAGGCTAGGAGTGTGGGTACCTTTTACAGGGGGTACCCTCTACTGACTAACTCTAGGAGTGTGGGTACCTTTTTACAGGGGGTACCCGCTCTACTGACTAACTCTAGGAGTGTGGGTACCTTTTTACAGGGGGTACCGCTCTACTGACTAACTCTAGGAGTGTGGGTACCTTTTTACAGGGGGTAAACTCTAGGAGTGTGGGTACCTTTTTACAGGGGGTACCCGCTCTACTGACTAAGGCTAGGAGTGTGGGTACCTTTTTACGGGGGGTACCCACATTCCTCACACAAAAAGCATTCTGCTCGGTATGATAATCAACCTGTATTTGTATTGAAGATCCGTAGATCCTGTCGATCCGGGTAGTGTGGAGTTCTTTTGCTTAGATCAGCATCTGATTGATTTCCAGATGCAGCTTTTTAGATCATCACTAGCGGCTAGACACAGAATCAGGTTAAATGGCTGCAATCGTCTAGAAAACACACATTGTAAAATATTTTAGCTAACTTTACATATGTGTGTGTGTGTGTGTGTGTAACGTATTTAGAGTAAATATTTTTTGATATTTCACCTCAGTGAGTTTACGAGGCCTCATCAGAGAAGCCTTGTAACCTCACAGAGGCGAAATATTGATTGAAATTGTTTGTGTTTTATCCACTGTGTTCCTCAACTTTTAATCAGATTTTGTCAGGTTTTACCCAATCTGTTATTTCCTCACATACATCTTTTATATATATATATATATATATTGAGTTAATTGCCAATTCACGAAGATTCTGGAATAATTAAAATCAATTTAAAAAGTGCTCAATAAAAGAGCTAAGTCGTGAAACTATAGCCGGACGATTTTAAACTATTCGGTTTTAAAACATTATATTTTAAGGTTTTACTTTGTTTATTTGGTTAATAGTAGTAATAATATTTTTCATATCCTATTTTTTTTTATATATGTATTTTTTTTATTTTTATATTTATATTTTTGTTTTATATATATTCCTTATGTATATTTTTTATATACATTTTTTATGTATATATTTTTTTCATATATCTAATTTTTTTATATATCTAATATCTTTATATATTTTTTATATTTATATTTTATATATTATTTTTTTGTTTTATCCTTACTCTATACTTTTTCAGACTCATTCAATAGTTTAATTCATAGTTTAATTTTGTCTGACTACCATCCCGCTAAGAAACCAGACCTTGAAGAGTATCCTTTTTTCTCATTTGACTTCCTGTCGCCATGGTGACAGTCTTACAATGTAAAAAAAAAAATTTTTTTTTTTTGAGAAGTAAATTTTTCAGTTATGCAATTCAAATTATCTTGATCTACCATCTGATGAGACGAAATTTTGGGGAGCTATATTAAATCAATTTAAATGGAGGCGCGTGGTCTAATGGTTAGAATCGTAGGAAATGGACTCGTCAACGGGAGTTCAATTCCTGGACGAGGCTGTTGGAATTTCACATGGCGCTAATACCCTTGGGAAAGGTATGAATCCAATTCTCCCTCCAGCTATGGGTAAATAGCAGGGCAGACTGGACTCTTTAACCATGGCTAGGTAACCAGTCTAGGAGAAGGAAAACTCTGAATTCAAACCTGTTAAACTCCACTTAAGAAATTGACTTTGTGTCGCATCCTGCTCGTGCGGAGGGGTTGGTAAATATATATATTAAATCAACTTAGATTTATAAAGGCCCCAATTTTGGTCGAAATAAATTTATTATGAAATTACGGTGTTGAGTTTTTCCTTCCTTTCTAAGATAAATATTGCTCTGTATATAATCTAAAAAGTTTATTATACATTGAGCTCTCTGTAGTGACTTAAAGATTCACTGTATTTATACATACTGGGTCATACAATAATAATATAGTGTATCTTAGAAATCACATATAGAATCATCCCTTACTACCAAGTTTTGGATACCTCTCATATATATATATATATATATATATATATATATATATATTTACATATGCTAATGTAATTCTATAGAGACATATAAAGAGTGATTCCATTGTTGAACTTTTAAAGTCTTTTACTTGAATGACACGGAACTGTGTTTTTTGGTGTGGTTAATATCTATGCTAACAGATGTTCACCCCGAGCAACTACACAATCCCCTGGGGTCTCTTGAGCCCTCATTAACATTGGTGACATAATAGGATAATCAGCTCGATTAATTAACAAGAACGCAACAAGAACTGTGTATTAGGAACAGAAGCAGCTGCTTGAAGAGCATCACTAACCAGACATACAGGAAGTTCAGGAGAACCTGTTTGAATATCAGCAATGAGCGGCCAGCCGTAACGAAGGTTATTAAGTACATAGTCATGAGTTGAAGAAGAATTTCTTTTTATCTGTGATAGAAATCAGATGTGCTAAAACATGGCCCTTCTTCCAATAGTTTTCATTAAGCTCTTTATTTTCCCCTATTTATTATATTATGTTAAACAAGTACAAAAAAGAAAGAATTGATAAAATGATACTTAGTTGAGGAGGGGTGGGGGAAATAAGCAGGGGAGATAAGTATTTTGATATTGAAAAGTGCTCTAAATGCATTAACACAAAAAACACAGAAAACGCTGAAATGAACTAGTAAAAAAAAAAAAAATTTAATTAAAAAGATTTTTTTTTTCTGACCTTCTGAGATGAAAAATTATCATAAGAACTACAAGACAAAAGTTTTGCAATATTTTGGCCGGATTCGGAGAGAGTCATACGAATCTGTGCTGATGATGAGTATTGTATTTGTAATTAACAATTGCTTTATTTTTCAATTTGATAAAATTTAACACATACATATGTGTGTGTGTGTGTGTGTGTGTGTGTGTGTGTACATATTTGGGAAACAGTGTTTCATCAAATTTTAACTTTTAGATGTGGTATATGTCCACATGATCTTCAGATGGATTGCAATAACATGTTTTTCTTTTTTTATGCTTTACGGCATATCAACCATTGTGGGTCATTTAATGCCGACAAAGTTTTAAATAAATTTGTTCTTGAAGGGTACTCAATTTTTTTCATAAACACATTTTTTCTATTTAACCCATAGATGGGATCCTAACAGATAATACCACTCCAGGTCAGAGTGGACCTGGAAGTAATGGTGATGAAGGGGTACCCCACATTCCCCAGGCTTCAGAAGTGGAACTTCAGCATCAGAGAGATTAACGTCCAGGACATGAAGACCCTCAGGTTTTGGTTTGGTTTGTTTTATGGCATATCAACCTCAGTGGGTCATTTAATGCCAATAAAGTTTTGAAATAAATTCATTCATAAGTAAATTTGTTCTTGATGGGTACTGAATTTGTTTTATAAACACATTTTTCTATTTAACCCATAGATGGGATACTAACAAGTAATACCAATCCGGGTCAGAGTGGAACTGGGAGTAATGGTGATGAAGGGGTACTCCACATTCCCCAGGCATCAGAAGAGGAATTTCACCATCTGATAGAGATTAACGTCATACCCAGGACATGAAGACCTTCAGCCACCACCTTCTAGCACATAATTGGAGGGTGCCTCTCCAACCACCTGTCTAGCCTAAGTAAGGGCCAAAGTTGAGTCTTACATGTCATGGACTGCTTAGCCACCAGGATTCCATCCTTAAGCATCATGCGTCGCCACCCACAGCCAACAGGTGGCCCCATTGGGGGAGGGAGGGGTCTTACCACTCTACAGAGGTGCAGTCTATGTATTCTAAAATCCCATCCGACAGGGCGAAATAAAACATGGTGATTTGCAGCAGTCACAAATGCATGCAGTGATGCAGATAGCTTTTTGATTTAGTGCATCCTGGGACACACATATTTGCTTTGAATGAGTCCCTGGGAAAATATATGGGTCCCAACTAAAACCATCTAACTCCTACCTTGTAACCTATCCTGTATAATTCATTTTTAAGAAATTATTGAAATGTAATTACAGTTAGCTTGAAATGGTGAGGGAAGAAAAAAGAAAAACTTTGGGATGCATGGATATGATTTTAATGCATCCTTTTAGATTTGTGTGCATCAGGGACACAGGAAGTGTACCTATCAGCATTTCTGTGCATGACTCAAAAAGTGTTGATATGCCATAAAACCAACCAACCAACCAATGATCTCTCCTCTCTTCCTCTCCCTCCCTCTCTCTCTCTCCCTCCCCCTCTCTCTCTCACTCTCACTTTCTCTCTCTCTCTTTCCTGTCCAATACTTGGTGATGGGTGACCATTTAAGCAACAAGTATTGTAAGCAAACTGATATCAAAATGACTTGATTTGGCATTAAATGACCCCAAAAGGGTTGATATGCCATAAAACAAAACAACTTACCAACCAAACATAAAACTGAAGTTAAGCAGTGATGAGCCTGTTCAATACTTAATTAGGTGACCACATAAGCAACAGCAGGTACTGTAAGCAAACTGATATCAAAATGACTTGATCTCACATTAAATGACCCAAAAAGGGTTGATATGCCATAAAACCAACCAACCAATGATCTCTCCTCTCTCTCTTCTCTCTATCTCACTCTCACTCTCACTTTCCTGTCCAATACTTGATGATGGGTGACCATTTTAAATAACAGGTATTGTAAGCAACCCGATATCAAAATGACTTGATTTGGCATTAAATGAACCCAAAAAGGGTTGATATAATTAAAACCAGCCAACCAACCAGCCAACTAAAATATTGCAAAATGTTTGCATAAGATGCTGATATCAAAATTAAATTATGCTTTTCACATACTGTGTAGATTTCAACTGTGTATATGTCAGTTTTTTTGTTGTTTTTTTGTTTCATTTTTTTTCATCGATTGTATGAAGAGGCCGATCAGCAGAGAAGTTGCAAATTATCATATGAACCCCCCCCCACACACACACCCATCCATCGCCGACTGTGAGATAAACGCCCCCCCCCCCCCAGGTGAGTGTGTGTGAAATGAAACAAAAAGAAATGGGTGTGAGTATGTCGGTGATAGGCATAACTGAAGTTCAAAATAGAGAATGGATGCAGTGAGTAGGATACAGAGGGAAGACGCTAGCATTTCCAGTTAGGAGGGGGGGTTAGGGCGAGGAGGGGGGGTGGAGAATGAGTAAGTGGAATTGATATGTTTACAAGCGTTTCGGTAAACAATGTTATCTATGCAGAATCTGGGTGCAAATGACGGACTAAGTATTCTTCAGAGATAAGGAAGTTAGAATAAGTGATAGGGTGCCAATCATTTAAATGAAATTCAGGGGTGGGGTGGGGGGAAGAGGAGGGGTGAGAGGAAGTGGGGGGGACAGGAAGGAATCAAAGACATTTAGGAATGGAAAGAGTAAAAGAAGGAATATGAGAAGCAAAGGAAATATGAGAAAGTAAGGTGAAAGGGAGAAAGAAAGAAAACGTGAAGAAAAAATAAACGAAAAAAAAATATGATGAAAGGAAAAAGTAATGTGGGAGGAAATGAAATATGAGGAGATGGGAAAGAATGAAAATATTAAAAGAAATAGAAGAAGAAAAAAGGTGGGGGAGGGAAGAAAAATAAAGAAATTATTGAAGGAAGAAACAAAGGAAGGAAATAAAGGAAACAAAGAAAAAAAAGAAATATAGGAAAAAGGAAGGAAAAGAAAGAAAGAAAAATAGAGAGAAGAATGAAAGAAAAAAAGAGAAAAAAAGAATAGATGAAGAAAAGAGGAGGACAAAGAAAAAAAGAAAAGGAAGGAAGAAAGGGGAAAAAGAAGGAAAATAAGGAAAGAAAAATAGAGAGAAGAAAGAGAAAAGAGAAGAAGGAAAAAGGAAATAGAATAAGAAAGGAAGGGACAAGAAAATAGAAGAAAGAAAGGAACAAGAGAAAAAATAAATGAGAGAATGAAAAGAAGGAAAAAAAAGGTGGAAGAAATATGAAAGGAAAAAGAATGAGGAGAGAAAGAAAAAGAAAAAAGAAAGCATAGCGAAAGAAAAAAAAAGAAAAAGAAAATAGGACAATAATGAAAAAAAAAGAAGGAAAAAGAAAAGGGGAAAATAGAAAGAAAATAACGAAAAAAGGAGTGAAAGAAAAAAAGAAGGAAAAAGAAATATGTGAAAAAGAGTGAAAATAAAAAGGGACAAAGAGAAATCAAAGAAAAAGAAGAAAAATGGACAATGAATAGAAAGAAAAAGAAAAAAATGGACAAAGCGAAGAAAAAGAAAAAGAAAAAGAGAGAGATAAGGTGAAACAGCAGAAAAAAGGTGTTAAAACAGGGAAGGGGGAAGGGGAAGACTGAATAAACGAAGAAAATATCGAGAAAGAAAAAAAGAAAATAAAAAAAACCCAGCAAGAAAAATATAAATGAAAAGAGTTAAATTTTTGTTGTTTTTAAATTACAAAAGGAAAATGTGTATTCATTCAGATTTAACTTGCAATGAATGTCATAAATACATTTCATGAAGACAAACAAAAACTGACTTGTGTATAAGATGAATTAAATTATATTTATAATAAAATATATGTAAATGTATACACAACTGGCTCGGGTTTCCTTCTTCTTTGTGGAGCCAAATAATGGGGTCTCTATATACACACGTTGTTGACATGAACCACTAAAAATCTATCCACTTATAACAGTAGATTTGAGGTGTATGGTGTAATGGACACGGCATGACGAGTTCAATCCCTGGATGGGGCTGTTTGTATTTTATCTTGCACTAATACCCTTTACGAAAAGGTATGAATCTAACTATACTCCCTCCAGCTATGGGTAAATAGACTGGGCTCTCTAGCCTTGTTTATATATATATATGTGTGTGTGTGTGTATTTGGGCAGCATTCTTTCATTCATACATGTAGAATTAAACAAAAGGCACGTCTCCTGTTTAACAATTTCATCAACGATCTTTTCAAGCTTTCTGGCCAACTTTTTTACATTTGGATGGAATCCGTAGATTAGTTCACCAAAGTTCTTATCCCAAGTACTTTCAGCACTTTTCAAAGTGATGTTGGCACTTTGAAGTGCTGAAAGTACTTGGGATAAAAACTTTGGTGGACTAATCTATGGATTCAATATAAAAAAAGTTGGCCAGAAAGCTCGAAAAGATTGTTAATAACATTGTTAAACAGGAGACGTGCCTTTTGTTTAATTCTACATATATATATATGTGTGTGGTGTGTGTATGCAGATTATCTGGATTTGCTAGTCAACCTGAAAAAGGAATATTACACATGCTGATGACTTCTGCTACAATCCTTTTAGAGATAATTTCTGGTCGTGGAATTGGTCCAAAGGTGTCTATTAAGATTGGGTACCAAAACTTCTGGGCCTGTCATATGATTGCTATGTCCAATCACAGAAAGGCTGTCCCTCATTTAACTCCACACATAGAAATAAACATATTTTACTGATGCAACAGCCTTAGCAATAGCTCTTAAGCAAACATATAAAAGTTGTAAGAATTAAATTATCATATGGTTGTATATCCAGAGGTCCCGCTAGTAAATGAATTAAAACTTAATACAATTCTAAAGGTTTATCAAACAACAAAACTAACTAACAATATAAACTTCCTTCCTATATAGAGTCAAGTTTGAGAAACCTACCAGTCTGATAGGGGGTGGGCAATTGAAGATATCTGGTATCTTCTATTTGAATCCCTACTCTCAAAATATTTCTGGTTGTCTGCTTGTGGAACTGGTTTGACGTTGGCTATTGAATATTGGCAGCCAAAACTTCTGGGCACATCATATGATAGCTATATCCAATCATAGAAAAGCTCTCCCTCACTTAACTCCATACATAGAAATAAACATATTTTACTGACCCAACAGCCTTAGCGAGTTTCAAATCTAGGGTGAACTGAAAGCATTTTGATAATCTTTTGTTCAGAAACCTGATAATGGATCTGTCCTGTATTTTTTTGTTCTTTTCGGCAAAATTACAACCCTCTGTAAGTTCATAAAATCCTCTTGCAAATATTGTGACACATTCTCCCAGGAATCTGCACTCTCAAGTGAGACATAGCTTTTTTTCATGTGTTTTGTTTTTCTTGGGCACAAAATGAGCTTCTAATTTTTCTTTTATTTTTGGCTTTCTTCTTAGAAAATGTAACCATTTTTAAAGACATTTCCTGCTGCTTTGCCCATACAATTTATCAAGGAACTTATCTGCAATTGGTCCAGTTTCCAAATATAACTTAGACGCAATTCAAAATCTTTCTGGCACATGGAATTTTAAAATTTTAAAATTGATAAAAAAAATGAAGGAATAATTAAAAATAAGAAAAAGATAATAAAAATAAAAAAATTAATTACGATTAATTTAACAATATTGACATACTTATTAACTCCTTTACATGACATTATTTCTTTAAACCATGACACCATTTCTTTAAACCATAACATCATTTCTTTAAACCATAATACCCTCTTAGGATTACGGTCAGTCTAGAACTATTAATAAATATTTAAGGAAAAAATAAGAATAAATAATAACAGCAAAAGAAGGAAAAAACATAGTTAAATAAGATATATAATTGAAGCAAAACACTATGCCTTTTGTAATTTAAATATTTGATTTATAATATTTAATCTATTTGAAATTTAAAAGGAAAATACTCATAATACATGGTTTGTTTTATTGTTTTGAATTTTGCATCAATCATAATATGTAATTATTATATGATATTTTAATATATAATTAATATAATATTTAATCTATTTAAAGTTTAAAAGAAAAAGAGAAAAAAGTACTCATAAAAGATATTTTCTTAAAAAAAAATTTTTTTTAAATTTTTTTTTCTCTATCAATACTAATACATAATTTAAGATAATCTTTTATTTACTTATTTACTAAAAAAAAAAATTTAAATTAAAAGGGAAAAAAAAGAAATAACACAAAAAAAAAAAAGAAAAAGAGGGAGAAAGAAAAAGAAAAGAAAAGGGAAAGCGAAACAAAAGCTAGTATGTAAATTTTTCTATTGACGGTTTTTATGTCGGTCACATGGAAGAATGCAAAACAAATCAAACATTTCTGGTGATTATAGATTCATTTTCTTTTCTTTGCTTTTTTTTAATTTTTGAGGAACCTTAGCTTATTCTAGCCACTTCTGCCACCATATTTTAATCATATGGAACTGGTCAGACACATAGTGGATAAAGGTGTTGGTTTAGACAGTTCTAAGTGACAGTTATCTTTAGGCTACGGGTTCAATCCTGGTCAATGGTGGCAGTAACATAGAATAGTAATTAACACAGCTTAACACCTGTACCTCAATGAGAACAGGATAACCTATGGATTGAATAAAGGGTTGGGTTCAAAGTTCTGTGATGGCTCCTGATCACGATGAGAAGGCTCCCGAGTCCGAAAAGAATGTTTCTGAATTTGAGAAGGCTTCTGAGTCCGACAAGAAATACCTGAAGGCCGGAGGGCACATCGGCCGAAACGTTATACAGATAACAATAAAGATGAGGACAATAGTCCAAATAATCAAAATAATTCTAATGGTCCAAAGGTGTCTATTGAATATGGGCACATAAACTTCTGGGCGCATGATGTGATTACTATGCCAATCACAGAAAGGCTTTCCTTCACTTAACTCCACACATAGAAATAACTGTATTTTACTGACCCAACAATAGCAATGGTCTTTTTAACATTTCATTTATCAGAGAGAAAAAGTGAGGATAATAATAGCAGGCTTAGTTTAGCTCAGACGGAGAGGAAATTTGAGGATATCTGGTATCTTCTGTTTTAGTCAATTCTCAGAGATAATTTCTGGTTGACTACTCATGGAACTGGTCTGAAATGTCTATCTGATTTTGGCGCCAAAACTTCTGGGTGCATTACGTGATTGCTAAGTCCAATCCCAGAAAGTCTCTCCCTCACTTAACTCCACACATAGAAATAGATGTATTTTGCTGACAGAACAGAACAATTTAAAAGTGAAACCAGAATGGAAACCACCAAAAGAACATTTATCAAAGACTCGATTTATATGGGCCTTTAAACTGAACAATGATTCTTCATCTTTTATCCAAATTAGCTGACATTCCTCAAATATTTGGGGCAGTAGGTGGGGGGGGGGGGTCTAAAAAGTGCCAAAGATAAGAAGAGACATTTTCTTGCAATTAGAAAAATGGCAAAATATCTTTAGTGAAGGGGGGAGGGGGGGAGACTTTCTCAAGGGTTTCGGTGATGAATCCCCCGACCCCCCCCAATATAGCAATAGGTGCTCTGACATTTGGTTCAGTTATGGTAGAAACTCTGCAAGCAAAACGGTGACCCCTAAGGGAGGATTTTTTCATGGGTCATATTAGGGAGAGCTAGACTACTGACATGTGGATATCATTTTAGATTTGTGTTATTTGAGAAACGTACAGTGGGCATCTCCCCCCCCAGACAAGTAGCAACAAACATCTAAGCTAATAATTGGATGATTTTTTCTTATTTAGTCGGATTAGAAAATGTTACAGCCAGATGCTCTCTAGGAATCTGACATAACATATTTTAGTTTTAAACAATTAATTAATTAATTGATTTTTTTCAAATCTTTTTTGTTATTATTTGTTTGTATTTGATTTACTGTGCGTATCTTAGTTTGGCACAAGGCTAGAAGTATGGGTAACCCAGAGAGAATATAAACTTACAATGATTTTCTAGACAAGATTTGGTTAAATCAAACTTAATTTTCAGTGTTGATATATTAATGAATAAAAGATATAATGCACCAGTTATTTTATTTAAAAACTTTTACATATTTTCAGGTCAGTTAACTTTGAACCACATATCTTTAAGGCATAACACAGATTCTCAAAGATATGTGGTTCAAAGTTAACTGTTTATTTTAGGCCGAAAATGTTTTGTTTTATTCATTTTTTATGTGTATTAAATTTCTTTTGTTTTTTTTAAACTCAAATTTTTTTTACTCATTTTATTTTATTTAACCTATACATGGTACCCTAACAGGTAGCACCACTCCAGGTCAGAGTGAACCAGGGAATAATGGCAATGAAGTGTTATCTATCTATCTATCCACCTATCTATCTCAGTCAGTTTATATCTATCAATCTATCCACCTATCTCGGTCAGTTTATATCTATCAATCTATATATATATATATATATATATATATATATATCGGTCTGCTCATATCTATCTATCTACCTATCTACCTATCTATCTCGCTCTCTATCTATCTATGCTCATATCTATCTATCTCTATCTCTATCTATCTATCTATATCTATCTATCTATCTCGGACTGTTCATATCTATCTATCTATCTCGACTGTTCATATCTATCTTCTCGATCTGTTCATATCTATCTATCTATCTATCTCGATCTGTTCATATCTATCTATCTCGGTCTGTTCATATCTATCTATCTATCTATCTTGGAACTTCACTATTAGATGCAATTTAGCATCATACCCAGAACACCAAGACCCTCAACCACCACCTTCTAGCATATATATGATAAAAAAGGTTGGAATTTGCCATAAGAGCAATAGGGTTGGGACAATCATATAGGTGATAGGGCTTGTCGTGACCAGCTGATTGATCACAGGAGGGCCTCTCTGACCGCTGTCTAACTTCAGTAAGGTGTCCCCATTGGGGTGATTTTACCCCACTGCAGAGGTGCAGTCAGTGTATTCTACTACTCCGGCTGACAGTGCTTTCAGAGAAAGGAAAAAATCTCAGAAAAAACAAATATATATATAAGTTAAAAGAAAGGAAATGAATCCAACAATATGAGTATGAAAAGGTGGAATGAAAACATCACACAATGCTGTTAAAGAGAAAACAATTTATAATATAATCATAGCTGATACTGATCAATATTTCGATTTTACAAAAATCATCATCAGAGCTCATTCACTCCGTAGTTGTTTGGGTCGGAGAAGAATGTCAAATGGATTTGACATTCTTCTCCGACCCAAACAACTACGGAGTGAATGAGCCTGATGATGATTTTTTGTAAAATCGAAATATTGATCAGTCTGATACTGATCAATATTTCGATGATTATATCATAAATTGTTTTCTCTTTAACAAATATATATATATATAAAAACTTACCCGCACACACAAACTCTAAAATAAGGAAGGCCGGGATCTGTTTTCTTGAATTTTGCATTCGGTTGGTAAACATCAAATACAACATCCCAATTTTCTGGATAATCATCGGATCTGCATAAAGAAAAAAAAAATGGAAAACTTAAATCATTTTTCTGAATTTTGGTGATAGGGCTTGATTATTTTTATTATTTAGATTTTTCGGACTGTTGTCCTTATATATATATATTGCTATATACACAACATTTTGGCTGATGTGCCCTCCAGCCTTCAGATTATGACATGAAGTCTCTCAAGTTCAACAAAAAGGTTCCTGAATTTAAAAGAAACACCTGAAGAAAGTCAAAGTGTACATCAGCCGAAACATGTATATAACAATAAAGATGAGGACAACAGTTAGAAAAATTCAAATAATAAACAAAGAAGCCTTAAAGTTTGAATATCAAAGGATTGTTTTGAAGACTTATCTTTGTGGTTCAAAAATAAATATAACTATATAATTAATATATATATATATATATATAAATTCATTAAATGTTGCTAAATTTTCATTGCAGTAGCATTAGTAATTAATCCAACCTCTCTACAACTATATATATATATATATATATATATATATATATATGTTATGAGATACTATACAATTAAAAGGCATTTGTTACCAGTGGTTTCAAAGCAGTGTATTAGCTACTTATCATTAGGACAACACACCTTGGAAATAATAGCTCTTATACATTCAAACACTTTAATTTCCTTTCTCCAATTCAAAATAAATACACACACACACACACACACAATATATATATATATATATATATATATATATATATATATATATATATAATTTGACAATGCAGATGCTCTAGTGTTTCTTGCAAATACACCTGAACAAGTGTTGCATAGCACTTCTTCGCTACTCTGAATCGTATACTTGCTTGTATACTGCTCAATAAAATCACAAGGCATGCTGTATCATATTTAAAAGGTACGCTTTATTTGCTTCTGCTTCTAACTCGGTGATGCATGTACACGGCATGGAACTTGACGTTGGCAGCTACTAAATGAGGTAGTCAAGATGAGACTACAAAAAACTGCTATCTGCCACACGTGGGGCCCTGTTGAATGGTACGATAAGTAACGGGTACGCCCTCCCCCAGGGGAGGGGGTAGCAGGTCAACTCTCTCTCTCTTGCGACTGCTGTTTGAAAAGCGCTGTCCTCAACTGCTGGCTCTCGCAACTCTTGACTGCTGCTGCCCAACTGCCCCTGCTGTTTTGACTCTACACTTAAGTACGTATAATCCGCCCACACATCTCTTTGTTCGGTTGACCGGAAGTCCTTTCCTCCACTTCCACTGCCTTTGTTCAAATTCCCGTTTATACAGAGGAAGTCTTTTGTTACCCTTCTTTTGTTATACTAAGATTTCTGTCTAGTGCTATCTATTGTTTCTTTTGTTCAATTTATTCTTTGTCAGGTTTCGAATTTCCCGCGCAAAATAAATGCGACTATCACCAAACCATAACACAAGCAGAATTACTGCTGCATAACCTAGGGAAAGCAGCAAGAGGCATTGGTTTCTATGGGAACTGAAATAAAACTGAGTTCATATGTTTTAAACAAGATGGAGCTATCTCAACACTGGATGATAAGCCTCTAAAATTAGTAGACCAATTCACATACCTAGGTAGTAATATCTCCTCTACAGAAAGCAATGTCAATGTATGCACAGGAAAGGCATGGATTGTGATAGATAAATTATCATATATGGAAATTTGATCTCACTGATAAAACTAAGATTTTTCCAACCTGTAGCTGTGTAAGTGCTACTGTATAGCTGTACTACTTGGACTCTAACAAAATGCTTAGTGAAAAAGCTAGATGGGAATTACACAATGATGCTGCATATTGTTTTAAACAAATCTTGGAAGCAATACCCCACAAAAAGGCAGCTGTATGGTCACTTGCACTTTATCATACAAAACATCAGAGTAAGATGAACAAGACAAGCTGGAAAAGCAAGGACAAACACATAAGGGTAATTCCATGTCAAATCATTAAAAAAAACAAGTAAAATTGTCACCCATCCCCTTCAATTTTTCTGAATTTTTTTCCAGATGTAGACTATGTTAACATAGTTATGTTGATTTTTAGCTGTCCAAATTTATAAAAAATGTGACTATTTTTGTCTGTAAATTGAGTTTTAGATCTTCCCTACCCCTAAAAATAGGTTTATAAAAGCATTTTTGCCCAAGTAAACCAAAAATTTTAATAATTTAAAAAGTTGTTGGGGTGGCCTAAAGTCAGTATCAGCCAAACAGCGAGGGAGTCTATCCCCTTTTCACTAGTGCTAGACCAAGTAGATTATTTTAATGTCTGAGGTGGAGCACTACATCTACCATCAGCTCCTCACTTTACTGCACAGATCCCTATGCTACTCATACGATGAGTTGGCAAGGGCCGGTATTGAACCAGGAACCTTGTGATTCCTAGCCAAACACTCTACCAACTGAGCTAAACTGGCCCTAGAAAGGGATATATAAGCGTATTTTATTAAAAACCAGAAACAAGGGTCTTTTATACATTTCTCTTTTTTTTCTCGTCTTACAAGATTCCTTATCTGTGGTTCAATTCTATATAAAAAGAATCTTGAAATGCGTATAGGTAGGCAGATATGCCAGAAGAAATTAGGGTTTACCCTCAAAGAACACCCTTAAAATGTGGATTTCACCAAACTTGGCACCATGTCTTTTACAATGGATGGAATTCTTCTGGAGGTGCTTTGAAAAAATAAATAAATAAAAAAAACAAAATCAAAAAGAAGAAAAGGTCTATGTAAATAGATTTAGAACACACAGGGTTAAAAACAAAAAAAGAAAAAGACAAAAAGGTCAAAGAGGTTAGAGAAAGGTTCCAAGATGTCAACCTAATATGCTTGGAGAAACGGTTTCCTGCTAATGGATCAGAATGTCAGAAGGAATTTCTTTGAGTTATAGAAGCAAGAATTTTGTAGAATGATTCTAAAGTTTGGTACATGCATGGTGCCAGAGATGAATTAGAAAGGACAAATCCTGCAAAAATACCAGGAGACCAAGATTTCTCTTTGGTCAAATCTTTCTTAGTTCTCGGACTTTTGACTAATTGGTCAAATGACTCATCACCTGCGATCAGAATATTGAATAACAATTTTCAAAATCAACAAAAAAATATTCTTATCTAATTTTGAAGATTAGAACAACAGGTTTCCCTGAATTTTTGAAACGAGGTTTGATAATTTGTATCAATTAGATTATTTGGACTATTGTCCTCATCTTTATTGTTATCTACACTATTTCTCTGAATTTTTGAGATGAGGCTAGATAATTTGGATTATTTGTATTATTCGGACCATTGGCCTCATCTTTAATGTTATATACACTATTTCTCTGAATTTTTGAGATGAGGCTTGATAATTTGGATTATTTGTATTATTCGGACCATTGGTCTCATCTTTAATGTTATATACACTATTTTTCT
The DNA here is from genome assembly GCA_023376005.1 of Doryteuthis pealeii. Taxonomy (NCBI): domain Eukaryota; kingdom Metazoa; phylum Mollusca; class Cephalopoda; order Myopsida; family Loliginidae; genus Doryteuthis; species Doryteuthis pealeii. Next base: position 81,757,177 of record CM042161.1, on the reverse strand, counting down.
GAATTTTTGAGATGAGGCTTGATAATTTGGATTATTTGTATTATTCGGACCATTGGCCTCATCTTTAATGTTATATACACTATTTCTCTGAATTTTTGAGATGAGGCTTGATAATTTGGATTATTTGTATTATTCGGACCATTGGCCTCATCTTTAACGTTATATACACTATTTCTCTGAATTTTTGAGATGAGGCTCGATAATTTGGATTATTTGTATTATTTGGACCATTGGTCTCATCTTTAATGTTATATACACTATTTCTCTGAATTTTTGAGATGAGGCTTGATAATTTGAATTATTTGTATTATTTGGACCATTGGTCTCATCTTTAATGTTATACACACTATTTCTCTGAATTTTTTAGATGAGGCTTGATAATTTGGATTATTTGTATTATTCGGACCATTGGTCTTATCTTTATTGTTATATGTACAATGTTTCGGCCAATGTGCCCTCTGGCGTTCTTCAGGTATTTCTTCTTGAACTAGGGAACCTTCTCTTTGATATTGGGAACCTCCTTTTTTTTACCTGTTTTTTTTTTTTTTTATTTTTTTTTTTTTTTAAATCAAAGCCCTGATGATCACCTTCTGATTGAATGGTTATTTTTTTGTTTCCTATTATTATTATTCTATTTTACTTTTATATCTAAAATAATTTTAAATAGAATACTGTGTTTGTAAGCAAATTTTGGTTGAAACATGTCAACAAGTAACAATAATAAATTTAATCCATACTAAAGTATAAATATATTTTTCTTCCAATTATCTTATATATATATATCTTATTATAATGGAGATTGTGTGTTTTTCTGTCTGTAACCGAAACTATATTCCTACTCAAGTCACAATTCTCTTAGTTATAGACATTACATTCTCCATGATTTTATTTTTATTTAACCTCAATTATTAATAAAATTGTCATACATTATTAATACTGTTAACTATGTATACATACTGACAACATGCAATTATATTTATATATATAACAAAATAGTGGTTTACAGTGTAAACGGGAAGGCTAATTTGCATATTAATATTAAAAAATCGAATTTAATAAATATGTGTTTAGTATTATTGATTTCTAACTGTTTGGTTTTATTTTAATGAATATAAGCAAACATCTCTTCAATGAATCTTAAATGAAATCCATTAACAAGATAAAATAACTGTCATTTTATTCTTTACTTCCTCTTATAACTAAATACTTAAATTAGAAAAAATAACAATGATAGACGAGAGTGATGGAAGAGTAAGTTTCAGTTGTTCCATTTTTTATTATACTCCCTCTGTTTCAAATCTTTTATTATACTCCCTCTGTTTCAAATCTTTTTATCTGCATTCTTATTTAGTTTCATTAGCCTTTCTAATTTAATACAATATTTTATTACATTAAAACTTAAATACTTGCACCCGGAGGGTGCATATATTTGCTAGTATATATAAATATATAAGAGTAAGTTTTTGGTATGTACTTGTCGACATATGAGTTCAAAACTGATTCGAAATCTTGCATACATATCAATATCCTTCTAACTAGGAAACATGCCAAATTTGGATATTGATTTTTACTAATTAAGGGATATAATTAGTTAATTAAGCCAAAATCACCCAATTTGCGAAACTGTCCATATACCAACTCCTGCTGATGATAAGATATTGTCCCGTGCCTGACTTTTTGTTAAAGCGAATATCAGCTGTGAATTCAATTTTAGTGAATAAATTTCGCAGGCTTAAGCCGTTTGGCTCGGAATTTATCGCCTATTTGTAGTCCAATCTTAAAAATATCCGTATGGTTGAAAAGAAGAGAAAATAATCTTGCTCAATATATAATTTGTATGAGTCTTTATCCATTGAATTATTTTTTATAGCGAGTTAAAAAAAATCATTTTGCTTCAGACAGCAAAAGTATGTTTTAATGAAAAATCAAATCTTATTTATATCGCAAACTTTTTATTCCTGTCGTAAAATATTAATTTAGTTAGAAATAAAATGAAATAATCTATCTTACAAATATTTATTTGGCAAGAAAGAGCAAAGTAAATAACAATAATAAGCATGAGCTACATAAATTAAGAGACAGGTAATCTCCAGCATGAGCTACATAAATTAGGAGACAGGCAATCTCCAACATGAGCTACATGAATTAAGAGAAAGGTAATCTCCAAGATGAGCTACATGAATTATGAAAACAGGCAATCTCCAAGGAAACTACATACATTAAGAGACAGGCAATCTCAAAGATAGCTTACATTAATTAGGAGAACAGGCAATCTCCAAGATGAGCTACATAAATTAAGAGCGACAGGCAAATCTCCAAGATGAGCTACATAAATTAGGAGACAGGCAATCTCAAAGATCAGCTACAAAATTAAGAGCATGAGCTACATAAATTAGGAGACAGGCAATCTCCAAGATAAGCTACATAAATTAGGAGACAGGTAATCTCCAAGATGAGCTACATAAATTAAGAGACAGGGAAAATCTCCACGATGAGCTACATAAATTAAGAGAGAGCGGATCTCCAAAGTGAGCTACATAATTATGAGGGAGCAATCTCTAACATGAGTTACATAAATTAGGAAACAGGCAATCTCCACATAAGCTACATAAATTAAGAGACAGGCAATCTCCAAGATGAGCTACATAAATTAGGAGACAGGCAATCTCCAAAGATAACTACATAAATTAGGAGACAGGCAATCTCCAAAGATCAGCTACATAAATTAGGAGACAGGCAATCTCAAAGATCAGCTCATAAATTAGGAGACAGGCAATCTCCAACATGAGCACATAAATTAAGAGACAGGCAATCTCCAAGATGAGCTACATAAATTAGGGAACGGCAATCTCAAACTTGAGCTACATAAAATAAGACACAAATCTCCAAGATGAGCTACATAAATTAGGAGACAGGCAATCTCCAAGATAAGCTACATAAATTAGGAGACAGGCAATCTCCAAAGTGAAGCTACATAAATTAAGAGACAGGCAATCTCCAAGTGAGCTACATAAATTAGGAGACAGCAATCTCAAATGAGCTACATAAATTAAGAGACAGCAATCTCCAAGATGAGCTACATGAATCAGGAAGACAGGCAATCTCCAAGATCAGCTACATAAATTAGGGAACAGGCAATCTCCAACATGAGCTACATAAATTAAGAGACAGGCAATTCCAAGATGAGCTACATAAATTAAGAGACAGGCAATCTCCAAGAGAGCTACATAAATTAGGTGACGGCAATCTCCAAGATGACTACATAAATTAGGAGACAGGCAATCTCCACGATGAGCTACATAAATTCGGAGACCGGCAATCTCAAGATAGCTACATAAATTAGGAGACAGGCAATCTCCAAGATGAGCTACATAAATTAGGAGACAGGAATCTCCAAGATAAGCTACATAAATTAAGAGATAGGCAATCTCTAATAAAAAAAATGTGGGCTCACTAACACCTATATACATAAGACACAGATTATCCACATCTAATTTGAAACAAACCACTCCCAAAGCAAATAAAAAATGATTAAGAGAAGGCATATCTCTTACATGAGCAACACAATAAAATTAGGAGACAGGCAATCTCCAACGTGAGCTACATATTTCACGTCACATCGAAAATTAGGAGACAGGCAATCTCCAACATGAGCTACATAAAATTGGAGACAGGCAATCTCTAACATGAGCTACATAAATTAAGAGATAGGCAATCTCTAACATGAGATACATCCCACTTCACTCTTTGGTGTTCCTATTTTTATCTTTAGTCCGGTCATGGACCGGGTACTTTAGCTAGTATATATATATATATAATATAGAATGAATAGAGAATAAATGAGAAAGTATTGCATGAAAGGTGCTCAATGCTAATAAAGCAGAGCAGATTTATAATCAATAGTAATGGTATTATGGATGATTTGGACTCATAACTTGAAGTTTCATTTGACTCATCTGAGGATTGCATAACCATGAAACTTTAAGTTATGTGTCCAAATCATCCATAATACCATTACTATTGATTTATATATATATATAAGAGAAGAGGAGAGAGAAAGAGATATGGTACCCTAACAGGTTATACCACTCTGTATGAAAGTGACCTGGAGTAATAGCAATGAAGTGGTAATTCTATACTCCACGCCACTGGGTACAAATTAGTGTCATACCTTAACATTGAGTCATAATTAGGAAAAATACATCAAAGGAAAATTAAAGACTTAAAGATTCATACAGTCGGATTCTACTTCCATTTACTTTCATATATATATATATATATATATTATATCATACATCATGTCGCACAAGTAGCACGGATATCCATGACAATCTCACGCCAACCCTCCGTATCATTCATTGCCCCCGGGAGCTCCTCTGCACAGCATCCAGCATCCTCACATAGTTGGTCAATATAGGTCTGGCTGGGCAGCCCACACTAGCACGCCCATGTGTTGGCTTCCACAAGAGTATGTCGCTTATGAGCTTGTCCTTGCTTCTCCAGCAGTTTTCCGCATGCCTAGTCCGTCTTACTCGTATGGTTTGGGAGATGGGGGCAAGTGGCCATACAGCTGCCTCCTTGTGGGGTACTGTTTCCACGACTTGTTTAAGACTGCACGCAGCATTCTTGTGCAGGTCCCATCTAGCTTATTTTCAAGGCGCTTCGTTAGGGTCCAGGTGGTGCATCCATACAGCAATAATGATATAACCACAGCCTGGAAGAATTGTCGCTTGAACATGTCAGTGAGATCGGATTTCCATATGACTGATAATTTGTTTGTAGCCAACCATGCCTTTCCTATTTGTGTATTAACATCGCTTTCTGTGGATGGGATATTACTACCTAGGTATGTGAGTTCACATAGAGGCCAATGTTCTTTGCTGCCTTCTCCAAGCTATGTAGTAGTGATATATATAATATATAATATATATATTATATATATTATCCATTCCATGGAAGCAATCATTTGTAATAAATGATGTCTCTCTTGTCATTTTTATGACAGTTACCATGACATTATTCAAAAGAAAAGAATTCTTTGATTTGGAGCAGTCAAGCCATAAGTTAGCAGCAGAAAAATGGTAACTAGCATCATAGAATTAATGGAATTACCTGTTCCTAAATGCCTACACACCAAACCCATAGATATACACATAATAGTATTTACCTCGCACACCACTTATGCGGGTATGACACAAGATATTTTTAATGTGGGAACACCACGAACCAAGGCTCATGAAATGGTGGGTGCAAAAATGTGTTGATCCCATAGGTATTCCCTGTAGGGGAGGGGCAACCACAGCACTGGACAATAAATCCAATACTGCCTCATTAAATCAAAGGGGCAGGTATTGCCTGGGGATAGCCCCCTCGGATCAACATTGTTAATTACTTTACTGGCCCAGCGCCGAAGCTACTGGACACAGGCCCCGAGGGGTTGCTCAAGTATAGATATACACATAACAATTAGCATTTCTTTAAACAGGTTGTAAATATGAGTTTGATGGGGTCTCTATGTACAGAGTCAATGTTAAGGTTCTGTCTTGTCCTCCCAAACTATGAATAGTGACCCTTACTCTACTACAAGTCAAGCAGTGTTGACCCCCCACACACACACTTTTGTCGGCCTTATCTATGCGCATTCTAGTGAACAAGTAATTTGGTTTTTTTCTCAATGTATTAAGCTGGTAAAAAAATCAGGAATTAATATAAGCAATTCAGATAGAACATCAACACTTTCAGCTTCTTTGTTAAATGGCATATCAACATCACCATTACTCCCAGGTCCACTCTGACCCGGTGTGGTAGTACCTGTTAGGGTCCTATCTATGGGTTAAATAGAAAAAATGAGTTAAAAAAATATGTTTAAAAAAATTGAGTTTGAAAAAAAAAAAATTGAATACCAGCAAGAATGAATAAAACAAAACATCTTCAGCATAAAATAACCCAACAAGGGTTGCCATGCCATAAAATCCAACAAACCAAACTAGACCAAATATTAATATAATAAAAGGACTAGATTTTGAACTTGATAACTCAAATGCTGCTACTCATGTGCTAAGTTAGTAAGGACTGGTATTGAAGCAGATATCTTGCAATTACTTGGCAAATGCTCTACCAACTGAGCTAAACCTGTAATATATATATATATATATATATATATATATATATATATAATAAAGTAAACCAAATGAGTCAAAGAATATCTACCTAGGTTTCTCTTAACAGATCATCATGATAATTCTGACTGCCAGGGTTAAATTACATTTTATTCCCAAATTTGCAAAAAGAAAGAAAGAAAAAAAACATAACTACTACTAACCAAATTTTATTTAATTATTTCATTTATTCATTTCTATATTTATTTATTTTATTTAAAAAAAAATTTTTTTATATATATATATATATATATATATATATATATATATATATATATGCATATGTCTATATACATACTTGGTGTGGTCCTCTTCTGTGGTCCTCAAATTTCCAAGTGGAATTTATTTAAATTTCATTTATAAAAATTCAAAAAAAAAAAAATCAATGAATAAATAATCAGCTGTCAATCAATAGCTGACACTCAGGAAGAAGAAAGAAAGAAAAAAAAAGAAAGAGAGAAAAAAGAAAAGAAAGAGAAAAGAAAGAAAAGAAAGAAAAATACCCCTAATGATGATTTATTACACAGTGACATGTTAATTTCATTTTAATGTGTATTCATAAATCATTTAGAAGAGAAACAGTTGATTAGTTGGTTGGATTTTACTGCATGACAATCCTTGCAGGGTTATTCTATGCCGAAGACATTTTGTTTTATTCATTCTTGTTGAGTGGATCTGGGAGTAATGGCAATAAAGAACTACTCCAGGACACAGAAACAGTCTGTATAGAATTCATTTTCTATGGAGACCAAGTCTTGAATAAAAAATAAAAAAGATGAATTTTAACAGCTTACTTCTCAAGAAATTCTACAAAAAAAGAAAAGAAAAAAAAAAAAAAGAGACCCCTCTGATAAATCGGCTGGTCAAGTCAAGCACTAGCATATAAATGATTTTCTAACTCTATTGGCTCTTATGGCAAATCTCCAACCCTTTTTATAATATATATATATATATATATATATATATATATACCAACCCCTCTACACAAGCAGGATGTGACACAAGGTCAATTTCTTAAGCTGAGTTTAACAGGTTTGAATTCAGAGTTTTTCTTCTCCTAGACTAGTTACCTATCCCGGATTAAAGAGCACAGTCTGCCCTACTATTTACCCATAGCTGGAGAGAGAGAGAGTAGTTGGATGCATACTTTTCCCAAGAGTATTAACGCTATGTGAAATGCAAACAGCCTCATCCTGACAAGTCCATTTCCTATGACTCTAACCATTACACCATTCACCCCCAGACCCTTTTATCATATAGGTACTTGAAGGACATGACTGAGGGTCTTAGTGTCCTGGGTATGACGCTAAAATGCATCTAGTAGGTTCCAATTCTGGAGCTCTGGGGACTGTGGAGTAACTCTTTATTGCTATACTCTCAGATTCACTCTGACCCAGAGTGGTAGTACCTGTTAGGGTCCTATCTATGGGTTTAATAGATAAAAAATGTGTTTAAAAAAAAAAAATTGAATACCCAACAAAAATCAATAAAACCAACATCTTCAGCATAAAATAACCCCACAAGGATTGACATGCCAATAAAATCCAACTACTAAAAGTTGGAGTAGACCTGGAAGTAATGTTCCAGAACAGTAACCTCGCAAACTAGATGCAGTTTAATATCATATTCAGGGCACCCCTTTTTTTTGTGGAGAGGGGGACTTACCCCTCAGCAGAAAGTATAGTTAATGTATTGCGGACAGGGCAGATTTTTGGCAAGAGTTCAGTAATTTTAGTTTTTTCAAACAATGTACTGAAATCATCAGGTGCCGACTAATATCTGTCGACAGTGTTGTGATAATATAAAAAAAACAAAAAAAAACAAACACGTCGTTAGAATGCTAGTGTCATTAAATAGTACCATTTACAATATACGTGCGTAGGAAAACCTGAGACTTTATTGTGTTAATCAAAATGCTGTATTTTTCTAGTGGAAGTATCATTGAAATCTGGCCTTCAAAGGGTTAAGTGCAGTCACTGCTGCTAATAAGCACAAAACGGATGGTTTCAAACACGTTTCCTAAAACTTTGTGCTGATTGCTGACACTCACAAGGATCGTCGTGTTTGTCCGGGGTTTTTTTTTTCTCTCTCTCCACTACAAGATGAAGGAGGAAGAGAAAAAAAAGAAGAAAATGTCAAATTTTCAATAAGCTACCAAAAAAAAACAAAACATATATATATATATATATATGGGTGTGTATATATATTAAGAGGACAAAACAACGTGACAGCCTGTTTTGACAAACGTAAAACTGACACATTTTCACAGTATCAAAAAACAATAACAAATCCTTAAGGTTAAGAAATTAACAACTGCTAAAACATAATGACATAATAGTAAAAAAATAACAATGATATATAGAAAACACAATATGATTTTATCTATCTCGATTATATATACGTATATATATATATATATATATATATAGACCTACTGTGATGTTGATAGCTTTTTAATTTAGTGCATCTTGGGACGTACGTATTTGCATTGAATGAGTCCACTAAAGTTTCTTAATAGATTTTAGGAATTTTATTTATGATCTGGGGAAACAACTAAAGCCGTCTAACTCCTACCTTGTAATCTATCCTGTGTAATTGGTTTCAATAGAAACTATTGAAATGGATTTACAGTTAGCTTGAAATGGTGAGGGAAGAAAAAAGAAAAACATTGGGACACACTACTGAGTCCTTTTAGATTTTTATGCGTCAGGGACACAGGACATGTACCTATCAGTATCTCTGTAAATATATATAGTAAAAGTTAAAACCTACTTAATTTTAATCCATGTATCCGATTTATTAGTAATCGACGGTTGAATTTGCGACTAACTTGATATCATATTCCCCGGTAAGTCACCGTCTTTTCATACATATATATATATATATATATACATATAAATCAAAAATAAATTTATTTTGGCTACCATTACCTTTTCAAGACTAATTTTTTAATGGACAAAAAATCAAACTTGAAGAGGCAAAGGTACCCAAAATAAATTTATTTCTGATAAATTAAGATTTTCATATATCTATTTATTTATATATATTTACCAACTCCTCCGCACGAGCAGGATGTGACACAAGGTCAATTTCTTAAGTGGAGTTTAACAGGTTTGAATTTGGAGTTTTCCTTCTCCTAGATTGGTTGCCTAACCAAGGTTAAAGAACCCAGTCTGCCCTACTATTTATCCATAGCTGGAGGAAGAGTAGAATTCATACCTTTTCCAAGGGTATTAGCGCTAAGTGAAATATCTATTTATTTATATTTTACTTGGTATATCTAAAAATATGCGCATATATTGATATTTATAATGTATATACAGAAAACCTTTATATGAACATTTGAGTTCTCAATTTTGGTTGAATCCTATCATGGAAACACTTGTTATCCTTCAATTATATATATATATATATATATATATATATATATATATATGAGGTAGGTAAAAGGATAGTGAACAAGAAATGATAACTCAAAACAAATCTAAGAGTTGAAACGTTTCGTCCGATTCAACTCTTAGATTTGTTTTGAGTTATCATTTCTTGTTCACCATCTTTCTACCTACCTCATACTGTCGGATTCTACTACATCCATCCTATCTTCATATATATATATATATATATATATATATATATATTATTATTATTATTATTATTTATTATTATACTAAAGCTGAGCGAATCACCTTTTGGATCCTAAAGGCTTTTTTATTGTTTAGTTTAATGACACAAAAATTATGCTAAGTTATTCCTTAGGTCTAGGATTGAATTATGTTAGAAAATAAAAATCATGTTCATCCTTTTAATTAGCAGTAATTGGCAATTAAGTCATAAAGTGACCAATCCCTTTCTTGACATCTGCCTATCAATTTAATCTTCCATATATATATCTTAACTAACCACTTCCTATATGCTTTAATCTTTCTAAGCACAAAAAGAGAAATATTTGAGCACCTTAGCACTAATACCCTTGGTAAAGGTATGCATCTAACTCTTCTCCCTCTAGCTATGGGTAAATAGTAGGGAAATTATTCAAGGAGAATGAAAATTCTGTATTCAAACTCAGCTTAAGAATTTGACCAGGTGTCTCATTTGAATCATGTTGAGGGGTTAGTGTATGTTTTTATATATATATAAACGTTCACAAGAACAATACATTAATACATACATACATATATCATTTCTTATATATATTTTATATATATTTCTTCCCTTTATTCATTCTTTCAACATATATATATATGTATATATTTTTCTCTCTCTCTCTCTCTCTATATATATATATATATATATATATTAACGTATTGTTCTTGTGAATGTTTTTGGTAATATTGGAAGCATCAGAAGTATAAAAAGAAGAAAAAAGCAGAATTCTAATAGATGAACATTGTTTGCCCTCTGTTTGCTTTATTTTTTCCAATATTTAGGGTGGCTTCCACCCTTTATCAAGGTTTTGTGTAGACAAACTCTCTCTCTCTCTCTCTCTCTCTCTATATATATATATATATATATATATATATATATATATATATATATATATTGAAGACTGTGTTCTTTAGATCTGGTTAAGCAACCAGCCGGGAAGGAAAATTTTGAATTCAAACCAGCTTTACTATGCTTAAAAATTGACCTTGAGTCACACCCTGCCCATGCTGAGGGGGTTGGGTTATATATATATATATATATATATATATATATATATCATTTTGATTTATGCCAATTCTGAGGTAGTACAGTTACACTGAAGGATTAGTTCTCCAGGAAATAAAAGCTTTTTCAAGTTGAAAGCAATTTTTTTTTATTTTTATTTCTAAATGTTTTTTTAATATTAATTATGCATTAATTATGAAGACTTATATCTCTATTATTTTTTTTCTTTTTTGGCTCAGAATGAATTATACTGGAACTGATTATAAAAAAAAAAAACCTTGACGAGTGCCATTTGGAAAAGTAGAGACAATATTTTGGAACAAATTAAGCAAACTATTCAAAAGGAATTTTGCTGTATATCAGTTACACAACAAATAAGAAATTCTGTTTTGGCAACATGGGTCATTTTAAGAATTCAAATATATCCATGATATTTTCATGGTAATGACGAGGTAGACATGACTATTGTAGAATAATCATTTTTTCAATAATCTTTTTCCTATAAACCTGACGAAACCTCATAAGAGAGAAATAACAAGATCTTACAGGAGATTAACTTATTTCAACTAAAAAATTGCTAATTACTCTGTTCACCTTATATCTTTGATTAGCAAAACTTTTCCCTATTCTAAATATTCATGTTTTTTTCCTATTATTTCTCTGTTAACTCTGAGTTATAACAGGTGTTAAAATTTTAGTCCTGGATTTTGGTTACGGAGTTTCCACTAGGAATAATAAAATCTTGGCATCTTTGATTTAGAAGAAAACTCTTTATAAAAAAATGGTTGAGGGTGTACTTATTTATAGATTTATAGGTAATGACTAGGTAGACATGACTATTGAAGAATAATCATAAGTAAAAGTAAAGTCATCGGGGTGGCCTAATGTCGGTATCAGCCAATCAGCGAGGGAGTCTATCCCCTTTTCACTAGCGCTAGACCAAGGAGATTGTTTTTGCATCTGAGGTGGAGCGCCACACCTACCATCAGCTTCTTACTTTACCGCACAGATCCCTGTGCTACTCATACACTGAATTGGCGGGGCCGGTATCGAACTAGGAATCTTGTGGTTTCTAGCCGAACACTCTACCAACTGAGCTAACCCTACTGTCGAATTGGTAAGACAAGGCAACAAGGAGCCATAACTTAATACGGATCTAACCTTGTTGTAATCCTACTGCAGTATGCCAGAGTATTTATGAAGCCTCATAACATCATAGAAACTAAGCAGCCAATCAGGACTCAAGGAATGGAATCACTCAAATACATGAATGGAGTATTCTTGAGTTCCATAAGTACCAGCTGTTTTCGGCACTAGTTCAGTTGTGCTTAGCCAGTTGCTGTTGTCCAAACCAACAGTATACTGACTTCAACATACATTACTTAATCTCTTTCTCAGTTCATTTTTCATCAGTCACTACAACTTTCTATACATCAGTCTTTTTGTTGTATAATCTAGGTACTAGCATAGATTATTGGCAACACTGTAATTCTGCGGCCACAGTTTTTTACATATCACGGACGGCAAAACAAAATGTCTTCGGCATAAAATGACCCAATGGTTTGGTCTGGTTTGGTTTTACAGCATATCCACCTCAGTGGGTCATTTAATGCCGATAAAGTTTTGAAATAAATCAATTCTTAATGGATAATACAATTTTATTTTATAAATACATTTTTCTATTTAACCCATAGATGGGACCCTAACAGGTACTACCACTCCGGGTTAGAGTGGAACAGGGAGCAATGGTGATGAAGGGGTGCTCCACATTCCCCAAACCTCCAAAACTGGAACCTCACCATCAGATAGAGTTTAACGTCATTCCCAGGACATGTAGACCCTCAGCCACCGCCTTCTAGCACCCATATGATAAGAAGGATTGGGGGTTGCCATAAGGGCAATAGGGTTGCGGCAATCATATATGTGCTAGGGCTTGACGTGGCCAGCAGATTGATTGGAGGGGGCCTCTCCGACTGCCCGTCGAGCCCAAGAAAAGCCTAAAGTGGAATATTGCAAGTCATGGACTGCTCAGCCACCTGGGTTCTATCCTGAAGCATCACAGGTACTACCACTCCGGGTTAGAGTGGACCAGGGAGCAATGGTGATGAATGGGTGCTCTACATTCCCCAAACATGAAGCATCACGGGTCGCCACCCACAGCCAACAGGTGGCCCCATTGAGGTGTCTTACCTCTCTGCAGAGGTGCAGTCAATGCATTCTAATGCCCCAGCCAATAGGGCGGCCAATGGTTTGAGAAGCCATAAAATCCAACCAACCAACTCTCTCCCTCTAATCTTTCTCTCCATCAAATATGGGTTCTTCTAGCTACTTTTTTCTCTTTCTCATCATTTCTCTCTCTCTCTCTCTCTCTCTCTCTCTCTCTCTCTCTCTCTCACACGATGATGAACTTCCAGTTCTGACCCGGAGTGGTAGTACCTTAAGGTCCTATCTATAGGTTAAATTGAACAAAATGTGTTTTAAAAAATTAGTTCAAAAATTGAATTTGAAAAGAAAAAATTGAATACCCATCAATAATGAATAAAACAAACGTCTTTGGCATAAACGGATCCAATGGGTTTACATGCCATAAAATCCAACCAACCAACGAGTTCTGTCTGATTTTTAAGTTCAGTCAAATTTGAATGTGGTTCATGCTTTCTTCTTCACTTGTAGATAAACCATGTGGCAAAAAAAGGAAACAATGGATTTCCTACTTGAGAGATTCAAATGCTGCACGTAGACATTTGGGTTTTGGATCACAATCAAATTATAAACTGATCTTCAAATTGCTGGCAGGAAAATTTACACATGGGGGGGGGGGGTTGGATGACACACATTCACTGGGAAATTATGAATTGTGGAATTGGGAAAGAAAGAAATAGAATCAAATAAGAATAAAAGCAATAACCACAAATTTAGAATGGAAACAAACAAAAAAAAGAAAAGAAAAGAAAAATAATTGAATAAATTAATTTTAATTTCTTTTCAAGGATGTATCTAGCAGGTAAAACACAAAAAAAAAATAAAAAATAAATAAAATCAAAACGAATTAATTCTGGCCATGTTTCTCAGATCCATCTGATCAGTAGGACAGGTAGAATGTATATACATATCATTAGATTTTTAGGACTATATGACCTTTAGGCACCCCTTTTGCAATCTCGATTCATAAGGACATGTTTTTCCTTTACACCATCCGGTTGTTTGTTAGGGGTCAGGGGTTAGTTTTATAATTTAAAAAAAAAATCTAAAAATTGTCTGTTAACAAACAACCGAATTTTGGCGGTGTAAATGAAAAATATGTCCTTATGGTCATATGGTTTGATTTTTACATACACTATTTTTCAAATTAAATTACTACGACCAGAAAATTCAGCAAACCCTGTGTACAATATACAGAAAACTGGACAGCTATTTAAACCTTGTTTGGTCTCCTCATTAGTGTACACCATGATCTCTGTCACTTGAGATCGAATCAGCAACCAGAGAATGAAGAGCCAAAACTCTACCTCTGAGCCACCTGCCCATGCCACACATGGGGATGGCCAAATTCAAGTCATTTTGATAAAAAATGGACTCAAGTTGCTTACAGTACCTGCTGTTGCTTAAACGGTCACTCAATTAAGTACTGAACAGGCTCATTGCTGCTTAACTTTGGTAATCTAGCAGGAACCAGTGCTTTCAGCATGACTTGACTGTAATATATATCATTTTATATATAATAGATATTATATTGTGATTAAGTATATATATATATATATATATACTATAGTGTGAGATGGTCACTGTTTCAGCTTTTGCTGGGATGGCGTACCAAAGGCAATATTATTGGTAGAGAGCTCAATATAAAATAGAGCTGTTATATAATATAATAGAATAAATATATAAAGGTTTTACTTATCTATTTATTGGGTGACAAAGGAACAATCACTTTGTCACCCAATAAATAGATATGTAAAACCTTTATATATTTATCTTATTATTTTATATATATATATATATATATATATATATATATATATATATAATTTTAGGTTGATTGGTTGTTGTTTTATGGCATATCAACCCTTTTAGGGTCATTTAATGTCGAATCAAGTCATTTTTGATAAACAAAGGACTGTGGTTGCTTACAGTACCTGTTGTTGTTTCAGTGGTCACCCATTTAAGTATTAAAGTCTCATTCCTGCTTAACTTTGATGATCTTGGAGGAACCATTGATTTCAGCATGACTTGACAGTAATCTTTAACTTTTGCCTACAGAAATATTTATTCAACATCCAATGACAAAGAGATAAATATTCAAACACTTATTTATACTTACAAAACTACTGTGATACAATCAAGATATATGCAATACTGTAAATAAAAAAATGTAGGGTTATTTCCTATAAGTCTAACATAAACAAAGGGGAACCACTCTTGACTGATAAATTATTTATTTATTTATTGATCTACTAGGAAAAAAGAAGACGGGGTTAAGGTTAGGGTTAGTTTAATGGGAAAATAAATAATTTATCAGTCAAGAGTGTGAAGAATAATCAAAGTTCCAATTACCGTCAAATTGGGAAGACATGGCAACAAATGGTTGTAACCCAATACAAACCCGAATAGTTGCAAAGTCTACTGCAGAATGACAGGGTATTTATAAAACTCCACAATATCATTCAAATCAAGCAGCCAATCAGAACTCAAGGAATGGAATCACCCAAATTCATGAATGGATCATTCTTGATTTCTATAAATACCAACTGTCTTGGACACTGCTTAAGTTAGACTTAGCTAGCTGCTGTTATTCAAACCAACAGTAGACTAACTGACTTCAATAGAGTGGTTCTCCTTTGTTTATGTTAAACTTATAGGGAATAACCAAATGTAGTCTAGACCTTGATGTAGCTGACCATATTTACTTGGATATTCCAAATATACCAAACCTAACCATAGATAATATTTGTGCATATCATTTTGTTGTAACTTAAGTATCAGACTTAACAGAAAAATATACACATTTTTTACCTATTTATTTACCTATTTAAACCATACATGGGACCCTAACAGTACTACCACTCCAAGTCAGTGGACCTGGGAGTAATGGCAAGAAAGAGGTATTCCACATTCCCTATGGCATTATAGGACAGGTAGAGTGTATATACATATCATTAGATTTTTACATACACTATTTTTCAAATTAAATTACTACGACCAGAAAATTCAGCAAACACCATGTACAATATGCAGAACACTGGACAGCATATCAGTTTTAAGATAGATTGAGAACCCTATTGGAATTGACTTCTAACTTGAAACTCTATTACTCTGTAAATTTTTTCTCAGTCAGTGAAGTAAAAGTTGCCTGGAGCTGTTAAGTCATTAAACAAGGCCCCTTTGGGCTTTGCTTTTAATGATACAGCTGTGATTGGTCGGTTGGATTTTACGGCATGTCAACCCTTGTTGGGTCATTTTATGCCAAAGACGTTTTGTTTTATTCATTCTTATAGGGTATTAAAAATTTAAAAAAAAAAACCTAAATTTTTTTTAAACACATTTTTCCTATTTAACCCATTGATGAGACCCTAACAGGTACTACCACTCAAGGTCTGAGTGAACCTGTAAATAATAGTGATGAAGGAGTACTCCACACTCCCCAGAGGTCCAAAATTGTAACTTCACCATCAGATGCAGAAGCTGCCGATGTGCCCACCTAGACATTCCAACTAACATTGGAACTATGCACTCCTACCAAATATCACCTAATAATATCCGCTTTTATCCAAGTGAGATTGCAATTTTCACTTTTGCGTTGTAAAGTGAGATGCCT
>CM042161.1:81708054-81735554 GCA_023376005.1 Doryteuthis pealeii | reverse complement strand
CATGGGATATGTTGTTTGAATATGGACAATATGGCCTAGATATAAACCATGTTACCCGGGTGTGAGATACATTGGTTGAGTATAAGCAAAGTTTTATTGCAATCTCATAATGTCATGTGCCGAATGGTCAAAATGTTGAAAACATGAAGTAAAGTTGATGGAATGAGTAGCCTATTGTCAGTAACAACTGAACAGAAAGGGAGTCTAACCCCTTTTTGCTAGCAACACACTTTACCACACAGATCAGATTACCCAAGCTGTGCTACTCATACACTTGCCGAGTTGGTGGCAATCGATATTAAACTCAGAATCTTGCAATTCCAAGGCGAGTGCTCTACCGACTGAGCTAATCCAGCCCCTTTGAAAACAGTTTATTGAAATGGCAAGTAACACAAAAGATATTTATATTTAAAAGCAAGGATATAAATCAATGATATATTAAAAAACGATTAAAAAAATAAAACAAATAAATAAAGGATAAAACATAATAAAAGATAAAGAAAAGAAAAAATACAAACAAGAATAAAAATAAACAACATAAAAACAAGAATATATTAAGAATAAAAGTGTTAGGTAAACCTAACAAAAATAGAGTTGCTTCCCTTTGATCAGTAAGGGAGTGATGGGAACCCGGATATGAGAATTCTGCCATGTTACTTTGGACTGGGGTTTTGGACTAGTGACCACTATTAGCACGGTTGGGCTAGTTTAGTCATTTTTAGGGTAGAAGCATTTTCTACCCTGTGTTAAATAAAGACTCACAAGCAAAGAGTCAGAAGACAAAGGACTGGCCCATGTTTGAACACACACATGCTACACATACTGTTGAATTCTATCCAAAATCATTTGACTGTATTCCCTGTCATTGAGAATAAATAAAACAAATATTGTTATATGTTAAACATATTTCACTGTTTTTATTATCATTTTGTATTTCCTACATCTCGGGATAAAACAAAAAGATAATAAAACAAATATATAGAAAATAATTCTTATTAATCTATATATAGATATGAGATTTCTTTTTAACTTTTTAAATCCTGGGCAATGCTGGGTAGCTCTGCTAGTAAAAAATAAAAAAATAGAACATTTTTAAAAGATTGTACATTACAGAAACATTCACTCCCTAAGTATAGAAAATATCGCAACACTTGTTTTGGGGAGGAATCTCCTATCTACAAAAATGGTTCTCAAGAAGCTAAGAGGTTCTAAAAACGGTGGGGGGTTCAGAATTCGGAAAAAGAGAGAGGGGGGGAATCATCTTGGGGAGCTGCCAAAACAGTAAAAATAAATAAACCAAAAAACAATAAAATTTGATTAAATTTTTTTTTTTTTTTTTTTTTTTCAAAAAACTAATTTCTCCTGGTGGGAATATAAACAAGAGTTTGTTGAAAGATTATATAAAAATAAAAACAACAAAAAGTAGCAAAAGACAAAAAAAAAAAAAAACAACAAAGAAACATCAAGTTGAAATTAAATAGAAAGTAAGGAAAGACAACTCAAGCTGATTTAGCTTAATGATTGCAATATGTGGCTTGAAGAAGTTGCAGCATTTTCTAAACACAGTTTATCTGCTCTGTTTAATAGAGTGGCTATAAGCATATAAGTGGGGTGTGTGTGTGTGCGTATATGTGTCTTTAAATGTGTCTCTATTAGAAAACAAAACAATACAATAGAAAGAATAAATGGCCCAGCGGTTACACTGAGAGATATAAACAGTCACAGATAAGTACAAACAGAGAGAGAGAGATATGAGGACTGAGAGAGAGAGAGAGATAGAGACTGAAAGAGAGAGAGAGAGAGACTGAGAGAGAGAGACTGAGAGAGAGATATGAGGACTGAGAGAGAGAGAGAGATGAGGACTGAGAAGAGAGATGAGACTGAGAAAGATGAGGAGAGGAGAGAGAGAGAGAGAGAGAGAGAGAGAGAGAGAGAGAGAGATGAGAGAGATGAGGACTGAGAGAGAGATGAGAGAAGAGAGAGAGAGAGGAGAGAGAGAGAGAGATGAGGACTGAGAGTGAGAGAGAGAGATGAGGAGAGAGAGAGAGATGAGAGACTGAGAGAGAGAGAGAGAGAGAGAGAGAGAGAGAGAGATACAAACAGACAGAGAGA
The DNA here is from genome assembly GCA_023376005.1 of Doryteuthis pealeii. Classification (NCBI taxonomy): domain Eukaryota; kingdom Metazoa; phylum Mollusca; class Cephalopoda; order Myopsida; family Loliginidae; genus Doryteuthis; species Doryteuthis pealeii. The sequence continues at coordinate 81,733,442 of CM042161.1, read as the reverse complement.
GGTGAGATAGCTGTGAATAGACTTAGATTAGCTCAGTCATTAGAGCACCTGCCTAGGAATCACAAGGTTCTTGGTTTGATACCGGTGGTCTCCAACAACTCAGCATATGAGTAGCATAGATTGGGTAATCTGATCTATGCAGAAAAGTAAGGAGCTGACGGTATGTGCGGCGCTCAACCTCAGCAAAAAGAATCTCCCTAGTCTAGCACTAGCGAAAAGGAGATAGACTCCCTTGCTGTTTGGCTGATACCGACAAAAGGCCACTCTGCTAACTTTTTATATATTATCCATCTCTCAATATGTAGTGAGAAGATACACATTAACAGTCCTATATATATAATATATATATATATATATATATATATATATATATATATAGTTTGACCCTAGCCAAAGATAGTTGTGTCTAGCCATACTGAAGAGGTGAGAAATGCCGAAACACGTGTCTGTGGATGACTTATTAATATATATATATTATATATATATATATATATATATATGAGAGAGATGGTTTCTTTGTTTAATGGCATATCAACCTTTGTGGGTTATTTAGTACCAAAGATATACTTGTATGTATATACCTAACCCCTTGCTCAAGAAGGATGTGGCACAAGGTCAGTTTTTAAGCAGAGTTTAACAGGTTTGAATTTGGAGTTTTCCTTCTCCTAGACAGGTTGCCATGCTATGGTTAAAGAGTGGAGTCTTTCTTACTATTTATCCATAGCTGGAGGGAGAATAGATGTATTCATACATTTCCCAAGGGTATTAGCACTATATGAAATGTAAACAGCTTCGTCCAAGATTTGAACTCCATTTCCTACAAGTAACCATTACACCACACACCTCCATATATATATTTATAAGTAAAGAGTGCTCAATATCATTAATAGAGCATATATATCTAAGTTAGGGTAGCAAAGACATTAATGCTTTGGCCTTAAATAACCCACAAAGGTTGATATGCCATTAAACAAAGAAAACAAACCAGATTTAATTCACACCAAATAATAGATCTTTCATCTTATCTATATGTGTGCATGTGTGTGTGTGTGTGTGTGTGTATGTGTAAGCAAAATAATAAAACACAAAGAGAGTACAAGACTAGGTACGACTGGGTGGAAAAGGTGATCCACTAGGAATTGTGCAAGAAATTCAATTTTTACCATACTACTATGGTATATCTACAAACCAGAATCTGTCCTAGAGAATGAAATACATAAAATCTTTTGGGACTTACAGACGGATCACCTAATCCCAGCAAGAAAACCAGACCTAGTATTAATTAACAAGAAGAAAATTTGTCATCGTGTGGATTTTGCTGTCCTGGCAGACCACAGAGCGAAGATGAAGGAAAATAAAAAGATAGACACATACTTGGACCTTGCTAGAGAACTGAAAAATGTGTAGAAGATGAGAGTGAAGGCCATACAAATCGTAATTGGGGCCCTGGGAACAGTCCCAAACGGTTTGGAAAAGAGTCAGGAGGAATTGAAAATCTGAGGAAGAGCCAAGACCATTGTTAAGATTAGGTAGAATACTCAGTAGAGTCCTGGAAACGATTGATGTCAGTCAGTCAGTATACTGTTGGTTTGGACAACAGCAACGGGCTAAGCACAACTGCCCAAGATAGCTGGTATTTATGGGACTCAAGAATAGTCCATTCATGTATTTGGGTGATTCCATAATTGGTTGCTTGGTTTCTATGATGTCATGAGGCTTCATAAATACTCTGGCATTCTGCAGTAGGATTGCAACAAGGTTAGATCTGTATTGAGTTACAACTACTTATTGCATCGTCTTACCAATTCCCCGGTAATTGGAACTTAGTATGATTATTCTACAGAGACCTGCTATCACTCAACCTCCAGTGAACCACCAGTTTAGGCAGGTGTGAAAAACTCTCTTGGAGATAAATAATAATAATAATAATAATAATAATAATAATTGAATTTGCAACAAATATTCTTTAAAAACTTATTTTGCAATCAATTATTTGTTATTTTAAGAGAGAAAAAAAAATAGGGAAGATTGAGAAAAAAGGAAAAAAAAAGTGTCTGGAAGTTGAACTGTTGCCTGTGATCATCAGCAAAGCAGGTTGTACGAAAATAAGATTAAATTGACAACAATATGATGGCGATGAGATGGAAGGGTGTGGGGAGGGGAGAAGATAAATCAAATTGGACTTGATTAGATGTGGATGTGGGTGGTGGGTTGGATTATTAATGATGTCAAAAACAAAAAAACAAAAAATCTTAATTTATTTCTTGTAAACAAAAATTATTTTTCTCAAACATTTCTGATCAAATATATTTTAAGCCAACTAAATATAATTGACTTAGTCATGTCATGAAGAAAGCACAGGTTTACACCAGGTCACTAAAGTTAAGCATCAAGGAGCCTGTTCAATGTTTAAATGGGTGACCATTAACAGTAAGTACTGTAAGCAATTTGTTCCATATTAAGTAAAGATTAGTAAATATTAATTAAATAACAGTTGAGTAAATAAAAATACAGTGGTTTGGTTTATTTAATTAATGGCACATCAACTCCTTATGGAGAATTTAATGCCAAGATTTCTAAATATTTGATTGTAATCTTTACTATATTTTCAATGTTTCATTGTTAAATAGAAAAAATGACCATTTAAACAAGTGAGTACAGTAAACAACCTGAATCAAATGAATGACTTGATTTGGCATTAAATAACCCGAGAAGGGTTGATATGCTGTAATATAAAACAACTCTCTCTCTCTCTCTCTCTCTCTCTCTCTATCTATCTATCTTACCTGTTCAATACTTAAATAAGTGACCATTTAAGCAACAGTGAGTACAGTAAGCAACTTCAAAATGACTTGATTCAGCATTAAATGACCCGAAAAGGGTTGATATGCTGTAAAACCACAGTGATCTCCAAAGGATTAACATGTAACCCCCCAAATAGAGGAGAGAGGTCTAAATCCCTTCTGTTTCAGATATTCTTTTCTACCAATAGTAAATGGCACTTCATCCTGGTTGACAGTATGAAAAACAGCTTAAATATAATTTCAAGAAACCATGACTCCCCTTCCGCCCCTGATTCCAGAATCTCTTTCTTCGTTTGGGGCAATCTGCAAATCCTTTCCTTAAATCTGCCCTTTTGTTCATTCACCCCCCCCCCATTCCCAACCCTTTAAAAAATATATTTTTTTAAGCTGTCATTTCCAGAAGGACCCCTTGTTTTACAACAAATGTCTTTTAACAGATGATAATGACAGTCTCATTAAGTCGACTGGATATGATTCAAGATGGTAGCCGAATGGACCAATCAAAGACAGATTCGGAAAAGACTCTTGCTAAAAGTTAACCACCAAGAAGAATTTTAATTTCAAACCAAAACAAACGTTCTTTTTAAGAGGACTCAAATCTTGAGATATCTATAAATAAATTTTTTAAAATATAAAAATACCTACACATCTCTCTATATAATGGAGATACAGTCACTATTTGTCTGTAACCAAAACTATGTTACTGCTAACGTCAGTAATTTCGTGAATTAAGCAAATTTGTCAATGAGTATTTAATTCATAGTCAGTATCATTTCTACATAAAATTATATGAACAACTCATTTATATATATACTCAAGTCTAGATATAAAAAAAACTGATGGCCCACTGAGCTTTTTAAAAGAAGTTTTAAAAAATACATGTACAATATCATTTATTTATATATAGTTTTTTTCACTTAGATATACATTTAAAGTTATCTAAGATTTAGATTTTTATGAAAAAAATATTTACAAACCTGAAATTGTCATATATTCTTAGACATTAAATTTGAAAAGGTTTGTAAATTAAACTGTATCTTGTTATTACAATGGAGATCTGGTGTCTGTCTGTAATCAAAACTGCTTGTGTCACAATACTCTCAGGAATTGCGTAAGTTTATCAATGAGTATTTAATTTATAGTCAAAAACATTAATACATATAGAGTCAAAGTAGGTCTAGTTTCACTGACTCTAGTGACTCCACAGCCCTGCCCAGGACACCCCCTTTTGGTAAGTCTTACTTTGTAGAGGATACAGTTAGTGTATTCTAAGTCACTGCCAACAAGTGGTGCATCCCAAGTGAAGCGGTGACATGGTAGCGTTGCAGCAGTAGAATTATTTGCAATTAATCAGAATACAAATTCTATAAATAGAATTGGATTTGACATTAGACTTAAAGGCCACCTTCAAAGGGATTTAGGCTTTGTCAGTATCTAGGGTTATTTCCTATAACTCCAACCTAAAAAAGGGGAACCACTCTGAATGAATTTTATCTGTTAATTAATCTATCCATTATTTTTCCATTAAACTAACCCTAAACCCCGTCTTCTTTTTTCCTAGTAGATCAATAACTAAATAAATAATTTATAAAATTCATTCAGAGTGGTTCCCCATTTTTTAGGTTGGAGTTATAGGAAATAACCGTATCTAGATACAAAAGTCTCAACAACTGATATAGACGTAAACAGTTTTACCAGATGAGCCATACCCCTAATAAATTCAGGCAGATTTGAGGGTTTTCTATTTTTTCTTTTTTTCTTGTTAAGGAATGGCTTTTATACGTTTTCAAAAAGTGACGTGGTTATGGTACATACAATATTAAAGTGGAACTTGTTCCACCATTTGCTTCGAAATCCCCAACACTTGACACCAACTTTAGCGTAAATAACCGAAAAGAAAAGAAAAAAAAAAAAAAAAAAAAAGAAGAAGAAATAGTGTAAGCAAATAGTCAAGTCCCTCAAAGACACTAACCAGTCTCGACATTTTCAATTAACCATAGATCCTATCAAGCCGAGAGGTCTTCACGCTTTACCACAAAGCTAACATGACACCTTTAGTCTCCAAACAAGACACTAGCAAGAAAGACGCAAATACAAAAAGACTAATATCAACAAATCCCAGGAAAAGTTTGCTAATCTAAAGCCTAACTACAAGAGTACATCATTTTGTTAAGAGCCAATAAAAGGAGAGTCTTGTTCACTCTACATCTAATGTTTAGAAATCAGGGCAGATAAGATTCATGTTACTGATATAAGTGAATCTCGCAGCATTAGTGTCTTCATCTAGAACCACTCCACCATTCGACACCAAACACTTGTCAAGAATATATCATTCGGAATATTTACCTGACACCGTTCAGATGAAATAAATAAAGAGTTTAGCTTCTTCAGGGAGTGGAGAGGGGGATGCACCCTCCCCTCCCATTATTAAATGAGGATTGTTTTGTTTTTAATATTCAAATGTTTTTTGAACTGTCAGTATCATGTTTGCATATTGTAACCATGTGACACTCAAGGCAACATGGAGATGACGCTCCCCGAGGAAGGGTATGTCACTCTCAAGGAGAATGTTTTGTTCACATGCAAATATGTATGTATATATATATGTATATATATATTATAAAATGGGTACAAAAGATAACCTACTCGGGTTTCACCATAAGGATCTTCAGGGTTAAATCCACTGAATTAATCAGTACCACGATTAATTCAGTGGATTTAACCCTGATTAATTGCAGTCGTTTCGGTAAAATATAAAAACCTACTTGCTCGGCACTGTCAAATTTGCCGCAAAATCCTTATTTTAAAAAAATACATTACCCCCCCCCCCCATTGAGAGAAACTTACAAAAAAGCAGTGAATAATCTGGTTTTAATGAATTTTCAGTGTTGAGTTATCAATGAATGAATTCTATAGTGCATCAGTTATCTTATTTCAAACTTACTGATTTTTTCAGGTCACTTAACGCTGACCCCACCCCTTATTTTTGGGGTGCAAAATAACGGTGGGGTTAAATAAAGTTGAAACTAATTACAGTATAAATAAAAAGATAACTAAAGGTGTGAATAGAAGAAAAAGATTAAGGGTGACTATCCTGGTAGAAAATAACTACCGAAAATCAAAAAATAAATTTTAAATAAAACTAAAAAATAATTTTGATCTTTTTTTTACTCTATTCGACAATTATTCATTAAAATCAGATAATTCCTTGATTATTGGTAATTTTTTCAATCGGGGGGGGGGGATAAATTTATTTTGTAAAATACGGATTTTACGTCCTCTTTGGCGACCATGTTTACAATATATTTGAGCAAAATTGACCGAAAAATAGTTTAAAATGTATTAAAAATAATTGCATATGTAATATTATTTTGCTTTTTTTTTTTTTATACTGATGCTCATTATGTTACTACTTTTTGCCATAGACAAAAAAATGACCTTAAATAATCGATTTAATTGATTTTAATTCATTTTTTAAATGAAAAGAAGACGACATTTTGGCAGTACCTATTTTTTGTTTATTTTACTGGCCCTGTAAATATTTCTACTTTGAATTCAAGTAATGTTCAAAATAACAACTGATTTGACACAAAAAATTATTTATATTCATTTATATCTATTTTTTGTGAAGGATAAAGATACAAAAAATTCTTCTAAATGAAAAATATAGATACCGTTAATGACTTTGTGGTCAAAAATGTTAATTTTTACAAAATTAAAAAAAAATTATAGGAAATAATGAAGGTCAATTTGACTATCATGAATTTTTTCCAAAGTGGAAAAATGGCATTTTCCACTTTCAATTGTTAAAACATAAAATTGTAACCCTAACCCCAAACCCAACCCTAAAACTAACTCTAACCCTAACAAGATTAAAATCTTGTCAAGTACCATTTTAAGAAATTAGATTTAAGATAAATTGTTTTAAAGTTTGTTTGAATTACACAACTAATTTTTAAGCAATTACTTTTTAGATTGCTTGTCAAAACTATTTTAATCTTTTAGCTTTTAGATATTTTGAAATATATTTAAATATATTTCAAATATATTTGCTGGCAAAATAGCCTGTGATCTATTTTATTAGGACTGGTAAAATAAGCCTAAAAGTAAGTCTATTTTACTGAAACCGGCTAACTAGCCTATTCAAAAAATTATATAAAATTACAGAATTAGATTGTTTCATTTCTAAATAAATGTAAATAAAATAAAATAAATAGGAAACTTAATCTTTGTAAATGAAGAGATTTTCAACCGTATGGTACGGCAGACAAATCTAAGCATCTGCACATGCGTAAAACTGACATAGGTAAATTATAGAAGTTGAAAAAAAAAACACCCTCATTTTTTGTGTCTATTCTCAATAAAATCCAACTTATTTGGACAGTTTTGGAAAATTTTAAATTGACGAAATCCTGTGACTTTCTTTCAACAATCCAACCTGAGCTCAATGGGTGACTCAACGGGTCATATTATTTTCTAGTATACATATATATATCTCAAGAGAATGAATGAAGATCTAGAAATGCTTCCAGCTTTTTTGACAGAAGGGGTTTCCTAAGTACAAAACTGCTTAAAGTCGATATTTGTTGAAAAGAAAAAGACTTAAAGAATCTAAAATGGATTTATTTCCTTAGAAATGTTTTTGGGCAAAAATGACTGAGTAGATTTTTCTTTGAATTTTTCTTAACACAAAATCTTCCAAAAACATTTAAGAACTCCAAACAATATTCCCAATGTCCGACTCTAAAATGGTGCAAAAGGAATATAACACAAAAAGGAATCTTTTTAAAAATTTAGTTTTCTTCAAGGAACTATTTGCTTCCATTTTTCATGAATTTTTTTCCATTTTTCAAGAATTGATAAAAAAAAGAAATAAAAAAATTCTTAGTTCATTTTTTTTTTTGAAGTTATTATAATAACATGACTTGGAACTTGAATAATATATTCAGAGTCAAAGAAGTTTAAAAAAAAAAAAACAGGCAAATATAGAATTACACAGACAAATAAATTGATAAGATGAAAAACAATTTTCTTAAGGAATATTCTTTGAATTTTTTCATATACATGTTTTATTTTTTCTATCACTGCTTCATGTTTTTTTTCTTCATATCATAAATTCTTCTTTAATTTATTGATAAACACAATTTTCTTTCCACCTATCTTTTTTTTTCTGGGTTTCTTTCTTTCTTTTTTCTTTCTTCTTTATTTTCATTCTTTATCTTTTTGTTCCTTCATTATTCTTTTCCCTTTTACTCTTTCTTTATTATTCATTCTCTCATTCACTTTTTATTCTTTATTCATGCTTCACATTTTCATTCCTTATTTTTTTCTTTCCCTTTTCATTCCCACTTCTTTCTTCAAATTTCCATTCCTTTTTCATCTTCCAATTTTCATTCTTATCTTTTTTCTTCTTTCTTCCAATTTTCATTCACTCTTTATTCTTCCCTTTCTTTCTTCATTCTTTCAATTTTCATTTCCTCTTCTTTCTTCTATTTTTCATTCCCTATCCCTTTCTTTTTCTTTCTTCCAACCTTCATTCCCCCTTTTTTTTTCCAACTTTCATTCCTTTTCCTTATTGCCAATTTTTCTTCCCACTTCTTTTTCCTTTTTTCATTCCCTATTCTTCCTTTTTTATTCTCTCTTTATTCTTCTCTTTTTCCTTCTCTCTTCATTCTTCCCTTTTTTATTCCCTATTCCTTCATTCTTCTATTCTTTCATTCCTTTTTTTCATTTTCATTTATTTTTTTTTCTTTCAACTTTCATTCCCTATTTTTTTTTCTTTCATTTCCCTATTTTTTTTTCTTTCAACTTTCATTCCCTATTTTTTTTTTCTTTCAACTTTCATTCCCTTTTTTTTTTCTTCAACTTTCATTCCCTATTTTTTTTCTTTCAACTTTCATTCCCTATTTTTTTTTTCAACTTTCATTCCCTATTTTTTTCTTTCAACTTTCATTCCCTATTTTTTTTTTCTTTCAACTTTCATTCCCTATTTTTTTCTCCCAACTTTCATTCCCACTTCCTTCATCCCCATTTCTTTCCCTCTTTATTCTTCTAAATTTCATTCCCTTTTTCATTCCCTTCTTCATACAACACATCTTTTTATTAATATTGAACAAATTCTAATAAACAACTGAATTTTAAAGTTCAGAAGTAAAATGAATCCATAATTGTTTATAACAAACAGTCACGTATAATCTGCACCCCTACTTTGCACTATAAAATTCTGGAAAAATAATTCTTGTCTATAATACGCACTGATATTTTTAGAATTTGTAGCAGCTAAATTTAACCAAAATTTAGTATTTGTTCAACTTTTTATTGGTTTGTACTGAATAAAAATAAGAATTTATAAGGGGCCGGGTTAGCTCAGTTGGTAGAGCATTCGGCTAGAAACCACAAGGTTCCTAGTTCGATACCGGTCCTTGCCAACTCAGCGTATGAGTAGCACAGGGATCTGTGCGGTAAAGTAAGGAGCTGATGGTAGGTGTAGCACTCCACCTCAGACACCAAAAACAATCTCCTTGGTCTAGCGCTATTGAAAAGGGGATAGACTCCCTCGCCGACTGGCTGATACCGACTTTAGGCCGCCCCAACGACTTTACTTACTTACATTATGTCTTAAAATACAAAAAGTATTTAGAGTATACACACGGACTCATTCAAAAAAAAAAATGCGACAAGCTTACAGTGAAAATAAGCTCATAATAAGAGAAACTTAAAATTATAAACAAACACACATTTTAGTGGTTTGTGGATATTTCTTTGTAATGATCTAAAATACCTTAGTGTTAACTACTGATATAACTTATTCTTGTTTTGGTTTGGTTTAATTGTTTGGGTTTTACGGCATGTCAACCCTTGTTGGGTCATTTTATGCCTAAGACATTTGTTTTATTCATTTTTCATGGGTACTCAATTTTTTTTAAACACATTTCTGCAAATTCATTTTTTCAAATTTAACCCATAGATCGAACCCTAACAGATACTACCACTCTGGGTTAGGGTGGACCTGGGAGCAATGATGATTAAAGGGTACTCTACATTCTCCAGACCTCCAAAACCGGAACCTCACCATCAGAGAGTTTAATGGACACTAAGACCCTTGGTCACCACCTTCTAGCACATATATAATAAAAAGAGTTGGGGCTTGCCATAAGGGCAATAGGGTTGGGAAAATAGGATTTGACGTGACCAACCAATTGATAGGAGGGAGCCTCTCTGACTGCTCGTCTAGCCTAAGTAAGGACCAAAGTGGAGTGTTATTCTTGCTCATGGCAAGCTGAATATGGTGAAATATGAAAAGTTAATTATTTAGTTATTATGAATAATACGTACCCGTAACTTTGGGGCTAAAAAATTTGGAAAAATAATGTGTCTTATACACAATTACATGTTTTTCCATGGACAGTATATAAGCAAAGAAGATGGAAAAAAATCTGACAGATGTTGAGAAGATAAATGGAAAAATATTAATATATTTGTACGGATGAAATTTATAATATGCTGACACGTGTTTTGACATGAATTTATTTACATATAAGGCATTCTAATTACAAATTATTCTAAAAGTAAAATAATAATAGTAAACCATATGTGAACAGGTTGTCTTCTTCAGAGCATGATGTTTTGATTTTTAAAAAAGAAAGAGAAAAAAAAAACATTATGTTTTGAAGAAGACGACAATGTTCACATATGGTTTTCTGTTATTGTTTTATTTTACTTTTAAAATAATCTTTAATCAGAATGCCTTATATATAAACAAATTCATGTCAAAACACGTGTCAGCATATAATAAATTTCATCCATACAAATATATTAATATTTTTCCTTTTATCTTCTCAACAAGTAATTACAGTAAATCTTTTTGTTAAAATTGAAGAACTTCTAATGAATAAGTGAATTTGGTAATCCATAAGTAAATCGATATATGAGGGTCATTCAATGAATATGGGGAATTTTTTAAAACCCTGCATTGTTTGGAATTGGTTTATATCAAAAATAATTTTATTCTCATGAAAATATTTGTTTGAAAGTTGTGACAAACTGGCAGCAAATCAGAGTGCTCCAGGCTTGAACAGAGGTCTGTCATCAATTTTTTTTTTAACTGAGAAGTTCAAATGGAAAAGAAGAAAGACACTAACTCTTTGGTAAAGAAAAAGTTTCTGGTGAAGCAGTCAGTAAAGAAGATTATGAATCTTCTGAAAAATGAAAGGTTCATCCCTATTGATTTCCTATAAAAAGGTACAACTATAAACAGTGATTACAATTGTCAATTCCTTGCGCAAGAGTAAGAATAGTTTTTTAATGACCCTCAAATTTTTTGCTGATATTAAAGAAATTCAAATAGATAACTGAATTTAATGTAAGTATGTAAGAAAATTGACATACCTTGAGGTAATATTAAAGAAATCCTAAATCCAAGAAGAACCCTATTAAAATTGATATATTTTGGGATAATATTAAAGAAATCTTAAATCCAATAAAAAACCTATGAAAATTTATATATTTTGGGGTAATATTAAAGAAATCCTAAATCTAAGAGGAAACCTATGAAATTATATATTTTGGGGTAATATTAAAGAAATCTTAAATCCAAGAAGAAACTATGAAATTGATATATTTCTTAAATCCTATGAAAATTGATATATTTCTGAATATTAAAAAAAATCCTAAATCTAACAGGAAACCTATGAAATTTATATATTAATATTAAAGAAATCCTAATCCAAGAAGAAACCTATTAAAATTTATATATTTTGGATAATATTAAAGAAATCTTAAATCCAATAAAAAACCTATGAAAATTTATATATTTTGGGGTAATATTAAAGAAATCCTAAATCCAAGAAAAACCTATGAAAATTTATATATTTTGGGTAATATTAAAGAAATCCTAAATCCAAGAAACCTATGAAATTTATATATCTGGGGTAATATTAAAGAAATCTTAAATCCAAGAAGAAACCTATGAAAATTGATACATTTCTGGTTATATATTGAAGAAATCCTAAATCTAAGAGGAAACCAATTAAAATTTATATATTTTGGGGTAATATTAAAGAATCCTATCTAAAAGGACACCTATGAAATTTATATATTTTGGGGTAATATTAAAGAAATCTTAAATCTTAAAATCCAAGAACCCTATGAAAATTTATATATTTTGGGTAATATTAAAGAAATCTTAAATCCAAGTATGAAAATTGATATACGAAAATATATTTTGGGGTAATATTAAAGAAATCCTAAATCCCTATGAAAATTGATATAAATATTAAAGAAATCCTAAATCCAAGAAGAAACCTATTAAAATTTATATATTTTGGGATAATATTAAAGAAATCTTAAATCCAATAAAAAACCTATGAAAATTTATATATTTTGGGGTAATATTAAAGAAATCCTAAATCCAAGAAGAAACCTATGAAAATTTATATATTTTGGGGTAATATTAAAGAAATCCTAAATCCAAGAGAAAACCTATGAAAATTTATATATTCTGGGGTAATATTAAAGAAATCTTAAATCCAAGAAGAAACCTATGAAAATTGATACATTTCTGGGTTATATATTGAAGAAATCCTAAATCTAAGAGGAAACCAATTAAAATTGATATATTTCGGGGTAATATTAAAGAAATCCTAAATCTAAGAGGAAACCTATGAAAATTTATATATTTTGGGGTAATATTAAAGAAATCTTAAATCCAAGAAGAAACCTATGAAAATTTATATATTTTGGGGTAATATTAAAGAAATCTTAAATCCAAGAAGAAACCTATGAAAATTTATATATTTTGGGGTAATATTAAAGAAATCTTAAATCCAAGAAGAAATCTATGAAAATTGATATATTTTGGGGTAATATTAAAGAAATCTTAAATCCAATAAAAAAACTACGAAAATTTATATATTTTGGGGTAATATTAAAGAAATCCTAAATCTAAGAGGAAACCTATGAAAATTGATATATTTTGGGGTAATATTAAAGAAATCCTAAATCCAAGAGAAACCTATGAAAATTTATATATTTTGGGGTAATATTAAAGAAATCCTAAATCCAAAGAAGAAACCTATGAAAATTTATATATTTTGGGGTAATATTAAAGAATCCTAAATCCAAGAAGAAACCTATGAAAATTTATATATTTTGGGGTAATATTAAAGAAATCCTAAATCCAAGAAGAAATCTATGAAAATTGATATATTTCTGGGTTATATTGAAGAAATTCTAAATCCAAGAGGAAACCAATTAAAATTTATATATTTTGGGGTAATATTAAAGAAATTCTAAATCCAAGAGGAAACCAATTAAAATTTATATATTTTGGGGTAATATTAAAGAAATCCTAAATCTAAGAGGAAACCTATGAAAATTTATATATTTTGGGGTAATATCAAAGAAATCTTAAATCCAAGAAGAAACCTATGAAAATTTATATATTTTGGGGTAATATTAAAGAAATCTTAAATCCAAGAAGAACCCTATGAAAATTGATATATTTTGGGGTAATATTAAAGAAATCTTAAATCCAAGAAGAAACCTATGAAAATTTATATATTTTGGGGTAATATTAAAGAAATCTTAAATCCAAGAAGAACCCTATGAAAATTGATATATTTTGGGGTAATATTAAAGAAATCCTAAATCTAAGAGGAAACCTATGAAAATTTATATATTTTGGGGTAATATTAAAGAAATCCTAAATCCAAGAGGAAACCAATGAAAATTTATACATTTCTGGGTTATTGAAGAAATCCTAAATCCAAGAAAAAATCTATAAAAATTGAAGCCAGAATTGAGAAAAATAACAAAGAATAGATAATGTAATTTTACTTGCATATTTTTCAGGGTTTTTTGTCCAAATGATTTTCCATGATATTACAAACAAGTTTTTATTTTCTGAAAGGCAATCAACTTCAAAAACATTGCAGTAGAAAAAATCCCGTTAATCCAATAATTTCAAGTTTTTCAATTTTTTTTTTTAAATGTATATTAATCTTTAAAAATAGTCCAACAGCTGCTTTTATCTTTTGCTGGAAGAGAGATTTACGGATCAAAGCAAACAGGTGTCTGCATACTGTTGGCAGAGAGAGAGGGGGAAGAAGGAAAAGAGAGAAAGAGAGGAGTAGGAAGAAAGAGAGGGAGAGAAAGGAAGAAAGAAGAAAAAGAAAAAGAGAAATAAGGAGGAGAAGACAGAAGGGAAGAAATAAGGAAAAGAAGAAAGGAGAGAAAGAAAAGAAAAAGAAATGAACAATGAAAGAAAGGAAAGCAGAAAGAAAGAAAGGGAGGCTATGAAGAATTGAAAGATAAAAAACACATATCCAGAAGAGAAAGAAAGAAAGAAAGAAAGAAAGAAAGAAAGAAAGAAAGAAATGAAAAAAGAGGGCGAAAAGGAAAAGAAGGAAAAAAAGAAGCAAGGAGAAGAAAGGAAGATATAAGGAAATGAAGAAAGGAGAGAGAGAAGAAGAAAAAGGAAGAAAGGAAGAAAAAGGGAAAAGAAAAAGAAGAAAAAAAACAAGAAGAAAGAAAGAAAGGGGGACAGGATAAAGAAATGAAGAAAAAGGAAAAAAGGAAGAAATAAAGAAAAAGGGAAAAGAAAAAAAAACAAGCAAGAAGAAAGAAAGAAAGGGAGACAGGATAAAGAAATGAACAAAAAAAGGAAAACAATTGAAAGATGAAATAAAACACATTGATTCATTTTTTTAAACTATAAATAGAATTATTTATATTAGAAATTTCCAAAGTGGGTGGGACAACCACTTTGCCTGTCAGTGATAGAAAGTTCCCAGAGATTCATGAGGAAAAACAGGTTAGTAGGGGTTTGCAAATTGGTATCAGAACTAAGAACATTTTTTTTTTACAAAACTTATCACAAAATTCTAAGTCACATCCACTTTAGTAATCTATATACACTAGAAAGAATAAAATACCATAGGGTCATTCCATGTCAAATCATCCAGGCCATGGTACTCACCCCCTTCAATTTTTCTGAAATTTTGTCAAAGTGTGAACTATGTTCAAATTAACAATCCCCAAAATTTGAGCTTCCAATTCCAAGAATTAGAAGAGTTATATCGATTTTTAGCTCTCCAAATTTGAGGGGGGGGGGGCAAAAATAACAACTTTTTGTAATCTATTTTTGTCAGTAGAACAAGATCTAGAGCTTCCCTACTCTTAAAAATTGGTTTATAAAAGCATTTTTGCCCAAGGAATCCAAAAATGCTATCAAAAATAGATTACAAAGCTTCAGAAGTGGAGCATCACTAGGCCTGTTGCATTTTATATGGCATTAATACCCTTGGAAAAGGTATGAAACCAAATATTCTCCCTCCAGCTATAGGTAAATAGTAGGTCAGACGGGTCTCTTTAACCTTGGTACAGCAACTGGTTTAGGAAAATGAAAACTCTGAATGAATTCAAACCTGTTAAACTCTGCTTAAAAATTGTCCTTGTGTCACATCCAAGAGATGCTGATAGGTACCCATCCTGCGTCATTGAATTGGTGATCATAGATGTTGATAGGCATGTGTCCTGCATCACTGACTCATAAAAATCTAAAAGGACGCATAAAAATCGTATCCATGTACCCCAGTGTTTTTTTTCTTCCCCCACCATTTCCAGCTTACTGTAAATACATTTCAATATTTTTTTAGAAACTAATTACACTGTATGGGGTACAAGGTAGAGGTTAGACAGCTCTAATTGTTCATAGATAAAAACTCTATAATTTATTAAGAAAATTTAGTTGGGAACCATCAAATTTCTTGGGGACTCATTCAAATCAAATCTGTGCGTCCCAGGATGCACTAAATATAAAAAGCTATCAGCGTTACTGACATCCTGCTCGTGTGGAGGGGTTGGGTAAATCTATTGGCATTTCAGTCTTGGAAGACTTTAATATAGTTTTTTATATCCCTGAAATTACAGTGCCTCCAGTAACTGTGAAGTCCAATGTTCGGAAAACATTCTCAACCACAGATGTCACATGTGAAGGCTGTCCCTGAAGATGTTGATGTGCCGGTGCTTTGTTGCTGCTGGACCTTCTTTTGGACCTCTTGGAAAGAAGTAATATATATATATATTTACCAACCCCTCCGCACGAGCAGGATGCGACACAAGGTCAATTTCTTAAGCGGAGTTTAGCAGGTTTGAATTCAGAGTTTTCCTTCTCCTAGACCGGTTGCCTAACCAAGGTTAAAGAGCCCAGTCTGCCCTCCTATTTGCCCATAGCTGGAGGGAGAGTAGGATTCATACCTTTCCCAAGGATATTAGCGCTAAATGAAATGCAATTACCATGTCCAGGATTTGAACTCGGGGTGACGAGTCCATTTCCCATGACTTTAACCATTACACCACGCGCTTCCTACTAAAGTAGTAATATATAACATATAATCAATCAAGGAAGCGCGTGGTGTAATGGTTAAAGTCATGGGAAATGGATTCATCACCCGAGTTCAAATCCTGGATGTGGTAATTGCATTTCAGCGCTAATACCCTTGGGAAAGGTATGAATCCTACTCTCCCCCTTAGCTATGGATAAATAGTAGGGCAGACTGGGCTCTTTAACCTTGGTTAGGCAACTGGTCTAGGAGAAGGAAAACTCTGAATTCAAACCTATTAAACTCCGCTTAAGAAATTGACCTTGTGTCACATCCTCCTCGTGCGGAGGGGTTTGGTAAATATATATATTCAATCAAGTGCAAGAGAAGTAAAATAAATTTAGTCTTACCGTTCAGCTATGGAACAAACATGAAGTTGAGCATGATTTACAATTTTCAGTTTCTTGAGAATGGCATCTGGAATGAATTACAAAGAAAAAGAAAAAGAAAAAAAAATCTTGATGAGTTAAGAATGAAAGATAAAGAATTTAATTGAAAAAGAAAAGTTTTACCCTTTTTATAGTCATGTGAATGTTTCACTTGGTTTAAAAGTCATTAACAAAACAATCTCACAGACTATTTCCCAGAACTTTGGTAACTCAGTAGGATAAATAAGTAAAAGTAAAGTTGGGGGGGGTGACCTATTGTTGGTATCAGCTGGACAGCGAGGAAGTCTATCCCCTTTTCACTAGTGCTAGACCAGAGGGAGATTTTTTTTTTTTGATGAGGTGGAGCACCACAAATACTGTCAGCTCCCTGCTTTACCGCACAGATCAGATTACCCTATCTGTGCTACTCATGCACTGAGTTGGTGGAGACAGATATCAAACTCAGAACCTTGTAATTCCTAAGCAACGACTCTACAGACTGAGATGAAGGAATCATCATTTTGCATCTGATGATGGGAACAACTAGATAATTCCTCTAGGTTCCCTAAAATAGTCTATTATGCTTACAGCCTAAATCTTCTTTGTTATTTTTTCCTAATATAATTTTGCTCCATGACAGTAAGAGCACATGTAATGTTCAAGGTTATAACAATGTTATAACTTGTTGAAACGAAACAAACTCCGACACGTGGTGTTGGACATGACATTTGATATAATAAACAGCACATTTATACGACAAGATACAGTAACAATGAAATACATGATACATGAACATACAATAGTAGAGATTAAAGGACTGGAGAGTCCATACATTAAAAATCACTTACTAGTGATGAGAGACCGAAGACCCCAGGAGAGTTGCATAGCGTTGGGGGCAGAAGCCCCCACTGAGAAGGGTGTGACAATGTGTCTAACCCATGTGGGTACCTACGAGAAGAGGTAGCAAAGAGGCAGGGAGTTTCAAAACCCGCGCTTAAATACCAGAGGTCCCCTGGTGGTTGACACGGAAACCCCAGCGGGAAGATAACTCTTCCAGGCCAAGGGAAGATAATCCCAACACACACATTGATTTCTTCACTCAATCTTTAGATTAAATATATATGATAAAGAAGATGACTTACCGGGGAAAAAATATCGAGTTAATCGCAATATCGACATTCGATACAAATATTAACCGAATAAATCAGTGTTATAAAGAATATAAAGTGCTCAATATATTATTAGAGCGGATTTAGCACTAAGGTGTATATAGAAATAACCTACTCAAGTTTCACCATAAAAGATCTTCAGGGTTAACTACAGTTAACCCTGAAGATCCTATATGGTTAAACTTGAGTAGGTTATTTCTATATACACCCTAATACTATATATATATTTAGCTCACACAGAAAAAAATACAATAAATAATACAAACCTGTAGAGGTAGCATCTTGTAATGAAACCAAAGGTTTGACTTCATCATCCCACAAAACCTGTAAGGGTGAAACAGACATTTTCTCTTCGTTTTCTAAATGACATATCTTTTTATATTCACCCCAATTCTTTGCCTCTTTTTTTTTATTTTGGTATTTGTTCTCAAAGGAGAATTCCAGAACTTCCGTCGGACCTCGGCTTGTCCGATAATACTTATGTTGATTCATTACCGTTTCCCTGTATTCTTTAACGTTGAAATCTAAATTCCCTTCTGGCAACGGCTCTCCGAAAAGTGGAAGCGTCACAGAATCTGTAGGACGAGAACAAGTCGTACGTGTCAAGCGTGCAATGTTTGGAAAATTATACTCCTGAAAATTCCATTTGGGGTACATGAAGATTTTACAAGGTGTTTCATCGTCATCGTTCAGGACTTTGAGTTTCTTAAGATCGGACAGGAAATTTGGTGAGAGGCGTCCACTGGTGTCTGCTGGGTCAGAACTCACAGCAGAAACGTTATTTGTTTGGTTTAATGAAGAATTACATGTTTGAGCATTTTGGGAACTGTCTGTTAGGCAAGAATCTGAGTTTTTATTTGAATCACAATTTGAAAAAGACGAGGATCTCTCTGAAGTTGAACTATGAGATCTAACATTTGCACAAGAATCTTCTAGTTCCATTTTGTTAGGTTCTGTTCCACTTTTAACATTTTCACAGTTTGCTTCTTGGGAGGAGAGCCACGTAGAAGATGTGTTGTTTATATCCTGAGAGTTCTGACCAAATTTCTCTGGAACCAGTTTCCAGTCTCTGTTGATATCTTTATTTTCTTCATCATCTTCATTTCCAGGTGTTTCAATTAAATCTTCCGTCCTTCCAGCATCACTCGGAGGTTTCACAGCCATTGGAAAACTTTTGAAATTATCAGGTTTTGCCTCTTGGGCTTTGGAAGCATCTTCCGTTTTCAGTCTTTTACACAAATTCTCTTCAGCACTTGAAGATTCTGAGATATTGTTGTCTTTTTCTGGCTTTGATGAATGGTTGGCACCGACATTTTTTAGAATCTTGCGTTTCTTATTATTGCCATCCTTAACGTATTGATTTAACTTTAGGTATCTTTCATAGCGGCTGATGTCCGATCTGAAAGTAGATTAAAAAATTTCTTGACATACATCCCAAACTTAAAAAGGAAATTACATTTTTTTTCAAGAAGAGAAAATAAAATAACAAAACTGTAACAGAGTAGTTTGTTTTGTTTTACAACATACCAACCCTTTTCAGGTCATTTAATTCCAAATCAAATCAAACAAAAGGACTCAGGTTGCTTACAGTACCTGTTGTTACTTAAGTGGTCACCCAATTAAGTATTGAACAGGTTCATCATTGCTTAACTTTGGTTGGTTGGTTTTATAGCATATCAACCCTTTTTGGCTCATTTAATACTAATTTAATCATTTAATCAAGCCATTTCTAATAAACAAAGGACTCATGTTGCTTACAGTACCTGCTGTTGTTTAAGTGGTCACCCAATTAAGTATTGAACTGTTTAATCATTGCTTAACTTTGGTTGATTGTTTTGTTTTACAGCATATCAACCCCTTTAGGATCATTTAATGCTGAATCAATTCATTTTTGATAAACAAAGGAATAAAGTTGCTTAGAGTACTTGTTATTGCTCAAGTGGTCACCCAATTAAGTATTGAACTGTTTAATCATTGCTTAACTTTGGTTAGTTGGTTGATTGTTTTGTTTTACAGCATATCAACCCCTTTAGGATCATTTAATGCCAAATCAATTCATTTTTGATAAACAAAGGAATAAGGTTGCTTAGAGTACTTGTTATTGCTCAAGTGGTCACCCAATTAAGTATTGAACTGTTTAATCATTGCTTAACTTTGGTTAGTTGGTTGATTGTTTTGTTTTACAGCATATCAACCCCTTTAGGATCATTTAATGCTGAATCAATTCATTTTTGATAAACAAAGGAATAAAGTTGCTTAGAGTACTTGTTATTGCTCAAGTGGTCACCCAATTAAGTATTGAACTGTTTAATCATTGCTTAACTTTGGTTAGTTGGTTGATTGTTTTGTTTTACAGCATATCAACCCCTTTAGGATCATTTAATGCTGAATCAATTCATTTTTGATAAACAAAGGAATAAAGTTGCTTAGAGTACTTGTTATTGCTCAAGTGGTCACCCAATTAAGTATTGAACTGTTTAATCATTGCTTAACTTTGGTTAGTTGGTTGATTGTTTTGTTTTACAGCATATCAACCCCTTTAGGATCATTTAATGCCAAATCAATTCATTTTTGATAAACAAAGGAATAAGGTTGCTTAGAGTACTTGTTATTGCTCAAGTGGTCACCCAATTAAGTATTGAACTGTTTAATCATTGCTTAACTTTGGTTAGTTGGTTGATTGTTTTGTTTTACAGCATATCAACCCCTTTAGGATCATTTAATGCTGAATCAATTCATTTTTGATAAACAAAGGAATAAGGTTGCTTAGAGTACTTGTTATTGCTCAAGTGGTCACCCAATTAAGTATTGAACTGTTTAATCATTGCTTAACTTTGGTTAGTTGGTTGATTGTTTTGTTTTACAGCATATCAACCCCTTTAGGATCATTTAATGCTGAATCAATTCATTTTTGATAAACAAAGGAATAAAGTTGCTTAGAGTACTTGTTATTGCTCAAGTGGTCACCCAATTAAGTATTGAACTGTTTAATCATTGCTTAACTTTGGTTAGTTGGTTGATTGTTTTGTTTTACAGCATATCAACCCCTTTAGGATCATTTAATGCCAATCAATTCATTTTTGATAAACAAAGGAATAAGTTGCTTAGAGTACTTGTTATTGCTCAAGTGGTCACCCAATTAAGTATTGAACTGTTTAATCATTGCTTAACTTTGGTTAGTTGGTTGATTGTTTTGTTTTACAGCATATCAACCCCTTTAGGATCATTTAATGCCAAATCAATTCATTTTTGATAAACAAAGGAATAAAGTTGCTTAGAGTACTTGTTATTGCTCAAGTGGTCACCCAATTAAGTATTGAACTGTTTAATCATTGCTTAACTTTGGTTAGTTGGTTGATTGTTTTGTTTTACAGCATATCAACCCCTTTAGGATCATTTAATGCTGAATCAATTCATTTTTGATAAACAAAGGAATAAAGTTGCTTAGAGTACTTGTTATTGCTCAAGTGGTCACCCAATTAAGTATTGAACTGTTTAATCATTGCTTAACTTTGGTTAGTTGGTTGATTGTTTTGTTTTACAGCATATCAACCCTTTAGGATCATTTAATGCCAATCAATTCATTTTTGATAAACAAAGGAATAAAGTTGCTTAGAGTACTTGTTATTGCTCAAGTGGTCACCCAATTAAGTATTGAACTGTTTAATCATTGCTTAACTTTGGTTAGTTGGTTGATTGTTTTGTTTTACAGCATATCAACCCCTTTAGGATCATTTAATGCCAATCAATTCATTTTTGATAAACAAAGGAATAAGGTTGCTTAGAGTACTTGTTATTGCTCAAGTGGTCACCCAATTAAGTATTGAACTGTTTAATCATTGCTTAACTTTGGTTAGTTGGTTGATTGTTTTGTTTTACAGCATATCAACCCCTTTAGGATCATTTAATGCCAATCAATTCATTTTTGATAAACAAAGGAATAAAGTTGCTTAGAGTACTTGTTATTGCTCAAGTGGTCACCCAATTAAGTATTGAACTGTTTAATCATTGCTTAACTTTGGTTAGTTGGTTGATTGTTTTGTTTTACAGCATATCAACCCCTTTAGGATCATTTAATGCCAAATCAATTCATTTTTGATAAACAAAGGAATAAAGTTGCTTAGAGTACTTGTTATTGCTCAAGTGGTCACCCAATTAAGTATTGAACTGTTTAATCATTGCTTAACTTTGGTTAGTTGGTTGATTGTTTTGTTTTACAGCATATCAACCCCTTTAGGATCATTTAATGCCAAATCAATTCATTTTTGATAAACAAAGGAATAAAGTTGCTTAGAGTACTTGTTATTGCTCAAGTGGTCACCCAATTAAGTATTGAACTGTTTAATCATTGCTTAACTTTGGTTAGTTGGTTGATTGTTTTGTTTTACAGCATATCAACCCCTTTAGGATCATTTAATGCCAAATCAATTCATTTTTGATAAACAAAGGAATAAGTTGCTTAGAGTACTTGTTATTGCTCAAGTGGTCACCCAATTAAGTATTGAACTGTTTAATCATTGCTTAACTTTGGTTAGTTGGTTGATTGTTTTGTTTTACAGCATATCAACCCCTTTAGGATCATTTAATGCCAAATCAATTCATTTTTGATAAACAAAGGAATAAACTTAGAGTACTTGTTATTGCTCAAGTGGTCACCCAATTAAGTATTGAACTGTTTAATCATTGCTTAACTTTGGTTAGTTGGTTGATTGTTTTGTTTTACAGCATATCAACCCCTTTAGGATCATTTAATGCCAAATCAATTCATTTTTGATAAACAAAGGAATAAAGTTGCTTAGAGTACTTGTTATTGCTCAAGTGGTCACCCAATTAAGTATTGAACTGTTTAATCATTGCTTAACTTTGGTTAGTTGGTTGATTGTTTTGTTTTACAGCATATCAACCCCTTTAGGATCATTTAATGCCAATCAATTCATTTTTGATAAACAAAGGAATAAGTTGCTTAGAGTACTTGTTATTGCTCAAGTGGTCACCCAATTAAGTATTGAACTGTTTAATCATTGCTTAACTTTGGTTAGTTGGTTGATTGTTTTGTTTTACAGCATATCAACCCCTTTAGGATCATTTAATGCCAATCAATTCATTTTTGATAAACAAAGGAATAAAGTTGCTTAGAGTACTTGTTATTGCTCAAGTGGTCACCCAATTAAGTATTGAACTGTTTAATCATTGCTTAACTTTGGTTAGTTGGTTGATTGTTTTGTTTTACAGCATATCAACCCCTTTAGGATCATTTAATGCCAATCAATTCATTTTTGATAAACAAAGGAATAAGGTTGCTTAGAGTACTTGTTATTGCTCAAGTGGTCACCCAATTAAGTATTGAACTGTTTAATCATTGCTTAACTTTGGTTAGTTGGTTGATTGTTTTGTTTTACAGCATATCAACCCCTTTAGGATCATTTAATGCTGAATCAATTCATTTTTGATAAACAAAGGAATAAAGGTTGCTTAGAGTACTTGTTATTGCTCAAGTGGTCACCCAATTAAGTATTGAACTGTTTAATCATTGCTTAACTTTGGTTAGTTGGTTGATTGTTTTGTTTTACAGCATATCAACCCCTTTAGGATCATTTAATGCCAATCAATTCATTTTTGATAAACAAAGGAATAAAGTTGCTTAGAGTACTTGTTATTGCTCAAGTGGTCACCCAATTAAGTATTGAACTGTTTAATCATTGCTTAACTTTGGTTAGTTGGTTGATTGTTTTGTTTTACAGCATATCAACCCCTTTAGGATCATTTAATGCCAATCAATTCATTTTTGATAAACAAAGGAATAAGGTTGCTTAGAGTACTTGTTATTGCTCAAGTGGTCACCCAATTAAGTATTGAACTGTTTAATCATTGCTTAACTTTGGTTAGTTGGTTGATTGTTTTGTTTTACAGCATATCAACCCCTTTAGGATCATTTAATGCCAAATCAATTCATTTTTGATAAACAAAGGAATAAAGGTTGCTTAGAGTACTTGTTATTGCTCAAGTGGTCACCCAATTAAGTATTGAACTGTTTAATCATTGCTTAACTTTGGTTAGTTGGTTGAATTGTTTTGTTTCAGCATATCAACCCCTTTAGGATCATTTAATGCTGAATCAATTCATTTTTGATAAACAAAGGAATAAGGTTGCTTAGAGTACTTGTTATTGCTCAAGTGGTCACCCAATTAAGGATTGAACTGTTTAATCATTGCTTAACTTTGGTTAGTTGGTTGATTGTTTTGTTTTACAGCATATCAACCCCTTTAGGATCATTTAATGCTGAATCAATTCATTTTTGATAAACAAAGGAATAAGTTGCTTAGAGTACTTGTTATTGCTCAAGTGGTCACCCAATTAAGTATTGAACTGTTTAATCATTGCTTAACTTTGGTTAGTTGGTGATTGTTTGTTTTACAGCATATCAACCCTTTAGGATCATTTAATGCTGAATCAATTCATTTTTGATAAACAAAGGATAAGGTTGCTTAGAGTACTTGTTATTGCTCAATGGTCACCCAATTAAGTATTAAACTGTTTAATCATTGCTTAACTTTGGTTAGTTGGTTGATTGTTTTGTTTTACAGCATATCAACCCCTTTAGGATCATTTAATGCCAAATCAATTCATTTTTGATAAACAAAGGAATAAAGTTGTTTAGAGTACTTGTTATTGCTCAAGTGGTCACCCAATTAAGTATTAACTGTTTAATCATTGCTTAACTTTGGTTAGTTGGTTGATTGTTTGTTTTACAGCATATCAACCCTTTAGGATCATTTAATGCCAAATCAATTCATTTTGATAAACAAAGGAATAAAGTTGCTTAGAGTACTTGTTATTGCTCAAGTGTCACCCAATTAAGTATTGAACTGTTTAATCATTGCTTAACTTGGTTAGTTGGTTGATTGTTTTGTTTTTACAGCATGTCAACCCTTTAGGATCATTTAATGCCAAATCAATTCATTTTTGATAAACAAAGGAATAAAGTTGCTTAGAGTACTTGTATTGCTCAAGTGGTCACCCAATTAAGTATTGAACAGCCTCTACAGTGCAATATAAATGTTTGATAATGTATTGATACCAACCTGCCCTGATGCCGAATAACGGAATAGCCCAAGCGTCGAAGGTGACCATTAGACTGGTACTGGTTCCGATTTGCTGATGTTCTAAAAAAGATGCAGTAAGCTTCTTGAAGGCTGAGGGGAACATCATTGTTATAGACTTCCAAAGAATTCTAAGGAAAAAAAGAAAAGAAAAAAAAAACAACACAATATAAATGTACTTCATTTCCTGGTTCAATGGTTAACGAATTAGTCTAGTAGATCATTTGGTTAGTGAGTTCGAATCTCACTGAGTGCTCTAAACTTCTAGCTTTTTGTTAAACTAAGAAAAGCATATTAAAGGGTAACTTCATATCCTGTTGTCAAATCAATTACATTTTCATCAGAAAAAAATTGAAGAAATTTACGTTATATAAGATCTCAAATCTTATGTCTCTGGGGATCTAAAATCTTAAACTTGAGCCTAGAAAAAGAAATGAACCTCAGTAAGTAGTGACAAAGTCTCTGAGGATCTCAAATCTTAAAATTGATCCTAGAAAAAGAAATGAACCTCATGTAGTAGTGACAAAGTCTCTGAGGAACTCAAATCTTAAAATTGATCCTAGAA
>CM042161.1:81580554-81703054 GCA_023376005.1 Doryteuthis pealeii | reverse complement strand
GGGGACCACTTGCATATTTCCTCTTTTCATGATACTCCATCTTTGACTTTTTATGGGATTTAGGGAATCTAATGGATGGAGCTGGCTCAACTCACCCCAGGTGAATGTTGCCTCAGGACAAGAGAAAGAAGAAATACTACAGCATAGTAACCAAAAATATCAATAAAGAAAAATAAATAAACCCCCTCATATATATATTCAGATAATTTTATTTTTGGTAAGAGTTTCAATGTTGTGGAACTGGAAATAAATAATAACTAATCATTGATGCTGATAGCTTTTTAATTTAGTGCATCCTGGGACACACATTTTTGCTTTGAATGAGTCCCCCAGAAAATTTATTGGTCCCAACTAAAGTTTCTTAATAGATTGTAGGGTTTTTATTTATGATCTGGGGAAACAACTAAGCCATATAACTCCTACCTTGTAACCTATCCTGTGTAATTCATTTCTAAGAAACTATTGAAATGTATTTACAGTTAGCTTGAAATGGTGAGGAAGAAAAAAGAAAAACACTGGGTTCCAACTAAAGCCATCTAATCCCTACCTTGTAACCTATCCTGTGTAATTCATTTCTAAGAAACTATTGAAATGTATTTACAGTTAGCTTGAAATGGTGAGGGAAGAAAAAAGAAAAACACTGGGTCCCAACTAAAGCCGTCTAATCCTACCTTGTAACCTATCCTGTGTAAATCATTTCTAAGAAACTATTGAAATGTATTTACAGTTAGCTTGAAATGGTGAGGGAAGAAAAAAGAAAAACATTGGGATGCAGATACAATTTTACTGCATCCTTTTTAATTTTTGTTTATTAGTAACAGGATGCGTACTTAACAGCATCTCTGCCTAATGATATCCATTTTGTGTAAATTTCACGAAATAAAATCCTAGTATCATTGGTTGAGAACTTCTCAAGCTTTTTACTTGATGCACCCCTTGTAATCAAATTTTATTTCAATTCACTTAGTTGATGTTTTTCATTTGAGGTTATTGTTATTTAATCATATTAGTTATATACAGCTCTGTAAATGGAGTTCAAAACTGTTTGAATTATGCAAATATCCCCAGTGGTTCAAAAGTTATGAAAATTTAAAGCCCTGAAATTGGAGGTACAACGTGGACATGATTTTGTCTAAAAATATGTCAAATCACAGACGAATTCAAAACAAGAAATTCAGTCATTTCTTCATTTTAAGAGCAATTTTGATAAAACTTGGAATTCTTATGTAAAATTGTATATTCTTTCTGATTCTGCACTTTAATTTTATCTATGCTGGAACCCATTATTTAGAGAATAAGAGGTATGGATATCAACATTTTTAAAAAAGTTTAACACAAGATTATTCAACATTTTCATTTTAATACTGTATGTATACACATATATATTTGTTTGTTTTGTTTTGTTTTACAGCATATCAACCTCAGTGGGTCATTTAATGCCGATAAAGTTTTGAAATAAATCAATTCTTAATGGATAATACAATTTTGTTTATCAACTCATGTTTTTCTATTTAACCCATAGATGGGACCCTAACAGTACTACCACTCCGGGTCAGAGTGGACCAGGGAGCAATGGTGATGAAGGGGTGCTCCACATTCCCCAAACCTCCAAAACTGGAACCTCACCATCAGATAGAGTTTAACATCATTCCCAGGACATGTAGACCCGCAGCCACCGCCTTCTAGCACCTATATGATAAAAAGGGGTTGGGGCTTGCCATAAGGGCAATAGGGTTGGGAAAATCATATAGGTGCTAGGGCTTGACGTGACCAGCCGATTGATTGGAGGAGCCTCTCCGACCGCCAGTCTAGCCCAAGATAGGGCCAATGTGGAGTATTACAAGTCATGAACCGCTCATCCACCTGGGTTCTATCCTTAAACATCACGGGTTGCCACCCACGGCAAACAGATGGCCCCATTGGTAAGAGTTTTACCCCTCTGCATAGGTGCAGTCGGTGCATTCTAACGCCCCAGCTGACAGGGCAGTCGACCCCCTGGGGAAAATTGTTTATTGGGTGGGGGGAGTATGCAAACCAGATCTAAAATGAGGAATGTGGAGTCAAAATAAGACCTATTTCCCCTTTGTGTGTTGGTATTACAATTAAATTAAAAAATACAGATAAGAAATATTACATTACACAAAGATTAACACCCAGGATTAGAATTACAGTTCCTTCTGACTCTTTTGGGAATAAAATCTCAACCAAAATGGTAATTCACAAACCATTTTCTGTCCTCAAAACAAACGTTGGACCATATGACCTTTAGGCACCCCTTTTGCGATCTCAATTAATAAGGACATTTTTTCATTTACACCATCAAAATCCGGTTGTTTGTTAACAGACGATTTTTAGAGTTTTTTTTTTTAAATTATAAAACTAACCCCTAACCCTAACCCCTAACAAACAAGCGCATTTTGACTGTGAATGAAAATGATTTATTTTAAATGAAAAAAATGGCCTTATGAATCAAGATCGCAAAAGGGGTGCCTAAAGGTCATATGGTCCCAAACGGTTAAATAAGGTAACTTCCTTTTCACATTCCTCTTCTAATTATTATGCAGCCTGACTGATGTTGATGCAAACTTTATCTCAACAATCAGTGCAGGCTGTAATACATGTAAGCCCATGTTTCTTGCTTGTGCATGGTTTTCCTGCTGCAAGGACTCTTTGTGAAACTCCTTGCACGTGCACCGTAAAAACTTTAGTAGTTCTTCAAGAGCTGGATTAAGATCTGTTGTATGATGTAACATCTACTGGTGGAAGTACAGAATCAATAAACTTGTTCATCTAGGCTGTATGTACCAAGATGTGTGCCTTTTTGGAAATAATGTGTGCTACAGAATTGTCTACATAGATAGTAGCCAGCCTACCCAAACAACCCAGCACCATCCATAGGACAACCAAAACTTCCTAAGAAAGTCATGATGGCATGAAAGCCACCCCCAAATCTTCAAACTATGCCCATAGATTGGTATCAATAATTTTCTTTCAGAGCATAAAATTATGCTTCCAAACATGTTTTGGTAACCCCCACCATGTACACCTATTTTTGAGACTAAATCAACCAGAATAATTGGTTGAATCTCTAACCATCTTACAATTCATTAAGAATCTGCAAGGTCCTATACCTCCTATTCACTTGATCTGTCTAAATTGGGGTATTTAACTCAGGCCAGATGTGTGATGCTTGAGGATGGAATCTTGGTGACTGAGAAGTCCATGCAACACTCCACTTTAGTCTTTACTTAGGTTAGACGGACAGTTGGAGAGGCCCCATCTGATTAATCAGCAAGTCACGCCAAGCCCTAGCACCTATATGATTGTCCCAACCCTATTGTCCTTATGGCAAGCTCAAACCCTTTTTATCATATGTGCTAGAAAGTGGTGGATGAAGCTCTGTCCTGGGTATGGCGTTAAACTGCATCTGATGGTGAAGTTCCAATTTTGGAGCTCTGAGGAGTGTGGAGTACCCATTCATCACCATTACTCCCAGGTCCACCGTGGCCCAGAGTGGTAGTACCTATTAGGGTGCCATATATGGTTTAAATAGAAAAAATGAGTTTAAAAAATGTTTTAAAAAATGAGTTGATAAACAATTTAAATACCCATCAAGAATGAATAAAACAAAACGTTTTTGGCATAAAATAACCCAACAAGGGTTGACATATCCTATCAACTAATCAACCGACTAGACTTAAAATCAGACCAGCAGAGTTTTTCTCTGGCTTCCACTAATTTTTCATTTTAAAAAATCATAATCCAACTCATCCTGACATGCTCAGAAAAATGGATGTAAAAAAACATTCCCCAAGGTGTATATAAGAGAGGAGTTTTCATTTTCTTTTAGAGCATAAAATTCTGCTTCCAATGGTACCAAATATGGCTTGGTAACTCCCCCATACACCCCTTTTTGAAGCTAAATCGACCAGACTATATATGAACCAGTGATTTTTGTTATCTTGCAGTAAAAGGATTTATAAATCCAAACTCGTAAATTCAGCCCAATGTTTTTATTCACCCTGCAAAAATGTTATTCACTCCCAGGGGTCTATATGGAGGCGCGTGGTCTAATGGTTAGAGTCGTAGGAAATGGACTCGTCAACGAGAGTTCAATTCCTGGACGAAGCTGTTGGCATTTCACATAGCGCTAATACCCATGGGAAAGGTATGAATCCAATTCTCCCTCCAGCTATAGACAAATAGCAGGGCAAACTCTTTAACCATGGCTAGGTAACCAGTCTATGAGAAGGAAAACTCTGAATTAAAATCTGTTGAACTCCGCTTAAGAAATTGACCTTGTGTCGCATCCTGCTCGTGCGGAGGAGTTGGTAAATATATATATATGGACCACATTGAGAAACCTGTTTTTAAAGAAAATTAACATTTTATAAAATATTGTCCAGTACAATAATATTTTGGCACTATTTGTCTGAATTTTTCAGATAATTTGGATGATTCGAACAATTGTCCTTATCTTTAATGTTATAAATACGTTTTGGCTATGCCCTCCGGCCTTCTTCAGGTATTTCTTGGCAGACTCAGGAACCTTCTTGTCGTAATTGAGAGCCTTCAATAACAATAAAGATAAAATAGTCTGAATAATCCAATATTTTGGCAGATCCGTTTTTCAGGCTTCATTGGATGAAAGTGATCCATAAGAAGAGGCATGCTTAGCGTAACAGTTATCGTCATAGGAAATAGAATCAGTGACGCGAGTTCAAATCCTGGATGAGACCGTTTGCATTTCACATAGCACTAATACCATGAGTAAATATACAAATCCAACTATCCCCGCCCCCACCAGTTATGGGTAAGTAGTAGATCAGACGAGGCTCTTTAACCTGGGTATGGCAACCAGTCCAGTAGACAGAAAATTCTGAATTTAAACCAGTTGCATTCTACTTAAAAACTGACCTTGTGTCGCATCCTTCTCTTGGAGGAGGGGTTGGGTAAATACATACTTTAATTTACAGTTAATAGAACAAAAAATGCAATTTATGAAACAAGTTCAAATTCTGGCTGTGAAAATTTGCATTCACTAGTGTTTGGAAAAGGCATGAATCTATTTCTCCTTGTCATCTATGGATGAAAAGCAGAGAACTTAAAACACTGTAAACAGTATATCATAAACTTCATAAAATACCCACAATGGTTACAAACAATCAATAGGTTTCCAATCTTCAATTAAGAAATAAAGACAAAAAAAGAAATCACTGCCTCATTTGTCATGCAACAAGGGGAGCAACTCTTTTTAGCTTAAAAAATTATCTAAGGGAGATAACTTTTTCACCTCTTCGATATTTACATTTTTATTTTGACTTAGTAATTCCCAAACGAGGCGCAATTTTCAAGCAACAAAAACCACAGATTATTATTAGTAAATCTTATCATAATGCAGATTCGGTGTCTGAATGTACTTTGCCTCTACTTACGTCACAATACCCCAGGAATTGCCTAAGTTTATCAATGAGTATTTAATTTATAGTCAAAATCATTAATACATAGTATAAATGTTATATATTTACGATGTATCTATGAAAATCTGAGTTAGATTTGCACTAAAACAGTCCATGGTATTAGTGCCTTTAAAATCTGCAATGTGTCTTACATATCAGAAAGAAATAAAGGTTTACATAATATATGGTATGGTTAATTTGCATACTGGTTTTAATGAAACCAAATTTAATAATTACTTGGTATTATTGATTTCTAATATTATTTTATTCTCAGACATTAAATCAATCCTATGTATAATTCCATAAAGAAATCAATTGAAATAAAATAAGTTTAATCTTTTTATATGAGTTCTTATTAAGTTTTGTGAGAGTTTATCTCAGTGTTCGGCTAGAAACCACAAGTTTCCTAGTTCGAAACCGGACCTTGCCAACTCAGCGTATGAGTAGCACAGGGATTTGTGCGGTAAAGTAAGGAGCTGATGGTAGGTGTGGCGCTCCACCTATGACGTAAAAACCATCTCCTTGGTGTGGCACTAGTGAAAAGGGGATAGACACCCTCGCTGAAAAAAAAATTCAAGCATGCCTCTTCTTATGGATCACTTTCATCCAATGAAGGCCACCCCGACGACTTTACTTACTTATTAAAATTGAAATAGTTGCACCTGGTGGCACATATTTTACAAAGTAAAATTAACAAAAAAAAAAAAAAAACCCAAAGCCAAACATCTACAAAGGATTGGCACTAATAGTGTAATGGTTATTGTTGTAGGAAATGGACGCAGTAACCAGAGTTCAAATCCTGGACAAGGCTGTTTGCATTTCACATAGCGCTAATACTCTTGGGAAAGTTATGAATCCAACTATTCTCTCTCCAACAATGGGTAAATAGTAGGGGGTTCTACGGCAACAAGTCTAGGAGAGGAAAAACTCTAAATTCAAACCTGTTCAACTATGCTTAACTCACTGCCTACTTTAAACTGCTCACAGTAGCTCTCCCACCACTGTCCAACCAAAGTACAAAAACTGATGGTTAGTTCATTATAATTGAGCAGAAAGACCAGATTATAATAATAATAGGATTTTATTTGAATAGAATGAGTTCTGAGGTGAATAGATAGTGAACTTTGAAATATTCCATTATACAGGTGAAAAATACCAGGAAAATTTGGCAGGCAAAGAGTTAAAAATTGACCTTGTATAACATCCAGTTCGTGGTGGAGAGGTTGGGTGAATACATACAAAGGACTGGCTTTAATGCGAACAAGGGAATCTTTTTATTGTCTTGGCCCAAATTCCTTCATGGTTTCCAATACACTTCAGTTCAGTTCACAATAGAAAAAAATCTAGACATGTCTAATTCATAAGAATTTTGGTTATTTCCTAGAAGTCCAACATGATCAAAGGGGAACCACTCCCGACTGATAAATTATTTAATTATTTTCCCATTAAACTAACCCTAAACCCTAACTTTTTTCCTAGTAGATCAATAAATAAATAAATAATTTATCAGTCAAGAGTGGTTCCCCTTTGATCATGTTAGACTTGAAATAATGAAATTTATTGTGTATAGTGCTCAGGTGCACCACAACTCCTCAAAGTCTCATGTCAAGTACACAGAATAATGTATTAATGTCAGGAACATGAACAGTTTACAGTAATAATATGCATGTATGCATATGTGTGTGGAGAGGGGCATCAGATATAGTGTCGGCGGACTACAGGAAGCATGGAGGCTTTGAAAGATTCAGTGTTTTGGCAGCCTACAACAGACGCGGGCAGCTTATTCCATGCCTCCGCAATTCTGAGCGTGAAGAAATGTTTCCAAAAGTCACGTGAGCTGTGCTGTTTTCTGACTTTGTAAGCATGCCCACGTGTGTTAGAAAGATGGAGATCAAAAAGGTGCTCAAGGTTGCTGTTGTTAAGATGATTAACGACCTTATGAGTGTTTACCAGGTCAGTTGCCAGATGCCGAAGTTTCAACGAATCCATTCCCAGGGCAGCGAGACGTTCAGAGTATGGTAGATGCCTGATGGAGGATATTTGTTTGGTTGCACGTCTCTGTACAGTTTCTAGGAGGTTAATATTCTGAGCAAGATAGGGGTTCCAGACTGGGGATGCAAATTCCAAGTGTGGCCATACCATAGCTTTGTACAGCTTTAAATAGATAGCCGGTGAGCGGCTGACAAAGGTCTTGCTGAGTGACGTCAGGACACCCTCGGCCTTTTTGACAATTCTAGAGATGTGTTTCGTCCAACGTAAATCACTGCTGACAGTAATACCCAGATCACGTTCACAAGATTCCTTGATATTAGTGTTGTGGAGGGAGTATATGTATGATGGGTTTTTCCTCCCAAAATGCATGGTGGTGCATTTGTCCACAGAAAGCTTCAGTTGCCATTCAGAGATCCATTGTTGCACTGTGTCCAGGTCTGACTGCAATAAAGATCTGCAGCATTCAGGATCTGTCTTTTTTATCACAAGGTACAGCTTGATGTCATCGGCATACTTCAGTACTATGGTATTCCTTAAGTTAGCATCTATATCATTGATATACGCAACAAACAAAAGGGGGCCAAGAACAGATCCCTGTGGTACCCCAGATGACATCTCATATGGTGAGGAGTGTTGCCCAAGAAATGTAACTACCTCTCTCCGGTTGAGAATAATGGACTTTAGCCAGTTAAAAAGATCATCCATCACACCCATTGCAGAGAGTTTTGCCAAAAGTCTTTTATGCGGCACAGAGTTGAAGGCCTTAGCAAAGTCAAGGCAGACAATGAGCCCCCATCAGTCATGCGGGTGATGTCTTCTAGGAACTCTACAAGTTGATCACAACAGCTAGAGTTTGGGATAAATCCAAATTGGGATGGTCGGCTAAGACTGTGAAAGTTCCAGAAATTCCAAAGTCCTTCTCTGATGCAGGACTCCATCAACTTAGCAATGCAACTTGTAAGACTGACTGAACGATAGTTAACAGGTGATGTGCGGTCGCCTTTTTGAACAGTGGAATTACACTAGCAGTTTTCCACTGTTCTGGGGTAGCACCATTTTTCAAACAAAATTGGAAAAAAATAGCTAGCTGGTGCAGAAGGAAGTACCCACCACGTTTGAGAAGCAGGTATTTCACACCATCAAGACCAGGAGAAGCATGGTTTGTTTGCTCTTGAGGTGGTGACGCAGCATAGCAGGTGCGAATTCTATAGTGGTTATAGGAAATAACCAAATATTTTTTATCTTTAACTTTTATCAGGGGGTGAAACTTTTGTTTTAGAAAGAAAAAATATAAAAAAGAAATTTACCATTTCCATCAAATACAATGCCTCTTCAGGATACAACCATTTTCGATTTTCATCAACAAAACCCATTTTGGCCCAAAATTTCCTCTGCAATAGAAAATAAAAACAGAAATAAGACACATTAAATATATAGGTTTAAGTTTAACCAAAAAGAGGGCCAGCAAAAATTTCCTTGATGAGACATTATTAAACATTGGCAAAATGCACTAAAGGAGATCAATTGGTAATGTTACTCCAATATCCTTACAGATTTTGGGTTTTGCAACATCATATCTGTTAAACCTGTTATTAGGCCACCTCCTTTCCATATTCACCCTGTGTAATTTGAAAAATAATTCAGGACCTCTTATATATTGGCTGAGGGATACACAACAGCCAAGCAGAGAATTGTATGGGATGTGTATAAAATAGGGGATTGAGAAAAAAAAAAAAAAAAAAAAAAAACATAACTGAATAAAAATAAATTACCCTAAATATAAGGTCATCACAGCAATGACAAAGAACAAATGGTAATTTTTTAAAGAATTTGCAAAATTTTATGTTTTGTATTTGAAAAATTAATATTAATGCAAAATCTTGATGCAAATACACAAAAAACTTTAAAATTAAATATTTTTATTGACAAAAAATATCATAGATTATGATGATTAGAATTATTGGCAATGATACATTGAAATGGAATATTTTCAAAAAGAAATCAAATATTACAACATTATTTGAATTCCAAGAAAAGTTTTTGCGATAACAAAATGAGTTCATTTTCTCTCTTTCTCTCTCTTTTGAATAAAAAAAATGATAAATATATATTTTTTTAAGTCAAAGGCAAAAATTTCTGTGGACATGGCTTGTTATTTAAGGACACCATGGCCTTTTGCAGAGGTACTGTGATCTAAGATCATATATATATATATATATATATATATTATATATATTTTCCAAAGAAATTATTTAAAAGTGTTTTTATAATATTATATTAAAAAAATGCAGAAAAACATTAATAATCAATATCTGAGAGGTTTACCTTATTTTCATAAATTTTGCAGTTAAATTCAACAGCTTGTAATAGATCTGCAAGACTAGCTTACTAACCACGATGATACATTCAACAATACACAAAAGTAGGCAAGTTTGAATGAATCATTAAATAAGGAAAGAACAGTTTAAAGACATAAATTGAAAATTTACAAGTACTTACTGCATCTTTTTTGTATTCAACAAGATTTTTCTCTGGGTCCCAAATTCCAATCAAAAGAGATCCCCTAAAAATAAATATTCAGATTTACAAATCATACATCATGTAACAATAATTCGCAAGTTAGTCTCTACTAAATATGGGGTAATTCCATGTCAAATAATACAGAAAAAAAAGTAAAATTGTCACCCACCCACTTCAATTTTTCTGAAATTTTGTCCAGGTATGGACTATTTTAAAGTAACACAATGTCCAAAATTTGAGCTTCCAATTCCAAAAATTAGCCGAGTTATTTTGATTTTCAGCTCTCAAAAAAAAATTTTGAAGGGAGGGGGGGGAGGCGAAAGATAGCAACTTTTTGTAATCTAATTTTTCTGTAAAATGAGTTCTAGAACTTCCCTACTCCTAAAAATTGGTTTAAAAAAGCTTTTTGGCCCAAGAAATAAAAAATGCTATCAAAAATGTCTTAAAGTAACCAATTTCAAGTTATTAATGATTTCTGATTTTTTTATAGCAAGATCAATAGGTGGGAAAATCCCGATGAGTCACTGCATTAATAACAAAAAAATTTTTCTATTATTATTCTACAAATATTGAACATTATTTGTACCAAAAAGATAGTTTTGATTTTGCTTAGAACCGAAGCTACAACATCAGTTAACATTTTACACTTTTATGTTTTAAGTGTTTCCATTCAGCCACTGAATAAAGTCTATATGAAGCAAGATAACTGTCAGTGTGTAATAGAAATGATCAGGATTATTTTGGTGGTTGGATATATTTGAAATAATACAGAAACAATTCATATCCTTTGTATAAATCATATTGCCTCCAAAATACTGACAATATATAAAGCTCAATATTGGCACCACATTTCATTATGAAATTGGAAATGATAACAATATACAAATAAAACATATATTTATCTACTAAAAGTATTTTACAGAGATTTAAAAGTTTAAAATACAGTATTGATCACATCTTATATTTATACAAACACAAAGAGAATGTTAGTAATGCGTAATTCCATGTCAAATCATTCAGAAAAAAGAAAAATTGTCACATTTCAGCCATTGAATAAGGTTTATATTAAACAAAATAACTGTCAGAATTCAATAGAAATAATTTTCAAGCTGATGGTAGGTGTGGTCCTCCAATATAGACACAAAAACAAAAAAGAAGAAGCCAGCAGATAGAAGTCAACTAGACAGGAAAATGGCGGACAACAAGTTAGAAGAATCAGCAGAAACAGCAAGTGAAATTAACAAGTAATCAAGTGCGCCCATCTCCTCTCTAATATGTCTGTCTTTCTCTCTATCTTTATACCTGCTGTTTATAAGGGTATATATACACTCTACAACACTAATTCACCACCTGTGGATCCCTTTGATTTTATTCCTCTGACTCAACTTTGGTCGGGGGTCCAGTAGCTGAAGCACACTCGACCGGTAAAGTACAAATAATAGCGTCGATCCCAGGGGGCTTACCCTCCAGGCAATACCTGTCCCCCCCTTTGGGGTGGGGCTGGGTTTATTGCCCAGCACTTGAGGCACCCCTCTTCAGAGGGAATGCAATTTTTGTTCTTTCCCACCCATGAGCTTCGGCTTGTGGGTGGGCCCACATTAAAACGAGGCCTTGTGCCCAGCCCATACAAGTGGGGTATGAGGCAAATACATCCCATTGATTTTATTCCTCCAGCAAAAATTTGATTCAGCCAACCAAGCTCAAAATGGATCACTTTGTAAATCTATGTGCTAGAGTAATCAACACTAAATAAATATCAATATGTAAATCAGAAGTCTGTTACTCACTGCCTCCCAATTCTTGGTTCGTTTAATAAATATTCCACCGTGTCATGGAACATGTCCATTTTTTTGCCCTGCAGCCAAGATCCATCAGGTTCAAAGTCTTTATGACCCCCTTTTGAAGGAATTGTCTTTTCACCTCTTTTAGAATAATTGTACAGCTCTTCGCCACTGAAAAACACAAGATAAAACAATGAAAATTGAGAATTCTATAAAACAAAATATGGGTTAAAAAAAAACATTAAAAAAACAATTTATTTACCTCTTTGTTATGCCTCCTTGAGCATCTCCCCCTTTAGACTATCATCTCACACCGTTGGTATCTCCCCTTTAGACTATCATCTTATTATAATAGAGATTGTGTTGTCTGTCTGTAACTGAAACTATTGGAGGTGCATGGTGTAATGGATAGAATTGAAGGAAATGGACTCATCGACCCGAGTTCAATTCCTGAGCAAAGCTGTTTGCATTTGACATGACGCTAATACCCTTGGGAAAGGCATGAATCCATTTCTCCCTCCAGCAATGGATAAATAGCAGGACAGACTATGTTCTTTAACCATGGCTAGGAGAAGAAAAACTCTGAATTCAAACCTGTTAAACCCTGCTTAAGAAATTGACCTTGTGTCGCACCCTGTTGGTGTCGAGGGGTTGGTAAATATATATATATATAGATATATATAACTATTCAAGTCACAATTCCCTTTTTTATTTACGTCACATTCTCCATGATTTTATTTTCATTTAAACTTCAATTAATAAAATTATTTTACATTATCTACATACTAATAACATGCAATTGTATTTATATATACAACAAAATAGCAGTTTATAGTGTGAATAGAAGGTTAATTTGCATATTGATATTAAAAATTTGATTTTAATAAATATGTACTTAGTATTGTTAATTTCTAATTGTTTGGTTTTATCTTGATGAATATGAGCAAAAATCTCAGGAATAAATCTTAAAAGAAATCGATTAACAAGAAAAAATAACTGTCATTTATTCTTTACTTCCTATTTTAACTAAATAAATAAATTATGAACATTTAGCAATGAAAGACCGGAATGATGGAAGAGGAAGTTTGAGTTCTATTTTTTGATTAAACCCCTCTGTTTCAAATCATTTTATCTGCATTCTTATTTAGTTTCATTAGCCTTTCTAATTTAATATAATATTTCATTACATTAAAACTTAAATTACTTGCACCCAGAGGGTGAATATATTTGCTAATAAGTAGAATAGAGCGATTTTCCTGTGTCTAGGCTGAACTGGGTGATCTTCCCTTGACCATATACACTATAAATATTCAGAAAGAGGTAGCCATTTGCAATTGTACTCTTGACATCTGAACAACACAGACCACATCTTTCATACTTTATAATCAGCTGTTTTGAAAAAAGAGAATATTTGCACAAAACATATCTATATATTAATACTCATGTTTCTTAATTGTATGACCGTTATCATCTTGCAACACCCTCTCGTTAAAAATGAGACTGTCCAAATCATCAAAGATGAAATGCAAGAATGTAAATCCTGATTATCTGCTGTTGCTTATTCGCCAAATATTTATTTCTTATGAGTTATTTATTTCTACCTTAGCTAAATAATGGACCATTCCATTTTTATTATAAAGAAAAGACAAAGGACATGCTACACAGAAAAAAATATTGTAATAATTAAATTATCATACTGTGGGGTTCTGCTAATACAATATCTATATGTATATTTACCAACCCCTCTGCATGAACAGGATGTGACACCAGGTTAATTTCTTAAGCAGAATTTAACAGGTTTGAATTGAATTTTTCTTCTCCTAGACCAGTTACCCAGCCAAGGTTAAAGAGCCCAGTCTACCCTGCTATCTATCCATAGCCGGAGGATTAATATAGTTGGATTCATACCTTTCCCAAAAGTATTAGCGCTATGTGAAATGTATACAGTCTTGTCCAGGATTTGAACTCAGGTTGACAAGTCCATTTCCTTTACACCACACACCTCTGTAGAATAATCATACTAAGATCCAATTACCATTGAATTGATAAGACAATGCAACAAGTAGCTGTAATTCAATACAGATCTAACCTTGTTGCAATCCTACTGCAGAATGCCAGAGTATCTATGAAGCCTCATGACATCATAGAAACCAAGCAACCAATCATGGAATCACCCAAATACATAAATAGACCATTCTTGAGTCCCATAAGTACCAGCTATCTTGGGCACTAGTTCAGTTGTGCTTAGCCAGTTGCTGTTGTCCACACCAACAGTATAGTGACAGACAGACTGACTGACTGACTTCAATAGTCTCCACACTAGAGAACAAATTCTGTAAAGTAATTCATCTAATGTTTCCTAAAAATGTCCTTTTAAATTCTTTTTCTTTCAATTATTTCTGAAATCATCTAATTTTAATTGTTTTTACACTACTGTTGATTTTGATCTGATTAGGCAATTAGGTAAAAGTTGGGGAAAAAAATTATGTTATTTCTTATAAGTCCAACATAAACAAAGGGGAACCACTCTTGACTGATAAATTATTTATTTATCTCTTGATCTACTAGGAAAAAAGATGGGTTTAGGGTTAGGGTTAGTTTAATGGGAAAATAAATAAATAATTTATCAATGAAGAGTGGTTCCCCTTTGTTTATAGTGGACTTATAGGAAATAACCAAAAATTATATAAATGACCATGTGTTGCAGAGACCTTTTAACTTTAGGCTTTAACTGGTTCTAAAAGTCATCTTTTTCTTTTTCGCCTACTATCTATCTTTTTTGGGATTGATTTCCCTGGTTTCTTCCTCTCGTTGATCCGGGCTTCTTTTGTGCTGGCTTTGGTTGTGGGTTATCTGTGTTCATTACTTTTGTTTTAAATGATGAACGCAAGACTTAGTTTTTTTTCTTAGACTTTTTTTCTTAAACTTGAAAACCATAAAGGGTTCAACCTAGGGCTCGACATTAACGCTGTCCCGTCGTCCCGGGGACAATAAAAATTACATCCGGGACAGAACGGTAAAATTTTTTCCTAAAAGTTAGTACTTCATTCCAATAATGTCCGTCCAGTGATTGTCCGAATGCTGACCTCAAAATGAGGCTACAGCACCACATGTCTATTCTCAAAGCCATGTAATGAATAACGGCGGAGGGAGATAATTTAAAAGGACCGAATTATGTACTACTAACCTTAATCAGGGTAACTTAAAGTAAAAAAGTATTTTTTTAGCTCAAAACACACTAGGAAATGGATTTTTGTCCAAATATCCAGAATTATCACTGCTTCAGCTTTTCTTAATGTTTTATTACATGTTATTATGCTACTGATGACTGACAAGTATAGATGATGCTAATGAATTAAATAAAAATATTTTGATTTCGGGACGGTCCAAACCCCATTCGGGACGGTTGATAATTTTTGTTCGGGACGGTCATGAAAAATGTTAGTGTCGGGGCCTGGTTCTCACTGCCACGATAAGAAAATGGCTTACTTGACCATTGCGTCTGCTCCCATCAACAAACCACTAAAATCTGACTGATGCTTTGTCTTTAGCCAATCAGAAATCAACGACTAGGTCAGTGAAAGGTGAACTGCTGTCAATCACTTCTATAACGGTCATCCTAAGATTCAATGGTAACTTTACAGTTATGAATACTGAAATTTAAATTCAACATATGTACCAACCCCTCCACACGAGCAGGATGTGACACAAGGTCAATTTCTTAAGCGGAGTTCAACAGGTTTGAATTCAGAGTTTTCCTTCTCCTAGACCGGTTGCTTAACCAAGGTTAAAGAGCCCAGTCTACCCTACTATTTACTCATAGGTGGAGGGAAAGTAGGATTCATACCTTTCCCAAGGGTATTAGCACTAAGTTAACTACACTACATAATTTGTAGGCAACCCATGAATTATGTAACACAAGAAGTATCAATACATATTGACCAACTCCTCTGCACGGGAACGATGGGACACAGGGTAAATTTCTTAAGCAGAGTTTACCAAGTTTGAATTCAGAGTTTTCTTTCTCCCAGACTAGTAGCCTAACCAAGATTAAACAGACCAGTCTTCCTTACAATTTAGCCATAGCTGGAGGAAGAATATTTGAATTCATACCTTTCCCAAGTGTATTAGAACTATTAGGGTCAATAAGTATAAGCAGTTTGCTGATGAAATTGATGATCTAGCAGGTGAGGAAGAGAAATTGGCAAATCTTGGCTGGTAGTTTTTTTTATGGCATATCAAACCTTTCTGGGTTATTCAAAGCCGAAACAAGTCATTTTTGATAAACAAAGAACGCAGGCTACTTACAGTACCTGTTATTGCTTAAGTGGTCACTCAATTAAGTATTGAACAGGCTTATGCTGCTTAACTTTTGATTTATATATATTTACTAAGTTTTATTGGTCTGCCACATAGGCTATATGTTGTTTTTGTTTTATGGCATATCAACCCTTTTTGGTCATTTAATGCCGAATCAAGTCATTTTGATAAACAAACGACTCAGGTTACTTATAGTACCTGCTGTTGCTTAAGTGGTCAAACAATTAAATATGGAACAGGCTCATCACTGCTTAACTTCATTTGTTGATTGGTGGGTTGTTTTGTTTTATGGAATATCAACCCATTTCCAGTCATTTAATGCTGAATGACGTCATTTTGAAAAACCAACAACTCAGGTTACTTACAGTACCTGCTCTTGCTTAAGTGGTCACCTAATTAAGTATTGAACAGGCTCATCACTGCTTAACTTCGGTGATCTAGCATATCTTGTTGAATCTCTTGATAAAACATAGCATGCTTATGACCAGGACATCAGTGCAGTGAAAACAAATTGAATTTTATGGCATGTCAACCTCAGAACTGCAATAAATACTCAGCAAAATTACCAGTGAAGTAATTTCCAGTTTATTTCAGTATAGGGCTTAATAAGTTTATAATTATTAAAGTCAGTCAGTCAGTATACTGTTGGTTTGAACAACAGCAACTGGCTAAGCACAACTGAACCAGTGCCCAAGACAGCTGGTATTTATGGAAATCAAGAATAGTCCATTCATGTACTTGGGTGATTCCATTCCTTGAGTCCTGATTGGCTGCTTGGTTTCTAAGATGTTATAAGGCTTCATAAATATCTTGGCATTCTGCAGTAGGATTACAACAAGATTAGATCCGTATTCAGTTACGACTACTTGTTGCCTTGTCTAACCAATTTGACAGTAATTGGAACTTAGTATGATTATTCTACAATAATCTCAATTCCCTTTCCCACAGCAACTCTGAGTGAAACACAATGTCTCTTCCTAAAGATTTATTGCACCCTTCTTTGGAAGAAGAGAAAAGGTAAAATGAAAAGACTGGTACAATCTCCTAACAGTTATTTCAAGGATGTCAAATGCTCTGGTTGTTACAAAATTCCAACAGTGTTTAATCTTGCTCAGACATCTTGTGCGTAGGATGCTCAACAGTTCTGTGACCAAACAACAGGTGACCAAAGCATGACTAACATAGGGTTGTTCATTCCTAAGAAAACAGCATTAAATGATTTAAATTGATATCAACAATGCTGAGGTTATAAAAAAAAAGTGGGTAATCTGAACATTAGCTACATAAATGAGAGTAACCTCCTCTTGTTTCTTTCACTTTGAGGAAGCCTTAATAACAATTAATTTCATTTCAAATAACGCGCAAGCACAATTAAGAACACATTTTATGATATTTTCATATTAAAACATGCAGTTGTATTGATTCGAACAAATTCGTATTTTCAGTGTAGATTTACGGTGAAATGAAAATGGCAAACCAAAACATAAGGCATCCTCAAAGTGAAAGAAACAAGAAGAGGTTACTCTCATTTATGTAGCTAATGTTCAGATTACCAAAAAGTGTATAACTGAATCACTACGCAACACCTTTAAATCTATACAACATCAATTAATGGTCTCCTTTAATTTTTTTAAAAAACTTATAAATGAATTAATGTATTTAAGTTATGTTTTCCTTAGAGTTTCATTTTTATCAAAAGTATTAATCCTAGTTGAGAAATTAAAAATATATACATTGGACTTCATTTCATATTCCACTAACATCTATCCGGTAAACTGCGGTAAAAAAAATTTGGTTAAACTTGCAAATCGTCGTCAAAATTAAAACGGAAACTTATTTGGTGATCCATGACAGTTTATAACTACAGTGTATGAATTAACTTTTTTGTGAATTGGGTTACGGTTTGGGGATTAAGGTTGTTTTTAATTACGTATTGCTTTTTAAAAAATAAACAACAAAAAAACAAAACAAATTACTATACATTTAATGTTGAAAAATATATATTTTTTAAACCAAGTTTAATGGAAATTATACATTGCAATACTAACATAAACAACTGAGACTAATGTGTCTACCGTTGGATTCAATAATTAATTTCAATGGTTAATTAAATGTATAGTAATTTGGGGTTTGTTGTTGTTGTTTTTTTAACTCGCTATTCAATAATAATGGATCTATGACACAAGCTAGCTAACCATTACACCAACACAAATAAAAATTTGAAATAAAATCGAATTAACATCCAGACAAGACGATCCTAAGCAGGAATTTCCTTCGTGTTTTTTTGGGGTTTTTTTTTTCCTTTTTAA
Organism: Doryteuthis pealeii; assembly: GCA_023376005.1. Classification (NCBI taxonomy): domain Eukaryota; kingdom Metazoa; phylum Mollusca; class Cephalopoda; order Myopsida; family Loliginidae; genus Doryteuthis; species Doryteuthis pealeii. Next base: position 81,684,673 of record CM042161.1, on the reverse strand, counting down.
ATAAGTTAAAAAAATAAATAAATCTATAGATGCAATGAACACTTGATTTTATTTAATGTACTTAAAATTGCGACGGAGAAATTCTCACGTTATTAACTATTCTGATTTCATTAGGGGAAAAAAAAGAAGCTTTTCCAAGAAATATATTTCGTGGAAATGCTTCTTTTTTTTTTTTTTTTTTAAATGAAATGAAATTTCTTGGAAATGCATTCTTTGAAATTAAATATTTTTTGATTATATATATTATATATATAATCGAAAAATATTTCATTTTATCTATTTATTTATTTTAAACAACAACAACAACAGCAAAATTAAATTAAGATAAATTTTCAAACACGTGGGCTAACGTTACTACGTGTTCTCTGCTCTTCTTAGTACATTTTTGATAAAAGAAAGCATTTTAGTTAAAATCTCAATTAAAAAAATAAGGTCATGTGGTATTTAGTATGTGTTGGGGTCGGGTTTTTTTTTAACCCACCTGATATAACAATAACACCTGACACAAGACTGCATATTATTACGATGGGTAAATAATGTCATTTACTAAATGAATATAAATGTAAAATTACGTATCACAGTGCACCCCGTCGTTGTTATTATAACAACAAGGGGTGCATTGTTTATAACAATGTTATAAACACCCAGGTCTACAGTCTACACTGACTCGACTCTACATTCCTGGGGAGGTGCTGTCAGCACTAAGGGTCTCCGGTCTCTATTTTCATCCAAAAAAGCATTTTTTTAAAAAAAGAGATATTTTTCAGATGTAGTTAGTAATACTTTGCTAGAAATTGATGTTTAAATATTGCTATCTAAAAATAAATGATCAAGCAACATCAATAATCATAATAAATAAATAATTAGATAAATAAATAAGAGAACTTTTTCCCTTTACTAAATAGTTAAATTAAATAAAATACTTGTTAAATCTACGATGACATAATGAAATAAAATGAAAAAAAGAGAAAAATGATGTAATTTCATCAGTTACAAAATAAAACAAAGAAAATAAACATTACCTGAGGATAGCATTGGGTTTAAAGTATTTCTTAAAATCCAAGTTAGTGTCATCTCTCATCGTTAAATTAATATCCGATGCGGAATTGCGTGAATTATCCGAAAAAGAAGCAACAACCGGCTTGTCCATGCTTTCCTGTGATTCTAACTTTCTTACCTCCTTTTCGGAGAGTTCGCGTGAACCAAACAATAGTAGAAAACGATTGAATTTCATAAGTACGGTAGCCGCGAAGAGAAGCAACACTTCTCGCTCAAATAAGAATACTTCTAAGTGGATTTTTACAATTATTATAAAATAAAAAACATTGTTTAAGCCAGAACTTTTAGGTTTGTAGCATAGATTTAGTTATCAATTTGTTGGTTTGTTTCCAAATGTAACTGAATCTTTTTACTATCATTTTCTACGTTTAAAGATCGCCATTAAATTCGATGTCAAGTCAAATCCTATAATAATTTGTAAATATTCGGATGAGTCAGAAGTTCTACAATATTTTAGTAACGTGAAGTACAATTCGACAGCAGATGCTTTTCCTGGGGTCGGGTAGATGATGAACTGGTGTCTAGGTATGACGTTAAGCTGCATCTAGTGGTGAGGTTCTAATTCTGGAGCTCTGGGAAGTGTGGAGTACGCCTTCATCGCCATTACTCCCAGCTCAACCCTGACCTGGAGTGATAGTACCTGTTAGGGTTCTATCTATGGGTTAAATAGATTTTTTTAAATGATTTTAAATTTTTTTTTAAAGATATTTAATACTAAATACCCAACAAGAATGACTAAAACAAAAACGTGTTCGGCATTAAATAACCCAAGTGTTGACATGCTATAAAAAAAACAACTAAGCAACAAATGAACAAACAAACCTGATTGTAATGACAAATGATAATATCGATACATTTTGGAAAGCCTTATTCTATTTAGAATAATTGGTATACTTATTGAGAGTTTATATAGTTTAGTATTCCCTAGAGAGTTCTCCAAAGGGGAGGTAATCATAAAAAGGGGAGGTAACTCTCAATTACTTATTATAGTGTTACTCTTTATGGCTTGGTGCATGGCCTCGGAATCTAATTTTCTTGAACCATCTGGATAATGTACTGTGATCGACTGCAATTCACCTTTTGCACAACAAATATTTTTAGTTGTGTAATATCACAAGAATGCGTATGGCAAAAAAGAAAAATAGACGAGAAGGATTGGGTTAATTTCGTTTATTTTAAAATAAATAAAAGTTGGAATTGTTGAGATGATAATTCTTGTTCGCTCGGTGAAATGAGGGCAGACGTGGGGTTGAAAGTCAGTTCTGGCTGATGAACTGGGCTCTGTGTGACACGGGTCGGAGGTATGGCGGTTCTTTGATCTTGGCATGTCGAAGCGACGTTCTTGGTGTGATAGCCGACAGTCAACTGCTTTGGAGGAAATATTTTTATTGGTTGAAAAACATTAAATAGAATATATTTTTAATCGTTTATGAATTTTGTTTTTTGTCCGGAACCTTGCGTGGAGCCTCTGCTTAAATCATTTGTTTTTGTTCATTTCGCTTAAGCCACTGTGGAGTCAATATCCGGTTGATGTCAGTAACTTATGTTCTGTTCCGAAGTATTTTGTCTTATTTTTAATTTGTTTTGTTGGTGAGTGGATGTATCGCGTTAGTAAAAAAAAAAAAGAAAAAAAAAGAAAAAGTGAATCAAGAGAGATATCTATTCCTGTTATAACAGTTGCTTCCACAACGTTATGGTTCAGTTCGAACCTTAAGTTCCCGAATTAAACTACGTTGTATGTTCATCTGTGCGATTTTCAAATTGGATACAAAGGGAACCAATTAACACTATACTACCAATCACAGCGGTTACCTACCATTGCTTAAACTTGAAAGGATTACATCCCTTACTTGTCACTGTTGATATATCTTAAGATATCTGTAAAGCGTATGGTTTGCAAAGAAGAATAATGGACGAGAAGGTTTAGATTAAAATCGTTTATTAAAATAAACAAGGGTTGAAAACGTTGTTGTTGTCGTCAGAAGTATTAGTAGTAAACTCTGGAATGGCCGAGTGGAGTAAGTCAGGAATATCTCAGTGGCCGGTAGCACGAGTGGGGTAAGTCAGGAATGGCCTTGGGGTCGTGAGGTGCAGTGAGGTGTGGGTATCGTATGATAATACGTCGGTAATCTCTCTGTGGCCTGGTGTGAGGCGTGGGGTAGTATCGTGTTGATGGTACGATGTAGGTAGATAGAAATTGTAAGTTGATATGGTCACTTGGTGTGAAGGACCCAGTGAGTTGTAGTGGATAGTGCCCAGTGAGTTGTAGTGGATAGTGCCCAGTGAGTTGTAGTGGATAGTGGCCAGGGAGGTAAGGATATCGTGCCGGCTGTGGTGAAGAGTTGAAGTAAGGTTGAGTGTCAGGGTAGGTGCGGGCGTGCGTGGTAGTGTGTAGATGTAGCGGCTCTTTGATCCTGCCTGCCTGCCGGTTGATCGGCGATACGAATGGCCTGAAAGCCCTCAGTCAACTGTCTTTGTCCTCAGAATGCCGAACCTATATAGTAGAGAGATAGGCTCCAGAAATGCTTTTGGAGCGTTTAGCGGGAAGGCACCCCATTGGCCGAAAATCCGGATTCCGTTCATGATATTATTTTTTGTTGTTTTGGAATTCCTTTCAAGCGTAACTCAATCCGAGCCCATGCGCAGAACTGCGTCAATTTGGTCACTTTGTTTTAGGGTACCGTTGGGTTAACTTCCGCTGGTAGGCGTCCGTGACTCGTGTTTTGTTTTGCTTTGTTAGTGAATGGATATATCGTGTAAGGATTATGAATCATAAGAGATATATATCTCTTGTTATAACACTTCTCCTATTAGACACAAGAGGATACAAAAGGTAATTACCTCCAGTGTCTGCTAATAGCAGGTCAATGGCGGGGCCAATAGGGCATATAAAAACGAAAGTGCTAAAATCAACTCCTCTATGGTGCATAAGGAATTATAGAGTATAAGTGATTTTGGGTGTTTTACAGGTTTAAAGTAGCTGGTGTTATAACAGAAATAGATATCTCTTATGATCCACAATCTTTACTAACACAATGCATCCACTCACCAACAAAATAATTTTAAAAAGAAAAGAAAACAAAACAAAACACTTCGGAAAGAACATAAGTTACTGACATCAACGGATGTTAATCCCGTGACAGTGAAAATGAAATAAACAAAAAAAAAATTTCTACGCATAGGCTCCAGCAAAACTTTCGGTCGAAAAACAAAATTTATAAACAATTAAAAATATTTTCTATTTAACGTTTTTCAACTAATAAAAAATCTTCCCCCCAAAACCCATCAAAGGCCTTCTCGAGCCTATCACTTGCTATATATACAGCCGATTTAAAGTCAAAAAGTTAGTTAATCGTAGACAGCCAGAGCCGATACACACCAGGTCGAGATAAAGGAACCGCCATACTATACCTACACCACACCCGCGTCATGCCATACTCTACCCACACACCTCACGTCGCGCAGAGCCAGAACTGACTTTCAACCCCACTCCTGACCTCATTTTACCAAGCAGTGAAAAGGAATTATCATCTCAACAATTCCAGCTTTTGTTTATTTTAAATAAACGAAATTAATCCAAACCTATTCGTCTATTTTTTCTTCTCCAAACCATACGCATTTTTGTGATATTACACTGGGACATTCTTGGCTGCGTGTTCCTCGAGTTTTCTTTTAACGCCATCTCTTTTTGGTGATCGTGCTGAAAAGAAGACATTCAAAGAACGAAAAGGAAAGAGACAAATGCAGAAGGTAGTTTTATGACTTAGGCTTTATTGACTGGGTTTTAGTCGCCTGTAGCAAGGGAAAATCTCCCTGGCTAGTAGGACCAACTAGACCTAGTTACGGCCTCAGTTCGAATGTCCGAGATATTCTTTTGGGGGTAGTGAGTTAGTCCTTTTTGTCGGACATTCCCAAAAGGTTCTTTCGGTGAAGGCCCCATGGGAATGTGTTGTTTTTTTTTTTGTTTTGTTTTTTTTTTTTCATTTTTATTTTCGTTTTATTCTAATCCCCACAGGCCTTGTATAAGAGGGTTCTTCCTGTCTGGAGGCTCCTGGGAGAATGTTATTTGTTTTTAGTTTTTATCTAATTCTATTTTAATCCCCACAGGTTAAAATGTCAGTCTTGATAAGTGATAATGAATTTCCGAAAGCTGAGAAAAATTTTCATTATCATTTATCTGTTGAAATATTCTTATGAACATCGATGACAGATATTAATGGACACTGAGAATGATCTGTGATAATTTTGTTTTGAAATCCTGGCTGGTAATATACGTAAGGGCTGCCTAAAATCGGACAGCTTGAAAGTAGCGAAACCAACACCGAACTTTGGAAGATATTTGTGCAATAGAAGTGACAGTGACTTATCGGGAGCTAAACGCGTTCGCTGTCTCGCGTGTCAATCTACTCTTTGGGGGCCGTTCGCCAAACTGCCATTTTTATGCTGCAGACTTATTTGCATAAGATGGCAGCGACACATTTTTAAAAACAGGCACGTGTGGGGGCAGTTCTACAGGCTTCGCATGCGTATTGATTGAACGTAACCTGCTAACTCTGTTACTGAAGGTTTTGTGTGTTGGTGGGGACGACAGAATTTTGATCTAAAGTAAGAAATCAAAAGATTGTGAATTTACGAGATTATCGTAACATCTTCATTTTTTTTCTCTAGTAAACCGTACTGTTACAATTTGATTACCCTTTTTTATCACCTGTTTGTCCCGGAAGTTGGTGTGTGGAGCCGGTCATGATTTAAATTTAAACAATGTAGCAGGAAAGCTACAGAGATTGAACTCGCAACCTCCAGGTTGTGAGTGGTGATCAGAAGTAAGCCTCCCGTCACACTCTGTTGGTTCGGCTGGTTGAGAGGCATAAAAACCGAGGCTATCTCTCTCTCTCTTGGAGGCGAATCAGTGGTCTTAGCTGGGAGAACCAGTTGTCCGTGCCAGTATTAACAATGCTCATGTGAGAAGAGTAGGAGAATTAAAAAAATAAATAATTATACACAATTTACAATGTGATGGCTGTTGTGGGGAACACTCCTGACTGGGCTATAAAAGAGAGTTCCAACAGGTTATGACATTTGAAACCATATAATTATTAGTATTAGATCGCAATACTTGAAATGATATAACCGTGTGCAAATTATTTGTATTAGATAGGAATACTTGAAACCGTATAAATGTGTGCAAATTATTTGTATTAGATAATAATACTTGATGTCATTATCATTAGTCACTTGAATCCATGCAATTGTTTGCAAATTAAATTATCAAATAGTTATTTGAAACCATTGTGTAAAAATATTAGTATTACATGGGAATATTTGAAATAATAAAACCGTGTGAAAGTTATTTATATCAAATAGGAATTCTTAATATCTTATAACTTTGTGCAAAAAAAAAACAAAAAAAAAAACAACCCCCCCAAAAAAAAAACAACAAACAAACAAACAACCCCCCCCCTAAAAAAAAGTCACTCTAAAGAGACATTAAACATACAAATGATGTAAAAATACACATATGCCATTCCCGAACCTCTTGAAATAAAATAACCCGAGACAGATTGACACGTCATTAAAATCAATCCATAAATCATTTCCTTTCCCTTCCCTTCTCCATGCTGCAAGAGCGACCCCCCACACACACACACACAAAAAAAGAAGAACAACAACAACCACAACTGCAGCAGCAGCAGCAGCAACAACAGCAACAGAAAGGAAAAACAGTTCAAAATCGAATCAATCAATTATATCACCTTTAGTCCTCCGTATATTTAGTCAATGGCGGATTACTGTTAAGCTTCCTGGGCAACGGGCTGCGAAGAGAAGACAAACAATTGCATTAGTTATGTCGTCACCGTCGTCTCTCTCTTATTTATAACAGTTTGTTATTTATTTTGCTGGTGACAGGATGAGTCTGAGAGGGACATTTTAATATTGTTCCTGCCGTCCATAACGTTTTCACTTGTTGATTAAGTTGATTATGAATCGGGAACACCTGCAAAAAAAGGTTTTATAAAGTTTCACAACAAAATGGAAAGTAACGACAAAGATAGTAAGTAAAAAAAAAGTTAATAACTTTCTATTTTTTTGTTTATAAATCCGATCATCAAAAATATAAGTTAAATATTCTGATTTAATTGTAATTTTATGATTAGAATTTTTAAAATGGATATTTAACCCTTTTTTTTCTTCTTTTTTTTTTTATAAAAGGTAAACTTAAAAAAATATCAAATTATGAAAGTTTTATTTATTATTAAAAGATGAACGAACAAGAACATCTATTTTTATCGGATTGTTAAATTCTAGAAATTATTATTTTTAAATAATTCTGAATTTTTAATTCAGAATTATTTCATTTAAACTAGAATTTAAAGTTCTTGTGTAACTTCGGAATTATTTGTGGTGGCAAAAAGAAAAGAAAAAAAAAATGAATTAATAAGATCAATTGTTTGTTTATATTCCTTCTTTAACTCTTAAAATGCCGATATTTGCAATTTTTTTTTTGACTTACAGGTATCTGATTTTTTAATTACTTTTTTTTTTATTGATTTGAAAATAACAAATAAATTTATTGTTTTGACAACATTGCTGTTTTATTTTGATTTTTTTTTATTACGATACTTCATATTTTAAGATGTGTAAAAAATGCAACTTTTTTTGACAACATTGCTGTTTATTTTGATTTTTTTTTTACGATACTTCATATTTTAAGATGTGAAAAAATGCAACTTTTTTTTGACAACATTGCTGTTTTATTTTGATTTTTTTTATTACGATACTTCATATTTTAAGATGTGTAAAAAATGCAACTTTTTTTAGTTGACAAAATTGTATTTTTCTAAATATGAATAAAAAGAAGATTCCTGATTTATTTAGCTGAAAATTAGTTTTAAAAATTTCTGAAAAAATTAACACTTTTGACCGGTCCGAACAAATATATTATTTAAAAAAAGAAATAAAAAAAAAAACAAAAAAACTTTTACTTAAAAAAAAAGAAGGTAGTAATTTGATTTGAGCAACAAGCAGATATTTTTCATTTAAATTTAATTTTTCTTTTAGGAGATAATATTATTTTTAGACATGTTTATCTTAAAAAAAGAATAGTTTCTACAAAAAAATGTATTTTTACGTAATATGAGATGTGGCAAAACATTGTTATTTGCGAACATTCCTGAATGTTTTTTTTATTTTTGATATTTTAAAATTTTGCATGCATTTCTTGACTCAAAGTTTTTCTTCTTTGAAAAATATTTTAATGATGAAAAGAAAGTAATTAAAAAAAGATTATTAATGAATAATTCCAATAAAAAGTAATTGTACTGTTAATTGTACTAATAATAATAAATGAATAAATATTAAAAATAATTCAGACATTTTGAAAAAAAAAAAAAAAAAAAATTCCCGCATTTTTAGAATAAAACTTTCTTCAGCGTAAAAATTCATTTTTCTTTTAAAAAAAGTTTTAATGATAAAAAGAAAATAATTCTTTTTAAAAGTATTATTTAATTTAATTTAGATAAATAATTTAAATACAAAAAAATTAGATAAGAAAAACAAAAATAATTTTACTGTTAATTAAGAAAAAAAAAAAAAAAAATTACAAACACGCAATTTATTCTTGAAAACTTTCTTTTTGCAAAACAAGTTCCAATAATAAAAAGAAAATTAAAAAAAATAATTGTAAAAAAAAAAATCATTTTACTGTTAATCATTGTATATGGAAATCCGATCTCACAAGTTAAAACGACAATTCTTCCAAGCTGTTGTTGTATCAGTGCTACTGTATGGCTGCACCACTTGGACCCTAACGAAGCACCTAGAGGATAAGCTAGATGGGAGCTGCACAAGAATGCTGTGTGCGATCTTAAACAAATTGTAGAAACAACAGCCCACAAGAAAGCACTTCCCCCTGTCACACAAACCATCCGACTGAGACGAACAAGACATACTGGAGAAGTAAGGACAGACTCATTTGACGTTCTCTTGTAGAAACCAGCTCATGGGAATACCAGTGTGGGCCGCCCAGCATAGACCTACATTGACCAGCTCTACGCGGATACTGGATGCTGTACAGAGGATTTCCCCATAGCAGTAAATGATAGGAATGGTTTGCGAGAGGTTGGATATCTGTGCTACTAGCTATGGGGCATATAGTAATTATGGGGTATAAGTGGTTTTGGGTGTTTTACAGGTTTAAATGTGGCTTGGACATTTTTGGCTGCTTGTTCTTCGGGTGTTTTTGCTTTGTACCCCATCTCAGAATGAGTTTCGGAAATATTTTTCTTCTTTCAGAAAAATACCGACCATTGAACTTATTGACTTTGTTAAAGAAATGGTTAGGGAAAAAATGAAATTACGAATGGTCTCGCTTGATAGTAAACAAGAATTTTATTACAAATATTTCCACAAAGGAGGAAAAAATGAAATTTATACAATTCAAATTAGGATTGCATAGAATTCCCCATGCAGAGTCACTAAATAGACAATTTAGACGTCAGGTAACAAAAATACAAATACAAAAATAAATACAAAATACAAATGTGTATAAAGAGGGTTACACTTATGTTAAGAAGAACGGGCGTTAATCAACAAATAACAACCCTTCTAAAAATATACTCTCTCTCACGCGAGAGAGGTTAAAAATAGTTCAGTTCAACAAAGTCCTTTCCATGTCTCTTGTTCATTTTCGCTAAAGAACAAGATTCCTGGATGAAGATCACTCTAACAGAAAGATTAATCTTCTTTCTGCATTACTTGTACTTTCTCGTCAAAGAACAAGGCTCCTGGGTGAAGACTATGGCTGGCTCTTCTGTGCTGGTACCTCTCATTTTCCATGCATTGCTGTCCGTAATTCCTCAAAGGGATGGGCACTCCAACAACAAAGTTTCTTCCGTGGTCCTAAGAATATGTGAGAAAGGAACCGCAACCTTTTTCACCAAAGCAATAAGCCACCTTTTCTTAATTAAGGCTCTTCTCCAAAACTGGCCAATGTCTGTATTCAAGCAGCTTAGGGGTGCGTCACTCAGTGCTATGACAGGACAATCTGCTAGTTGCGTCCTCGCCCCTCGATTCCCATTTCCAAAAAGGCAGCTTTTAGGGCCCACGTGACCGATTCCACTTTTTGGGAGCTAGCCACAGGGGCCCCCTTTTTCATTTGTTTTCATAGAAAATATGAAAGAAGAGAAAAAGAAAGGCAGATAAAAAATAGGCATCTAAATGCCATACAAAAAATATCTTGGATAAAAATTTCCAACACGAGAAAGGAAAGAGACAAAGGCAGGAGGTAGTTTTATGACTTAGGCTTTATTGACTGTCATAGTCGGCTGTGGCAAGGGGATATCCCCCTGGCTAGGAACCGACTCAAAATAGCCGAGAGATTCTTTTGGGGGTCAGTCCTTTTTGTTGGACATGCACGTAGCGTTCTTCCGGTAAAGACCCCATGGGAGTTTGTGGTTGTTGTTGTTTTTTTATATTCTAATTTTATTTTCGTTTTATTTTTAATCCCCACAAGCACAACATCATGATAAATAAATCCAAATTATTAACAGATTGTCACTTTCATTTTTGCTCTTATCTATTTTAGTGACTAACATGAATTACCCACATAGTCAACATTGATTTGTATGGTAAAGGCGTTGGTCATGTATTTACTGAGCTTAGCTTAGATATGGCATAAGGCTAGAAGTATGGGGCGCCCAGTGAGAATCGAACTCACTAACAAAAATTTATTTGTATTAGGAATACTTGATACCATATAACTGTTATATACACAAATATAGATATCTCCTGATTCACTAATTCAGCAATTCAATTCGCGCCACACCGCAATAATGAGATACACTCGCCAACAAAATAAAATGTAGGTTGCTGACGCCAAACGGAAGTTAACTCAACGGTAGTCTAAAACGAAGTGACCAAAATAACATGGTTCTACGCATAGGCTCCAGCAGAACTTTCAGCTGGAAAACAAGAATTCCTAAACAATAAAGAAAATAATATCGTAAATAAAATTCGCATTTTCATCTAATCTGAACGATTCCCAGGTGAAATGAAAAAGATCTCAGTTGATCCAATTTTGGGTCCCAACAACCTATATAAAGTCGGCTTTGAAAAGCCGACAAGCCAGAGATATCCTGGCGTCAGTGCTGAGCACATCAACGGGGGCCGACCTCACAAAACAAAACATACATCACAAGGCTGCGGACTTACTTCTATCCCCTAACCCCTTTCTCTGACCAACCGGCAAGTTAAAGGGGCAAACATCCTACAACAACAAGAGTACACCAACTATGATACACTATACCAACCTGCTATCTACTACTAAAGCACAAGACTCTGCCCACCTAATCAACATCTAACTACTACCACTGGTTCATCTGCCCACGTCACCACCTACACTACAACTGATTTTAAAATTTAAAAAAAAACAGTGAGATTCTGTGACACCGCACGGCCTTAATTTTGAGGCAAAATAAGAAAATTATAACCCTCCCTCTAAAATCGGAATGGTAAAGTTTAAGACAAAATAATTTGGCACCCTTTCCTAACTCATGAAGGGGAACATTTGTGCCAAATTTCAAGTAATTCGGTGTCTGTGGGTGTAACGCCCTGGTGAATTGACATGGAATGACCCTTATGTATTAAAACAAACACATTGAAATTTTAAAACACTTATAACAGTTTCTTCTCAGAAATCAATAACAAACATTAAATACACTGTGTACAGAAAAATTACTAAATTTTTGATATTTTATCTAAATAAAATATCTTTTTTTTTTTTTTTTTTTTTTTTTTTTTGCTTCAAACATGCAGAAAAAACAAAAACAAAAACAAAATTCTTGTAGGTTGTTTACAAAAGAATTGATCAGGAAATGTCATGTGATGTATTTTTCTGATGTTAAGATTATGGTGGCCAAGACTGATAAAAAGAAAATTACCAAAAATCAGGGAATTATCTAATTTTAATAAAATTTTCAGTGTTGACATATTAATCAATGAATTCTTTCTTTTAAATTTCTGAATTGTTTCAATCAAACTGATTTAATGGAAATAAATTGAAATTCTTTAGATATTATTGTTTGTGCCATCCATACACACCTTGAGAGTTACAATTTATATACCTAATTAATAGTTAAATTCATTTAAAATATAAATCGCACAATTTTAAGTTTTAGATTTCATATTTTTAGGTTTTGAAAACAAATATTATTTAATAACAAGCTTATTTTAGTATGGTCATCTAATAATTATAGGAGAAAACTCAATGGAAAAGTTAGGCCGCCACCCTTTTAAACAGAACAAATATCAATGTATAATTTTTTTCACTGATAATCTAAAAGAAAATTATATTTCATAAACAACAGAGTAAAAAATATCTTTGAAAAATTTTTTTTTTTTACATTTAATTTTCAGATTTTCAGTACTTATTTTCTACCAAAAGCATTCCTTTAAATTATTTTTTCTATTTACACCTTTGGTTTTATGACTTTTTATTTATACTGTAATTAGTTTCAATTTTTTATAACCCTACCAATATTTTGTGCCCCCTAAATAAGGTAAAGTTAAGTGACCGGAAAAAAAGTCAGAAAGTTTTGAAATAAAATAACTGATGCATTATAAAATTCATTCATTGATTAAATTAACACTGAAAATTTCATTAAAATCTGATGATTTGCTGATTTAGAGTATTTTTTTTCTCAATTAGGTGGGGTTGAATTGATTTTGTAAAATACGTCTATGACATCTTGGTTGATACCTATTATTATTAGTTACTTGAAACTATAATTGATTGCAAATTGTTCTGTTAAGATAGGATATTTGAGACTATGTAACTGGGCGCAAACAAATTATTATTATAGACAAATTAAAAGTAATTGATTGCCATAGAACATTAAAAATATAGATATTTATGATTGTGACCAAACGGTTGAGAATAAATCAAATTTTGGCATTAGATAATAAATATTAATAATAATAAATAATAAATATTAATAAATAAATAAATAAATATTAAATAAAATCAAAGCTTAACAATAAATTGATGTAAAATAGAAATAATTACAGATAACAAGGGGGATAACTCTTACTTAAAAGTTGGTCATTACCTCCCTTGATGCTGAAATATATGCACAATTATTACTTGATATAATATTTCTTCATTTGTGCCTGTTTTTTCTGTGATTTCCAGGTTCCTCATCCCGAAACCGGAGAAAATGGAATGCTTTGCCTCTGGATTTAGAAGTACCAAAAGACGTAAGCCAGTCATTTTCAAGAAAATTTGCCATTTATAAGTGTTTTTTTTTTTTTTTGTCCAATTTATTTGCTCTATATAGTACACAAGCAAGTCACTGTAGATATAAGTAAAGTCGTCGGGGCGGCCTAAAGTCGGTATCAGCCAATCAGCGAGGGAGTCTATCCCCTTTTCACTAGCGCTAGACCAAGGAGATAGTTTTTTTGGCATCTGAGGTGGAGCGCCACACCTACCACCAACTCCTTACTTTACCGCACAGATCCCTGTGCTACTCATACGCTGAGTTGGCGAGGACTGGAATCGAACTAGAAACCATGTGGTTTCTAGCCGAACGCTCTACCGACTGAGCTATCCCAGCCCTATACCATAGTATAATGATTTAATTTTTACAATGTTTGATATGTTTTCTTAAAAGCTATTCCAAAATACTTCAATATGTAAATTAAAGTAAAATCGACGGGGCGGCCTAAAGTCGGTATCAGCCAGTCAGCGAGGGAGTCTATCTCCTTTTCAATGGCGCTAGACCAAGGAGATTGTTTTAGCATCTGAGGTGGAGCGCCACACCTACCATCAGCTCCTTACTTTACCGCACAGATCTCCGTGCTACTCATACGCTGAGTTGGCGAGGACCGGTATCGAACTAGGAACCTTGTGGTTTCTAGACGAACGCTCTACCGACTGAGCTAACCCAGCTTTCTCTCACTCTTTTTTTTCTGTCTTTCCTTCTTTACATCATTTCATTATGTTTGATTGAAACAGATCAACGTTATCGTTTCCACATGCTCACCTCCTCTTTCTATCTCTCCCCAACTCTTTCTTTCTTATTATATTTTTTTCTGTGTTGCATGTCCATTTTCTTCCCTTTTTATATAATAAAAACGGAATTGTTCATTATTTAGCTGAGGTGACAACACTCATAAGAAATAGGAATTTGGTGGATAAGCAACCGCTAATCAGGATTTACATTTTTGCATTTCATCTTAGCTGATTTTAGACAGACACTGAATGACCATTATAATAAGATATTCAAATCATTCAAGTAAGATATTCTGGGCACTGCTAGAGAAGTAAGACAAACTCATAAACAATGTTGTCCTATGAACTCCAACACATCATGGACACATCAGTGATGGCTGACCAGCAAAAATGTAAATTGATCAGCTCTGTGTGGACACTGGGTGTCATCTAGAGGACTTACTAAGAGAGATGGCTGATAGAGGTGGATGGTGAGAGGGAGTCAAAGTGATCTGTGCGCTTAGTATACCTTAATGTAGCATTACAAGTATTTAGCTGATAAATGCGGACATTTTCAAATTTGCGACCATAATCAGTTAAATTTGCAATTTCTCGAGTATTTCTAAACCAATATTAAAAATATTTATATGGTTGGAAATAAAATAAAATAATCTTTCTAGATATGTAATTTTTATGTGTTTTTATCTATTGAATAATTTTTTTACAGCGAGTTAAAATGATATTTTGCTTCAATAAAACAAAAACCTAAAATATGACTTTTTTAATTTAAAAAAAAAAAATTTTTTTTTTTTAGACTAATTTTTACACGCTACTTAGTTTTTCAAAATCATAGTGGCTATCTTTATCAATATTCTTGAAATTTTACACTTAATTAGTAGACACCTGGAAGTACAAACAGGAACTTTTTTTTTGTTTCTAGGCCTGTGGAAGTGAAAATACAATAGAGCAAATTTGAACATGATTTCTTTAAAAAATATAAGAGAAGCAAAAAAAAAAAAAAAAAAAAAAAAAAGCACTATACCAGTAATAGAAGACAGACTCAGGATTGTTTCCATATATAATGTGTGAAATAAAAACGATTGCATACCGTCAGGGATTTTGCTCAAAGTTTTAATTTTGAAAAGAAAACCGTCAAATTTAATCGATTTTCAAATGTAAACAAGATAAGCCAAAAAAAACAACACTATATGTCGAATACTAGACAGCCTTAGGATTATTTCCATATAAAATATGTGAAATAAAAACGATTGTATACCGTCAGGGATTTGCTTTGAAACTTTGGATTTTGAAGAAAAAACTCAAATTTACTTGTCTCTTCCGTATCATAAACAACTGTCAGCTAGGCTTCATTTATCCAGACCGTAAAGTTTACATAGTAATTCATTTCTTATTTCTTGTCCAAATTTTAAAATATTTATATGGTTGGAAATAAAATAATCTTTCTAAATATGTAACTTTTATGTGTTTTTAACAATTGAATTATTTTTTTACGTCAGTTTCAATTTAGGAAAAAAAAAAAAAAAACTTAAAATTACAAGAAATGTAAAACTCAGCACATGCGGATCGGGTTTGTGTAAAAACATATGTAAATAGGTAATCTATTTCTTTTATGTAATTCAACATAAGCATTTAGAAATGTATTTTTTAAGTTCAAAACTGATGTTATATATTTAAATTAATATTATGTATGTGTATACATGCAGTATAAAAATGAAAATGTTGAATAATCTTGTGGTAAACTTTAAAAAAAAAACACAAAAAAATCTTGATATCCCTACTTTTTTATTCCCCAAATATTGGGTTCTAGTATGGAGATACATAAAATTTAAGTCAGAATCAAAAAGAACATAGAATTTTACATAAGAATGCAAAGTTTTATCAAAATTGTTTAAAAAATAAAGAAATGGTGAAGAAATTACTGAATTTCTTGTTCTGAAATGGTCCATGAGTTGACAGATTTTTTTATCAAAATCATGTCCACTTTTTTACCCCCAATTTCGGGGCTTTAAATTCTCATAACTTTTGAACCACTGGGGATATTTGCATAGTTTAAACAGTTCTGAACTCCATTTACACAGCTCTATATAACTAATGTTGATTAAATAACAATAACCTCAAATAAAAAAAATCATCTGGGAATGCTACTTGATGAGGAAACCCTATAGAATGCAGTGTACACTATATGATGTTTTTTAAAAATTCTTTTTAATTTATTAATTTTTCAATTTGTGTGCTTGTATTTTGTGTAGAATGAACATCATACTCACCTTCACAGGAAGACTGTGACTAGCGTCCAGTCACCAGACAAATATCCACACTAAAACCACCAGCCAGTCAAAATCCTGTTAGCAGCAATATGTAGAGATTTGTGTAGAATGAAGCAGATTCAACTTGTAACATAGTGGAATACTGAACAGTCTACACCAGTGGTTCTCAACCGGGGTCCATATGGACCTCTGGGAACTATATAACATTCTTTGGGACCCAGACAAGCAAAATATATTTAACTATAAAAGTACAATGGGATTTTAAAACATCGAATGGCTATGGGACGGTTCACTAGAGTAAAATAGGATTAAAAGGGGCCCATAGGTAAAAAAAGGTTGAGAACCATTGGTCTAAACAAATCTCTATCTTTCGAAAGTATGACTTTCTTGGTCACATGACAGGTGTCACTTAACCCTTGTTGTTCTGGTATGACTGTCTGTATTTCAAGTGCCTGATGCTGACCCTCAACTTTTCTAATGATTTCTAACTCAAAGATTGTCAACATTAATAAATTTCTATTTCTAATAAAATTTTTTTTTTTTTCAGGTTGTCCCTGTAAAAGAAGAGGTGTCTCCTCAGTATGAACAGTATTTGTTGCTTTTGCAGCAGCGTAACAGGTAAGAAAAAAATTACCTTTATTGAGAAACTTTAATTTTGATCAAAACAATAAACATGAAGATATTAGCAGAGCTGTGGTGTTTGAATACAAAACACCCAACTCCTCAATTTTTGGCAACTCTGACTCCTCATTATGTAATTATAGAAGCGGGGAAAAATAGAGGGGGGGGGGGAAATAGATATTTGAGTCAACAAGTTCCTGCTGAGAGTGGGGGGGGGACCAAAAAGAAGCGAGTTCACCGTCTTCTTGCAGGCCAAACTTTCTTTTGGTCAACACAGTCTTCGTCTTCGACCAGCAGCTGAAAATCCGTTGTCGTCGTCAAAATAATCTTTTCTGACTGCTGTCTCATGTAAGCTGAATGCTTCTCTCCCCACGCTCTACTCGCTTTGGTTATTTATGGGCATATTACCCAAACATCCGGGCACATCAGTCGAACATTGTGTCCGTCCATTGCCTAAATCGCATTTGTTTTTGCATGTGGGAAGACGTGGGTTTGATCCCGGCAGGCAAGACAATGTCTTGCTCTTTTTCTTTTCTTGTTCTCCGTCACAGCAATAAAGTGATTATGACCAATAAATCTCTTAAAGCCTCTGCATAAACTCCTAACTTGAGTAGGCCTAATATCATTGGTTTATATCAATCCCTAGCACCTATGTGATTGTCCCAAGCGTATTGCCCTAATGGCAATTCTGACTCCTCATTATGTAATAAAGTGATTATGACTAATAAATCTCTTAAAGCCTCCGCATAAGCTCCTAACTTGAGTAGGCCTAATATCATTGGTTTATATCAAAGAATAAAGATTTTGTGGATTTTTAGATAAAGCGTTTGACTAGAAACCACGAGGTTAGGTACCGGCCCTCGCCAACTCAGCATACGAGTAGCACAGAGATCCGTGTGGTAATGTAAGGGGCTGATGGTAGGTGTGGCGCTCTACCTCAGATGCCAACACTATCTCCTTAGTGAAAAGGGGATAGACTCCCTCACTGATTGGCTACCAACTTTAGGCCACCCCGATGCCTATATAATAGCCATTTATTCTTTCTAATTTTCTAACAGAATTAGAGACAAAATAACAATAGAAATAAAAATGATATAATGTAATACTTTTTACACATATGTATATATATATATATATATATGGTGATTGCCACTTCTTGACAGAAGAAGGCCATTTCTACAAGTATTTTGGTAGTGAGCACTCAGGTGGCCCACGGATCCAGCTTTGTTTATACGTACCCTGCCACACATATGAGCCTATCCCCCGGTTTCCTCTCATATGCGGTTGGACGTGACTTGTGAACCCAGCCCTCAACAGGCAGGCCCTACCACACAGGTCACATATATGGTTAGTTTTAACTGTAGGAGATGTGTCCATGACGTCCGTTTATGTGCCACTTACATAGAGGCCGCTTCAGGATGGAGTGCTTGGGCCTCCTCATCTCAAACCACTTACAGTTACCATCGACCTGCCCTTCCAAAAGAAGGTGTACCCAACCCCCACTTCTGCCAGTTGATCCTCATCGCTGAAACAGACTTTCGCAGGACCTCAATGCCTATCCCATATAGATGTATATATCTTTACAAATAAGAAATAAGTACAGAACAAAAATAAAACTACTTTATGACAGAAGTTGCAATATAATCTTACAGGATGTAAAAAACATAAAAAAGATAAAAATTCTATAATGTAAGATTTTTTTTACATATATAGTTTTGCAAATATAAAATAACAAAAAAATAAAATGTCTTTAAAAAAAAAAGTTGAGATGAATTTCTTTAAAGAATCCGTTGGTATAGTATTATCTGCGTTATTCGGACTATTGTCCCCATCTTCATTGTTATTTGTACAACGTTTTGGCCGATATGCCATCCGGCCTTCTTCAGGTATTTCTTGTTGGACTTGGGAACCTTCTCTTCGTTGTACAAATAACAATGAAGATGGGGACAATAGTCCAAATAACGCAGATAATACTAATCTTCAAGCCTCATCTCAAACATTCAGAGAATCAGTTGGTATAGTTTTACTGATTCCGACTCCAGTGATCTCTTAATTGCTTCTGACTCCGATCCCAGTGACCCCTTAATTTGCAATTATTTGCTTATTCTTCCAATCGTGTTTATATTTCACAGTTTTTATCTTTAAAAAAAGAAAAAAGAATGATGAAATTCTAATGCATCTTGACTGTTTTCTTTAAGGATGTTGCGTAAATTAAAAACCAAAAATAACCAGGAGATTGCGTTGGAGAGAAAAGAGCAAGGTTTCACCCTCTACATGAATGGAGCTAATGCTGACCTCACCCCCGGAAAGATCACACCGCAACCACCTCTTACTTATCGAACTCCTAATCGCGAAACTCATTCAAGAAGACACCTAGCTACTACACAATTAAGTGAGTTGATTTTATTTATTTCTACTTTAAAACATATATTTCTTCATTATTTTTTTTTAAATTGGTAATCTGAACATTAGCTACATAAATGAGAGTAACCTCCCCTTGTTTGTTTCACTTATTTGTGCTTGCGCATTATTTGAAATGAACTTGATTGTTATTAAGAATACATTTTATGATATTTTCTTGTTAAAACATGCAGTTGTATTGATTCGAACAAATTCGTATTTTCAGTGTATATTTACGGTGAAATGAAAATGGCCGACCAAATCAGAGGGCTTCCTCAAAGTGAAACAAACAAGGGGAGATTACTCTCATTTATTTCCTTAAAGTGAAACAAACAATTCAATGAGAAGATCACTCATCATCATTGCAGTCTCGGAAGACTATATATTTCTCGTGTGCTGAAATTACAGCACCTTCTGTGACCGTTAAGGCCAATGAAGGAAGAAATCACTAGAAACTTCTGTTCAAAATGAGTTGCTCCCCTACTTCCAACTGTGGTTTTGGAGGGGAGGAGGAACATATCCATTTCCTGTGTCCCTACAGTTTTATCTAGTTATTTTGATTATCAGAAATCATTCACCCATGACTGGCTGCCCTAGAACCCGTGCTATGACCTGACTCACTCAGGTGAATTTTCAACTAGTAACTCACAACTCTTTGTATGCTAAAAAATTTTTTTCTTTCTCTTGTTTTGACTCATATTCTTTTTTTTTTTTTTTTTTCAACTTCAAATTTGAATTTTCTATAAACTGTTCAATTACATTACACTAGTATCTTTGCACTTTGCCTAGTGTCAGGTTGCTCATTGTACTACTGATACTATATAACTTAGTACTACCTGTTTCATAGTTGGATCATCAGCGACTAAACCAGTAACCCTACAGATTTTGTCTGGTGAGGAGGGTGGCTAGACACCCTGCAGAATGAAAAATAAGACCTGCAAAAGGGCGGTATGAAGTTCTTTGCTCAATGGCAATCTAGTACATTATTTTCAAAGTCCAACCCTTTCTCATTGCAGTAGAGCTGTGTAAACTTGGTAGTGTCAGAGTCATGGTGTCGGAAACTTAAGTTCCTGTTAGGGTCACCCAAGGTGGACAGGTGTGGCACCCAGTGGTATTAGGGCCCAAACCAGCTAAAGGGCCTCTGGCAAAACTCCAAAAGGCATCCCATCATCATTAGGAGTCTGTCTTTTGTGTACTTATCACTGTATCTGTAGCAAACAAGGGCATCACCTGTCTTGGATGTGCGGGGTTTGGGGACTACTTGTAAATTTCCTATTCCTTTGTTACTCCCTCCATGAATTCAGCACAGGTAAATTCATTGGATGTTGCCAGCTCAATCAACCCAGGTGAATGCCGTCACAGAAACAGAAAACTTTACCTAGGATCAGAGCATCCCTCTCCAGGGCATCTGTCTTGAATCACAGTGTAGTATCTGTATCTATGAAAATCTAATAATAAAAAAAAATAACACAAATACACCAAGTCACCTTTAAGCACCCCAGGGGCGACCTGGATTCAGAAGGACATGTTTCACTTTGCACTGTCAACATCCGGTTGTTAGGGTTAGGGGTTAAGGGTTAGGGGTTAGGGTTAGCAGTTAGATTATAATTTAAAAAAAAAATGCATCTAAAAATCATCTGGTAAAAAACAACCGGATGTTGATGGTGCAAAACGAAACATGTCCTTCTGAATCCAGGTGCCCCTGGGGTGCTTAAAGGTGACTTGGTCCCTACAACTTAAGATTAAAAAAAGTTCAACTTGTCTTTTTGTTTTTAATTCCAGTATCAAGACGAAACAAAACGATGATTGATCACCAACAATTAAAGGAACTAGAACAGGACTTGGAACGTGAAGTTAAAGATCGACGGCAAGCTAAAACTGCTCCTTTAAACAAACGACGTCGAAAGCGATGGAATTTGAAATCTCTTGATATCAAATTAGCAGGCATGAGTAATAGTCGTAAGTGTTACTATTATACATTGATTCATTCAGACAAGTTTTCTCATCTTTGTTGTCTTTGATATAATCATTTGTGTGTATATATGTGATTATATCAAAGACAACAAAGATGAGGAAACTTGTCTATATATATATATATATATATATACTAGCTAAAATACCCGGTCCATGACCGGACTAAAAAAAATACTAGGAACACCAAAGAGTGAGTGGAGAAAAATAAGAGATAGGTATACCCAATTTCGGTTCATTTTTTTAATATCATAAAATAAAATAGGGGATGGGGGGGATAGACCTCGTAAAAAAATATTTCCCCTAATATATTTTCGTGAAAATCGGACCATTAATTGATTTTTCATAGTATATTTTTAAAATCCTCTTATCGTAAGTTGTTTTTGGCTATGTTAAATTTCAGTTGATTTAACTGTGCAAAAATGAAAACATTGTTTCTCAATCATAATTTTCATTATTTCCGTATGCCGAAATTTAAAAAAAAAATCATCAGGAGTTTGTTTAATAAATCTTCTTTCAAATGGAAAATCTTTTTCAAGATAATATTAATTTTTATGCAAGTTTCATTGTGTTAAATAGGGGGGGGGGGGGTAAATTTCACAGGGAAAATTGGTGGTAACTAATAAGAGATAATTATTTATCAAATTTTGTAAAAAATCGCTGAGAATTGTCTAATGAATAAATGGTCGAAATAAATGTTATATTCGAGACGACAATAATATGAATGAATTTAAGTAACTTCTAAAGTTTGTAAAAATTGTTAATAAATGATTAAAAGAAATCTCGAGATAAGGGCTGAACTTGAAAAAAGGTCGGAAAATTAGGGTGACCCTAAAAAACAGAACCCAAATAATTTATTTATTTTCCCATTAAACTAACCCTAAACCAACTTAACCCTAACCCTAAACCCCCCTTAGTTAAAATTAACAGTTTTATTACAAAATTGTGGGTTCTGTTTTTTCTGGGTCACCCTGTATACAATTGACCCAGAAAAAACAGAACCCAAATTATTTAGTTATTTTCCCATTAAACTAACCCTAAACCCCAACCCTAACCCAAACCCAAATCCTAACCATAAACCCTCCTAGTTAAAATTGAACACGTACACGTACATACCAAAAACTTACTTTTATATATTTAGATATACACACACACAATATATGCTCCCCATCCCCCTGTGGTTGAGCACTTTGGGGGGGTTTCACTGACGACCACCAACTAAAGTGTAAATGCAATGCTCTCCTATATAAGGGATGGAGCACTATATGGTGGCTTTTACATACATAGGGATGTGTGTATTAAAAACAGTTAAAATTCCCTCTCGCATTCTGTAGGTGACTATAGCCTAGCAGTTAAGGTGTCTGACTGATGCTGAACTGATCGAATTTCAATCCTGGCTGTAGGTAGCTTACAAATGTCTAGCCACACCGAAGAGACTTGATAAGTTGAAACATGTGTCTGTTGATGACATATATATATATATATATGCACATGTTTGTATGTGTATTTGTGCATATGTGAGATTATCTTTGTGTGTGCGTGCATGTGGCATGTGTTAGAGTATATGTGTGTGAGAGAGAGAGAGAGTATGCCTGTATGTTTATACATGTGTACTTGTTGGTGTATTTGTGTGTCTGTATATATTATTTGTGAATGTGTGTGTATATATTTGCATTAATAATAATTGATAAAAAGAAATATAATGTCCATGATTTTTAGATTGAAATTGGTATCTACCTTGGTAGATAACTATTTCTACTTTGAATTTTATGCAAAGACATTTCATGAAATAAAGAATAATTTTTTTTAAAGAATCAACTTTTCTTTAAAAGACACTTCTTGTTTGTTATTTACAAAGTTTTTCTTTGTCTAGCATACAGGTTTCTTTGGGTTGCTTTAAAAAACAAACTTAGTATTATCTGCGTTATTAGGACTATTGTCCTCATCTTCATTGTTATCTGTACAACATTTCGGCCTATATGCCCTCCGGCCTTCTTCAGGTATTTCTTTTTGGACTCTGGAACTTTCTTTTTGGACTCTGGAACTTTCTTTTTGGACTCTGGAACTTTCTTTTTGGACTCTGGAACTTTCTTTTCAGACTTGGGAACTTTCTTGTCGTAATTGGTAGCCATCATGGAACTTTGAACTTAACTCGATTACAACAAGAAGGTTCCCGAGTTCGAAAAGAAAGTTCCCGAGTCCGACAAGAAATGAAGAAGGCTGGAGGGCATATTGGCTGAAACGTTGTACAAATAACATTAAAGATGGGGACAATAGTCCGAATAACGCAGATAATTCTAATAATCAAGCCTCATCTTAAACATTCAGAGAAATAGTAAAAAACAAACTTATTTTCTATTTATCTATTCCATTTCTTGTTTTAATTTATAACTTGAATGAATTTCTTTGTTGATCTTGAACTTGGGATTTTCTTAAAACAATTTCTTTTCAGTTAATTCCATGGAAAGTTACAAAGATGATTTTGAGTCAGATCTGAGTAATAATGAACATTCTTCGGATGACGACTGGATTGTAAGTTACTGTTGTTTTTTTTGTTTTTTTTTTGTTTTTTTTCTTTGTCTATCAGATTTGTTAAGATCACAATATTTTAAATTCAATAATATGTTTCTTGCAACTCGAGTGTCAGAGTTAACAGAGAAATAATAGGAAGAAACACAATGAGGATAGGGAAAAAGGTTTACTAAGATTTATTAAGATCACAATCTATATATAGGATTGGAGTGAAAGTTTTGACCATCATTAAAATAGTCTCCCTTATGGTCCACACGTCTTTGCCAATGTTCTGGAAGTTTTTTTATGCCATTTGCATAGAATTCTGCAGGTTTTGAAGCGAACCAGTTCTCCAAATCACTGTTAACTTCTTCAGTGGACTGATGTTTTCCCATGAAGTGAGTTTTTCATATGGAGAAAACAGGTAATAGTCTGAAAGGGAAAGGTTTGGTGAGTATTGTATGACCATTATCATCTTGTAACAACTTCTGGTTAAAAATGAGACCACCCAAATTGTCCAAGATGAAATGCAAAAATGTAAACCCTGATTATCTGGTGTTGCTTATCTGTCAAATTCTTATTTCTTATGAGTGCCATCACCTTAGCTAAATAATAGACCATTCCGTTTTTATTATAAAGAAAGAAAGGGGAAAAAAGGACATGTTACACAGAAAATAGAATAAGAAACAGAGAGGGCAGGGGAAAGATAGAGGGAGTGAGCGAGTGGAAGCGATAATGCTAATCTGTCTCTGTTTCAATCAAACATAATGAAAAGATGAAAAGAAAGCATGAGAGAGAGTTAAATT
The DNA here is from genome assembly GCA_023376005.1 of Doryteuthis pealeii. Taxonomy (NCBI): domain Eukaryota; kingdom Metazoa; phylum Mollusca; class Cephalopoda; order Myopsida; family Loliginidae; genus Doryteuthis; species Doryteuthis pealeii. The sequence continues at coordinate 81,660,032 of CM042161.1, read as the reverse complement.
AAGATTATGATACTTTTTAGATATTGAACTATTTAGCAATAGCTCTTGAGTAAACGTATCAAATATTATAATAATTAAATTATCATACTGTGGTATATCCATAGGTCTGGCTAGTATTTTATGTTTCTGTTGCAACTCAAGTATTAGAATTAACAGAAATAATAGAAAAGGAACACAAGTATTAAGGATAGGGAAAAAGGTTTACTAAGCAAAGATACAAGGTGAACAAAGTAATTAGAAATTGCTAGGTTGAATTAACAAGTCCCGTGAGATCTTGTTGATATAAAAAACAGACTGTTCAGTGACAAAATAGAATTCTCACTTTTCACATTAAGGAGGGATATCCTATGTCATGTGTCCGTTTTGGTCTTGTGATGGGGTGAACTCTCACTTTTAGGAACATGGTGTTGGAAGAGACAGACATAGTTTTTTTTTAGCTTTTTCAGCAGTGATACATATGGTGCCTGTTTTTGTTCCCAGACCTCTTGAAAAATAGTAAAGGGTTTCGACCTCCTTGTTGTTTAGCCTTTCTCTGTTTCCTGGGAACACATTCTGACTCTGTTGTAGTTTGGGATGGGAACTATGTTCCCTGTATGTATGTTGTGTAATTAAATGATTTTACTGTATTGATTGACTTGTCTTTTTCCCTACCAAATATTCTGTGTTAAGTTACTCTCTTTTGGAGTAATGATTGATATTTTTTTTCTTGTTACAGACGGAAGCCAGTCCACGGGATAATAGTGAAATCCTCGCTCCACAACCTCCAACGAAAAGTAAACCAAAAAATAATTATAGCAGACCTCATATTAGCCCGCTCGGACAAAAACTGACTTTGAACATTGCTGACATTAAGGTAAAGTATTTCCTTTTTAAGTTTTTTTTTTTTTTTTTTTTTTTCACCAAGGTATGAACACAAAACTTGATGTTTTTATTTGAGCTCTTGATTAAATCAACCCACGTAAATGGCCTTGAAGGACAGACCACATCTTGTGTCTGTCCCCTTCAAATACTCAGCCCAGACTAACTCTCTTTCTCCATTCACTCTCGTGGCTCTAGCTCAGCCAATCAGAAGCCAAGGTCAATAACTTCCATGTCTAACGAACACATCTCATTTTTTTTTTTTTTTTTTTCCATTTCTCCACTCTTTCAATTTCCACATAGACGTCGTACGTCACTCACTGCTGGTCATCAAAAGAGATTTACTCAATATAAAAAAAGAATAAAGAAAAAAAAAGAATAAATAGAAAAACAATTGGCCTAGCTTCAGACCTGTTCATTAGTCAATGTACAACAGACATCTGGCAGATTTTCTACACGGCATCCAGAGCTGGCTGATGTAGATTTCGTACTGGCTGGCTTACACTAGTGTGTCCCTATTTAGGTGTCAACAGGAGAACATCACTTATAAGTTCGTTCTTGCTACTTCCTTATCAGACAAATCCTTTAATATCTACAAGATATTTTCTATAGATTAGTTTTCAAAGTACACTAACATCATTATGGTAATGCTCTAACAGTACGGTTTACTAAAAAAAAATGAAGCTGCCATGATAATCTCGTAAATTCCCACCAACACACAAAACCTTCAGTACACACAAGAAGTAAAGACTACAACGGGGTGTCAAGTCATGCGACGTCACACCTGTAGGAGAACTGCCATCCCACGTCCACTCGTCTGTTTTTAAATTGTCTCGCTGCTATCTTATGCAAATAAGTCTGTAGCATAAAAATGGCAGTTTTGCGAACGGTTCTCAGAAAGTAGATCGACATGCGAGACAACGGACGTTTTAGCTTCTAGTAAGTCACTGTCACTTCTATTACAAATCCTACACTAGTGTGTCTATGTGTAGGTGTCGACATGAGAATGTCACTTATAAGTTCGTTCTTGCTTCCGCACTCTCATTATTTTACAATTCTTCGCTTTATTGACTTTTTTAAAAATGATCCAATGTTTCTGGGGATTATGGTTAAATCCCCTTGAAAGCACCGTCTTCCGATAGATCACCGAAGTTAAGCAGTGATGAGCCTGTTCACTACTTTATTGAATGACAATTTAAGCAACAGTAGGCACTGTAAGAAACTGAATATCAAAATAACTTAATTCAGGATTAAATAACCCAATAAGGGTTGATATGCTGTAATAAAAAAACAACCAACCAAAAATCTTGTAATGAATTTGAATTCAGAGTTTTCCTTCTTTTTAGACCAGTTGCCATAACCATTACACCACAAAAACCTTAGTTTTCTCCTCGGCAGAATCCATGCATCTGCATGTAAATTATTTATATTAAAAAAGGTTACTTTAAGATATAATTTTTTTTTACAAATGATTGTGATTAATTACATGAAATCAATTAATTGCTTACAAAAAGAAAAGAAAAAATCTCACTTTTCTTTTTTCTTGCTTTTTTTTTTTTTTTTTTTTTTTTTTTTTTTTTTGGTATTAAATAAACAAGGGTTGCTAATTTTTAAGTCTTTGCCTACTTTAAACTGCCCACAGTCTCTTTCCCACCACTGCCCAAGCAAAGTACAAAAACTGATAGTTCATTATAATTGAGCAGAAAGACTCGGATTACAATAATAATAGGACTTGAATAAAATAAAAAGAGGGTTCCTGGGTATGATACAAAATTGTATCTGGTGGTGATGCTCCAGTTCTGGAGAGTGTGGAGTCACTCCTTCATTGTCATTACTCCCAGATCCACTCTAACCCCCATAGTGGTAGTACCTGTTAGGGTATATTTGGGGTCAAATAAATCTGTTTGAAAATTATTAGTACTAGAGGGGAATACTTGAAATCCTATAACTGTTTTCAAATTATTAGTATTAGATAAGAGAATTTGAAACAATGTTATTGTGAACAAATGAATATTAGAAATACTAGAAATCATATAACTGCTGTGGAATTATTTATATTAAGAATAGTTACTTTAAGCGATATTTTTTTACAAATGATTTTGATTACCAATTACTTGAAATCAATGAATTGATTAAAAAAGAACAAAAAAAAAAACCCAACTCACCAAATGTGTATTCATCAGTGATGTTGATAGCTTTTTAATTTAGTGCGGCCTGAATTACTCATGTATTTGATTTGAATGAATCCCTGGGAAATTTGATGAGTCCCAACTAATGTTTCTTAATAAATTGCAGAGTTTTTATCTATGAACAACTAAAGCCATCTAACCTCTACTTTGTACCCCATACAGTGTAATTCATTTCCAAGAAAATATTGAAATGTATTTACAGTTAGCTGGAAGTGGTGGGGGGAGAAAAAAACCCCACTGGGATGCATGGATACGATTTTTATATGTCCTTTTAGATTTTTATGTGTCAGTGACGCAGGATGTGTACCTATCAGCATCTCTTAATTCATAAATGACAAAATATATATACAAATGCTTATTATAATATTCAAAGTAACAAAGTAGGGACCCAGCTATGGGTTAAGTAGTACGACTACTGTTCTTCTACAAGGATGGTTTGGCATTAAATAACCTATATGGTCAAGTCACATTGAAAGAATATGTTGAATTTTTTTTCTCTTTTGTTTCAGAAATTAAAAGACAGTCTTGAATCAAATCATCTTTTACGAGAAAGTGTTGCTGAAGAATTGAATTCTGTAAGTTATTTTGATTATTATTTGGAGTGTGAGAAGAGACTTAGCTTGTCTTACATCTAGGTTGATGATTTAGGTGAGGTGTTGCTAAGATAGGCAAAAAAAAAAAAAAAAAAGAATATGTATTGCTTTAATTTGTTGCAAAGGGAAAATGTCTTGTCTCCCGGGAAACCGGACATGACAAATGAGGTTTGTGACTAGTCCATTTATATAATTAGTTGCTCATGCTGTTTGGTCTGAAAAACCAATCAGAAATGAGCCTCAGCAATATAAACGCAGTGTCGCCTGAGACTGGAATTGAAATTTGACCTCAAAGCAAGTGACAAGTGAAAAGTGTTTAAATAATATCCAAGGATGAAATTGTGTTGTCCCTGAAAGCTATATTGTTGATGCTGATCTGTTTCTATAAAGTAGGCAGATAAAGTAGTATTAGGTGGACTGCTAGGGAGTCTATCCCCTTTTCCCTAGTGCTAGACCTGGAAGATTATTTTACATCTGAGATGGAGTGTCCTATTGTCGGTATCAAATGGGCAGCTAGGGAGTCTATCCCCTTTTCCCTAGTGCTAGACCTGGGAGATTATTTTACATCTGAGATGGAGTGTCCTATTGTTGGTATCAAGTGGACAGCTAGGGAGTCTATCCTCTTTTTACTAGTGCTAGAGCAGGGAGATTGTTTTGCATCTGAGGTGGAGTGCTACACCTACAATCAGATCCCCAATTTACCGCACCGATCCAAGTTCTGCCATTCCTACGCTGTGTTGGTGAGGACTGGTATCAGCCCCTTAATGTTTATGTAATCGGTGATATCACGGCTAGGATTTATGAAACGAATACCTCAAAGCTTTCAACTGGCTATAGCCAAAGTAAATAGTAAAAGCTTATATTGGAAGTAAGCATATATCAAAAACCACTACAGAGCTTGAAGAATCTATAGGAAAAAAAACAGAGGGGGGGAAAATAAGGATTTAACTCAACAAGAAGCGAGTCCAAAGCCTTCTCGCAGGCTAAACTTTCTCTTTGCAAACACCGTCTTTTCCTTCTTCTTTGTTGTCGTTGAATCCTCTAGCAGCTACCGTAGCAACACTCGTTTCTGCCCTCTATTTTTTTTTCCTATAAGCTATTTTGGCTTTGGGTAATGGCAAACAAGTCTAAGGTATGCCCTGTGTTGGACATTTGTGAACAGAAATGGACGAAATATCATCACCAGTCTCTCCCCAGGCAATTTGAAAGCCGAAATAGCTTATAGGAAAAAAAAAAATAGAGGGGGAAAATAAAGATTTAACTCAACAACTTTTTGTTTTGCATCTTGGGGGGTGGGGGGGGAAACCGAGTCCAACGCCTTCTCGCAGGCTAAACTTTCTTTTTGCAAACACCGACTTCTTCTTCTTTTCCTTCATCGTCATCAAATATCCTAGCAGCTACTGTAGCAACACTCATTTCTGCACTCCCCGCTTCTGGGTGTTTCCTTCTATTTATACACAGGTCTGATTCTATCACCCGGGCGTCTGTGCTTCACACATGGGACTGTCAACTCAATCCCAGTTGCCGGAATGCCCGCAGCTATCATCCGGGCATCTGGGGTTCACATACGGGACAGTGGCATCTCGATTCTGGTGCCCGCGCCAAAGTGTCGCCTTTTTGCATTCTGATGGATGCGGGTTCGATCCTAGGTCAGTCCTACATGCCAGGCAAAGCCTAGCCCGCTTCCTTCGAGAATATGTCAAGTTTTCATGCCTGCCACTCAACTCGTGTTCTCTGGAAAGGATACTTAATAATTTCTATTCTGATTTGAGTGGATATTATAGCAAAACAAGATGATGAATAGAACACAATATGTATTATTTGGATTATTCAAACTATTGTTCTCATCTTTATTGTTATCGACACAACAGCCAAAATGTTGTGTAGATAACAATAAAGATGAAGACAATAGTCTGAATAATACAAATTATCCTGCCTCATCTCAAAAATAATTAGAAACGTCTGAAGAAGGCTTGAGGACACATTGTCCGAAACGTGTAGATAATAATATAAATTAGGAAAATTGTCTGAATAATTTAAATAATACAAATTATCAAGCCTCATCTAAAAAAATTCAGAGAAATAGAATGCAATATTTCAATTGCTTACATTTAAGCTCTCATGTCATTTTTTTATATTGGAGTCCAAATGAAACAGAAGGTACCCCATATTTTTCCCCCCAAGTGCTTTTGATCACAATCATGATTGTCTTCAGGTTGATTATTTGTTTGCGTGTTTGTATAATATATATATATATATATATATATATATGCAACAGATATTAACTACCAAGATTTCCCCAAAAGTATCTGCGAGGCTTGTTTTTTTTATTTCCTTGAACCGACAAAGGCTGACAGAACTCATTTTCTTTCTTCATGATGAAGTTTGTTTCCCTCAATGAAAACGTTCATTTCACTACTCTCTAGAACTGTTTATATAATATATATATATATATATATATATATATATATATATATAAGTGTTGTTATGGGTCCAATGGGAGAAAAATAGATATTTCATAAAAATGGTTTGCAAAAAGGATTGTTTTTTTAAAAGAAATTTTATTAACTTACATATGAATGCGACATGTGTTTCTGATCTGTTGTCTTCAGGCATTGAATTATTATTTTGGCAGAATATGTCCGATATTTGATAGGTCGTGTGTGTTTTTTTTATTGTTTTTTTATCTGTGCCGCCTGTCTGATGAGACTGAAATTTTAAGGAGTTTTAGAAATTTATTTAAATTTCTAAAAGCCTTTTAAGTTTTGGTTGAAATAAATTTAGTACAGGATGATGGTTTAAGTCTTTCCTTCCTTTCAAAGGTAAATATTGCTCTGTATTTAATCTAAAATAGATTATTATACATTGAACTCTCTTTAGGGATTTATAAAAAACCCTTGTATTTGCACCTACTAAAACATGCTATATATATATATATATATATATATATATGTATATATATATATCATGTAGAAAAGATATATATTTATTGGTTAAAATATTTTTGTTTATTGCCTTTTCTTTTCCTTCTTTTTTTAAAGTCTTTTCCTGATTAACACAGTAACTTCTTTTCTTTTTAAATATGAACTTTAGAAACTTTGTAAATGTGTACACGCAATTGGGTGTTTCGTTTTGATCAGCTCTGACATTTTCATGATGTAAAGAACCATGTTTTCATTATTTTATACATTAAGAAATGGGGATATAAAATTTGCAAGAATATGCCAAGAATATTAATCTTCTGAGAGATTAAAACCTGGAAATACTTTCTTTTTTTTGTTCTTTGTTTCAATTTCTTTGGTTTTTTTTTTTCTCTCTTCAGAGTGAAGAATCGGATATTCCTGAGGAATGTAATGAAATTGGTGAAGATGATTTAAAATCAGGAAGTCTGGAATTTGAATCGAACCTTTTTAAACCCGATGATCACGTTGTGTTGGAATTTGGCTCTCCTGCGAGTAAGAATTCTTTTTCTTTTATCAAATTTTATCATTACTTTTACTTTTCTCCTTATAACGTGTCTGAATATAATGCAAGATATTCTTCTGTAGTCAGACGGAGTTGGAGGTGCATAGTGTAATGGTTATCATTGTTGGAAATGGACTCTGTAACCCAAATCTTCTTTGGTAGCTCCATCTAGTTATTGTCTTATAATTTTTTGTTCAATCAGACAATCCTATTGCCCTGTCAGCTGAGGCAGAATACACTGACTGCACCTCAGCAGAGAGGTTAAATCCCCTGTCGACTGTGGATTGCAGCCTGTGATGCTTAAGGATGGAATCTTGGTGGCTGAGCAGTCCATTACATTTTTATCATATATGTGTTAGAAGGTAGTCCTGGATATGACATTAAATGCATCTAGGTTCCAATTCTGGAGCTCTCGGGAGTATAGAGTACCCCTTCATTGCCATTACTCCCAGCTCCACCCTGACTTGGAGTGGTAGTACCTGTTAGGGTCCCATCTATGGGTTAAACCCGGTTCTAACGCATTCCTGTTGCAAAACCCGGTTCTAACGCATTTCTTTTGTAAAACCCGTTCTAACGCATTCCTATTGCAAAACCCTTGATATGAACAAACAATGAATTAAATTCCCTAACCTCAAGACCTAAAATAACCCTAGACAGGTTGAAATGCCACTAGAATCAATCAGTTACATACATGATATCTTGTGCACATTCATAAGTAATAATCCACCCTGACTTGGAGTGGTAGTACCTGTTAGGATCCAATCTATGGGTTATATAAATCAAAATATGAGTTTAAAAATGGCATAAAATAACCCAACAAGAGTTGACATGCCATAAAATCCAACCAACCAATACAGAATAGAGAATTTTTCTTTCTGAAAACTATGTATTTATATCTATTGAATTTTATTTTTGTTTTCTCAGTTATCTGGGTTTTTTTTTTTTGTTTTTTTTTGTCCTTTTTTTAATTGGAAATTTTCATTATTTTCTTTTCAGAAAGGTGTGAAAGAAAGTTGTATGTTGGAAGAAAAAACTCCACTGAAAATTCCTCTGGTGAGTTTAAGTCATTTGAATGTCTTATCTAAGAGATAATCCTAAATAAAGATGGTGTTATTTTTTATTTATTTATTTTTGCATGAAAAACAATAAATTACAAAATTTTAAATTTAACCCTTTCACTGTATGTAATTAAATTTCATGGTCATTCCTGTAATGATGGTGTCCTTGGTATGAAGTTAAACTGCATTTGGTGATGAGGTTCCAGTTTTGGGGCTTTGTGTGGGAGTGCCCCTTCATTCCCATTTCTCTCAGGTTCACTCTGACCTGGAGTGGTTGCACCTGTTAGGGTCTTACCTATGAGTTAAATCACAAAATGAATTTTAAAAAGTGTTTAAAAAATCAAATGAAAAACATGTGTTTTCAAGAATGAATAAAACAAAAACATCTTCAGCAAGAAATAACCCAGGGGTTGACATGCCATAAAATCTAACCAACCAACTAACCAACATATCTCTTTTAGCAAGATGCTGGTTTTATAGGTTACTACGACTCTAAACCGGAGTGGTAGTACCTCTTATAGTCCAATCTATGGGTTAAATATATAAAAAAAATGAGTTTAAAAAATGTGATCAAAAAATAAAAATTTGAATACCCAACAAGAATGAATAAAATAAAAACATCTTCAGCATAAAATAACCCAACAAGAGTTGACATACCATAAACTCTAATCAACCAATCAACCTTAATTTTGTAAATCATCCACCAAAAAATCCCATTGATACTGGTGTCAGCAAGGGTTGGCATGATGTTGAACGAGCGAGACAGGACAAAAAGAAAGAGAGTGAAAGAGTGAGAGAGGACAAAAATGAAAGAGAGTGAAAGAGCGAGAGAGGACAAAAGAGAGAGAGAGTGAAAGAGCGAGAGAGGAGTAAAAAAGAAAGAGAGTGAAAAAGCGAGAAGGGTCCAAAAAAAGAAAGACGTTAAAAGTCCCTAAGTGAGAACTGCTTTTCACAGCAAAAGTTTTTTTTTTTTCAAATGGGGTAAATTCATTTTCTGCAGTTAACGGTAAAAAAAATTTTGAGTTCATATATATATCTGCATTCTGCTTCAAAAGGGTTAAACAATAAAATTAGACTTCCTTAATATGTTTTCTTAAATTATTTCCTGGTTATGACTCTAAACTGCATCTGATGGTGAGGCTCCGGTTCTGGGGAGTGTGGAGTAATCTTTCATTACCCTTACTCCGAGGTTTACTCTAATCTGGAGTGGTAGTACTTGTTAGGGTCCCATCTATTGGTCAAATAGATTTAATAATAATAATGTAATTTATTGTGTACAGTGCTCAGGTGCACCACAACTCATCAAAGTCTCATGTCAGGTACACAGAATAATGTTGTGCCAGGAACATGAACAGTTCACAGTAGTAATATGGATGTATGTGTGTGCATGTGTATGTGGAGAGTGGCATCAGGTATAGTGTTGGCGGACTACAGGAAGCATGGAGGCTTTGAAAGCCTCAGTGCTCCGGCAGCCTACAACAGATGCAGGCAGTTTATTCCATGTCTCCGCAATTCTGAGCGTGAAAAAATGTTTCCGAAAGTCACGTGAACAGTGCTGTTTTCTGACTTTGTAGGCATGCCCACGTGTATTGGAGAGATGGAGATCAAAAAGGTGCTCCAGGTTGCTGTTGTTCAGATGATTAATGACCTTATGAGCATTTACCAGGTCAGTTGCCAGACGCCGAAGTTTCAACGAATCCATTCCCAGGGCTGCGAGACGTTCAGAGTATGGCAGATTCCTGGTTAAACATTTGTTTAAAAATTATTATAATCACAAGGTATAAAATAATCCTAGACAAGTTGACATGACATTAAGATAAATAATTGATCAACCATTCCTATACTAAAACCCGTTCTAACAACATTCCTGTTGTAAAACCCATTCTACCACATTTCAGTTGTTTCACCTGTCCTAATGCATTTTTGTTGTGAAACCCTTGATATGAACATACAATGAATGAAATTCCCTAACCTCTGGACATAAAATAGCCCTGGACAGGTTGAATTGCCACTAGAATCAATCTATTATACACATGATAACTTGTGCCTGTTCATAACAAAGATATGCACTGCGCATACGCAGATTTCTCATTGCAAATGGCTGCTGACATAAAAGGCATGCGAAGCAGTGCATTCTCTTTGCTTTAGGTTAAATGAAAGTTGTCACATCCACATTCAGTTTTAGTTTTCTTTTTTGACAAGCTTGAAATCTTGGGTAGGATTTATGAAACAGATATATACTAAAACTGTTTAAGGGGTGAGAATGAGTCCCCCCCCAAAAAAAACAAAAAAACAAAAACAATAATCAGTTGTATTTTACAAAAAAAACAAAAACATACAAAACTCTACTTTGGCCGTTACTTAGGCTAGATGGGTGGTCGGAGAGGCCCCTTCCTATCAATCGGCTGGTCACGTCAAGCCCTAGTGCATATATGATTGTTCTTGCCCTTATGGCAACCCCCCAACCCTTTTTATCATATAAGTGCTAGAAGGTGGTCAATGTCCTGGGAATGACGTTAAACTCTATCTGATGGTGAGGTTGCAGTTCTGGAGGTCTGGGGAATGTGGAGCACCCCTTCATCACCATTGCTCTCTCGTCCACTCTGACCCAGAGTGGTAGTACCTGTTAGGGTCCCATCTATAGGTTAAATAAAAAAAATGAGTTTATAAAAAAAAATTGAATATCCATCATGAATGAATTTATTTCAAAACTTTTTTGGCATTAAATGACCCACTGAGGTTGATATGCCGTAAAATCCAACCAACCAAAAACAACATTTGAATCTGGAATATTTAGGGAATATTTATTTATATTGCTGCCCACAGTCTTTAGCACTACTCCACCTTAGGAGTCATGATTAAGTTAATGATTATCATCATGCCAAATGGAATAGGTGACCTGAGTTCAAATCCTTGATGAGGCTGATTGTGATTCACATTGTGCTAATACCTTTGGGAAAGGCATGAATCCATTTGTTTTCCTCCCTGCTATGGGTAAATAATAGGGCAGACTAGGTTATTTAGCCTTGGTAAGACAATCAGTACCATTAAATAAATCAAGTTATATAATCTAGGCAGAGTGGCCTATTGTTGTTATCAAGCCAAACAGCAAGGGAGGTCGGAGAAAAAGGAGAAGGGGGAGAGAAAGAGAGGAAAAAGGAAGAGAAAGGGGGGAGAGGGAAGAGAGGAGAGGGGGAGAAAGAGGAAAGAAAGAAAAGGGAAAAGGGAAAGAAAGAAATAAGAGTGGAAAAAAAAAGATTGAGCGTGAAGAGAGGGGAGGGAGGAGGAGAAAGGAAAGAAAGGAAAAAGGAAAAAAAAAGAAAAAAGAAAGAGAAAAAAAAGATGCAGAGAAAAGAAAGAGAAAAAAAGATGAGCAGAATAGAAGAAAGAAATGATGAAAAAAAAAGGAGAAAAATAAAAATGATTATGGAGGAGGAAGAGAGAGGAAAAAAGATAAGAAAGAAAGAGAAAAAAAAAAGATGAGAGAAAGAAGAATAAGGAAAAGAGAAAAAAAAAAAGATGATGGAGAAAGAAAAGAAAGAGAAAAAAAAAAAGATGATAAGAAAAAGATAAGAAATGAGAAAAACAAGAGGGGGGGTTTGGAAGGGGAAAGAAAGGGAGAAAAAAGAGGGAAAAAAAGAAAGGAAAGAGATAATGAAAAAATAGAAAAAGAAGAAAAGGGGAAAAGAGAATCCAAGAAGACAAGAAAGGAGAAAAGAAAGAGAAAAAAAAGGAGGAGGAAAGAAAGAGAAAAAAAAGAGAAGGGATGAGGAATAAAGAAAGAAGAAAAAAAAAACTGAAAAAAAAAAAAAAGAAGAGGAAAAGAGAAAAGAAAAATAGAAGAGAAAAGAAAAGGAAAAGAAAAAAGAAGGAAGAAAGAAAAAGGAATAAGAAAAAAAGATCGATGAGAGAAAAGAAAAAAGAAAAGAGAAAAAAAGGAGAAGGAGAGAAAGGATAAAAAGAAAAAGAAAAAAGGCGGAGGAGAAGAAAAAGATAAAAGAAAAAAAGGAGAGGTTTGGTTTTTTTTGGTTTATTATGTATAATGACATACCAACTCCTTATGAATATTCTACTGCAAAGTGCTAGTGTTTGCATGTTCATTGGACTGTTCATCCACAAGTGCTCCATCCTTAAGGTCATTGTGGTCACTACCCACTATCCAAAAGGTGGCTCCCATTGACATTGATGTGGGGGGCTTACCCCTCTGTAGAGGCTGCAGTCAGTGTATTCAAAAGCCGCATCCAAACAGGGCTTCCATGTAGTCTTAATTGGCAATACAGGTTTGTTTTTGTTTCTATGTCCTTCATTGTTTAGTTTGAATTGGTTTATGTGGCCTTTATATTTAAAAAAATTGTTTCATTTTTATGATGTAGCTCTATACCAAATATTGTTTTTACTATTTCCCCCCCCCCCCCAACCAACCCACTGTTTTCTGGGTGTGATAGTTTCTCTAAAAACTTTATGTCACCTTTTTAAAAGGATTTCTGTTCCGTTATTTTTTTTAGGACATTAAAGTTGGAGGGTGTCAACTGGCATCATTCTCTTGAAAAATAGTTTCCTCACCTTTCAATCGGACATTAATTTCTGCTGGGGATTTCCAGTCGGTAGCCATTTTAGCCTCAGTTGGTAAGAGCATTCACTTAGGAAATTCGCAATGGTTTCACGTTAAGATACGTGGTCTCACCAATCAGCACATTAAGTAGCACAGCTTGTAGGTAATCATGATGTGTACGGGTTAAAAGTGGGGAAGCTAATGGTAAAATGTAGTGCGACAAACTCAGCAAAAACAAATCCTGGTTAGCGCTTGCCCGGAAAGGTGATAGANAGTCTAAAAATATTCCCCTAACAAATACCTATTTCAGACATATTTTCATTTGCTGAACTTGCCAACAAATGTCGAAAATCAAAACGGAAAGTTGTGGTCGTCCCCATGACAGTTTAACACAGTCTATGAATGAAGCTGTTTGGGAATTGTTACGTCTTAGGGCGATAAAGGCTGTTTTATTACATATTGCTTTTAAAAAAAAAAAATTTTAAAAAATAAAAAATTACTATACATTTAATGTTGAAAAATATTTTTAAAAACTAAGTTTAATTGAAATTATACATGCAATACTTAACACAAACAACTGTAAATCAATAATGGGTTCAATAATAATTTCAATGCGTTAATTTAATGTATAGTAATTTTTTTTGTTTATTTTTTTAAAGCAATACGTAATTAAAAAACAACCTTAATCCCCTACAACATACCCAGATTCGCAAAATGTTAATTCATAGACGTGTAGTTAACTGTCATTGGGAGCACCAAAAAAACTTTCCGACTGTTGTGCACGTTCAGCCTTTCATTTTAAACTTCAAAGTTGATTTAACGGTACGAAAATGTAAACATTGTGGGCGTTCAAATTGTTCATTATTTCCGTAAGCTGAATTAAAAAAAAGAATCATCAGGGATTTTTTTTTATGTTTCTTCTCAGAAGGTCCAAAAAAATATTTTTTAAATATTTTTTTTTCAGTGAACTCAGTGATTTTTTTTAGAAATTGTTATTTCTAAGAACCCCCTGCGTGTCATGGACCGGTAAGTTGCTATAATATATACTATCTAGCAGCGCTACCTGCAAAGCCCAGTAGAGGGAGAAGTAAAAAACATGGTTAAATAAGTATTATGCAGATAATATTACTACTGAATAGCGAGTTCGGTCCTCACAGGAGACCCATAAAAATCACCACGTGAAAAAGATCTTAATTTAATTTCTTTTCGTCAGATTTAGGGAATGAGATCACATGGCTAAACTTGCAAACGTCGGAAAATTAAAACATATTACAGGTTGACCAGAAAAAACAGAACCCAAATTATTTATTTATTTTCCCATAAACTAACCCCAAACCCTAAACATAACCCTAACCCTAAACTCCCTAGTTTAAAATTAAGTTTTATTACAAAATTTGTGGGTTCTGTTTAGGGTTAGTTTAATGGGAAAAAAACAGAACCCAAATTATTTATTTATTTTCCCATTAAACTAACCCTAAACTCCAGCCTAACCTAAACCCCCCTAGTTAAAATCTTTAAAGCGAATTAAAGTTTTATTACAAAATTTGTGGGTTCTGTTTTTTCTGGGTCACCCTAATTTTCGGACAGATTTGCAAGTTTAGCCCATCACATAATGATATAGTAAGAAATTTTAATTCAATGATCAACTATATTTTTAAATAAAATATAAATGACGCAATTTGGTAAACTTAATTAATATTTGAAAAAAAAAAAAAAAAAAAAAAAAAATCAAATAAAGTAATCAAATTTATGTAAAACGATAAATAATCTTTACAAAAATAACATTATTAATTCAAAGCCTAGCGATCGAATGTCAGATTATTATAGTAAAGTATACTATACTATAAATTTGATAACAATTTGAGTTTTCAGGTATTTCCGTGAAATATATTAGGTAATCTAATGGTATTATCTCTTGGGCACTATTCTGCATTAGTATCATGATCTTATTTGTATTTCTAATATTAAAATAAATAAATTAACACAATTATGAAAAATAAAAAAAGGGTTTGTTTACAATTGACGAAGGACAGGAATTAATAAAAAGTTGAGTTATCGTTAAATGTTTTTGTTTGATTTGTTATTTAATTCGCTGTAAAAAAAATAATTCAATGTATGAAAGGACATACTAATTACATATTTAGAAAGATTTTTTTTTCTAACCAAATAAATATTTTAAAGATAGGAATAGAAATATGTGATGAATAAGATTTGATTTTATGTTAAAATTTAGTATGAAAAAATTATACTATGAATTCTAGGCTGACTGAAGCAAAACATTATTTTTTTTTAACTCACTGTAAAAAATATTTCCATTGATAAAAACTCAATCAAATTACATATTTAGACAGAATATTTTCTCTTTCTAACCATATAAATATCTTAAAGAAGATTGAACCGTAAATAGGCGAGAAAAAAGAATTTGTTCTTTCCTTAAAATTTAGCCTAAAAAAAAAAAAAAATTACTTATCAGCTCTCCAAAGCCAATTTTTTTATTTTTTAACTCACTGTAAAAAATAATTCAATTGATTTATACAAATTACATATTTAGAAAGATTATTTTCTTTTCTTTCCAACCATATACATATTTTAAAGATTGGGCCAAGAGTAGGTGATAAATTCCAAGCGGAATGGCTTACACTGCGAAATTTATTCAAATTAAACTTCACTGCTGGTATCGCTGTAACAAAAAGTCAGGCAGCGAAAACAATATTTTATAATCAGCAGGTGCTGGTATAAGGACAAATCCACAAATTGGGTGATTTTGGCTTAATCAATTAATTATATCCCTTAATTAGTAAAAATCAATAACCAAATTTGGCATGTTTCTTAGTTAGAAGGATATTAATCTATATGCAACATTTCAAATCTGAGTGACTCCTCTTTTCTGAGTTATAGGTCGACACGTACATACCAAAAACTTTCTTTTATATATATATAGATATATATTTACCAACCCCTCTGCATAGGCAGGATGTGACTCAAGGTCAATTTATTAAGCAGGAGTTTAACAGGTTTGAATTAAGAGTTTTCCTTTTCCAAGACTGGTTGCCAAACTAAAGTTAAAGAGCTCAGTTTGCCCTATTTACCCATAGCTAGACAAAGAATAGTTGGAGTCATACCTTTCCCAAGGGTATTAGTGCTATGTGAAATGAAAATAGTCTCCCCCAAAATTTGAATTCTGGTTGACAAGTCCATTTCCTATGAATAGAACCATTACACCACACACCTCCATCTATAAGTAAGTAAAGTCGTCGGGGTGGCTTAAAGTCGGTATCAGCCAAACAGCAAGGGAGTCTAACCCCTTTGCACTAGCACTAGACAAAGGAGATTGTTTTTTTAACATCTGAGAGAGCACCACACCAACCATCAGCTTCTCACTTTACCACACAGATACTCATATGCTGAGTTGCGAGGGCTGGTATCGAACCAGAAACCTTAAGGTTCCAGCTGAACACTCTACCAAATGGTCTAAACCTACCCTATAGATGGTTTTAAAGGAAGAAAAAAAAAGAAAGAAAAAAAGAGAAAAGGGGATAGAGAAGAGAAAAGAGGAGAGAAACGTTTGGTTTGGTCACTTGTGTAGACTAAGAAATTTTTTTTTTATTTCTACCTACTACAAAACAAAAATAAAAGTAAAAAAAAAAGAATGCCAAAAACAAGATGGAGGACTAAATGGTATTTGTTTAGTGAGAGCATTCCAGAAAGTAAAGACAAAATAGTAAAAGCTTTATTGATTTGAACAAGTGATGACAAGACAAAATGGAGGATAATAAACACTAGAGAATATAAAAATCAAGGGGAGATAACTTTGGCAATAGAAAAATGTTGACAGCTGCAAAGATAACAAAAAAAAAAAAAAGATTATAACGACTGATCATATATGATATCTAGTCAAACATAAACACACTGTTAAATGTCCAAGTCCAGCAAGACCGAAAAAGAAAAAGAAAAAAGAAAGAAAAACAACACTAAAAGTTGTTTTAGTAACTGATATAATGAAATACATAACTTGGATATTAAGAGCTAGAGGCTATTTCTGATACTATCAGTATGTAGTTTGGTTTATTAACAACATATCAAACACCTTATGGGTTATTTAATGCCCAAATGTGATTCATTGTAAATGTTTGGTTATAAGAAGAGGACAGAGAAATAGAAGTGAGAAGGAGTGAGAGAAGAAGAGAGAGAAAAAAGAGGAAGAAGGGAGAGAAGGAGAGAGAGAAAGGAGTGGAGCAGAGAGAGAAAAGAGGAGTGGAGCAGAGAGAGAGAGAGAGAAAAGAGGAGGAGGAGGAGGAGAGAAAAAAGATGAGAGGGAGAAGAAAAAAAGATGAGAGAAAGAAAGAAAGAAAGAAAGAGAAAAAAGATGAGAGAAAGAAAGAAAGAAAGAAAGAGAAAAAAAATGAAAAAGAAAGAAAGAAAGAAAGAGAAAAAAAAGATGAGAGAAAGAAAGAGAAAAAAAAGAGAGAGAAAGAAAGAAAGAAAGAGAAAAAAAAGAGAAAGAGAAAAAGAAAGAAAGAGAAAAAAAGATGAGAGAAAGAAAAGAAAGAGAAAAAAAGATGAGAGAAGAAAGAAAGAGAAAAAAAGAGAAAGAAAGAAAGAGAAAAAGAAGAAAAAGAAAGAGAAGAGAAGAAGAGAAAAAAGAAGAGAAAGAAAAGAAAAAAAGAAAAAAAAGAAAAAAAGAGAAAAAGAAAAAAAGGAGAGAAGAAAAAGAAAGAAAAGAAAAGAAAAAGGAGAGTTTGGTTTGGTTATTTGTATAATGACATACCAACTCCTTATGATTTATCTACTGCAAAGTTGAGTGTTGCATGTCATGGACTGTTCATCCACAAGTGCTCCATCCTTAAGCATCATGTGTCACTACCCACCTATCAAAAGGTGGCCCCATTGGGTGGGGTTACCCCTCTGCAGAGGTGCAGTGTATTCAAAAGCCGCAGCCAACAGGGCTTCCATGTAGTCTATTGGCAATACAGGTGTTTTGTTTCTATGTCCTTCATTGTTAGTTGAATTTTTTATGTGCCTTTTATGAAAATTGTTCATTTTATGATGTAGCTCCTATTACCAATATGTTTACTTATTTCCCCCCCCCCCAACCAACCACTCTTTTCTGAGTTGATAGTTTCTCATAAAAAAACTTTGTCACCTTTTTTAAAAAGATTTTCTGGACGTTATTTTTTTAGACATTTAAAGTTGGAGGTGTTCAACTGGCATCATTCTCTTGAAAATATTTCTCACCTTTCAATCGGACATTAATTCTGCTGGGGGATTTCCCAGTGGTAGCCATTTTAGCTCAGTTGGTAGAGCATTCACCTAGGAATCGCAAGGTTTCACGTTAGATACTGGTCCTCACCAACTCAGCACATAAGTAGCACAGCTTGGGTAATCTGATCTGTGCGTTAAAGTGGGGAGCTAATGGTGATTGTGGCGCACCACTTCAGCAAAAACAAAACTCCTGGTTTAGCACTTGCGGAAAGGGATAGACTCCCTCACTGTTTGGCTGATAACAACAATAGGCCACTCTGCCTAGATTATTATAACTTGATTTATTTAATGGTACTGATTGTCTTACCAAGGCTAAAGAACCTAGTCTGCCGTATTATTTACCCATAGCAGTGAGAAAAACAAATGGATTCATGCCTTTCCCAAAGGTATTAGCACAATGTGAATCACAATCAGCCTCATCAAGGATTTGAACTCAGGTCACCTATTCCATTTGGCATGATGATAATCATTAACTTAATCATGACTCCTAAGGTGGAGTAGTGCTAAAGACAGTGGGCAGCAATAAAAATAAATATTCCCTACATATTCCAGATTCAAATGTTTTTGGCTGGTTGGTTGGATTTTACGGCATATCAACCTCAGTGGGTCATTTAATGCCAAAAAAGTTTTGAAATAAATTCATTCATGATGGATATTCAATTTGTTTTTTATAAACTCATTTTTTTATTTAACCTATAGATGGGACCCTAACAGGTACTACCACTCTGGGTCAGAGTGGGCAAGAGAGCAATGGTGATGAAGGGGTGCTCCACATTCCCCAGACCTCCAGAACTGCAACCTCACCATCAGATAGAGTTTAACGTCATTCCCAGGACATTGACCACCTTCTAACACTTATATGATAAAAAGGGTTGGGGGGGTTGCCATAAGGGCAAGAGGGTTAGAATAATCATATATGCACTAGGGCTTGACGTGACCAGCTGATTGATAGAAGGGCCTCTCCGACCACCCATCTAGCCTAAGTAAGGCCAAAGTAGAGTTTTGCATGTTTTTTTTTTTTTGTAAAAATACAACTGACTGTTTTTGGGGTTTTTTTTTGGGGGGGGGCTCATTCTCAGCCCTTAAATTTCCTGGATCTTCAGATATGTATATAAACATTCAAGTGAATAACAGTTTTAGTATATATCTGTTTCATAAATCCTACCCAGGATTTCAGGCTTTTCAAAAAAGAAAACTAAAACTGAATGTGGATGTGACAACTTTCATTTAACCTAAAGCAAAGAGAATGCTTCACATGCCTTTTATGTCAGCAGCCATTTGCAATGAGACATCTGCGTATGCGCAGTGCATATCTTTGTTATGAACAGGCACAAGTTATCATGTGTATAATAGATTGATTCTAGTGGCAATTCAACCTGTCCAGGGCTATTTTATGTCCAGAGGTTAGGGAATTTCATTCATTGTATGTTCATATCAAGGGTTTCACAACAGAAATGCATTAGGACGGACGAAACAACTGAAATGTGGTAGAATGGGTTTTACAACAGGAATGTTGTTAGAACGGATTTTAGTATAGGAATGGTTGATCAATTATTTATCTTAATGTCATGTCAACTTGTCTAGGATTATTTTATGCCTTGTGATTATAATAATTTTTAAACAGATCTATTTGACCAATAGATGGGACCCTAACAAGTACTACCACTCCGGGTTAGAGTAAACCTCAGAGTAAGGGTAATGAAAGATTACTCCACACTCCCCAGAACTGGAGCCTCACTATCAGATGCAGTTTAGAGTCATAACCAGGAAATAATTTAAGAAAACCTATTAAGGAAGTCTAATTTTATTGTTGAACCCTTTTGAAGCAGAAAGCAGATATATATGAACTCAAAATTTTTTTACCGTTAACTGCAGAAAATGAATTTACCCCATTTGAAAAAAAAAGAACTTATGCTGTGAAAAGCAGTTCTCACTTAGGGATTTTTTGGTGTATGATATACAAAATTAAGGTTGATTGGTTGGTTAGATTTTATGGTATGTCAACTCTTGTTGGGTTATTTTATGCTGAAGACGTTTTTATTTTATTCATTCTTGTTGGGTATTCAAATTTTTATTTAAAAAAATTTTTTTTAACACATTTTTTAAACTCATTTTTTTATATATTTAACCCATAGATTGGACTATAAGAGGTACTACCACTCCGGTTTAGAGTCGTAGTAACCTATAAAACCAGCATCTTGCTAAAAGAATATGTTGTTAGTTGGTTGGTTGGATTTTATGGCATGTCAACCCTTGGTTATTTCATGCTGAAGATGTTTTTTGTTTTATTCATTCTTGAAAACACATGTTTTTCATTTGATTTTTAAACACTTTTTAAAATTCATTTTGTGATTTAACTCATAGTAAGACCCTAACAGGTGCAACCACTCCAGGTCAGAGTGAACCTGAGAGAAATGGAATGAAGGGGCACTCCACACTCCCACACAAAGCCCCAAAACTGGAACCTCATCACCAAATGCAGTTTAACTTCATACCAAGGACACCATCATTACAGGAATGACCATGAAATTTAATTACATACAGTGAAAGGTTAAATTTAAAATTTTGTAATTTATTGTTTTTCATGCAAAAATAAATAAATAAAAAATAACACCATCTTTATTTAGGATTATCTCTTAGATAAGACATTCAAATGACTTAAACTCACCAGAGGAATTTTCAGTGGAGTTTTTTCTTCCAACATACAACTTCTTTCACACCTTTCTGAAAAGAAAATAATGAAAATTTCCAATTAAAAAAAAAGGACAAAAAAAAACAAAACAAAAAAACCCAGATAACTGAGAAAACAAAAATAAAATTCAATAGATATAAATACATAGTTTTCAGAAAGAAAAATTCTCTATTCTGTATTGGTTGGTTGGATTTTATGGCACGTCAACTCTTGTTGGGTTATTTTATGCCATTTTTAAACTCATAATTTTTTTTCAACATATTTTTTTAAAACTCATATTTTGATCTATATAACTCATAGATAGGATCCTAACAGGTACTACCACTCCAAGTCAGGGTGGATTATTACTTATGAATGTGCACAAGATATCATGTATATAACTGATTGATTCTAGTGGCATTTCAACCTGTCTAGGGTTATTTTAGGTCTTGAGGTTAGGGAATTTAATTCATAGTATGTTCATATCAAGGGTTTTACTATAGGAATGCATTAGAACGGGTTTTACAAAAGGAATACATTAGAACAGGTTTTACAAAAGGAATACGTTAGAACAGGTTTTACAAAAGGAATACGTTAGAACAGGTTTTACAAAAGGAATACGTTAGAACGGGTTTTGCAACAGGAATGCGTTAGAACAGGTTTAACAGGTACTACCACTCCAAGTCACGGTGGAGCTGGGAGTAATGGCAATGAAGGGGTACTCTATACTCCCCAGAGCTCCAGAATTGGAACCTAGATGCATTTAATGTCATATCCAGGACTACCATCTAACACATATATGATAAAAATGTCATGGACTGCTCAGCCACCAAGATTCCATCCTTAAGCATCATGGGATGCAATCTACAGCCGACAGGGGATTAAGGGGATTTAACCTCTCTGCTGAGGTGCAGTCAGTGTATTCTGCCTCAGCTGACAGGGCAATAGGATTGTCTGATTGAACAAAAAATTATAAGACAATAACTAGATGGAGCTAGATAAAGAAGATTTGGGTTACAGAGTCCATTTCCAACAATGATAACCATTACACTATGCACCTCCAACTCCGTCTGACTACAGAAGAATATCTTGCATTATATTCAGACACGTTATAAGGAGAAAAGTAAAAGTAATGATAAACTTTGATAAAAGAAAAAGAATTCTTACTCGCAGGAGAGCCAAATTCCAACACAACGTGATCATCGGGTTTAAAAAGGTTCGATTCAAATTCCAGACTTCCTGATTTTAAATCATCTTCACCAATTTCATTACATTCCTCAGGAATATCCGATTCTTCACTCTGAAGAGAGAAAAAAAACCCCAAAGAAATTGAAACAAAGAACAAAAAAAAGAAAGTATTTCCAGGTTTTAATCTCTCAGAAGATTAATATTCTTGGCATATTCTTGTAAATTTTATATCCCCATTTCCTAATGTATAAAATAATGAAAACGTGGTTCTTTACATCATGAAAATGTCAGAGCTGATCAAAACGAAACACCCAATTGCGTGTACACATTTACAAAGTTTCTAAAGTTCATATTTAAAAAGAAAAGAAGTTACTGTGTTAATCAGGAAAAGACTTTAAAAAAAAGAAGGAAAAGAAAAGGCAATAAACAAAAATATTTTAACCAATAAATATATATCTTTTCTACATGATATATATATATACATGATATATATATATATATATATAGCATGTTTTAGTAGGTGCAAATACAAGGATTTTTTATAAATCCCTAAAGAGAGCTCAATGTATAATAATCTATTTTAGATTAAATACAGAGCAATATTTACCTTTGAAAGGAAGGAAAGACTTAAACCATCATCCTGTACTAAATTTATTTCAACCAAAACTTAAAAGGCTTTTAGAAATTTAAATAAATTTCTAAAACTCCTTAAAATTTCAGTCTCATCAGACAGGCGACACAGATAAAAAAAACAATAAAAAAAAAACACACACGACCTATCAAATATCGGACATATTCTGCCAAAATAATAATTCAATGCCTGAAGACAACAGATCAGAAACACATGTCGCATTCATATGTAAGTTAATAAAATTTCTTTTAAAAAAACAATCCTTTTTGCAAACCATTTTTATGAAATATCTATTTTTCTCCCATTGGACCCATAACAACACTTCATATATATATATATATATATATATATATATATAATATAATATATATATATATATATATAAACAGTTCTAGAGAGTAGTGAAATGAACGTTTTCATTGAGGGAAACAAACTTCATCATGAAGAAAGAAAATGAGTTCTGTCAGCCTTTGTCGGTTCGAGGAAAATAAAAAAAACAAGCCTCGCAGATACTTTTGGGGAAATCTTGGTAGTTAATATCTGTTGCATATATATATATATATATACATATACATATATATATATATATATATACATATATATATATATATATATATATATATATATATATTATACAAACACACAAACAAATAATCAACCTGAAGACAATCATGATTGTGATCAAAAGCACTTGGGGGGAAAAATATGGGGTACCTTCTCTTTCATTTGGACTCCAATAAAAAAAATGACATGAGAGCTTAAACGTAAGCAATTGAAATATTGCATTCTATTTCTCTGAATTTTTTTAGATGAGGTTTGATAATTTGTATTATTTAAATTATTCAGACAATTTTCCTAATTTATATTATTATCTACACGTTTCGGACAATGTGTCCTCAAGCCTTCTTCAGGTGTTTCTAATTATTTTTTAGATGAGGCTTGATAATTTGTATTATTTAAATTATTCAGATAATTTTCCTAATTTATATTATTATCTACACGTTTCGGACAATGTGTCCTCAAGCTTCTTCAGACGTTTCTAATTATTTTTGAGATGAGGCTTGATAATTTGTATTATTTAAATTATTCAGATAATTTTTCCTAATTTATATTATTATCTACACGTTTCGGACAATGTGTCCTCAAGCCTTCTTCAGACGTTTCTAATTATTTTTGAGATGAGCTTGATAATTTGTATTATTTAAATTATTCAGATATTTTCCTAATTTATATTATTATCTACACGTTTCGGACAATGTGTCCTCAAGCCTTCTTCAGACGTTTCTAATTATTTTTGAGATGAGGCTTGATAATTTGTATTATTTAAATTATTCAGACAATTTTCCTAATTTATATTATTATCTACACGTTTCGGACAATGTGTCCTCAAGCCTTCTTCAGACGTTTCTAATTATTTTTGAGATGAGGCTTGATAATTTGTATTATTTAAATTATTCAGATAATTTTCCTAATTTATATTATTATCTACACGTTTCGGACAATGTGTCCTCAAGCCTTCTTCAGACGTTTCTAATTATTTTTGAGATGAGGCTTGATAATTTGTATTATTTAAATTATTCAGATAATTTTCCTAATTTATATTATTATCTACACGTTTCGGACAATGTGTCCTCAAGCCTTCTTCAGACGTTTCTAATTATTTTTGAGATGAGGCTTGATAATTGTATTATTTAAATTATTCAGATAATTTCCTAATTTATATTATTATCTACACGTTTCGGACAATGTGTCCTCAAGCCTTCTTCAGACGTTTCTAATTATTTTTGAGATGAGGCAGGATAATTTGTATTATTCAGACTATTGTCTTCATCTTTATTGTTATCTACACAACATTTTGGCTGCTGTGTCGATAACAATAAAGATGAGAACAATAAAGATGAGAACAATAGTTTGAATAATCCAAATAATACATATTGTGTTCTATTCATCATCTTGTTTTGCTATAATATCCACTCAAATCAGAATAGAAATTATTAAGTATCCTTTCCAGATTCTGTGACAGAGAACACGAGTTGAGTGGCAGGCATGAAAACTTGACATATTCTCGAAGGAAGCGGGCTAGGCTTTGCCTGGCGTGTAGGACTGACCTAGGATCGAACCCGCATCCATCAGAATGCAAAAAGGCGACACTTTGGCGCAGGCACCAGAATCGAGATGCCACTGTCCCGTATGTGAACCCCGGATGATAGCTGCGGGCATTCCGGCAACTGGGATTGAGTTGACAGTCCCGTGTGTGAAGCACAGATGCCCGGATGATAGAAGCAGAATTGAGTATAAATAGAAGGAAACACCCAGAAGCGGGGAGTGCAGAAACAAGTGTTGCTACAGTAGCTGCTAGGAGATTCGATAACGACGATGATGAAGGAAAAGAAGAAGTCGGTGTTTGCAAAGAGAAAGTTTAGCCTGCGAGAAGGCGTTGGACTCGCTTCTTTTTGGCCCCCCACCCTCAACAAAACTTGAGTTAAATCCTTATTTTCCCCCTCTATTTTTTTCCTATAAATTCTTCAAGCTCTGGAATGATTTTTGATATATGCTTACTTCCAATATAAGCTTTTACTTTGGCTATAGCCAGTTGAAAGCTTTGAGGTATTCGTTTCATAAATCCTACCCGTGATATCACCGATTACATAAACATTAAGGGGCCGATACCAGTCCTCACCAACACAGCGTAGGAGTGGCAGAGCTTGGATCTGTGTGGTAAACTGGAGATCTGATTGTAGCTGTAGCACTCCACCTCAGATGCAAAACAATCTCCCTGGTCTAGCACTAGGGAAAAGGGGATAGACTCCCTAGTTGTCCACTTGATACTGACAATAGGACACTCCATCTCAGATGTAAAATAATCTCCCAGATCTAGCACTAGGGAAAAGGGGATAGACTCCCTAGTTGTCCACTTGATACTGACAATAGGACACTCCATCTCAGATGAAAATAATCTCCCAGATCTAGCACTAGGGAAAAGGGATAGACTCCCTAGTTGTCCACTTGATACTGACAATAGGACACTCCATCTCAGATGTAAAATAATCTCCCAGATCTAGCACTAGGGAAAAGGGGATAGACTCCCTAGCTGTCCACTTGATACTGACAATAGGACACTCCATCTCAGATGTAAAATAATCTCCCAGGTCTAGCACTAGGGAAAAGGGGATAGACTCCTTAGCAGTCCACCTAATACTAACAATAGGCCACTCTGCCTACTTTACAGAAACAGATCAGTATCAACAATATAGTTTTCATGGGACAACACAATTTCATCCTTGGATATTATTTAAACACTTTTCACTTGTCCCTTGCTTTGAGGTCAGATTTCAATTCCAGTCTCAGGCGACACTGCATTTATATTGCTGAGGCTCGTTTCTGATTGGTTGTTCAGACCAAACAGCATGAGCAACTAATCATATAAATGGACTAGTCACAAACCTCATTTGTCATGTCCGGTTTCCCGGAAGACAAGACATTTTCCCTTTGCAACAAATTAAAGCAATACATATTCTTTCTTTTTTTTTTGGCTATCTTAGCAACACCTCACCTAAATCATCAACCTAGATGTAAGACAAGCTAAGTCTCTTCTCACACTCCAAATAATAATCAAAATAACTTACAGAATTCAATTCTTCAGCAACACTTTCTCGTAAAAGATGATTTGATTCAAGACTGTCTTTTAATTTCTGAAACAAAAGAGAAAAAAAATTCAACATATTCTTTCAATGTGACTTGACCGTATAGGTTATTTAATGCCAAACCATCCTTGTAGAAGAACAGTAGTGGTACTACTTAACCTATAGCTGGGTCCCTACTTTGTTATTTGAATACTATAATAAGCATTTGTATATATATATTTTGTCATTTATGAATTATGAATTAAGAGATGCTGATAGGTACACATTCTGCGTCACTGACACATAAAAATCTAAAAGGACATATAAAAATCGTATCCATGCATCCCAGTGGGTTTTTTTCTCCCCCCACCATTTCCAGCTAACTGTAAATACATTTCAATATTTTCTTGGAAATGAATTACACTGTATGGGGTACAAAGTAGAGGTTAGATGGCTTTAGTTATTCATAGATAAAAACTCTGCAATTTATTAAGAAACATTAGTTGGGACTCATCAAATTTCCCAGGGATTCATTCAAATCAAATACATGAGTAATTCAGGCCGCACTAAATTAAAAAGCTATCAACATCACTGATGAATACACATTTGGTGAGTTGGGGTTTTTTTTTGTTCTTTTTTAATCAATTCATTGATTTCAAGTAATTGGTAATCAAAATCATTTGTAAAAAAATATAGCTTACAGTAACTATTCTTAATATAAATAATTCCACAGCAGTTATATGATTTCTAGTATTTCTAATATTCATTTGTTCACAATAACATTGTTTCAAATTCTATCTAATACTAATAATTTGAAAACAGTTATAGGATTTCAAGTATTCCCCCTCTAGTACTAATAATTTTCAAACAGATTTATTTGACCCCAAATATACCCTAACAGGTACTACCACTATGGGGTTAGAGTGGATCTGGGTAATGACAATGAAGGAGTGACTCCACACTCTCCAGAACTGGAGCATCACCACCAGATACAATTTTGTATCATACCAGGAACCCTCTTTTTATTTTATTCAAGTCCTATTATTATTGTAATCCGAGTCTTTCTGCTCAATTATAATGAACTATCAGTTTTTGTACTTTGCTTGGGCAGTGGTGGGAAAGAGACTGTGGGCAGTTTAAAGTAGGCAAAGAGTTAAAAATTAGCAACCCTTGTTTATTTAATACCAAAAAAAAAAAAAAAAAAAAAGAAGAAAAAAAAAGAAAAAGTGAGATTTTTTTTCTTTTCTTTTTGTAAGCAATTAATTGATTTCATGTAATTAATCACAATCATTTGTAAAAAAAAATTATAGCTTAAAGTAACCTTTTTTAATATAAATAATTTACATGCAGATATATGGATTCTGCCGAGGAGAAAACTAAGGTTTTTGTGGTGTAATGGTTATGGCAACTGGTCTAAAAAGAAGGAAAACTCTGAATTCAAATTCATTACAAGTCTAAAGATTTTGGTTGGTTGTTTTTTTTATTACAGCATATCAACCCTTATTGGGTTATTTAATCCTGAATTAAGTTATTTTGATATTCAGTTTCTTACAGTGCCTACTGTTGCTTAAATGGTCATTCAATAAAGTAGTGAACAGGCTCATCACTGCTTAACTTCGGTGATCTATCGGAAGACGATGCTTTCAAGGGGATTTAACCATAATCCCCAGAAACATTGGATCATTTTTAAAAAGTCAATAAAGCGAAGAATTGTAAAATAATGAGAGTGCGGAAGCAAGAACGAACTTATAAGTGACATTCTCATGTCGACACCTACACATAGACACACTAGTGTAGGATTTGTAATAGAAGTGACAGTGACTTACTAGAAGCTAAAACGTCCGTTGTCTCGCATGTCGATCTACTTTCTGAGAACCGTTCGCAAAACTGCCATTTTTATGCTACAGACTTATTTGCATAAGATAGCAGCGAGACAATTTAAAAAACAACGAGTGGACGTGGGATGGCAGTTCTCCTACAGGCGTGACGTCGCATGACTTGACACCCCGTTGTAGTCTTTACTTCTTGTGTGTACTGAAGGTTTTGTGTGTTGGTGGGAATTTACGAGATTATCATGGCAGCTTCATTTTTTTTTTAGTAAACTGTACTGTTAGAGCATTACCATAATGATGTTAGTGTACTTTGAAAACTAATCTATAGAAAATATCTTGTAGATATTAAAGGATTTGTCTGATAAGGAAGTAGCAAGAACGAACTTATAAGTGATGTTCTCCTGTTGACACCTAAATAGGGACACACTAGTGTAAGCCAGCCAGTACGAAATCTACATCAGCCAGCTCTGGATGCCGTGTAGAAAATCTGCCAGATGTCTGTTGTACATTGACTAATGAACGGGTCTGAAGCTAGGCCAATTGTTTTTCTATTTATTCTTTTTATTTTCTTTATTCTTTTTTTTATATACAGTAAATCTCTTTTTGATGACCAGCAGTGAGTGACATGCGACGTCTATGTGGAAATTGAAAGAGTGGAGAAATGGGAAAAAAAAAAAAAAAAATGAGACGTGTTCGTTAGACATGGAAGTTATTGACCTTGGCTTCTGATTAGCTAAGCTAGAGCCACGAGAGTGAATGGAGAAAGAGAGTTAGTCTGGGCTGAGTGTTTGAAGGGGACAGACACAAGATGTGGGTCTGTCCTTCAAGGCCATTTACGTGGTTGATTTAAACAAGAGCTCAAATAAAAAACATCAAGTTTTGTGTTCATACCTTGGTGAAAAAAAAAAAAAAAAAAAAAAAAAACTTAAAAAGGAAATACTTTACCTTAATATCAGCAATGTTCAAAGTCAGTTTTTTGTCCGAGCGGGCTAATATGAGGTCTGCTATAATTATTTTTTGGTTTACTTTTCGTTGGAGGTTGTGGAGCGAGGATTTCACTATTATCCCGTGGACTGGCTTCCGTCTGTAACAAGAAAAAAAATATAGCAGGACTCATATTAGCCCAGCTTCGGACCAAAAAACTGACTTTTGAGACATTGCTGATATTTTAAGGTTAAAGTATTTCCTTTTTAACAGTTTTTTTTTTTTTTTTTTTTTTTATTCACCAAGTATAACACAAAACTTATGTTTTTATTTGAGCTCTTTTAAATCAACCACGTAAATGGCCTGAAGACAGACCACATCTTGTGTCTTGTCCCCTTCAACACTCAGCCCAGACACTCTCTCTCCATTCACTCTCGTGGCTCTAGCTTAGCTAATCAGAAGCAAGGTCAATAACTTCCATGTCTAACGAACACGTCTCATTTTTTTTTTTTTTTTTTTTTCCCATTTTCTCCACTCTTTCAATTTCCACATAGACGTCGCAGTCCACTCACTGCTGTCATCAAAAGAGATTACTGCATATAAAAAAAGAATAAAGAAAATAAAAAGAAAAATAGAAAAACAATGGCCTAGCGCTTCAGACCCGTTCATTAGTCAATGCTACAACAGACATCTGGCAGATTTTCTACACGGCATCCAGAGCTGGCTTGATGTAGATTCGTACTGGGCTGGCTTACACTAGTGTGCTCCCTATTTAGGTGTCAAACAGTGAGAACATCACTTATAAGTGCGTTCTTGCTACTTCCTTATAACAGGACAAATTCCTTAATATCTACAAGATATTTTCTATAGATTAGTTCAAATTACACTAACATCATTATGGTAAGCCTCTAACAGCTACAGTTTACTAAAAAAAAAATGAAGCTGCCCATGATAATCTCGTAAATCTCACAACACCACAAAAACCTCAGTACACACAAGAAGTAAAGACTACAACGGGTTCAAGTCATGCGACGTCACGCCTGCTAGGAGAACTGCCATCCCACTCCAACTCGTCTGTTTTTAAATTGTCTCGCTGCTATCTATGCAAATAGTCTGTAGCATAAAAATGGCATTTTGCGAACGGTTCTCAGAAAGTAGATCGACATGCGAGACAACGACGTTTTAGCTTCTAGTAAGTCACTGTCACTTCTATTACAAATCCTACACTAGTGTGTCGATGTGTAGGTCGACATGAGAATGTCACTATATTAAGTTCGTTCTTGCTTCCGCCAACTCTCATTATTTACAATTCTATCGCTTTATTGACTTTTAAAAATGCCAATCCAATAAACATGTTCTGGGCCGATTATGGTAAATCCCCTGGAAAGCATCGTCTTCGATAGATCACCGAAGTTTAAAGCAGTGATGGCCTGTTCACTACTTTATGAATGACCATTAAGCAACAGTAGGCACTGTAAGAAACTGAATATCAAATAACTTTAATTCAGATAAATAACCCAATAAGGTTGATATGCTGTAATTAAAAAAACAACCAACCAAAAATCTTTTAGACTTGTAATGAATTTAATTCAGAGTTTTCCTTCTTTAGACCAGATGCCATAACCAATGACACCAACAAAAACCTTAGTTTTCCCTCGGCAGAATCCATATATCTGCAGGAATTATTTATATTAAAAAAGGGTTACTTTAAGCTATAATTTTTTTTTTACAAATGATTGATTAATACATGAAAATCAATTAATTGCTACAAAAAAGAAAAAAAAAAATCTCACTTTTCTTTTTTTTTCTTTCTTTTTTTTTTTTTTTTTTTGTAATTAAATAAAACAAGGGGCTAATTTTTGTAACTCTTTGCCTACTGTAAACTGCCCACAGCTCTTTTCCACCACTGCCCAAGCAAAGACAAAAACTATAGTTTCATAAACTTGAGCAGAAGACTCGGATTAACAATAATAAATAGCGACTTGAATAAAATAAAAGAGGGTTCCTGGTATGATACAAATTGTATTGGTGTGATGCTCCCAGTTCTGGAGAGTGTGGAGTCACTCCTTCATTGTCATACTCCCAGATCCACTCTAACCCCCATAGTGCGGTAGACCTGTTTAGGTATATTTGCGTCAAATAAATCTCGTTTGGAAAATTATTAGTACTAGAGGAATAACTTGAAATCCTATAACTGTTTTCAAATTATTATATTAGATAGAATTAAAACAATGTTATTGTGAAACAAATAGTATAATATTTAATACTAGAAATCATTATAACTGCTGTGAATTATTTATATTAAGAATATTACTGTAATCTTATATTTTTTACAATGATTTTGATTACCAATTACTTGAAATCAATGAATTTGATTAAAAAAGAGACAAAAAAAAACCCCCAACTCACCAAATGTGATCATCAGTGATGTTGATAGCTTTTTAATTTAGTGCGTCAGGGCGGCCTGATACTCATGTATTTGATTTGAAGAATCCCTGGGAAATTTGATGTAGTCACCAACTAATGTTTCTTAATTAAATTGCAGAGTTTTATCTATGAATAACTAAAGCCATCTAACCGCTACTTTCGTTGTACCCCATACAGTTAATTCATTTCCAAGAAATATTGAAATGTATTTTACAGTAGCTGAAATGGTTGGGGGGAGAAAAAACCCACTGATGCATGATACGATTTTTATATGCCTTTTAGATTTTGTATGTGTCAGTGACGCAGAATGTGTACCTATCAGCATCTCTAATCATAATTCATTAAATGACAATAATATATATATACAAAGCTTATTATAGTATTCAAATAAAAAGTAGGACCCAGCATAGGTTTAAAGTAGTACCACTACTGTTCTTCTACAAGGATGGTTTGCATTAAATAACCATGACGGTCAATCAACATTGAAAGATATGTTGAATTTTTTCTCTTTTGTTCAGAAATAAAAAGAACAGTCTTGAATCAAATCATTTTTACGAGAAAATGTTGTGAGAATTGATTCTGTAAAGGTTATTTTGATTATTATTTGGAGTGTGAGAAGAGACTTTAGCGTCTTACATCTAGCGTTGATATTAGGTGAGGTGTTGCTAAGATAGCCAAAAAAAAAGAAAGAATATGTTATTGCTTAATTTGTTGCAAAGGGAAATGTCTTGCTCCGGGGAAACCGACATACAATTGAGGTTCTGTGACTAGTCCATTTATATGAATTAGTTTGCTCATGCTGTTTGTCTGAAACAACCAATCAGAAACGAGCCTCAGCAATATAAATGCAGGTCGCCTGAGACTGGAATTGAAATCTGACCTCAAAAGCAAGGGACAAGTGAAAAGTGTTTAAATAATATCCAAGGATGAAATTGTGATTGTCCCATGAAAACTATATTGTTGATACTGATCTGTTTCTGTAAATAGGCAGAGTGCCTATTGTTAGATTAGGTGGGACTGCTAAGAGTCTATTCCCTTTTCCCAGTTGCTGACCTGGGAGATTAGTTTACATCTGAGATGGAGTGTCCTATGTCAGTATCAAGTGGACAGCTAGGGAGTCTATCCCTTTTCCCTAGTGCTAGATTGGAATATTTTACATCTGAGATGGAGTGTCTATGTCAGTATCAAGTGGACACAGGGAGCTATCCCCTTTTCCCTAGTCTGATCTGGGAGATTATTTACATCTGAGATGGATGTCCTATGTCAGTATCAAGTGGACAACTAGGAGTCTATCCCCTTTTCCCTAGTGCTAAATCTGGGAGATTATTTTACATCTGAGATGAGTGTCCTAAATTGGGTTCAGTATCAAGTGGACAACTAGGAGTCATCCCCTTTCCCTAGTGCTAGACCAGGGAGAATGTTTTGCATCTGAGGTGGAGTGCTACAGCTACAATCAGATCTCCAGTTTACCACCACAGATCCAAGCTCTGCCACTCCTACGCTGTGTTGTGAGGACTGTATCGCCCCTTTAATGTTTATGTAATCGGTGATATCACGGTAGGATTTATGAAACGAATACCTCAAAGCTTTCAACTGCTATAGCAAAGTAAAAGCTTATATTGGAAGTAAGCATATATCAAAAATCATTCCAGAGCTTGAAGGAATTTATAGGAAAAAATAGAGGGGAAAATAAGGATTTAACTCAAGTTTTGTTGAGGGTGGGGGCCAAAAAGAAGCGAGTCCAACGCCTTCTCGCAGGCTAAACTTTCTCTCTTGCAAACACCGACTTCTTCTTTTCCTCATCCATCGTCGTTATCGAATCTCCTAGCAGCTACTGTAGCAACACTTGTTTCTGCACTCCCCGCTTCTGGGTGTTTCCTTCTATTTATACTCAATTCTGCTTCTATCATCCGGGCATCTGTGCTTCACACCACGGGACTGTCAACTCAATCCCAGTTGCCGGAATTGCCCGCAGCTATCATCCGGGTTCACATACGGACAAGTGCAATCTCGATTCTGGTGCCTGCGCCAAAGTGTCGCCTTTTTGCATTCTGATGGATGCGGGTTCGATCCTAGGGTCAGTCCTACACGCCAGGCAAAGCCTAGCCCGCTTCCTTCGAGAATATGTCAAAGTTTTCATGCCTGCCACTCAAACTCGTGTTCTCTGTCACAGAATCTGGAAAGGATACTTAATAATTTCTATTTGATTTAGTGGATATTATAGCAAAACAAGATGATGAATAGAACACAATATGTATTATTTGGATTATTCAAACTAGTGTTCTCATCTTTATTGTTCTCATCTTTATTGTTATCGAAACAGCAGCCAAAATGTTGTGTAGATAACAATAAAGATGAAGACAATAGTCTGAATAATACAAATTATCTGCCTCATCTCAAAAATAATTAGAAACGTTGAAGAAGCTTGAACACATTGTCGAAACGTGTAGATAATAATATAATTAGGAAAATATCTGAATAATTAAATAATACAAATTACAACCTCATCTCAAAAAATAATTAGAAACGTCTGAAGAAGGCTTGAGACACATTGTCCGAAACGTGTAGATAATAATATAAATTAGGAAAATTATCTGAATAATTTAAATAATACAAATTATCAAGCCCATCTCAAAAATAAATTAGAAACGTCTGAAGAAGGCTTGAGGACACATTGTCCGAAACGTGTTAGATAATAATATAAATTAGGAAAATTATCTGAATAATTTAATAATACAAATTATCAAGCCTCATCTCAAAAATAATTAGAAACGTCTGAAGAAGGCTTGAACACATTGTCCGAAACGTGTAGATAATAATATAAATTAGGAAAATTTGTCTGAATAATTTAAATAATACAAATTATCAAGCCTCATCTCAAAAATAATTAGAAAACGTCTGAAGAAGCTTTGAGACACATTGTCCGAAACGTGTAGATAATAATATAAATAGGAAAATTATCTGAATAATTTAAATAAATACAAATTATCAAGCCTCATCTCAAAAATAATTAAAACGTCTGAAGAAGGCTTGAGGACACATTGTCCGAAAACGTGTAGATAATAATATAAATTAGGAAAATTATCTGAATAATTTAAATAATACAAATTATCAAGCCTCATCTCAAAAATAATTAGGAAACGTCTTGAAGAAGGCTTGAGGACACATTGTCCGAAACGTGTAGATAATAATATAAATTAGGAAAATTATCTGAATAATTTAAATAATACAAAT
This sequence comes from Doryteuthis pealeii, assembly GCA_023376005.1. Lineage (NCBI taxonomy): Eukaryota > Metazoa > Mollusca > Cephalopoda > Myopsida > Loliginidae > Doryteuthis > Doryteuthis pealeii. The sequence continues at coordinate 81,625,525 of CM042161.1, read as the reverse complement.
TATCAAGCCTCATCTAAAAAATAATAGAAACACCTGAGAAAGCTTGAGGACACATTGTCCGAAACGGTGTAGATAATAATATAAATTAGGAAAATTGTCTGAATAATTTAAATAATACATTTATCAAACCTCATCTAAAAAAATTCAGAGAAATAGAATGCAATATTTCAATTGCTTACGTTTAAGCTCTCATGTCATTTTTTTTATTGGAGTCCAAATGAAAGAGAAGGTACCCCATATTTTTCCCCCAAGTGCTTTTGATCACAATCATGATTGTCTTCAGGTTGATTATTGTTTGCGTGTTTGTATAATAATTATATTATATATATATATATATATAATATATATATATATATATATAATATATATATATATATATATATGCAACAGATATTAACTACCAAGATTTCCCCAAAAGTATCTGCGAGGCTTGTTTTTTTTATTTCTCGAACCGACAAGGCTGACAGAAACTCATTTTCTTTCTTCATGATGAAGTTGTTTCCCTCAATGAAAACGTTCATTTCACTACTCTCTAGAACTGTTTATATATATATATTATATATTATATATATATATATATATATATATATATATATATATATATTGAGTGTTGTTATGGGTCCAATGGGAGAAAAATAGATATTTCATAAAAATGGTTTGCAAAAAGGATTGTTTTTTTAAAAGAAATTTTATTAACTTACATATGAATGCGACATGTGTTTCTGATCTGTTGTCTTCAGGCATTGAATTATTATTTTGGCAGAATATGTCCGATATTTGATAGGTCGTGTGTGTTTTTTTTTATTGTTTTTTTATCTGTGTCGCCTGTCTGATGAGACTGAAATTTAAGGAGTTTTAGAAATTTATTTAAATTTCTAAAAAGCCTTTTAAGTTTGGTTGAAATAAATTTAGTACAGGATGATGGTTTAAGTCTTTCCTTCCTTTCAAAGGTAAATATTGCTCTGTATTTAATCTAAAATAGAATTATTATACATTGAGCTCTCTTTAGGGATTTATAAAAAATCCTTGTATTTGCACCTACTAAAACATGCTATATATATATATATATATATCATGTATATATATATATCATGTAGAAAAGATATATATTTATTGGTTAAAATATTTTTGTTTATTGCCTTTTCTTTTCCTTCTTTTTTTAAAGTCTTTTCCTGATTAACACAGTAACTCTTTTCTTTAAATTATGAACTTTAGAAACTTTGTAAATGTGTACACGCAATTGGGTGTTTCGTTTTGATCAGCTCTGACATTTCATGATGTAAAGAACCACGTTTTCATTATTTTATACATTAGGAAATGGGGATATAAAATTTACAAGAATATGGCCAAGAATATTAATCTTCTGAGAGATTAAAACCTGGAAATACTTCTTTTTTTTGTTCTTTGTTTCAATTTCTTTGGGTTTTTTTTCTCTCTTCAGAGTGAAGAATCGGATATTCCTGAGGAATGTAATGAAATTGGTGAAGATGATTTAAAATCAGGAAGTCTGGAATTTGAATCGAACCTTTTTAAACCCCATGATCACGTTGTGTTGGAATTTGGCTCTCCTGCGAGTAAGAATTCTTTTCTTTTATCAAAGTTTATCATTACTTTTACTTTTCTCCTTATAACTGTCTGAATATAATGCAAGATATTCTTCTGTAGTCAGACGGAGTTGGAGGTGCATAGTGTAATGGTTATCATGTTGGAAATGGACTCTGTAACCCAAATCTTCTTTATCTAGCTCCATCTAGTTATTGTCTTATAATTTTTGTTCAATCAGACAATCCTATTGCCCTGTCAGCTGAGGCAGAATACACTGACTGCACCTCAGCAGAGAGGTTAAATCCCTTAATCCCCTGTCGGCTGTAGATTGCATCCCATGATGCTTAAGGATGGAATCTTGGTGGCTGAGCAGTCCATGACATTTTTATCATATATGTGTTAGATGGTAGTCCTGGATATGACATTAATGCATCTAGGTTCCAATTCTGGAGCTCTGGGAGTATAGAGTACCCTTCATTGCCATTACTCCCAGCTCCACCTGACTTGGAGTGGTAGTACCTGTTAAACCCTGTTCTAACGCATTCCTGTTGCAAAACCCGCGTATTCAAAAAACGTATTCCTTTGTAAAACCCTAACGTTCCTAAAACCGTTCATTCTTTTGTAAAACCCGTTCTAATGCATTCCTATAGTAAAACCCTTGATATGAACATACTATGAATTAAATTCCCTAACCTCAAGACCTAAAATAACCCTAGACAGGTTGAAATGCCACTAGAATCAATCAGTTATATACATGATATCTTGTGCACATTCATAAGTAATAATCCACCCTGACTTGAGTGGTAGTACCTGTTAGGATCTATCTATGAGTTATATAGATCAAAATATGATATATGTTGAAAAAAAATTATGAGTTTAAAAATGGCATAAAATAACCCAACAAGAGTTGACGTGCCATAAAATCCAACCAACCAATACAGAATAGAGAATTTTTCTTTCTGAAAACTATGTATTTATATCTATTGAATTTTATTTTTGTTTTCTCAGTTATCTGGGTTTTTTTTTTGTTTTTTTTTGTCCTTTTTTTTAATTGGAAATTTTCATTATTTTCTTTTCAGAAAGGTGTGAAAGAAAGTTGTATGTTGAAGAAAAAAACTCCACTGAAAATTCCTCTGGTGAGTTTAAGTCATTTGAATGTCTTATCTAAAGATAATCCTAAATAAAGATGGTGTTATTTTTTATTTATTTATTTTTGCATGAAAAACAATAAATTACAAATTTTAAATTTAACCCTTTCACTGTATGTAATTAAATTTCATGGTCATTCCTGTAATGATGGTGTCCTTGTATGAAGTTAAACTGCATTTGGTGATGAGGTTCCAGTTTTTGGGCTTTTGTGTGTGGAGTGCCCTTCATTCCCATTTCTCTCAGGTTCACTCTGACCTGGAGTGGTTGCACCTGTTAGGTCTTACCTATGAGTTAAATCACAAAATGAATTTTAAAAAGTGTTTAAAAAATCAAATGAAAAACATGTGTTTTCAAGAATGAATAAAACAAAAACATCTTCAGCAGAAATAACCCAAGGGTTGACATGCCATAAAATCTAACCAACCAACTAACCAACATATCTCTTTTAGCAAGATGCTGGTTTTATAGGTTACTACGACTCTAAACCGGAGTGGTAGTACCTCTTATAGTCCAATCTATGGGTTAAATATTATAAAAAAATGAGTTAAAAAATGTGTTAAAAAAAATAAATAAAATTTGAATACCCAACAAGAATGAATAAAATAAAAACGTCTTCAGCATAAAATAACCCAACAAGAGTTGACATACCATAAAATCTAACCAACCAATCAACCTTAATTTTGTATATCATACACCAAAAAAAAATCCCTAAGTGAGAACTGCTTTTCACAGCAAAGTTCTTTTTTTTTTTCAAATGGGTAAATTCATTTTCTGCAGTTAACGGTAAAAAAATTTTGAGTTCATATATATCTGCATTCTGCTTCAAAAGGGTTCAACAATAAAATTAGACTTCCTTAATAGGTTTTCTTAAATTATTTCCTGGTTATGACTCTAAACTGCATCTGATAGTGAGGCTCCAGTTCTGGGGAGTGTGGAGTAATCTTTCATTACCCTTACTCTGAGGTTTACTCTAACCGGAGTGGTAGTACTGTTAGGTCCATCTATTTGGTCAAATAGATCTGTTTAAAAAATTATTATAATCACAAGGCATAAAATAATCCTAGACAAGTTGACATGACATTAAGATAAATAATTGATCAACCATTCCTATACTAAAATCCGTTCTAACAACATTCCTGTTGTAAAACCCATTCTACCACATTTCAGTTGTTTCACCGTCCTAATGCATTTCTGTTGTGAAACCTTGATATGAACATACAATGAATGAAATTCCCTAAACTCTGGACATAAAATAGCCCTGGACAGGTTGAATTGCCACTAGAATCAATCTATTATACACATGATAACTTGTGCCTGTTCATAACAAAGATATGCACTGCGCATACGCAGATTCTCATTGCAAATGGCTGCTGACATAAAAGGCATGTGAAGCATTCTCTTTGCTTTAGGTTAAATGAAAGTTGTCACATCCACATTCAGTTTTAGTTTTCTTTTTTGAAAAGCCTGAAATCCTGGGTAGGATTTATGAAACAGATATATACTAAACTGTTATTCACTGAATGTTTATATACATATCTGAAGATCCAGGAAATTTAAGGCTGAGAATGAGCCCCCCCCCAAAAAAAAAACCCAAAAACAGTCAGTTGTATTTTACAAAAAAAAAAAAACATGCAAAACTCTACTTTGGCCCTTACTTAGGCTAGATGGGTGGTCGGAGAGGCCCTTCCTATCAATCAGCTGGTCACGTCAAGCCCTAGTGCATATATGATTATTCTAACCCTCTTGCCCTTATGGCAACCCCCCAACCCTTTTTATCATATAAGTGTTAGAAGGTGGTCAATGTCTGGAATGACGTAAACTCTATCTGATGGTGAGTTGCATTCTGGAGGTCTGGGGAATGTGGAGCACCCCTTCATCACCATTGCTCTCTTGCCCACTCTGACCCAGAGTGGTAGTACCTGTTAGGGTCCCATCTATAGGTTAAATAAAAAAATGAGTTTATAAAAAACAAATTGAATATCCATCATGAATGAATTTATTTCAAAACTTTTTTGGCATTAAATGACCCACTGAGGTTGATATGCCGTAAAATCCAACCAACCAGCCAAAAACATTTGAATCTGGAATATGTAGGAATATTTATTTTTTATTGCTGCCCACTGTCTTTAGCACTACTCCACCTTAGGAGTCATGATTAAGTTAATGATTATCATCATGCCAAATGGAATAGGTGACCTGAGTTCAAACTTGATGAGGCTGATTGTGATTCACATTGTGCTAATACCTTTGGGAAAGGCATGAATCCATTTGTTTTCTCACTGCTTATGGGTAAATAATACGGCAGACTAGGTTTCTTTAGCCTTGGTAAGACAATCAGTACCATTAAATAAATCAAGTTATAATAATCTAGGCAGAGTGGCCTATTGTTGTTATCAGCCAAACAGTGAGGGAGTCTATCCCCTTCCGCAAGTGCTAAACCAGGAGTTTTGTTTTTGCTGAAGTGGTGCGCCACAATCACCATTAGCTCCCCACTTTAACGCACAGATCAGATTACCCAAGCTGTGCTACTTATGTGCTGAGTTGGTGAGGACCAGTATCTAACGTGAAACCTTGCGATTCCTAGGTGAATGCTCTACCAACTGAGCTAAAATGGCTACCACTGGGAAATCCCCCAGCAGAATTAATGTCCGATTGAAAGGTGAGAAATATTTTCAAGAGAATGATGCCAGTTGAACACCTCCAACTTTAAATGTCTAAAAAAATAACGTCAGAAAATCTTTTTAAAAAAGGTGACAAAGTTTTTTTATGAGAAACTATCAACCAGAAAAGAGTGGTTGGTTGGGGGGGGGGGAAATAAGTAAACATATTGGTAATAGGAGCTACATCATAAAAATGAACAATTTTCATAAAAGGCACATAAACCAAATTCAACTAACAATGAAGGACATAGAAACAAAACAACCTGTATTGCCAATAGACTACATGGAAGCCCTGTTGGCTGCGGCTTTTGAATACACTGCACCTCTACAGAGGGGTAACCCCCACCAATGGGGCCACCTTTTGATAGGTGGGTAGTGACACATGATGCTTAAGGATGGAGCACTTGTGGATGAACAGTCCATGACATGCAACACTCAACTTTGCAGTAGATAAATCATAAGGAGTTGGTATGTCATTATACAAATAAACCAAACCAAACCTCTCCTTTTTCTTTTTCTTTTTCTTTTTTTTTTCTTCCTTTTTTCTTTTCCTTTTCTTCTTTTCTTTTTCTTTTTCTTTTTTTCTTTTCTTTCTCTTTTTTCTCTTTCTTTTCTTTTTCTTTCTTTCTCTTCTTTTCTCTTTCTTTCTTCTCTCTTTTTTTCTCTTTCTTCTTTCTCTCATCTTTTTTTCTCTTTCTTTCTTTTCTCTCTCTTTTTTTTTCTCTTCTTTCTTTCTCTCATCTTTTTTCTCTTCTTTCTCTTCTCTCATCTTTTTTTCTTTTTCTTTCTCATCTTTTTCTCTTTCTTTTCTTTCTTTCTTTCTCTCATCTTTTCTCTTTCTTCTTTCTTTCTTTCTCTCATCTTTTTTCTCTTTCTTTCTTTCTTTCTTTCTCTCATCTTTTTTTTCTCTCTCCCTCTCATCTTTTTTCTCTCCTCCTCCTCCTCCTCTTTTCTCTCTCTCTCTCTGCTCCACTCCTCTTTTCTCTCTCTGCTCCACTCCTTTCTCTCTCTCCTTCTCTCCCTTCTTCCCTCTTTTCTCTCTCTTCTTCTCTCACTCCTTCTCACTTCTATTTCTCTGTCCTCTTCTTATAACCAAACATTTACAATGAATCACATTTGGGCATTAAATAACCCATAAGGTGTTGATATGTTGTTAAATAAACCAAACTACATACTGATAGTATCAGAAATAGCCTCTAGCTCTTAATATCCAAGTTATGTATTTCATTATATCAGTTACTAAAACAACTTTTAGTGTTGTTTTTCTTTCTTTTCTTTTCTTTTTCGGTCTTGCTGGACTTGGACATTTAACAGTGTGTTTATGTTTGACTAGATATCATATATGATCAGTCGTTATAATCTTTTTTTTTTTTTTTGTTATCTTTGCAGCTGTCAACATTTTTCTATTGCCAAAGTTATCTCCCCTTGATTTTTATATTTCTCTAGTGTTTATTATCCTCCATTTTGTCTTGTCATCACTTGTTCAAATCAATAAAGCCTTTTACTATTTTGTCTTTACTTTCTGGAATGCTCTCACTAAACAAATACCATTTAGTCCTCCATCTTGTTTTTGGCATTCTTTTTTTTTTACTTTTATTTTTGTTTTGTAGTAGGTAGAAATAAAAAAAAAAATTTCTTAGTCTACACAAGTGACCAAACCAAACGTTTCTCTCCTCTTTTCTCTCTCTCTATCCCCTTTTCTCTTTTTTTCTTTCTTTTTTTTTTCCTTTAAAACCATCTATAGGGTAGGTTTAGACCATTTGGTAGAGTGTTCAGCTGGGAACCTTAAGGTTTCTAGTTCAATACCAGCCCTCGCCAACTCAGCATATGAGTATCTGTGTGGTAAAGTGAGAAGCTGATGGTTGTGTGGTGCTCTCTCAGATGTTAAAAAAACAATCTCCTTTGTCTAGTGCTAGTGCAAAGGGGTTAGACTCCCTTGCTGTTTGGCTGATACCGACTTTAAGCCACCCCGACGACTTTACTTACTTATAGATGGAGGTGTGTGGTGTAATGGTTCTATTCATAGGAAATGGACTTGTCAACCAGAATTCAAATTTTGGGGGAGACTATTTTCATTTCACATAGCACTAATACCCTTGGGAAAGGTATGACTCCAACTATTCTTTGTCTAGCTATGGGTAAATAGGGCAAACTTAGCTCTTTAACTTTGGTTTGGCAACCAGTCTTGGAGAAGGAAAACTCTTAATTCAAACCTGTTAAACTCTGCTTAATTAATTGACCTTGAGTCACATCCTGCCTATGCAGAGGAGTTGGTAAATAGTTTTTGGTATGTACGTGTCGACCTATAACTCAGAAAAGAGGAGTCACTCAGATTTGAAATGTTGCATATAGATTAATATCCTTCTAACTAAGAAACATGCCAAATTTGGTTATTGATTTTTACTAATTAAGGGATATAATTAATTGATTAAGCCAAAATCACCCAATTTGTGGATTTGTCCTTATACCAGCACCTGCTGATTATAAAATATTGTTCGCTGCCTGACTTTTTGTTACAGCGATACCAGCAGTGAAGTTTAATTTGAATAAATTTCGCAGTGTAAGCCATTCCGCTTGGAATTTATCACCTACTCTTGGTCCAATCTTTAAAATATTTATATGGTTGGAAAGAAAAGAAAATAATCTTTCTAAATATGTAATTTGTATAAATAAATTGAATTATTTTTTACAGTGAGTTAAAAAATAAAAAAATTGGCTTTGGAGAGCTGATAAGTAATTTTTTTTTTTTTTTTTTAGACTAAATTTTAAGGAAAGAACAAATTCTTTTTTCTCGCCTATTTACGGTTCAATCTTCTTTAAGATATTTATATGGTTAGAAGAGAAAATATTCTGTCTAAATATGTAATTTGATTGAGTTTTTATCAATGGAAATATTTTTTACAGTGAGTTAAAAAAAAATAATGTTTTGCTTCAGTCAGCCTAGAATTCATAGTATAATTTTTTCATACTAAATTTTAACATAAAATCAAATCTTATTCATCGCATATTTCTATTCCTATCTTTAAAATATTTATTTGGTTAGAAAAAAAAATCTTTCTAAATATGTAATTAGTATGTCCTTTCATACATTGAATTATTTTTTTTACAGCGAATTAAATAACAAATCAAACAAAAACATTTAACGATAACTCAACTTTTTATTAATTCCTGTCGTTCGTCAATTGTAAACAAACCCTTTTTTTATTTTTCATAATTGTGTTAATTTATTTATTTTAATATTAGAAATACAAATAAATCATGATACTAATGCAGAATAGTGCCCAAGAGATAATACCATTAGATTACCTAATATATTTCACGGAAATACCTGAAAACTCAAATTGTTATCAAATTTATAGTATAGTATACTTTACTATAATAATCTGACATTCGATCGGCTAGGCTTTGAATTAATAATGTTATTTTTGTAAAGATTATTTATCGTTTTACATAAATTTGATTACTTTATTTGATTTTTTTTTTTTTTTTTTTTTTTTTTTCAAATATTAATTAAGTTTACCAAATTGTGTCATTTATATTTTATTTAAAAATATAGTTAATCATTGAATTAAAATTTCTTACTATATCATTATGTGATGGGCTAAACTTGCAAATCTGTCCGAAAATTAGGGTGACCCAGAAAAAACAGAACCCACAAATTTTGTAATAAAACTTTAATTCGCTTTTAAAGATTTTAACTAGGGGGGTTTAGGGTTAGGCTGGAGTTTAGGGTTAGTTTAATGGGAAAATAAATAAATAATTTGGGTTCTGTTTTTTTCCCATTAAACTAACCCTAAACAGAACCCACAAATTTTGTAATAAAACTTAATTTTAACTAGGGAGTTTAGGGTTAGGGTTATGTTTAGGGTTTGGGGTTAGTTTAATGGGAAAATAAATAAATAATTTGGGTTCTGTTTTTTCTGGGTCAACCTGTAATATGTTTTAATTTTCCGACCGATTTGCAAGTTTAGCCATGTGATCTCATTCCCTCAAATCTGACGAAAAGAAAATTAAATTAAGATCTTTTTCACGTGGTGATTTTTATGGGTCATCCTGTGAGGACCGAACTCGCTATTCAGTAGTAATAGATCTGCAAATGATTATTAAACCATGTTTTTATCTCCTCTACCTGGGCTTTGCCAGGTAGCCGCTGCTAGTATATATATATACTAGCAAAATTACCCGGTCCATGACACCAGGGGGTTCTTAGAAATACAATTTCTAAAAAAAAATCACTGAAGTTTCACTGAAAAAAAAATTTAAAAAATATTTTTTTGGACCATTCTGAAGAAGAAACATAAAAAAAAATCCCTGATGATTTTTTTTTTAATTCAGCTTACGGAAATAATGAAAATTATGAACGAAAACAATGTTTACATTTTCGTACCGTTAAATCAACTGAAGTTTAAAAATGAAAGGCTGAACGTGCACAACAGTCGGAAAGTTTTTTTGGTGCTCCCCAATGACAGTTTAACTACAGTCTATGAATTAACATTTTGCGAATTGGGTTATGGTTGTAGGGATTAAGGTTGTTTTTAATTACGTATTGCTTTAAAAAATAAACAACAAAAAACAAATTACTATACATTAAATTAACCATTGAAATTAATTATTGAACCCATTATTGAGACAGTTGTTTGTGTTAGTATTGCAATGTATAATTTCAATTAAACTTAGTTTTAAAAAATATTTTTCAACATTAAATGTATAGTAATTTTTTATTTTTTTATTTTTTTTTTTTTTTAAAGCAATATGTAATTAAAAACAGCCTTTATCCCCTAGACCGTAACCCAATTCCCAAAAAGTTCATTCATAGACTGTAGTTAAACTGTCATGGGGACCACCAACAGACTTTCCGTTTTGATTTTCCGACCATTGTGCAAGTTCAGCCAAATGAAAATATGTCTGAAATAGGTATATATGTTAGGGGAAATATTTTTTACGAGGTCTCCCCCACCCCGCTTATCTTATGAAATCTGAAAAAAAATAAACTGATAAAAAACGATTTGTAATTTTTTTTTCAATAGTCTGAATAATTATATCAAAAGATTTTTTGAAGTTTCTATATGGGATTTTTTTTTTATTATAAAAAAAACGTATTTTGAATTCTACATAAAAACATGTTAATATTATGACATAAAATTATTTCAAAACACTAAAAAATTCAGGATTACATTTAAAAAAATATTTTCAATGTTTAAAAAAAATCCCTAAAATATCTCTGAAATAGGTATATATGTAATACATAAATTTTCAGTGATTTTTTTTTTTAAAGATTTTATTTTTAAGAACCCCTTGTTGTTCCTAAAAATCTTTTTCGTCCGGTCATGGACCAGGTAATTTTGCTAGTATAATATATTGTTATTGTAATTATTGTAAATATAACTTTTCTACAAAAGTTTCACTGAAACTCTAGTTTGAAAATGATAATAGTATTTGGGGACAATTTTAAATTCAGTTTTTAATTGCTTGATGAGTTAGAAATACATTGTAATTTATTTCTTTTAATTTTTTGTATATGACAATTCAAATCCAGTTCTTAGCGATAAAAGAAGCTGAGAATCGAAACATTAAATTCTTCGTATTGCAATATCTATCTTTGTTTAAACTCAAGATAGTATTTTAAAAACATATCGTTTTTAAACGTTTCATTAGTTCTCTAAACTATTAAGACTTTTTTAACCATTAGTATTAATTACAAAACAACTTGTTTTATAATTTTTTTTTATTTACATTTATACAACCCTATAGTGGTGACTGATTTTTATTGACATTTAAAATCTTATTTAAAAAAAAATTTTAACCGTAAACTTGTGTTTTGAAACAATGTACAATTTAAGAATATGGACAAAGATTTGATTTTACTTTAAAAGTTAGTTTCAAAAACATACGAAGTATGATTTTACTTTGTATAATCGGCTCTCCAAAGCAAAATATTTTAACACGCTGTAAAAAATAATTCAATGAATACAAATTAAATATTTAGAAAAATTATAAAATAAATATTTTAAAGATTTGGACAAAAAAAAAACGAATTTTATTTTACGTTAAAATTTAGTCATGACTGGAAGCTGATATTCTTTCTTTCTTTCTTCTTTTTCTTCGGGTAGCTGAAAAAATCAGCACGCAGGCTTCTGCTGATACACCAGAAGCAGCAGCAGCTATGCTATAGCTTTCGAAAAATCTTTTTTTTTTGTTTGATTAATTAATTATATCCCTTAATCAGTAAAAATCAATAATCAATTTGGAGTGTTTCTTAGTTAGAACGATATCAATGTGTATGCAAGATTTTGAATCTGAGTGACCTCCTGTTTTGGAGTTATACGTCGACACGTACATACCAAAATCTCTCCTTTATATATTAGAGATATATATATAAAAGGGAAGTTATGTGGATGTATGTATGGTTATTTGTCCAGATAAAACTACGAAAATAAAATAATTAGTGACAAACTAAATATATAGATACATTCATTATCCCCCAGATCTTGCTTTTTGAGCAAAAATAATGAAGATTTGATTTATATTTGTGAAGATAATTAAAAAATTAGATTTAAATAGTAACAGCATGGAATTTTTTTGTATTTAAATTTTCAAAAAGAAGACATTGATTTTTCTTTTCAGAGTGCCTGAGCATGTCTTCCGCCCCACCATGTTGGATCAACGCAAGGTCTCTTTACATAGGGATCATAATGGGGTATCCTGTGAGGATCCAACTCGCGATTCAGTTATAATAGATCTGCAAGACAAACTTTTTTGCCCCTGCCTCTATGCAGGTGATGCCTGGTAGCCACTTTTAGTACATATATAAGGGCAGTCGGTGCGTATCTATGTATGTATGTCCGAATAAAACTATGAAAATATAACAATTAACGACTGAGTAAAAATATTTGAAGATATTCAAAAATTGAAGTATACATAGAAATAGCATTGAAATTCTTCTTAAAAATCATTTGTGAATCTCAAAAATAAACAAATCAATACACCAGGCAATGCTGGTTTGGTTTGTTTAACGGCATATCAACCTCAGTGGGTCATTTGATGCCGACAAAGTTTGGAAATAAATTCATTCCTAATGGATAATACAATTTTTTTATAAATACATTTTTCTATTTAACTGATAGATGGGACCCTAACAGGTACTACCACTCCGGGTCAGAGTGGACCAGGGAGCAATGGTGATAAAGGGGTGCTCCACATTCCCATACCTCCAAAACTAGAACCTCACCATCAGATAGAGTTTAACGTCATTCCCAGGACATTTAGACCCTCAGTCACCGCCTTCTAGCACCCATATGATAAAAAGGGGTTGGGGCTTGCCATAAGGGCAATAGGGTTAGGAAAATCATATAGGTGCTAGGGCTTGACGTGACCAGCCGATTGATCGGAGGGGCCTCTCCGACCGCCCGTCTAGCCCAAGATAGGGCCAAAGTGGAGTATTGCAAGTCATGAACTGCTCATCCACCTGGGCTCTATCCTTAAGCATCACGGGTCGCCACCCATGGCCAACAGGTGGCCCCATTGGGGGAGTCTTACCCCTCTGCAGAGGTGCAGTCAGTGCATTTTAACGCCCCAGCCGACAGTGCGGAGGCAATGCTGGGTAGCTGCTTCTAGTTACTTAGCTTTATGTACAAGGTATGACAGAAATACTGTCCATATTTGAGATTGTCACCTCAGTGGTTCAAGTGAAGTTGGCTAAGTGGCAATGGTTGTTAATCCAGCTAATTTCTTAGCATTTGTATTTCAGATACAATCAGTGGTTATTTCCTATAAGTCTAACATAAACAAAGGGGAACCACTCTTGACTGATAAATTATTAATTTTCCCATTAAACTAACCCTAAACCCTAACCCCATCTTCTCTTTTCCTAGTAGATTAATAAAACCCTTTTAAATAAAAATAATTTATCTGTCAAGAGTGGTTCCCCTTTGATCATGTTAGACTTATAGGAAATAACCCAATAAGTTATTTTCATTTCAGTTATGTTCATTCTTTTCCTCTTATAATGGTACAAATATTGATATAATTTAATTTTATTAAAATCTGAAAGACTTTTTCAACTGTTTCCTTGGATATGGTCACTCAGTAGTGATAGCTCTACACAAAATAGTTTGGGCTTTTTCACTTTCTTTCCTTTTCACTTTACTTTTTTTTCCCCTTTTTACTTCTCTTTTTCATTCTTTTTCAAACATTTTATTTCTTTTTCTTTTTTCCAATTTTTCTAATTTTTTTAAAAAAAATTTTCATTTCTTTTTAAAAATTTTCTTTTTTTTTTTTAATTAAATTAAAAAAAAATTCTTTGTTTAAAAATTAATTTAAAAAAAAATCTTAATAAAAAAATTTTTCTCTTTTTTTCTGTTCAATGTAAATTTTATTTTTCATTGTTTTCTTTCCTTTTCACTGTAACTTTTTCTTTTTCACTACAATTTTCCTTTTTAACTTCTTTTCCCTGTTTTTCATTCTTTTTTTTACTTTTCTTTTTCTTTTCTTTCTTTTTTCCCCAATTTTCTTTCATTTTCATTTTTTCTCTTCATTGTAACTTTTCATTTTTCTTTCTTTCTTCACTTTTTATTTACTTGTTTCTTTCTTACTTTTTCTTTCTTTTTCACTAACTTTTTTTTTCTTTTCCATCCAAACTTTTTCTTTTCCCTTAAACTTAAATTATCTTCTCATTTATTATTCATACCATCAAATATTATTGTAGTTGTGAATAAATAGAATTTTCAAATTATCTTGATTAATCTTTTTAGTTAATATAAGTCTTGTACTACAACTGGTCAGCCTTTTCTACTGTAATCATAAAAAAACAAAATTGGGGAGATTATTTTTGGATTATCATTTATTTATTTTTTAGCGAAGGAGTTGATTGAAAAAGATGCTGTACTTGCGGCCATCCAAGCTGAGAATAGCCAGGTGACTGACCAGTCACTAAGCAACTTGCCAATGGTCACCCACACCCAACAGCAACAGCAGACACCTGAACAGGTATGTACACATAAAAATCTACTGAAGTATGCGGATGTAATGGACAAATTGCGTACTGAAAATGAATACCTGACAGGTATGTGATTTTAGAAGTCTTAAATTTTAGCATGTGTATTTGTTGTTTTAAAGGACGTGTAAGGAGGGTGTAAATCTGGTGTTGTGTAAATAGAGATGCGTTTGGGACCCTGTGTTATTGTAAGTTGTGTATAGCTGAAGTGTGTTTATGAATGACTTACTTTTCTGATCAGTATTTCAAGTATATTTGTGTGTGAGTAAAATTGTAATTACACAGGTATTTATCTCAGTTGGTAGAGCATCCGCAAGGTTCCAGGTTCGATACTGGCCCTCACCAACTCAGCGCATGGGTAGCACAACTTGGATTTGTGCAGTAAAGTGGGCGAGCTGATAGTAGGTCTGGCACTCCAACCCAGATGAAAAAACAATTTCTATGGTCTAGTGCTAGTGAAAAGGGGATTGACTCTCTTGCTGTTCGGCTTATACTGACAATAGACCACTCCACCTACTCAGGTGCTGAATGTAAATATTTGACATATAAAGTACAAGTAAAATCAAACATGTGCTGAGTTGGTGAGGAACAATATCGAAACCGGAACTTTGCAATTCTTAGGCAGATGCTCTACCAACTGAAATCAACTGAAGATTTTTAGTTGCCCTGATAAAAAGAGACTGACTTTAGCATTAAATAACCCAACAAGATTGACATACCATAAAACTAACCTACCAACCAAAATTTCAATCTCTATTACTGTTAATTCAGACAATTAGTATTTTTTTTTTTTCATCTTGATTTTTAGTGTGAATGTAGACCCAGAGCTAACATTTTTCAAACATATTGAAATTAAAGTTATTAAAGCAAATAGAATACTAGGATGTTAAAGTGAGTTAGTATATTGTTGGTTTGAAAAACAACAACTAAGCACAACTGAACTGGTGCTCAAAGCAGTTGGTATTTATGGAACTCAGGAATACTCATTCATGCATTAGGGTGATTCCATTACTTGAGTCCTGATTGGCTTCTTGGTTTCTGTGGTGTTTTGGTGCTTGATAAATAATCTGGCTTTCTGCAGTAGGCTTGTGACAAAGTAAGATCCGTATTGAGTTACGGCTTCCTTGTTGCCTTGTCTTACCAATTTGATGGTGATTGGGATTCTTCTACATAGGATTGATACGTAGATCATATGAATATATGGATGGTGAGATGTTGAAATTTATGCATAGATCATCTATCTATCTATCTATCTATATATATATATATATATATGTAAGAATGGAAAATGAATCCGACAATATGAGGAAAAAATGAGTAAAGAAAAGAAATGTAGATGGATAAAAATGAATTTTATTCGATATCACTTACACATGTGTTTCGGTCTGTTTATCAAAATGTATACGGATTTACGTTATTATTATTATTAAAATATTATTATTATTAAAATAATCAGATGGGGTTGAAATGATGATAAATTCTTTGCAATACAAATTATACCCATCCAACAAAACTTTCAAATTTAATGGCCTCTGCGTTCCTAATGATTTGAAAAAATATTCTTTTTTTTCGAACATTTAAAATTCTATTCTTGTCTCCAACGATTTTTATATCTACTCAAAAAATAAAAATTTTAATAATAATAATAATAATAAACAGACCGAAACACATGTGTAAGTGATATTGATTAAAAGTGATATCGATAAAATTCATTTTTATCCATCTACATTTCTTTTCTTTACTCATATATAAAAGGGCAGTTGTGTGTGTATGTATGTATGTATGTATGTCTGGATGAAACTACAAAAATAAAACAATTAACGACAAAGTAAATGAATATTCACATTCACTATCACTAGAGCTTGCTTTTTGGGCAAAAATGATGAAGATTTTATTTATATTTGGGAAAAAAATTTCTGACGTCCCACCATGTGGGGATTTTTATGGGGTATCCAGTGAGAATCAAACTCATGATTATTAGTAATAATGGATCTGTCAGACTAATTTTTTTATAACCCCCTCTACCCAGGCGATACCGGGTAGCCACTTCTAGTATGAATATATAAAAAGGTTGAAAAATTGGTTTATTGCTTTGGTAAGTCCTCACCTGGAATTGAAACCCTGTTGGCAGGACTTAAAACATGCTGATTGTATCCCCTGCAGAAAAGTAAGATCACCCACACACGCAAAAAAAAAAAAAAAAGGCATGTCCTGAGTATTTCAATAAACTGCATCTGGTGGTGAGGCTGCAGTTCTGGAGCTCTAGGGGAATGTTCTGGTTATGACACTAAGCAGCATCCAGCTGTGAGGCTCTGGACCTCTGGGGAGTGTGGAGTCATCCCTGTGTAATGTATTGGGTCTTCGTTCTTGTAAATGGGATTGTTTCTTTGTGTGTGAAAACAACCCTTTAATTAAGATCTGTGATAACCCTGTGCTGATTAAAAACAAATTCAAGTGCAATTCTTTTCTTTGTCAACAAATTTATTATGACCATGACAATCTGTAAGAGAGATAGAAAGATGTTTATAATAACAGAATCGGCATGATTAGAGATAGTAAAGTTATGACTCTCCCGCCTGTCAGTTAAATGTCAAACTTGGGAGAGGAAAGAAAGAAAGGCAAGCTAATTTCTCAGATAGGTTAAACGGTCTGTATGTGGTTTTGTCTCCAGACGATTTCTGGCCTGCAATCCTCTTCTCTGGACTTTGTCCTTTTTCTCGCTTCGAATACTTGACACCACCCTCCCCTTTTATAATTACTGTTAATCAGCTGATTATTTTCTGATGTCATTATTTCTGTATATTTTAATTCCATTGTATATTGTAATATTGTATTATATAAGTACATTGGAATTTTAACCAAACAATCATTTCTAATGTTTTTAATTCATCTTAAGTTAATTTAATTCCCCCGAAAATATTTAACCTTAGCATTTTCTGTGGTTTGGAATTATTTTTCTTTCTTTTTCACCCATAATTTACTTTTATTAAAACTGATTATTTTACAACCCTTAATTATCCAAACCCCTAATTATGTAACACCTATATTGCCATTACTCCCAAGTCCACTGTGAGCCACAGTGGTAGTACCTGTTAGGGTACCATCTGCAGATCAAATAGATCTGAGAATTATTTGTATTAGATAGGAATTCTTGATACAATATAATTGTTTAAATTATTTGCATTGGGAGTATTTACTTGAAACTATCATTGTTTACTAAGGGTTATTTCTTTTTATCATATATGTGCTAGAAGGTGGTGGCTGAGGGTCTTATTGTCCTAGGTATGATGTTAAACTCTATCTGATGGTGAGGTTCCAGGTCTGGGGAATGTGGAGCACCCCTTCATCACCATTGCTCCCAGGTCTACTCTGAGACGGAGTGGTAGTACCTGTTAGTTTACCATCTATGGGTAAATAGAAAAAATGTTTTATCAAAAAATTGAGTACCAATAAGAATGAATTTATTGCAAAAATTTATTGGCATTAAATGACCCACTGAGGTTGATATGCCATAAAACAAAACAAAGAAACAAATCCTCATTTGTTGTGATAGGAATACTTGAAACCATACAACTGTGCAAATTATTTGTATTAGATAGGAATATTTGATATTGATAATAGTTATAAATAATTTTCATTAACTTTATTTGGTTTGGTTTGTTTTATGGTATAATAACCTTGTGGGTTATTTAATGCCAAAAACTGTTAGAGTGTGAGATAAAAGTTGGTACTCAAGTTTCTTTTACAGGTGTAATTTTTGTAGATTATTTCGTGGATGTATTTTATGTCTGACTCATAATTTTTCTGTCTCTCAAGAAGGATAAAAGTTTCTATGTTCCAAGTTTTTAATATCTTCAAATTGGTATAAATAATTTTCAATAACATTATTGGGTTTTGTTTTGTTTGTTTAATGGTATAATAACCCTGTAGGTTATTTAATGCCAACAACTGAGTGTGATAAAAGTTCTTTTACAGGTGTATTTTTGTAGATGTATTTTATATCTGATCAAATGCAAGTTTTTTTTTTCTTTTTTCTTTTTTTTTTTTTTGATGTAGTTGTACCTGCGCACATTTGATCAAGGACATCAATAAATGTTTAGATGTGTCAATGTTTTCCTCCTATATTCCGTTTGCGCTTGCAACCACTGGATCCATGGATCAATGGATTTCTTTCTCCTGCTTAGTGCAGAGTTCTGTACTCAAGTCATCCACGGACACCCCCCTGTTCACGATATTTCTTTGTCGATTTATATTTTTTATTCATTTATTGTGTGGGCGCTTGATATCGGTCGAGCACGTCACCGTAGTCATGGTCTGCTAGGCTACCCAGTCATTTTAGTTATTTAATGAAGTGTCACAAATGTTGGACACTCGATGAGGATCAAGTTCACTAATTAATAATAGTCCACTAGGTTTAGCTTAGTTGGTAGAGCATCTGCCTAGGAATTGCAAGGTTCTGGGTTTGATACTAGCCCTCATCAACTCGGTGCATGAGTAACACAGCATGTATAATGTGATCTGTGCAGTAGAGCAGCATCTGTGAAGTGACAGTAGGTGTGGTGCTCTACCTAAGCAAAAACTGTCTCCCTGATCTAGTGCTAGTGAATAAGGATAGACTCCTTCGCAGTTTGGCTGATACCGACAATAGGATATTCTGCTAACTTTTCGAGGTTTAGCTTATTAAACATTACTCCATTTTGATATTAGTTATTTATTAAGCTTAGCTTAGTTAGACACAAGGCCACAAGTGTGGAGCGCTTAGTAAGTATTAAACTCATTACAATAATAATGGTCTGCAAGGCTATCAAGCTATCCATTGTTCAATCACTCAGCACTTTAGTAGTTATTTACTAAGCTTAACCTAGTGTGACACAAGGTTTTGAGTTTGGAGCACTTAGTATTGATTAATGGTTTATAAGTTTTTCTTGCTATCTATTGTTCCATGGCAAATTGCTGTAGTTATTTAAAGCTTTGTTTAGTCAGGCACAAGGCCACAAGTGTAGAGCACTTACAATAATATTAGTCTGCAGATTTTCCTTGCTTAAAAGAAATTATTTACCCTATAGGTAGGATTTAACACAAGGTCACCTGTATAGGGCATCTAGCAAGGATTGAACTTGCTTTTCAGTAGTAACAAGTTTTGCAAGACTAGCTTGTTAACCATTGCACCACAAAGTCTTCCTTGTTAAATATTGTTCAGTAGCAAATTGTCTTTAAGTTATTTAAAGCTTAATTTAGTTTCACACAAGGCCACACATGTGGAACGCTTAGTAAATATTAGATTCATTAAAATAGTAATGTATTGTTACACTGTCATACTAAGCACTGTTCCATGACTTGACACTTATTTACTAAGCTTAACTTTTAACATTTACATCTTTCAGATTGTTGTCCTCATTTTTATTGTCATATGCACAAAGATTCAGTTGATGTGCCTTCTTCAGGTGTTTCTTGTTGAACTTGGAAACTGATATAATGAATATGTAAATACCTTGGTATCCCCTCACTATAATCTGATTGGACAGTGTCATGTATAAATAGTCGATACTGTGTTGGTCCTATACCTAATGCCTACAAGCTAAACTTATTCGCTAGACGACACCACGACTGCTCGGCAGACGGATTGCTATTCGACATACCAATTACTACTGCGATAATATACCAAATACCAACTTCAGAATATATCCCTTAACCCGGATATATCAGAAACTTTTTTGTCAAACTCAGGAACCTTCATGGAACTTTAAACCAAACCGTTTATTCAATCGATGGGGGTTGACAGTTCTCATTCTGTTAACCACAACCATGTACAAGTGTTAAGCTATGTTAAGTATTCTATGTTATTTTCACCCGTGGTCAGGATTGAACCTGTAACATCCAGATGGTTGTCACTTAGAACTGTATTAACTCAATTCTTATATTTTTAGCACCATGTGTCCAAATAATAATAATAATAATAGCAGAACCTGTGGTTATACCACAGTATGATAATTTAATTATTACAACATTTGATATGTTCACTTGAGAGCTATTGCAAAACAATTCAAGTAAAAAGTATAATAATCTTGATTTTACTTTTTCTTACTCTTTTTTTATTTTTTTATTTTTTTTTTTTTTGGACAATTTGGATGGTCTCATTTTTATTCAGAGGTGTTGCAAGATGATAATGGTTGTACAATTAAGGAACACGTATATTGGTATATAGATAATAATGTGGGACAGATAATAAGCTTAACTTAGTATGGCACAAGGTTATGACTGTATTAGGCACTTAGTATTATGATCATTGCAATAGTAATGGTCTACTGGGTTTAATATCTAATTCTTACTCTCTGATAAGACACTCAAATGGTTGTGGATAAAATTCTTTTCAGAAGAAAGTGTTTGGTTCTAAAGTATATACTGAAAAAAAGAATTATCTTTGTTCTGTATTCCCAAGATACATTCAAAGGAAAATAAGCTTTTTTTTTTTTTTTTTTGAAATAGTGTAAAAGTCAATTTTTCTAGTTTGATGTTTGATTGAGTGTTGATAATTTCAAGACGTTTGTTGTTTGGAATCAATTATTGATAACTTTTGTTGATTTTATTTTTTTTTTTTTAATGCACTCAATGACTTTGTTTATTGTTGTCTTTTTTTTTTAAATTTTTTTTTTTAATTCCAAAATGTTGTTTCTATTCACTTTCAGTTGTCTTCTGTTCAAATCTCCCCAAGATCTGAATCTCTAACAGAACAAGATATTTCTTCCATCACCAAAAATGTTTTACAGATGAAACCCAGGTGAGTAGAACTGATGTCACTCTCTTATCATTGATAAAACAAGAATATTTGTGCTGTCCATTTTTGAGTAAATGTGTGCATTGTCTTTGACGATGAGATAAAAAAAAATTGTGTTTAAATAACAAAATTCTGAATCCCCATCAAGAATGAATAAAACAAAACATCTTTGGCATAAAATAACCCAACAAGATTTAACATGCCATAAAATCCAACCAACAAACCGGACATGTCTGTTTTGGGGGAAATATGTGCATTGTCTTTGACGATGAGATAAATGCCTTTCGGTAATCAATAAGTTTTTAAGAATTAGTGCGAGGATTTTTTAATTATTTGATGTTAGTGTTTACTGAGTATTAAAATGTATTAGTTTAATATAGTTATGTTCAATTTCCTCAGCCCTGTCATCAGCACATACAAGCAAATGAAAATTTAACTGATATATACATACATAGGTATATATATATCAAGGTCACCAGAGAGCTATCTGTTTAATAGGAGAGCCTTGCTTTAAGTGTAGGAGGTGACCATCAGCTAAATTCCTCTTCAGAGAGCTCTACCAACTGAGAGCATAAATTTACATCTTTCTTCAATTGTGCTGTGGACTTTTAACTTACTTTTTGTAGCTGGAATACATCATGAACATTTTTGATACTTATACACTTTTTTATATATTTTTACATCAAACTCTTTTGAGTTTTTATTATGGATTATAATGCTTCTGATTTTTAAAAATAAAATTTGTTTTTATTTTTAACACAGAATACGCATTTAAAAAAACAAAAATTCCAGCATCGAATACCAGCGTTCATTTGTACCCCTCCTTCTAACGGTTATTTATTCCGTCTTTCCTTCATATTTTGCTCTTGATGAAGACCGGTCTATTAAAAAGGTCGAAACAGATTCTGTCAGCAAACTATTAACATCATTTTTTTTTTCTAAAAATGTTAAATTCATACTGTCGGATTAACTTCCATTTACTTCATATATATATATATATATATACACACACACACAGAGTATTTTTTTTCCTTTGTTATATACCCCTTTACATATCAGGTATATAAATGGAGAGAGAGGATGAGATGTGATGGGTACTTACTTTTCTGACTCTTGCTTGTTCAGTGGCCATTTTCTTTTTGTCTGGCCTGATCTTACTCTAGTGGGCTCTTCTGTTGGGTTGTTCGAGCTGGGGAACCCTGCTCATCTTTTGTTTAATAATCAAGCAAGACTTGCTTTTTTTTTATATTCTTTTTACAAAACCCCAGCCTAAAAGGTTTCTCAAACCACATGGATGAGAGGCCGGCATCTTAAGAGCGATGATCCTCAACATTTGCTCTCACTGGCTTTCTGTCAGTAACTGCTAACTAAACCTAATTTCCTTTTCGCACACCTATTGGTGGATTTATGGAGAGTCAAGTAAAGGTCACCATCGGCCAATCATAATATCCGAAAGTAACTTTCCATCCACCCCTCTGATTTTTAATCTCCAGAACTTCAATTCAAATTCTAACTACACTACTTATACAATTCATAGGCTACCCATGGATTATGTAACACCTTTTCAAAACCATTTTTTGTCAGCTTAGAAATACCAGTAGAAAATTATTTAAAAAAAAAAATGAAAAATTCCTTTGACAAATGATAAATGTAAAATTTATTCCAACTTGTACAAACATTCCCTCACTTTTCAAATATTTGTTTTTTTTTTTGTTTGTTTTTTTTTTTACACCATTTTGTGTCTACAAAAAAGACTTGTACATTTCTACAGGTTTTCTTTGCCACTAAAAATGATATAAAATGAATAAGAAATCACTATTAATTTCTATGGAAAATATTTTTGAATAATTGTAACGAATGTCATTTGATGAAAGAAATGTTTACTTTATATATTGACTAGCAAGGGAGATTTTTTTTTAAAGTTAGTCCTGCAGATCCATTATTACTGAATTGCAAGTTAAATCCTCATGGGATGCCCCCATTTAAATCCCTATGTAAAAAAAAAAAAAAAAAAAAAAAAAAATAGGCCTTGCATTGATCCAGCTACTCTGAAAAGAAATGTTAATGTCTACTATCTAAGATATTAAATGAAAAAAACAAATCTATGCTGTTATCATTTAAATTTTATTTTTTAATTATCTTCACGAATATAAATCAAATCTCTATTATTTTTGCTCAAAAACCAAGCTCTAGTGATATTATGTGTATATATATTTACTTTGTCATTAATTGTTTTATTTTCGAAGTTTCCTCCGGACATATACATATACACACAACTGCCCTTTATATATGAATAGATTTCAAAATAAACCAGGATGAAATCACAGTGATATAAATTCTATTGAAATCTGATATAAAAATATTTTGATAATTTTCTTTGAGACATTTTACAAACAATTTGATTTTCCAAAATTAGTGTTTGATTTTATTTGTCTGAAGAAATAATTTTTGTTTTTGTTTTGTTTGAAACATCAAAGGAATTCTCTTCATATAAGCAACAAAGACAAAATCTCTTCTAATTATAAAAGTGCCAATGCGCCGTCTAAATTAATTGAATGAATTTATTTTAATTTATATTTAATGATTTCTTTAATTTCATTTGTTTCAGGCAACAAATAAATTTAATCAAAATGTTAGGAAAACTTGAAGAAAGTGCGAGTACCGTATTGTCTGACCACGAAGAACAGAAAAGCAAAGAAATCTTTTCTCTTGTAAGTAAAAAGATGACATTTTTTAATTCTAACTTTATTGGCTTATTAAACTTAAAACACATTTTATTTATTTTAACAAAAATGTTTCCAATTAATTTGTAATGGTTAGAAACTGTCATTAACCAGACACCATTGATTCCATGTCTACACTATCTTAACTTAGATATAAATGCTCTATCCATGATATTGAGCACTGTTTACTTATAAATATAATACCCATATAAACTTATAAACACATTTTATTTATTTATTTGAACAAAAATGTCTCTGATTGATTGGTAATAGACAAATCACTAAGTGTCTTGAGTATGACATTAAACTGCATCTAGTAATAAAGTTCCAATTCTGGAGCTCTGGGGAGTGTGGAGTACCCCTTCATTTCTGTTACTGCCAGATCCACTAAGACCTGGGGTTGTAGTACCTCTTAGCGTCCCATCTATGGACTAAATAGAAAAAAAATGAGTTAATAAATTTGTGTTTAAAAAAAACCAAAAAAACAAAAATTGATTTTGAAATTTAGAATACCATCAAAAATCAATAAAATAAAACGTCTTCGGCATAAAATAACCCAACAAGGGTTGACATGCTGTAAATTCCAGCCAACAACCCTTCTTATTGCATTAAATTTAATGAGCTGCAGGTAATTTGTTGATTTTATAGATAGGAGGAAGAACAGTAAATCCTCATCTGTACAGTTATAACTGAATAAGTTTGAATCTTGTAAAATATTCTTCTGAAGCTTCTACGCCTATCAGCTCATCGGTGTGGACCATTTTGGTTAGCCAATTCATATATAAAAAAAACAAATGCCATATTGAAGAGAATGTGTCAGCTGGAGAGACAAGGAGGCCAGTTGGAAATGCTGGAGAGACGAGGAGGCCGATTGAAAAAAGGCCTAGGATGCAAATTGCAAAAGGGCTGGAGGCCAATTGCAAAAGGGCTGGAGAGACGAGGATGGCCAATTGCAAAAGGGCTGGAGAGACGAGGATGGCCAATTGCAAAAGGGCTGGAGAGACGAGGAGCAATTGGCTGGAGAGACGAGGATGGCCAATTGCAAAAGGGCTGGAGAGACGAGGATGGCCAATTGCAAAAGGCTGAGAGACGAGGATGGCCAATTGCAAAGGGCTGAGAGACGAGGATGGCCAATTGCAAAAGGGCTGGAGAGACTGGCCAATTGCAAAAGGGCTGGAGAGACGAGGATGGCCAATTGCAAAAGGCTGGAGAGACGAGGATGGATGGCCAATTGCAAAAGGGCTGGAGAGACGAGGATGGCCAATTGCAAAAGGGCTGGAGAGACGAGGATTGGCCAATTGCAAAGGGCTGGAGAGACGAGGATGGCCAATTGCAAAAGGGCTGGAGAGACGAGGATGGCCAATTGCAAAAGGGCTGGAGAGACAAGGAAGCCAGTTGCAAAGGTCAGAGAGACAAAGCCATTCCAACAACTGAGGATGGAGAGCATTATAAGAGAAACCTCTTAATAAATCCAAATTTTCTCTGAATGTGTTTTACAAATTCTTGATCAATTGATTTGAATGAAATGTCAAACTGGATATTGTTTATTAAGGTGTGAAATTTAACAGAAAAGCAATTTTCAGTGGAGAAATGCACTTTCTACTTAACTAAGTGAAGTACTGTATTCTATGGGTTCGTAAAAATCTTTATCTTTTCATTTTGTTTTTTACAATCAAAGCCACTAACATTCACTTTACATGATTGCTGTTGGTTGCATTAATATAACTAATGGCTTTTCTGTACATATACAAATGCATATGTATCTATGTAGGTGTGTGTGTATATATATATATAAAATAAATAATTTCACAATGTCATGGGTCAATCTTGGGTGTTAAGAACTGTGATAAAATTAACAGTACTTGAATTTTATTTTCTATTTTATTCACATCATATATATATATATATATATATATATATGGTGATTACCGCTTCTTGACAGAATAAGGCCATTTCTACAAGTATTTCAGTTGTGAGCACGCAGATGGCCCATGGAATCCAGCTTGTTTTATGTACCCTGTCACACATATGAAACCCTCGACATACAGGCCCTGCCACACAGGTCAGACTTCAAATGTAGGAAATGTTTCCATGGCGTCCGTCATGTGTTGCTTCAGAATGGAGGGCTCAAGTCACCTTACCTCAAACTTCTTAGCTACCATTGGCCTGTCTTTCCATGAGGATGTGTGTCCAGCCCACCCTCTTCTGTCGATTGGTCCTTATAGCTGAAGCTGATTTCCGCAAGAGCATCGATGTCTGCACCTTATTGAGATGCTTCCCTGTATACACGCTAGGGTACCATTTGACTTATGAGTGTGTGTGTATATATTATCATTTATGTTTTTTTTTGCTTGAAGGCAATTGCAATGCGTATATTGTATAAAATTTGATAATTATTGAAAATAATCATGACAAGCGAACTTGGCAAATATTGTGTCCCACGTAGAACATTGTACAGCTGTTTCAACTTTATTAAGTCTCATCAGCGATGTATACTTACGATTTCCAGCACACAATACATGCGAAATTAACTTGTCAAGGATAAACATGTTACTACTATACAAAGTACAGTGGACGTTGAGAAGATCGCAAATTAGGCCTATGCTCCGGCGTAAGAACTGAGATTTGATAATTCGCTTTAGAAGCATTGTTCAGTAAAGTATATTATTATTTTATATTTTTTTTTTTGCTTGAAGGCAGTTACAATGCGTATATCATATAAAATTCAATAATTACTGAAAATAATCATGACAAGCAAACTTGACAAACTATTGTACCCCACGTAGAACATCATAGACACTTAATAAAGTTGAAAACGCTGTACGATGTTCTACGTGGGGCACAATATTTGCAGAGTTCGCTTGTCATGATTATTTTCAATAATTATCAAATTTTATATGATATACGCATTGTAACTGCCTTCAAGCAAAAAAAAATATAAATAATAATATACTTTACTCAACAATGCTTCTAAAGCAAATTATGAAATCTCATATATATATATATATATATATATATAATGAGAGAGAGACCCGAACTTATGCCGCATCGACGTAGACATGTGGGAGGCTTGTGCAGAAGACAGTGCAACCTGGCGCCTCCTCGTCAAACAAGGAACAAAAAGAAGTGAAGAGAGAGGAAAAAAGCTGCCACAGAAAAGAGAGCTAAAAGAAAGGAGAAACAGCAGCACCCCCAACACCTACAGAAAGCATCACCTTTTGTTTGCAGCCATTGCACCAGAGACTGCCATTTGAGGATCGGTCTGTTCAGCCACTCACGTAGCTGTAAGTGAGAGAGAGAGAAGGAAAAAAAACCCCCCAAAAAAACTACGCCATCGTCTAAAATAGACGGAAGGTTGCCAACCATATATATATATATATATATATATATATATACACACACTGTGGTACCCCTTGACTTATGAGTATCCCAACAAGTTTCTGAGTTACATTTTTTTTTTTTTTTGCTTTGTGATGTGAGCTAAAATTTGAAGTATGAGCAAGCTTCAGATATGCTTTTGTTAATATGTTTACTAAAAACATTTATGTTTCCAAATTTATTACACCAAAGACAAATGTTATTTATAAAAAAAATAAATGTTAAAACATATTACAGCACAGAATTCATTACATTTTATTTTATTAAGTTTTTATACAGTGTTATTTTTGTTATTTAAAAAAATTTAACAAAACAAATTATTATTTTTTTTTTTTGAGGGAGGCAGGCTGGAATAGATTAATAGCATTTCGGTTTATTTAAATAGGGAAAATTAATTTGATATGAGGAAATTGAGTTATGAGTGGGATGAATTAAACTCATAAGTAGCATTGTATATGTGGTGTAATGGTTATTGTCAAATGGACTCACCCCCCCCATGTTTAGATCCTGGATGAGGCTGTTTGCATTTCACATTGTGCTGATATCTTTGGGAAATCTTTGAATCCAATTATACTCCCCTCATCTATGGGTAAATAGTAGGACGGACTGGACTCTAACCTTGATTAGGCAACCAGTCTAGAAGAAGAAAATCTCTGAATTCAAATTTGTTAAACTTCACTTAAGAAATTAACCATGTGTCACATGCTACTCATGTGGAGGGTTGGTGTATATATATATATATATATATATATATATTTATTTATATATATTTATTTATGTAAAAAAAATTTGTGCGCTGTAATAGGGGAAGCTGACGGTTGGTGTGGGGTCCCACCTTGCCAAAGTAATCTTCCTGGTCTATAGCTAGTGAAAAGGGGATAGACTCCTTCACAGTCTGGCTGCTGCCAACAATAGGCAACTTTGCCAACTTTATTTTTATATATATATATATATATATATATATATTATAACTATTAAATTTTATATACATACTATATATATTTTTTCGAGGTTTCGAGTCATACACGGAGCAGTCTCCCATGTCTATAACCTTACTGATGAGACCTAATAGGTCGAAATGTACACTCAGGGATTGATATTTTCTCGATTCGTTTAGCCTTACATTTGAACATATATGCCCGCCTAAAATTCATTAATTATTAACTAATTAATTTTCAAAATTAGGTACGACTTCAATCAAGCACATATCCTCCAAATATTGTCGGCTTAAAGCCATATAAAAAATAAACACATTTGTTTGTTTACTTAACCTCATACTATATATATGTATATATATGTATATAATGTGTGTGTGTGTGTGTGTGCATAAGAATGAAACTACTTCATAAAGTATCTTTTAAATAATCAATTTCATCATCAGACAAGAGCTGTTTGACATTTTTTTTATGTTGATTCATTTCTTAATTTAATTTTGATTGTCTTTTTAATTACATTCAGTCTCTGTTTGAAAACTGTCCGCTAGACAAGTTACATATGAACTGTTGTGATAAGTAATATTGAGACAGAAGCTTTACATTTTTTTAATTGTAAAATTAAAAATTTAAATGAAGACGTGTGCATTTATATGATAAAGTGATGTCTAGATCTGTCAGCATCAATTCTCAGTACTTTTAATCTGTAGTGTTTAGTGAAACACAAGTTTGTGTCCATGTGGCACCCTCAATATTTACCAGACCTAGCTCCGTGTCAATTTTTTCTTGTTAATTATATTTATATATTTACCAACCCTTCTGCACAAGCAGGGTGTAATTATTTCCTTTTCATAGTTTTATCCGGACATATAACCATACATACATCCACATAACTTCCTGAAGATGGTATAAAATACCGAAATACTTAAGTATTGACACAAAAAATTGTTTCCTGATCGTAACATCCTGTGTTTGTTATATTTTAAAAATATTTTCTTTTCATATTGTCGGATTAATTTCCTCATCGTATTTCCATATATATATATATATATATATATATATATATAATGAGGTAAAATAAGGAATGAAAGAACAAAACTCAGACAAAAATGTGTAGTATATTTCGCTGGAATATTGAATTCAGCTTCTTCTGCTTATTCAATATTCCAGCTAAATATACTACACATTTTTGTCTGAGTTTTGTTCTTTCATTCCTTATTTTACCTCATTCTGTTGGATTCATTCCAACCACTTTTCCTCATATATATATATGTATGTATGTATGTATTTACCTACCCCTCTGCATAGGCAGGATGTGAGTCAAGGTCAATTTATTATGCAGAATTTAACAGGTTTTAATTCAGAATTTTCCTTCTCCTAGACTGGTTGGCTAACCAAGATTTAAAGAGTCCGTCTTACTATTTACCCATAGATGGAGGGAGGATAATTGGGCTCATACATTAACCAAGATTAAAGAGTCTTTAAATTGCTCTATTGTAAAGCTTTATGCATATTTAATTTTTAAATTTTTTAGAGAAATGAATCAAGTATTTCTGTTTCTCTGGAGCTGTTGACCAACTGGGGCCATGACAAGAGGATTGGGCTCACAGAAATCCAACTCTATCACAAGAATGGTAAAATCATCCCAATCCAGTCCGAGGAAATAAGTGTGAAGAATGCCACAAACGAATCCGGATCCATCCACACCCTCTTCAATGGGAAGGCAAAAGTAAGTTTTGTTTTGATTATTCTCTTATGACAATGATGATTATTGCTATTGTTACCCTCTGAAGAATTATTTCCGTTAAAATATAATGATTAGGGTGACCGCAATCATGTCGTTGTTGGCATCCTTCTGTCTGCTAAAGATGATGGCGTTGTGTCCAATTTTTTAAAGTTTTAGATTTTTTTTTTTAAATGCATCTATGCAAGTGGCTGAACAGGCCAATTTTTGAATGGCAATCTCTGGTGCAGTAACTGCAAAAAAACAGTGATGCTTGCTGGAGTTGCTGTTGTCTTTCCTTCCTTCTGGTTCTCTTTTCTGTGGTGGCTTCTTTCCTCTCTTTTTCACTCCTTTTCATGCCTTGTTTGACAAGGAGTGGTATGGCGGTCTATTATGATAATGATTATTATTACTCTCTTAATAATTATATAAAATAAAATATAATGATTTGGGTGAGAGCAACCATAACCCCATACTATTATTATCAAATTATAAATTGGACTCATTGGCATCCTTCCGTCTACTAGAGACAATGGTATAGTTTTTTTAAAAAAGCCTTTATCTGCATCTGCATGAATGGTTGGGCAGGTCAAATTTATAATTTGATATAATAGTATGGGGTTTGGTTGCTCCTCACCCAATCATATATTTTATTTTATATTTATTAAGAGATAATAATAATCATTATCAAAATAAGACGCCAACCACTCCTTGTCAACACAAGGCATGAAAAGGAGTGAAAAAGAGAGGAAAGAAGCCACCCAGAAAGAGAACCAATGGAAGGAAAGACAACAGCAACTCCACAAGCATCACTGTTTTTTTTGCAGTTCACTGCACCAGAGATTGCCATTCAAAAATTGCTGTTCAGGCACTTGCATAGAGTGCATTTCAAAAAAAAGATCTAAACCCTTTAAAAAATTGCCCAACGCATCATCCTTTAGCAGACAGAATGGATGCACAACGACATGATTTGCGGTCACCCTAACATTTATCATTTTAACGAAATAATTCTTCAGATGGGTACAATAGCAATAATCAATCATTGTCAGTAAGAGGAATAATCAAAACAAGACGTTACTTTTGCCTTCCCATTGAAGAGGTGTGGATGGCATGCCGGATTCAAGGTTTGTGGCATTCTTCACACTTATTTCCCTCGGACTGGATTGGGATGATTTTTACATTCTTGTGATAGAGTTGGATTTCTGTGAGCCGCAATCCTCTTGTCATGGCCCCAGTGGTCAACAGCTCCAGAGAAACAGAAATACTTGATTCATTTCTCTAAAAAATTTAAAAATTAAATATGCATAAAGCTTATACAAAGAGCAATTAAAAGACTCTTTATTCTTGGTTAATGGTATGAGAACCCATTTACTACTCCATCGTACTTGGGTAAATAGTAAGACGGACTTTTTAAATCTTGGTTTAGCCAACAGTCTAGAGAAGGAAAATTCTGATTAAAACCTGTTAATTCTGCATAATAACATTGCCTTGATCACTCCTGCTATGCAGAGGGGTAGGTAAATACATTACATACATACATATATATATACTGAGGAAAAGTGGTTTGGAATGAAATCCAACAGAATGAGGTAAAATAAAGAGATGAATGGGGGAGGGGAAGAGAGGAGAGGGGGCCATGAGGAAAGTGGAGGTGGGGAAGGTGGTTTATGGTTCCTGTGAGGCACAGCATAAATGAACAGAAAAAAAAACCAAATGAAAAACAGAAAAAAGAACAAAACTCAGACAAAAATGGTGTAGTTATTTTAGCTGGAATAATTGAATAAGCAGAAGAGCTTGAATTCATATTCACGAATATACTCACATTTTTGTCTGAGTTTTGTTCTTATCATTCCTTATTTTACCTCATTATATATATATATACTATATTATTATTATTGAAATACGTGAGGAATTAATCCGACAATAGGAAAAGAAATATTTTTAAATTATAACAAACACAGATGTTACGATCCGGAAACAATTTTTTGTGTCAATACTTAAGTATTTCGTATTTTATACCATCTTCAGGAAGTTATGTGGATGTATGTATGTATATGTCGCGGATAAAACTATGAAGGAAATAATACACCCTGCTTGTGAAGAAGGGTTGGTAAATATATAAATAATAATAACAAGAAAAAATTGACACGGGAGCTAGGTCTGGTAAATTGAGGGTGCCAACATGGCACAAACTTGTGTTTCACTAAACACTACAGATTAAAAGTACTGAGAATTGATGGCTGACAGATCTAGACATCACTTTATCATATAAATGCACACGTCTTCATTTAAATTTTTAATTTTACATTAAAAAAATGTAAAGCTTCTGTCTCAATATTACTTATCACAACAGTTCATATGTAATTGTTAGCGGACAGTTTTCAAACAGAGACTGAATTAATTAAAAAGACAATCAAAAATTAAATTAAGAAATGAATCACATAAAAAAAATGTCAAAGCAGCTCTTGTCTGATGATGAAATTGATTATTTAAAAGATACTTTATGAAGTAGTTTTCATTCTATGCACACACACACACACACACATTATATACATATCTATACCAATATAATAGTATGAGGTTAAGTAAACAAACAATGTGTTTATTTTATATGGCTTTTAAGCGACAATATTTGGAGGATATGTGCTTGATTGAAGTCGTACCTAATTTTGAAAATTAATTAGTTAATAATTAATGAATTTAGGCTGGCATATATGCATTATTCAAATGTAAGGCTAAACGAATCGAGAAATATCAATCCTGAGTGTACATTCGACCTATTAGGTCTCATCAGGTAAGGTTATAGACATTGGAGATGGTGTCTCCGTGTAAGTGTACTCGAACCTCGAAAAATATAGTATAGTTTTGTGGAGTTATTAAAATTTTATAGTTATAGTATTGTATATATAATGTATATATATAGTATAATATAAAATAAGTTGCAAAGTTGCCTATTGGGCAGGCCAGAATCTAATCCTTTTCACTAGCTATAGACCAGGAAGAATTACTTTGGCAAGGTGGGACCCCACACCAACCGTCAGCTTCCCTATTACAGCGCACAAATTTTTTTTACATAAATAAATATATATAAAAATATATATATATATATATATATATATATACACCACCCTCCACATGAGTAGCATGTGACACAAATGGTTAATTTCTTAGTGAAGTTTTAACAAATTTGAATTCAGAGATTTTCTTCTTCTAGACTGGTTGCCTAATCAAGGTTAGAGTCCAGTCCGTCCTACTATTTACCCAAGATGAGGGAGTATAATTTGGATTCAAAGATTCCAAAGATATCAGCACAATGTGAAATGCAACAGCCTCATCCAGGATCTTAAACATGGGGGGGGTGAGTCCATTTGACATAACCATTACAACCAAATACAATGCTACTTATGAGTTTAATTCATCCCACTCATAACTCAATTTCCTCGATATCAAATTAAATTTCCCTATTTTAATAAAACCGAGAATGCTATTAATCTATTCCAGCCTGCCTCCCTAAAAAAAAAAAATAATAATTTGTTTTTTAAATTTTTAAATAACAAAAATAACACTGTATAAAAACTTAATAAAAACAATTAATGAATTCTGTGCTGTAATATGTTTTAACATTTTTTTTTTTTATAAATAACATTTGTCTTTGGTGTAATAAATTTGGAACATAAATGTTTTTAGTAAACATATTAACAAAGCATATCTGAAGCTTGCTCATACTTCAAATTTTAGCTCACATCACAAAGCAAAAAAAAAAAAAAAAATGTAACTCAGAAACTGTTGGATACTCATAAGTCAAGGGGTACCACAGTGTGTATAATATATATATATATATATATATATATTATATATGGTTGCACCTTCCGTCTATTTTGACGATGGCGTAGTTTTTTTGGGGTTTTTTCCTTCTCTTCTCTCTCTCACTTACAGCTACGTGAGTGGCTGAACAGACCGATCCTCAAAATGCAGTCTCTGGTGCAATGGCTGCAAACAAAAGGTGATGCTTTCTGTAGGTGTTGGGGGTGCTGCTGTTCTCCTTTTTAGCTCTCTTTTCTGTGGCAGCTTTTTTCCTCTCTTCTTCACTTCTTTTGTTCCTTGTTTGACGAGGAGGCCAGGTTGCACTGTCTTCTGCACAAGCCTCCCACATGTCTACGTCGATGCGGCAATAAGTTCGGGTCTCTCTCTCATTATATATATATATATATATATATATATGAGATTTCATAATTTGCTTTAGAAGCATTGTTGAGTAAAAGTATATTATTATTTATATTTTTTTTTTGCTTGAAGGCAGTTACAATGCGTATATCATATAAAATTTGTAATTATTGAAAAATAATCATGACAAGCGAACTCGGCAAATATTGTGCCCCACGTAGAACATCGTAACAGCGTTTTCAAACTTTATTAAGTGTCTATGATGTTCTACGTGGGGTACAATAGTTTGTCAAGTTTGCTTGTCATGATTATTTTCAGTAATTATTGAATTTTATATGATATACGCATTGTAACTGCCTCAGCAAAAAAAAAATATAAATAATAATATACTTTACTGAACAATGCTTCTAAAGCGAATTATCAAATCTCAGTTCTTACGCCGGAGCATAGGCCTAATTTGCGATCTTCTCAACGTCCACTTACTTTGTATAGTAGTAAACATGTTTATCCTTGACAAGTTAATTTCGCATGTATTGTGTGCTGGAAATCGTAAGTATACATCGCTGATGAGACTTATAAAGTTGAAAAAGCTGTACAATGTTACGTGGGACACAATATTTGCCAGTTCGCTTGTCATGATTATTTTCATAATTATCAAATTTTATACAATATACGCATTGCAATTGCTTCAAGCAAAAAAAAACATAATGATAATATATACACACACACTCATAAGTCAAATGGTACCCTAGCGTGTATACAGGAAGCATCTCAATAAGGTGCAGACATCGATGCTCTTGCGGAAATCAGCTTCAAGCTATAAGGACCAATCGACAGAAGAGGGTGGGCTGGACACACATCCTCATGGAAAGACAGGCAATGGTAGCTAAGAAGTTTGAGGTAAGGTGACTTGAGCCTCCATTCTGAAGCAACACAATGACGGACGCCATGGAACACATTTCCTACATTTGAAGTCGACCTGTGTGGCAGGTGCCTGTATGTCGAGGGTTTCATATTGTGGCAGTGGCCTGTATGTCGGGTTTCATATGTGTGACAGGGTACAAAACAAGCTGGATTTCATGGGCCATCTGCGTGCTCAACAACTGAAATACTTGTAGAAATGGCCTTATTCTGTCAAGAAGCGGTAATCACCATATATATATATATATATATATATATATGAATGTGAATAAAATAGAAAATAAAATTCAAGTACTGTTAATTTTATCACAGTTTCTTAACACCAAGATTGACCCATGACATTGTGAAATTATTTATTTTAATATATATATATACACACACACCTACATAGATACATATGCATTTGTATATGTACAGAAAGCCAATTAGTTATATTAATGCAACCAACAGCAATCATGTAAAGTGAATGTTAGTGCTTTGATTGTAAAAACAAAAATGAAAAGATAAAGATTTTTTACGAACCATAGAATACAGTACTTCACTTAGTTAAGTAGAAAGTGCATTTCTCCACTGAAAATTGCTTTTCTTTTAAATTTCACACCTTAATAACAATATCCAGTTTGACATTTTTCATTCAATCAATTGATCAAGAATTTGTAAAACACATTCAAGAAAATTTGGATTTTTAAGAGGTTTTCTCTATAATGCTCTCCATCCTCAGTTTTTGGAATGGCTTGTCTCTCTGACCTTTGCAACTGGCTTCCTTGTCTCTCCAGCCCTTTTGCAATTGGCCATCCTCGCTCTCCAGCCCTTTTGCAATTGGCCATCCTCGTCTCTCCAGCCCTTTTGCAATTGGCCATCCTCGTCTCTCCAGCCCTTTTGAATTGGCCATCCTCGTCTCTCCAATTGGCCATGCCTCGGCCCTTGGCAATGCCATCTCTCCAGCCCTTTTGCAATTGGCATCCTCGTTCTCCAGCCTTTTCAATTGGCATCCTCTCTCTCCCTTTTTGGCAATTGGCCATCCTCGTCTCTCCAGCCCTTTTTTGCAATTGGCCATCCTCGTCTCTTCACCCTTTGCAATTGGCCCATCCTCGTCTCTCCACCCTTTTGCAATTGCCATCCTCGTCTCTCCAGCCCTTTTGCAATTGGCCATCCTCGTCTCTCCAGCCCTTTTGCAATTGGCCATTCCTCGTTCTCTCCAGCCTTTTGCAATTGGCCATCCTCGTCTCTCCAGCCCTTTTGCAATTGGCCATCCTAGTCTCTCCAGCCGCTTTTTGCAATTGGCCATCCTCGTCTCTCCGCCTGTGCATTGGCCTCCTCGTCCTCTCCAGCCCTTTGCCAATTGGCCATCCTCGTCTCTCCAGCCCTTTTGCAATTGGCCACTCGTCTCTCCAGCCCTTTGCAATTGGCCATCCTCGTCTCTCAGCCCTTTTGCAATTGCCATCTCTTTGCAATTGGCATCCTCGTTCTCCAACCCTTTTGCAATTGGCCATCCTCTCACTCCAGCCGTTTTGATTGGCCCTCCTCATCTCTCCAGCCCTTCCAATGGCATCCTAGTCTCCAGCCTTTTTCCATCGGCCTCCTCGTCTCTCCAGCCTTTCCAAACTGGCCTCCTTGTCTCTCCAGCTGACACATTCTCTTCAATATGTGCAATTTTTTTATATATATTGGCTAACCAATGGTCCACACGATGAGCTTGATAGGCGTAGAGCTTCAGAAGAATATTTTACCAAGATTCAAACTTATTCAGTTATAACTGTACGATGAGGGATTTACTGTTCTTCCTCCTATCTATAAAATCAAAATTACCTGCAGCTCATTAAATTTAATGCAATAAGAAGGGTTGTTGGGCTGGAATTACAGGCATGTCAACCCTTGTTGGGTTATTTTATGCCGAAGACGTTTTATTTTATTGATTTTTGATGGTATTCTAAATTTCAAAATCAATTTTTGTTTTTTTGTTTTTTTTTAAACACAATTTATTAACTCATTTTTTTTTCTATTTATCCATAGATGGGACGCTAAGAGGTACTACAACCCAGGTCTTAGTGGATCTGGCAGTAACAGAAATGAAGGGGTACTCCACATCCCCGAGCTCCAGAATTGGAACTTTATTACTAGATGCAGTTTAAATGTCATACTCAGACACTTAGTGAATTTGTCTATTACCAATCAATCAGAGAACATTTTGTTCAATAAATAAATAAAATGTGTTATAAGTTTTATATGGGTATTATATTTATAAGTAAACGTGCTCAATATCATGGATAGAGCATTTATATCTAGTTAAGATAGTGTAGACATGGAATCAATGGTGTCTGGTTAATGACAGTTTCTAACCATTACAAATTAATTGGAAACATTTTGTTAAATAATAAATGTGTTTTAAGTTAAATAAGCCATAAAGTTAGAATTAAAAAAATGTCATCTTTTTACTTACAAGAGAAAAGATTTCTTTTGCTTTTCTGTTCTTCGTGGTCAGACACTACGGTACTCGCACTTTCTTCAAGTTTTCTAACATTTTGATTAATTTATTTGTTGCCTGAAACAAATGAATTAAAGAAATCATTAAATATAAATTAAAATAAATTCATTCAATTTATTTAGACGGCGCATTGGCACTTTTATAATTAGAAGAGATTTTGTCTTTTGTTGCTTATATGAAGAGAATTCCTTTGATGTTTCAACAAACAAAAACAAAATTATTTCTTCAGACATAAATAAAATCAAACACTAATTTTGGAAAAATCAAATTGTTTGTAAAATGTCTCAAAGAAAATTATCAAAATATTTTTATATCAGATTTTCAATAGAATTTATATCACTGTGATTTCATCCTGGTTTATTTTGAAAATCTATTCATATATAAGGGCAGTTGTGTGTATATGTATATGTCCGGAGAAACTTCGAAAATAAAAAAATTAATGACAAAGGTAATATATATACACATAATTCACTAGAGCTTGGTTTTGAGCAAATAATAGAGATTTGATTTTATATTCGTGAAGATAATTAAAAAAATAAAATTTAATGATAACAGCATAGATTTGTTTTTTCATTTAATATCTTAGAATAGTAGACATTAACATTTCTTTCAGAGTAGCTGGATCAATGCAAGGCCTATTTTTTTTTTTTTTTTTTTTTTTTACATAGGGATTTAAATGGGGGCATCCCATGAGGATTTAACTTGCAATTCAGTAATAATGGATCTGCAGGACTAACTTTAAAAAAAAACTCCCTTTGCTAGTCAATATAT
This sequence comes from Doryteuthis pealeii, assembly GCA_023376005.1. Taxonomy (NCBI): domain Eukaryota; kingdom Metazoa; phylum Mollusca; class Cephalopoda; order Myopsida; family Loliginidae; genus Doryteuthis; species Doryteuthis pealeii. Next base: position 81,587,307 of record CM042161.1, on the reverse strand, counting down.
AAAGTAAACATTTCTTCATCAAATGACATTCGTTACAATTATTCAAAAATATTTTTCATAGAAATTAATAGTGATTTCTTATTCATTTTATATCATTTTTAGTGGCAAAAAACCTGTAGAAATGTACAATCTTTTTTGTAGACACACAAATGGTGTAAAAAAAAAAAACAAAAAAAAAAAAATATTTGAAAAGTGAGGGATGTTTGTACAGTTGGAATAATTTTACATTATCATTTGTCAAAGGAATTTTTCATTTTTTTTTTAAATAATTTTCTACTGGTATTTCTAAGCTGACAAAAATGGTTTGAAAAGGTGTTACATAATCCATGGGTACCTATGAATTGTATAAGTAGTGTAGTTAGAATTGAATTGAAGTTCTGGAGATTAAAAATCAGAGGGGTGGAATGAAAGTTACTTTCGGATATTATGATTGGCCGATGGTGACCTTTACTTGACTCTCCATAAATCCACCAATAGTGTGCGAAAGGAAATTAGTTGTTAGCAGTTTGACAGAAAGCAGTGAGAGCAAAAATGTTGAGGATCATCGCTCTTAAGATGCCGGCTCTCATCCATGTGGTTTGAGAACCTTTTAGCTGGGGTTTTTGTAAATAAAGAATAATTAAAAAAAGCAAGTCTTGCTTGAATTATTAAACAAAGATGAGCAGGTTCCCCAGCTCGAACACCCAACAGAGAGCCCACTAGAGTAAGGATCAGGCCAGACAAAAAGAAAATGGCACTGAACAAGCAAGAGTCAGAAAAGTAAGTACCCATCACATTCATCCTCTCGTCTCCATTTATATACCTGATATGTAAAGGGGTATATAAAAGGAAAAAAAATACTCTGTGTGTGTGTGTATAATATATATATATATATATGAAGTAAATGGAAGTTAATCCGACAGTATGAATTTAACATTTTTAGAAAAAAAAAATGATGTTAATAGTTTGCTGACAGAATCTGTTTCGACCTTTTTAATAGACCGGTCTTCATCAAGAGCAAAATATGAAGGAAAGACGGAATAAATAACCGTTAGAAAGGAGGGGTACAAATGAACGCTGGTATTCGATGCTGGAATTTTTTGTTTTTTTAAATGCGTATTCTGTGTTAAAAAATAAAACAAATTTTATTTTTAAAATCAGAAGCATTATAATCATAATAAAAACTCAAAAGAGTTTGATGTAAAAATATATAAAAAGTGTATAAGTATCAAAAATGTTATGATGTATTCCCGCTACAAAAGTAAGTTAAAAGTCCACAGCACAATTGAAGAAAGATGTAAATTTATTTGCTCTCAGTTGTAGAGCTCTCTGAAGAGGAATTTAGCTGATGGTCACCTCCTAACTTAAAGCAAGGCTCCTATTAAACAGATAGCTTCTGGTGACCTGATATATATATACCTAATGTATGTATATATCAGTTAAATTTTCATTTGCTTGTATTGCTGATGACAGGGCTGAGGAATTGAACATAACTATATTAACCTATACATTTTAATACTCAAGTAAACACTAACATCAAATAATTAAAAAATCCTCGCACTCATTCCTAAAACTTATTGATTACCGAAAGGCATTTTATCTATCCGTCAAAGACAATGCACAATATTTCCCCCAAAACAGACATGTCCGGTTTTGTTGGTTGGATTTTATGGCCATGTTAAATCTTGTTTGGTTTTTTATGCAAAGATGTTTTTTTTATTCATTCTTGATGGGGATTCAGAAATTTTGTTATTTTAAACACAATTTTTTTTTATCTCATCGTCAAAGACATGCACACATTTACTCAAAAATGACAGCACAAATATCTTGTTTTATCAATGATAAGAGGAGTGACATCAGTTCTTACTCAACCTGGGTTTCATCTGTAAACATTTTGGTGATGAAGAAATATCTTTGTTTGTTAGAGATTCAGATCTTGGGAGATTTGAACAGAGACAACTGAAAGTGAATAGAAACAACATTTGGAATTAAAAAAAAAAATTTAAAAAAAAAAGATCAAAAATACTAAAGTCATGAGTGCATTAAAAAAAAATAAAATAAAATCAACAAAGTTATCAATAATTGATTCCAAACAACAAACGTCTTGAATTATCAACACTCCATCAACCTCAAACTAGAAAAATTGACTTTTTACAACTATTTCAAAAAAAGAAAAAAAAAAAGCTACTTTTCCTTTGAATGTATCTTGGGAATACAGCACAAAGATAATTCTTTTTTTTCAGTATATACTTTAGAACCAAACACTTTTCTTCTGAAAAGAATTTTTATCCACACCATTTGAGTGTCTTAATCAGAGAGTAAGAATTAGATATTAAACCAGTAGACCATTACTATTGCAATGATCATAATACAAGTGCCCTAATACAGTCATAACCTTGGTGCCATACTAAGTTAAGCTTCATTATCTGTCCCACATTATTATCTATAATCAATATACGTGTTCCTTAATTGTACAACCATTATCATCTTGCAACACCTCTGAATAAAAATGAGACCATCCAAATTGTCCAAAAAAAAAAATAAAAAAATAAAAAAAGAGTAAGGAAAAGTAAAATCAAGATTATTATACTTTTTACTTGAATTGTTTTGCAATAAGCTCTCAAGTGAACATATCAAATGTTGTAATAATTAAATTATCATACTGTGGTATAACCACAGGTCTGCTATTATTATTATTATATTTTGGACCATGGTGCTAAAAAAAATATGAAAAATTGAGTATCATGTTGTCTAAGTGACAACCATCTTGGATGTTACAGGTTCCAATCCTGACCACGGGTGAAAATAACATAGAATACTTAACATAGCTTAACACTTGTACATGGTTGTGGTTAACAGAATGAGAAACTGTCAACCCCCATCGATTGAATACACGGTTTGGTTTAAGTTCCCATGAAGTTCCTGAGTTTGACAAAAGTTTTCTGATTATCCGGGTTAAGGGATATTATCTGAAGTTGGTAATTTGGTATATTTCGCAGTAGTAAATGGTATTCGAATAGCAATCCGTCTGCCGAGCAGTCGTGGTGTCGTCTAGCGAATAAGTTTTAGCTTGTAGGCATTAGTATAGGACCAACAACAGTATCGACTATTTATACATGACCACTGTCCAATCAGAATTATTAGTGAGGGGATAACAAGGTTTACAATATCATTATATCAGTTTCCAACATTCAACAAGAAACACTGAAGAAGGCACATCAACTGAATCTTTGTGCATATGACAATAAAAATGAGGACAACAATCTGAAAGATGTAAATGTTAAAAGTTAAGCTTAGTAATAAGTGTCAAGTCATGGAACAGTGCTTAGTATGACAGTGTAACAATACTTACTATTTTAATGAAATGCTATATTTATAAGCCGTTCACCTTGTGTGAACTAATAAGCCCCCCCCCCCCCCTTTTTTAGCTTTAAAAATTAACTTTAAAAGACATTTGCTACTGAACAATATTTAACAAAGGAAGACTTTGTGGTGCAATGGTTAACAAGCTAGTCTTGCAAAACTTTTTACTACTGAAAAGCAAGTTCAATCCTTGCTAGATGCCTATACAGGTGACCTTGTGTTAAATCCTACCTAATAGGGTAAATAATTTCTTTAAGCAAGGAAAATCTTGCAGACTAATATTATTGTAAGTGCTCTAACACTTGTGGCTTGTGCCTGACTAAAAAGCTTTAAATAACTACAGCAATTGCCATGGAACAATAGATAGCAAAGAAAAACTTATAAACCATTAATCAATACTAAGTGCTCCAACTCAACCTTGTGTCACACTAGGTAAGCTAGAATAACTACTAAAGTGCTGAGTGATTGAACCATGGATAGCTTGATAGCCTTGCAGACCAATTATTATTGTAATGAGTTTAATACTTACTAAGCCGCTCACACTTGTGGCCTTGTGTCTAACTAAAGCTAAGCTTAATAATAACTAAATATCAAAATGGAGTAATGTTTAATAAGCTAAACCTCGAAAAGTTAGCAGATATCCTATTGTCGGTATCAGCCAAACTGCGAAGGAGTCTATCCCTTATTCACTAGCATAGATCAGGAGACAGTTTTTGTGCTTAGGTAGACCACACCTACTGTCCCTTCACAGATGCTGTCTCTGCACAGATCACATTATACATGCTGTGTTACTCACCGAGTTGAATGCGCTAGTATCAAAACCCAGAACCTTGCAATTCCTAGGCAGATGCTCTACAACTTAAGCTAAACCTATGTGGAGCTATTATTAATTAGTGAACTTGATCCTCCATCGGTTCCAACAGTTTGTGACACTTCATTAATAACTAACATGATGGGGTAGCTAGCAGACCAGTGACTACGGGTGATCGTGCTCGACCGATATCAAGCGCCCACCATAAATGAATAAAAATATAAATCGACAAAGAAATATGTGAACAGGGGGGGTGTCCGTGGATGACTTGAGTAGAACTCTGGGCCACTAAGCAGGAGAAAGAATCCATTGATCCATGATCCAGTGGTTGCAAGCACGGAATATAGGGGAAACATTGACACAATCTAAACATTTATTGATGTCCTTGATCAAAGTTGCGCAGGGTACAGATACATCAACTAAAAAAAAAAAAAATAGAAAAAAGAAAAAAAAAACTTGCATTGATCAGATATAAAATACATCTACAAAAATACACCTGTAAAAGAACTTTTATCACACTCAGTTTGTTTTGTATTAAATATACCTACCAGGGTATATACCATTAAACAAACAAAACAAAAACCAATAATGTTATTGAAAATTTTTATAGCCAATTTGAAGATATTAAAAACTTGGACATAGAAACTTTTATCCTTCTTGAGAGACAGAAAAATATATAAAAAAATATGATCAGAATAAAATACATCCACGAAAATCTCTACAAAAAAATTACAACTGAAAAAAACTTGGTACCAACTTTTATGCTTCACACTCTAACACGTTTTTGGATTAAATAACCCCACAAGGTTATTTATATCCATAAAACAAACTCAACCAATAAAGTTAATGAAAATTATTTTAACGATTATCAATATCAAATATTCCTATCTAATAAAAATAATTTGCACAGTTGTATGGTTTTCAAGGTATTACCTATCAAACAATATGAGGATTTGTTTTCTTTGTTTTGTTTATGGCATACAACCTTCAGTGGGTCATTTAATGCAATAAAATTTTTGCAATAAATTCATTCATATTGGGTACTCAATTTTGGTGATAATACATTTTTTTCTATTTACCCCATAATGGTAAACTAACAGGTACTACCACTCCGTCTCAAGTAGACCTGGGAGCAATGGTGATGAAGGGGTGCTCCACATTCCCAGACCTGGAACTCACATCAGATAGATGTTTTAACATCATACCTAGGACAATAAGGAACACCCTCACCACCACTTCTTAGCACATATAGTGATAAAAAGAAATACTTATGAACAACTGATGAGTTTCAAGTAAATACTCCCATGAAATAATTTAAACAATTATATTTGTATCAGAGAATTCTATCTATACAAAATAATTCTCAGATCTATTTGATCTGCAATGGTACCTAACAGGTACTACCACTGTGGCTCACAGTGGACTTGGAGTATGGCAATTAAGGTGTTACATATTAGGGGTTTGGATAATTAGGGTTGTAAATAATCTAGTTTTAATAAAAGTAAATTATGGTGAAAAAGGAAAGAAAAATAATTCCAAACCAACAGAAAGATGCTAAGGTTAAAATATTTTTCGGGGGAATTAATTGATCCATGTATCATTTTATACTCGGTAACAAAACAACCAATGTTATCGTTCATCTCTTCATGTTGTATATAAAAAAAACATGATGAATTAAAAACATTAAGAAATGATTGTTTGGTTAAAATGTCCAATGTAACTTTATAATACGAATATTACAATATACAATGGAATTTAATATACAGAAATAATGACATCAGAAATAATCAGCTGATTAACAGTATTAATAAAAGGGGAGGGTGGTGTCAAGGTATTCGAAGCGAGAACAAAAGGGACAAGTCAGAGAAGAGGTTGCAGGCGCAGAAATCGTCTGGAGACAAGAACACATACAGACCCGTTTAACTATCTGAGAATTAAGCTTGCCTTTCTTTCTTCCTCTCCCAGTTTGACATTTATGACAGCGGAGAGATAACTTACTATCTCTAATCATGCCGATTCTGTTATTATAAACATCTCTTCTATCTCTCTTCAGATTGTCATGGGTCATAATAATTTGTTTGACAAAATGAAAAGCATTGCACTTGAATTTGTTTTTATCAGCACAGGGTTATCCAGATCCTTAGTAAGGGTTGTTTTTCACCACAAAGAAACATCCATTTACAAGAACGAAGACCAACTACATTACCAGGGATACTCACATCACCCGAGGTCCAGAGCCTCACAGCTGGATGCTGCTTAGTGTCATAACCAGACAGTCCCTAGAGCTCGAACGCAGCCTCACCACCAGATGCAGTTTATTTGAAATAACTCAGGACATGCCTTTTTTTTTTTTTTTGCGTGTGTGGGGTGATCTTACTTTCTGCACGGGGAACAATCAGCCATGTTTTAAGTCCTGCAACAGGGTTTCAAAATTCAGGTGGGACTTACCAAGAGCAATAACCAATTTTTCAAACCTTTTTATATTTTTCATGATTCATACTAGAAGTGGCTACCCGTATCGCCTGGTGAGAGGGGGTTATAAAAAAATTAGTCTGACAGATCCATTATTACTAATAATCATGAGTTTGATCTCAACTGGA